>OV725083.1:73977991-75177991 GCA_928085145.1 Nezara viridula
CAATACATATGTATTGGGTTAATTTATAGACTATGAGTGTACCTAACATCATCTCTCAGACATACGTATTATGAAAAAAAAATTGAATTATTGAATTAACATATTACGAGTTAGGGATGGTCTTCGATAGTCAATAATATTGAAACATTTTTAAGATATTCGATGTTTTATCACCGATAGAATTTACTTCGATATTATTGACTAACAATATCGTCCCTATGATATTAATATTTTAATTGAAAAATATAAATTAAGACTACCGTTTTAGGAAAAGCTGTGATCAAAAATGTATTAAACGCTCCTGTTCTCATGTAGAGTGTAGTGTGTAATAGAGTTGAATTTCTTGGGTAAGTTATCAACTTATAGCCTTAGGAACTGCACTAAAAAGCATTCAATAGGAACATATATAAATTTGTTGTGAATTCCAAATGTAAACTCAATCTGACCAATTTTTTTAATAAGAATCTTTTCAAACAAATGCCACGAATTGCCAAAGAAATCTGTGTGAGATGCAAATAAATTAGTATTTCGCTGAATCCGATCTATGGAAAATGAAGGTGTAATTTCTTATATAGAAATTTATGAAGAAAAGCTGTGGATGACGAAGACGGACAGAAGCTAGGAAATTAATTTTACTAAGGATGGTAGAAGAATTGATATTTCAATTAATTTAAAGAAGAAACTAACATATTTTTTGATGTGCCTATGCGCTAGAGAATCAATATTTATCATTGCGTTCATATCTCAAAATTACTGTTTTTTCAAAAATATTTATAATATCGACTCTCGATTGCATCGATATTTTTAGTCCGATTTTGTAATGGTATTGATAGGGCGATATTCCTATTGATCACAATTTAAATATTGGGCTTTCTATACCCCATCCCTAGTGTGAGTTACCTCAAGTAGGCTGACGGGCCTCATATACCACGCATCCAAGTACTCAAGTACTTACCGCACAAGTACTTGCTTAATTTAGATTACCTATAACAAGTGCATTTAACAGCTCGGTAAAGCCGGAATCGTTATCCAGATTTCCCCTCAAGCACATGGCAATACTCAAAGTTTCAAATGTGTAATTAACTTATTTATAAAATTTTTAAAACATTTAACGACATTATAAAATAACAATTTCAACATATCAATATAAAATAATTAAGATACATATGTATAAAAAACAAATAAAATCAAGCAAAAAATAATGTACTTACTCATGATGTGCAGTGAAGATTGTAATATCTAGGCAGTAGTCATGGGTCTGTAAAAGTAAATTAAAAAAAAAAAAATTAATTTACTTCAAATAGACAAAAAATTATAATTATAGTAGATATATTTTTTAATTGCCAAATAAAACACGCTTTATATTGTAGATAGTAGGTATGATACATAATTATATGTAAGCATTGGCTTAAACATGAATACTAAAGTCAAAAAAAGAAGAGATGTCGCTGGGAATTCCTCACACTTATGCCTATCAATGCTTCAAAAAAGAAAATAATAATAATAAAAATATCAGCGCCTTAATAATATTATTCTTTCCTATTCACCGTATTCACTTGTAGTCAGTATTTCTGACAGGTTGGATGAAGAAATAACGTTAAAAAAAAAATTAAAACTTATTTCCGAGACGAGGCTCAACCGCCTGGTTTTCCCCTTAATTAATTGTTTTAATTAAGGGTACCCACTTTATAGAGGCTACATACCTACGTACCCAGGGTCATTCCACAGCAAATGAAACAGATATATATATATATCTGTATATATATATATATATAAGTTAAGCGTCGGCGGACTCTAACAATAAAAAAAAAGAAAGGAAAGGGCTTGAAATGCAACACTCACGGTTTCAGAAAAGATACTGATTTATTCCTTTAGTAATCCTCCTTATATACATTTCATATGTTTATTTACATTCAGGACGGTATTAAGGCTGATATCGCCGGTCTCCGGTCTTTATCTCCCCCCCACCAGTTTACGAATAGGATTTTTCGGAAACTTAGATATTCCGAGATCGGAGCTAACGATTATCAGTCTTAACACCTTACAATTGTTTTTACAAGTATAAAGTTGAAAGAAAGTAAAACTCACTCGAGACATACAATAATACACAGAAATAAAAAAAACAGAACTAAACACAACACTTGCTTCCAAAAACAGAACTCTTACAATCCTAAAAAAAACAGAGAAGAAGAAAAAAAAAAAAAAATAATACACTTTCCTCTACTGTATTGCTATGATTCTATTTACACATAAAAAAAAAATACACCATATTTTTGCTTAGACAACCAAAAAAAAACATATTTGTTATAACGTGGTGAGGGTACTACGAATCCGTTAGTTTATGTTCCGGTTCTATCATTGGGAGCTTCAATTGTTCAATGTGAACCGTTCTCCTCTTTCTAGGTTCATTAACGCTTTCGATCGTTAGTAGATTATGCTCCCTAATAGCAATCACTCTGAATGGACCCTCGTATCGTAACAATTGTTTCCCTCTGTTGGTCCCTACTCTACGGTACACTATTGTCCCGATCTTTAGATCACCCATTTGGTCACGTACGCGAACATTCTGCCTCTCTACCCGCTTCTCCTTTTCCCGCTTAATTTTCGCCGTTACTCTTCCCCACGTCTTTTCCATCTCCACCCTATTGCTCTGGATTTGCTCGACTAATGGTTCATTAACCGTTGTTTCCCCGCAATCTCGCCTTGGCCTGCGCATCCCGAATAGTACTTCCACGGGCGAAAATCCCGTGACGGAGTGAATCGAGTGGTTATAGGCTGTTACCGCTTTCTTCATTGCAACATCCGGCTCCAACCCTTTTTCCCCCTGATACACCCGGATGTGATCACTCAGCGTGCTGTGCAACCGCTCAATGCCGCCTCTACCCTTAGGATGTCCCGGGGTGTTATAATGCCAACGAATCCCTAGTCGTTTCACCTCCTCCCTAATCGCGGCATTGTCAAACTCCCTACCTCCGTCCGATGTGATCCTCTCGGGGACCCCGTAGAACTGCACCCAGGTTTGTAGGGCTTCCGCAACTGCGTTGGCAGACTTGTCCATGACCTGGTGTGCCATAGCTACCTTGCTAAAGACGTCGATGACCGTGACCCACTTGAACCCTCTCCAGGTAAATGTATCAATCTGGAGGTCCTGTAGTGGCATATTCCCCGTCGGTGTCTCTTCCTGAATCCCTCTGGGGGGGTGTCGATCATATTTCGTGCGCATACACACCTCGCATTTCCCTATGACCTCTTGGATGGATTTTTTCATGCCCCACCAGAAATACTTTCGACGTAATGCCTGCAGTGTCTCGTTCACGCCTCGGTGGTTGGTTTTCCCCTGGTGATAAGCTAATGTGACTGCCTGTTGCTGTTCCTCATCCTGTATAGTTTCCACTGCGTACTTACAACGGATGAGTGTTCTGTCCACACCAATTCGCTCGGATCTCCACATCCGCTTTATTTTATCCCATACCGTGTTATTCCCCACATAAAGATGGTGCGTCTTTCCAGGTTCCGTGGCGTCCTTCAGTGCCGTACAAATTTGCTCTTCACTCACCCCGGGTTGCGACCAGATGACGCGAATCTTGCTTTTCCCATATCTTCGATAATCTATTTTCATCATCCCTGCTACTCTCGTTTTCCAGATTACCTGACGATGCTTGTCATTGATGATGTCGTCTATCTCCTCCATTTCCACTGCTCTTTCCTCCGCTGAGCTCTCCTCTTCCGGGGACTCTCCCCTGTCATCTATACCGACGATATCCTCCGCTCCTTCGCCGTCGGGAGTCCATTCACTCAAGAATTGGCGCACGTCTCGCGATGGTCCTCCCCCGTCCTCTTCTACCGCGTTGATCATGATGGCCCTCGAGAGCCAGTCCGCCACCACGTTCTCCTTTCCCGGCTTATACACCACCTCTATATTGTATTGACTAAGGACTTCCTTCCATCGCGTGACCCTAGCTGAGGTTTCTTTAAGTTTCCCTACCCACTGCAGGGGTTTGTGGTCGGTGTGGACTCGAAACTTCCTCCCAAATACGTATGGCCTGAAATGGTCGATAGCCCACACTATCGCGAGTAGCTCCCTCTCCAAAGCGCTGTATCGCGATTCCGCACCCGTAAGCCGACGGCTCGCGTATGCTATCGGTCGTTCACCCTCACTCCCCCCCTGGGACAAAACGGCCCCTAACGCGTATTCGCTCGCATCGGTGGTTATATTAAAGAGCTTCTCAAAATCCGGGAACGCTAACACCGGCTCTGTCAGCAACCTATTCATACATTTTCGGATATTGTTCTCCATCTCTGGTGTCACCACAATCTTCGCGCCTTTCTTCAGCAAATTGTTAATGGGTACCAAATACTCTGCCATCTCAGGTACGAATCTTCGGTAGTAGTTCAGCGTCCCAAGAAGCCTACGGATCCCCTTCACGTCCCGTGGTACCGCCATCCTTGTGATCGCCTCCACCTTTGCCGCATCCGGTCTGACCCCCTCGCTAGAGATAGTGTGGCCTAAAAAATTAATCCGCGTTTGTCCCAGCAGAGACTTCTCGCTTGACAATTTCAGCCCGAATTTCCGGAGCCTCTCGAATACTGACCTCAGATGTCCCACGTGTTCGGTTTCCGTTCTGCTAAAAATCAGCAGGTCATCCATATATACCTGACATACCGAGTCATCGATACCCCTCAAAAATTCGTCCATCAGACGCTGAAATGTTATGGGCGCATTCTTCAGACCAAACGGCATTCTTGTGAATTCATAATGCCCCCTTTCGAATGTGAACGCTGTTTTGTGTTGGTCTTCCGGGTGCATCCGTATTTGGTGATATCCCGCCTTAAGGTCCAACGTGCTAAAGACCACGGCTCCACTCAACCTATCCAGTATATCTTCGAATCTGGGGATCGGGTACTTCTCGTCTACCGTGTTATCGTTCAATTTACGATAGTCTACTACCACCCTGTATTTTTCCTTATTATCCCCCGGTGCTGCCTTCTTCTTCACCGCCCACAGGGGACTATTGAATGGTGAGGTGCTATCAACTATGATCCCTTGTTCTTTTAGACTATCTAGCTCCTCTCGAATATGCTGCCTCAACGCCTGCGGGTATCTTCTCTCTTTCACGTAAGTTACCCTATCCTGCTTCAGTGGGATTTCATGCACCGTCCTCCCTGTTACCCCTAATACCTCACCTTCCCTGAAGAAAATGTCCCTAAACTCCTCCTGTAGCAACTTCCTCCAGTCCTCCACTCTGTTCACCGCCCCTATCCGCACCCTTCTTTCTCTCGCGACCCCTATACATCCGCACTTCCTCTTTCCCAACCTAACACTCCAGGCTCCTCTACGATTCCTAATGCTCGCCCCTACCTGCCCCAACAAATCGCACCCCACTATGACCTGGTATTCCCGAGTCATGTTTTTTACTACGTGTACCTTCAGTTCGCCCTCTTTTCCTGCCCACCGATCAAGTCTTATTGTCGCTTCTCCCTCTACGCTACAGGGGCCACCCAGAGTGATTAGTTGGCAATCGCATTTTTGGATCCGGAGTGCCCTCTCACTCCCGCACACTTTCCCTAACGCCCCTCTGGTCATAATAGTGCTCGAGCTCCCGGTATCCACGAGGCACTTTACTCCCCCATCTACCTCGATAATTGGCAACCAGCATGGCTTACCTCGGATGTTGTTGCATGTTGCTGTGCGGTCGCCTCTCTGCTGCCACACTCCTCAGATGCCGCCCAGCTTCCTCCTCCCCGCCGCCGTTCGTCGCTGCTCGGTCCGTTGGCTGCTCCTGCCTCCTTCGCCTCCACTGCTACCTGGTTCGTCCGTCTCTGTCCCCGAAGTTCCCGACTCCTCGGTTGCCTCTCCCGAAGATCCGTCCTTCCGCTGCATCCTAGCCCGTCTTGTCAGCTTCTGCGTGTTTACTTCCATGGGCTCGTCTTGAGTTCTTTCTCTCCTCCGGAATATGTACGGGCACTGCCTAGCAATATGCCCTTCGGTACCGCACTCGAAACATCTAGTGCGCGGACATTGTGCAACTAAATGTCCTGGCTTTCCGCACCCATGACATTTCCTGTCTTCCCTGCGGGGTCCATTCCTCGGCCTCACTTGTCCGGATCTTTTTTCACCCATCCTGACCTTTTCTCCGCTCGGCTGTACCGTTTCTCTCCTCTTCCAACCCATCGGGGCTGTCCGGGGGGGTCGTCTGTCATTCACCCGGATCCACCCTGGTTCTTCCACGTCCATCCGAGTCTCTTCTTCCCTTGCGCTTAGGTCGATCATTTCCTGGGCACACTCGAGGAATGATCTCTCCCTGGGCAATCCGTCTCTCCTTCCCGTTTCCTTCGCCAACTGGACCTTGAGTATCGTCGAGAGGAACTCCATCCTGGCTTCCACCTCTCCCACACTCATTGTTTCGCGCATTTTCTCCGTTATGCGGTTGTACTTTGCCACTAGTACCCCCGCATACTGGCCCCTCGTCTGACGTTGGGACCGGCGCTCCCTAAACATTTGGAAGATGTCTTCCTCCGGCGTCCATCTGCCTCCTCCGAAGGCCTTCTTCAGTCGCTCCTTAATCACCGGCCATGGTGTCTCCTCGTCCGCCTGAATTTGGTTCAGGATGCTCCTCCTTACTCGGCACACCAGAGCCGCTTTCAACGCTTCCGCGTCCCCTAGGTTTACCAGGTCCTCCGCCACCTTTACCTCTATTCTAGACATGAGGCGGTCTCCGCCTTTCAGGAAATGGTTGAGCTCACCTACCTCGCCACCGAAGCGTTCCAGGTCCGCAATGGCTCTTCGAAGGTCCTGCGTGGTCGCCGCTCTTATTTTCATCCATTCCAGCGCGTTAGCGTGCGCTTCTGCCAATGTGTCCCTCGGTAAGGGAGGGATCTCCTGGATCTGCGGAATCTGCGGTACCTGAGGTATTTGAGGTATCTGAGGCACCTGAGGGGCCTGCGCGATCTGAGGTATCTGCGGAATTTCTTGAGGTTGAGGGATTTCCGGGGCGCTCAACACTCCCGGCCTGATTAAGCCCTCTGTTGGCATTTCACTCTTTCCTTATGACTAGGAGAAGAAAAAAAAAACCAAGAGAGAAGAAAAAAAAAATGACTTTAAAAAAAAATTACTTCTCTGTTCTCCTGTCGTAGTCCCGGGTTTCGGCACCAGTTAAGCGTCGGCGGACTCTAACAATAAAAAAAAAGAAAGGAAAGGGCTTGAAATGCAACACTCACGGTTTCAGAAAAGATACTGATTTATTCCTTTAGTAATCCTCCTTATATACATTTCATATGTTTATTTACATTCAGGACGGTATTAAGGCTGATATCGCCGGTCTCCGGTCTTTATCTTATATATATATATATATATATATATATATATATATATATATATATATATATAACTTAAGATGTGAATTATAGTCGGATAATAAGTCATGAAATTTCATGACCTATTATCCTGATATAATTCATATCTTAAGTTATAATATATAAAGGTCAAATTATAAAAAAAAAAACATCGTAATATTATATATACATATATATAGTATATATATATTATATATACATATATAGATATCACATATATCATATATCACATACCACACACATATATGCACATTTCACAAAATACATTATAATTTCTAATATTCACATATGGTTCTGACGTTTTCTACATACATTTTCAAAGTTATTCCACCCATTTTAGATGTAGTTCTAGATTTATTTTTTTCCTCAGCCATTTCAGAGAGTTATCGTATTGTACGTACAACAATGATTTGGTTATTAGAAAAAGCTCTTTAAACATAATTAGATGAAAGTCTTTTAATGAGACTGTATAAAAAGGGTATGCTTCTAATTTTCACACAATAAATTACAAAGTCTACCTATTATACTTAAAATTGGAAAGTTTCATTAAAGCTATATCAACTTTGTGATTCGTCTCAGTTTAAAACAGAAAAAATTATTTGGAAATAAAAAAAATCCCTGCTTCGAATGAAAATATGCCATTATTTCAACCAAAATCCTCTCTCATATTGCCATAACAGAAATAAATTTTTATACGGTAGTGGTTTTATTTGTACGGAATTATTAATATGTTTGATTCAATTGTTAAAAACACTTTTTATAATTAATATTAAACCAAATATTAATTCTATGTAAATAGAATATTATATAAAGGTAATGAAATACTGTATTGACTTTAATTCTTCCTCGCGACTTTTATTATTGTTAAAGAAAAATTAAAATGTAGATATTTTACTTTTTTTAATTTTATTGTTTGTAAAGGTCTACAAAGTTATAATTACCCATATGTATAAAAAAAAATCCCATGTTGCAAGAGTTCCAAACCGGATATAATATTCATTCGTACCCTGTTCTGAACAACTTACATACGCTGCGACAGTGTATAACTTTCGGAAAAATAATCTTCAAACCAGAGATAAAACGTATTTCAGCTCATCTAATGTCAATTCAAAAATTAACATAAGTCAGAAAATTATTACTTTATTTTTTTCATTTTCTTTAAGTGACAATGAAGAGTACCTAAATGTCAGTTACGGCGCATTAATTTAACGAGAAGTGTTTCAGCCATTTGTGGCCCGTGTCAGAATCCGGCGACGAATCATTTATTGCCCGGTGTTCATTTGAAAGTCAAACAGTTAAGTTTCTTCAGACTTTTTTCGCCATTTTCTTGCTCGGTATCAACTGCAGGACCCCTGATGCATATTCATGGATCTATTCCTTGTATTAAACTTTTACCCAAGTTTTAATGCGATTCCTGTGATAACATAAATTTTTCGTTCAGATCTCCTTCTTTTTTTTTTATATGAAATTGTCGTTTAGGTTAAGTTAAGATAATTTTCTGGGAAATTAACGTTACTGACAAGAGGCAATTTTATTTCCAAATAATTTTGATGCTCCATTTCCATTAAAAGATTTATAATTTTCATTTATCAATGTTTTATCAGCGGATAGTATTTCTAATTTTTTCTATGGATATATGTATACATTTTTTTATTGAGTATTAATACAGTCTACCACACTGAAGGGCATTGGTACTATGGCTACAGTATTCATTCACACAATATGTACATGGAGCTCCGTGATAGACTGAAAAGATTAATGAATAGCTGCGTAAGATTTGTTATTGGTGCCCCGAGGTGCTTCCATGTCTCTCACCACTACACTGAGTTAAGGTGGCTCTTCCCCTCCTTTAGAAGACAATATTTCCTAGGTACGTTACTCTATCAAATCATCAACAACCATCGTCCTTCTTACACCTACAACCTTCTCCGATTCAAGTCCTCAGTCCATTCCCTTTCAACAAGATCTCAACCTTCTGACCTCTACATCCCTTCTCACAGATCTGCCTCATTTCAAAATTCCTTTATAGCTCGCGCTGTCAATTTTTGGAATTCTCTACCTATCAAAATTCGGCATTCCCCCTCCATATCCACATTCAAATCCCTCCTATTCCAATTACTATCCCAAAAACAGTCAGATACTTGCTAAACTTTTGATATTATACATTTCTAGTCATCATCAAACGATAGTACTATTCTATACTGTGAACTTCACTAGGAATATCGCAATATCTTCCTGCTCTTAATGCCACTGACCGCATCTATTGTTTGTTTGTTTTTTTATTCGTATATAATTAAATTCTGTACCTATAGCTAGCATTTGACAATGATGAGTCTACATATTATTCATTATTTAAATACACTGACACTTTATATTGTCAGCTTTGTTTTTTCATTGTTAGCAGAAACACACCTAATTTTAAAGAAGAACTCAATGAATTTGTTATTATTTTATTTTTCAAAAGAGTATAATTATAATTTTTCCTACTGTACATAGTCTTAAGTGTTTTGTATATAGTTTTTTTTTTGTATATAGCTTGTTTAACTAATATTTTCTTTATTTTCTCTTTTTTATTATTGTTTTATTTTGGCCAGATGTATTTTAATTATGTTCTATTTTGTTATTATAAAGGGACTTTGTACCAAAATAAAGTTATTTTCGATTTCTATTTCTAAGAAAGGAAAATAATAAAAAAAATACAGCTTAAAAGGTGAGGAAGGGGTGAACAAAAGAAAATGGTAGGTAATGAAATTAAGTTAACAAAAAAAATATCACTAGAAGTAAAACTAATTTTATATATTTTTCAAGCATCTTCTTTGAAGCATTGCATTCGAATATATAAAATAGCTATCGAGCAGATACAAAATATTACATTCGACTTTAATACACATGTTTATAGACATCCTCTTTTCTTTAAAATCGTTTTACTTTTATTAAAAGAAGGGAGAGTGTATTTGATTTTTCGTATTAAAAAAAAATTAGTTAAAATGACATCACTATTTAAAAATTTAACAACTTATTAACTTTTAAGTTTTTTATCTGTGATTATTAGATAATTAAGGTTATTTAATAATGGTGTAAATATGAGATAATTTTTTTTATTATTGTCCAACGGATTGGGATTATAAGATTAAAAGGCTTTGGAGGGATTTGTAAAAACGCAATCATAGCTACAATGGAATGTGTAGGATAAGACGGGAGGGTTTAGATCTGGGGACTGAAAACCTGGAGTTTGCAGCTCTTAACCTCCCTGAGAATTTCTGCTTGAAAAAAGGAACCTGGAGAACTTGCTACAATAATTTATTTCTCGCTCTTAGAAAATTTTAGATTAAATTGTCGTTCAATTTAGTTTATACTAAAATAACATAACTCATTGCATGGCTATGAAGAGGCTAAACGAAAAGTAATCCGTCTTGCTTGAACGGTTGTTGGCATGGAGTGACAGGTTTATCGACAATTTGGAGCGAAAGGTTTAAGAAAATTTTATTTTTGATAGTTAGAATTGTTCAATGAGATCCGCTGACTGCATTTAAACGATTTTAAAATGTTAAGAAATTGCTAAATCAAATTTGTTCAGCTGACCAGTTTCTGTTAAAAATCATATGATACCAAAGAACATATGATCTACACGAGGAAACATATAATTATCCGTAAGAAAAATAATTTTCCCAGATCCTAATATATTTTAAAACTAATCCCTGCGCTGTATTCATGGTGATTATTTACGAACAAGAAACTGCGCTAGTGTAATTACCAAACGATTTTCTAAATTATTTGAAGTTTATAGATTTTACCAACCGATTGAATATGATGAGTTTAAGAAAGACTTGATGAATTCCAGTTGAAAGTTAACACTTCTGGAAGATTTTAAAATACATAAAAAATATTTAATTAAATCACTAATTTCTGAATTAATATATTTCAAAAGAAAAATAAATATAGACAGAATATATCGGTCCCAAAATCCGATGGAACCTCTAATCCATCAGTTATTTTATTTCACTGAATAATGGAACGCATTTGATTTCATCGATGATTTTATGGAGAGTGTGATAGATTTCCGATGTTTCAAGAATTTGTTCTACCAAAATTTATATTTTGTCGACAAGCTCAATAGAAAGAAATTGGCACAGAAAAAAAAAACAAGAAAATATTAAACGATGTTACGCTAAACGATGATAATAGAATAATTACACATTGCGTAAGGAAGAGGAGTAGCTAAGTGATACGGCGCTGACCTCCAATGCTCAAGGTCTCAGGTTCAAATCCTGGTGGCAAATAAAACTTTTTATTCTGTTTCGTAGTTCGTAGATCGACCATGGGGTTGGGAGACCTTTCTGAGGTATACAAAATCTGGGGGCGGGGTGGCCGAATAGGCTAAAGCGTGTGCACAGCACCGCGAGTTGCCTGACAACCGGATTACAGATTTGAGAAGATTTAAAAAGTATGAGTTCGCGTCCCGGTGCCGGAGGGGATTTCAAATTCCCCGCCCTCACCCCCCTTCCCGGGAAAATCCCGTATAGCCTAAAAGGCGAGGTAGGGAAGAACAAAAAAAAAAAAAAAGTATACAAAATCTCTATAAATTATGCTTTATTAAATAATTATTAAAACCTGATGATTGAGTGTGATCTCGGTCAAAAGACTTCCTTGCACAACCGTTGGCCTAGAAACAATACTTCCTTACCAAGTACTGAACCTAAGATCCTTCATGGGTTCTATTGGTACAGCATTTTTTTTAACTCTAGAGTAATTTATTTATTTAACTTAAGTCTTTTTACATGATTTTTATAATTTCACATTATTTTTGTAGTTTGCTTTTCAATATTACTAACGAGACATTCGTTTTTTTTTTGTTTTTTTTATGAGAATATTGATATTAAAGGAATTTGATCTTCGGTAAATAACCCAGAGGATAATACCCTAAAAACAGACCAAACAGATCCTACGGCAGTAAGGTACTCAAAAGTTTTCTCATCGCCTGACTTCATCAGGGCTGTAATTGGTACGAGTTCTGGCCCGGGTAGATCCAGTTAGATAGTACCTGTCAGTCTGCTGTCTTCTCGTCGCCTCTGTCCCTCGTTTCCTTGTTTGCCTCGGCTTTTCTCAACTTTTCTAAGGGTTTCCTCCAATTTTCTTAAAAGTTTTCAATTGTTGATTTTATGAATGAAAACTTTTTGAAAGAAAGAGTTTACGGAACATCTTCAAGAACAAAAACTATTCGCAAATGATCCTGTCAAGAATTCTCCCAATCCGAGGTCATTGTAAACAACGCCAATGAAAGCGATAAAATATGGACGTCGTACGATGTGGGAGGAAGGTGGGAGGAGAAACTGAATTTGCGGCTTGGATGAATTGTCAATATACATTTGTCAATGAAGATTAGGTTATTAAAAAAAAAAGTGGATGCGACGAAGCTACGGCATAATGAGGGGAGACTTAATTACGTCATGGATTTTATTTATGCTCAACAAATCATATTTAGTGTAATATCGAGTATATTACATTTTTCTTTTAAATTTACTTAAAATATTAAATTATCTAAAAAATATATTTAGGTAATCTGAAAAGAAATTCAAGTGTTAAATTACGAACAAAATTTTGAGATTACATCTTTTAAATACTAAAAAAATTTTTATATTTATATTTAGTTAAAAAAACTGAAATAATAGTGTTGATTGGTGGGGACTTGGAGTGTGTCTTGCGACCATTGTTGCGTGACGTGTAAGGCTGCCAAACACTAAGATGTCAAAGTGTGTCTCAGCTCGATTTTATAAGCATACATTTATAGATAAAAACTATTGAAATACATTTTTAACTAACTATTTTTATTCCTTGGTTTACTTCAAAACACACATACACAACGACATAAATATAACAAGAGTAAGAATCTAAAAATAAGGCAAATACCCCACACATCACTGTTCAACTCTTAATCTTCCAAATTCTCTCGCCTAGTTATTTTCTCCCTCTCGCCGATCTACTTGAACATATACTAAAATGTTAGTAGTGGTCCACAAATCACCAGCTCACACTTTAAATAATTATTAAGCATTTTTTGAAAGATGGGAAGAAAGCCTCTGAAATTTTAGTCTACGTTTAGGCTAATCGAGTAACAGGGAGGAAGAAAAAGAACGGTCGACTGAATTTGAAAGATTAAAGATTGAACAGTGAAAAGTAGAGAGTTTGTCGTGTTTGTAGATTGTGTTTTTGGAATAATTACGTCGTTGTTAGCGGTGCCCAAATGCGAGACCGAGACGAGTCTTGGTCTTGCAAACTCAGTCTTGGTTATGGCCTTGCTCTTGTGCAAGACTCTCGCTAAAGTCTTTCAGTTACCTATTAGCTTAATAAGATAGAGATATTACTGTATTTTTTTAGATAGGAGAGACTAGGCCCGAAGGAAAAATTAGAGGAGTTAAATGCAAAAGTATATTGTTTATACCAATTACTTATATATAGTAACTAAAATTGTGAAATATTAGTAACTATTTTGCCATACTTATTTTTAAAAAAATCGAATTTATTTGTCCAGCCTTGGTTATGGTCTTGCAACAGTTAGGTGACCTTGGTCTTGGTCTTATAAAGTGCAAGACCAAGACTGATTTTGGACATCACTAGTCGTTGTGCATGATGGGTTTTGAAATAAACCCAATTTTTCAAGGTTTGAATTTTATTAAGTTTTGCTCCGTATGTCTAAATAGGCTTTACTATAGTGGTGTGTAGTCTTAAAATAAAAGAACTTAACCGACGATTTGGTCAGTTATATAGACTAGTTAACAAAAACTCCAATCTCTCAATTGAAAACAAATTATTAATATACAAGACCATACTGAAATCCATTGGACCACCGGAATTGAACTGAGGAAAATAGTAAAATTTTCCCACATCAAACGCATCCAATCCTTCTAAAGTTCTTCATACAATAATCAATGCTCATTAATATGTTATAAACAAAACTTTACATCATGACCTTAACATCCCCCATGTCTTTGACGTTTTCTTAATTCTCAAATTTTCATTAAAACTTGATCTACAGTCCTAAATATATTGTAAAATAAAATTAGTAATTATCTTATTAATAATAGTTGCATTTACTTATTTTCACATTAAATTACTACACGGTGACTAATGTTGCCCAAAATCGGACACGGTCTTGCACTTCGCAAGACCAAAACTAAGACCGCCTAACTGTTACTAGACCAAGACAAGACTAGTCAAATAAAATCGATTTTTAAAGAAAAAAAATTGGGCCAAATAGTTACTAATATTTGAAAATTTTTGTTGATCTGTGTAAAGAATATACTTTTTTATTTAACTCTTTCAATTTTTCATTCAGCCTTAGTTATGTTTCTTCTATCCATAAAATTACAGGAAAATCTCTATAGTAATAAGCTAATAGGTAACTGCAAGACTTTTGCGAGACTCTTGCACAAGACCAAGACCAAGTCCAATACTGAGTTTGCAAGACCAAGACTCGTCTTGGTCTCGTATTTGGGCGACACTAACGGTGACGGTGAAATAATTATATTATACGAATAATTCTCATCGACCGATTTGAATTAATTTATAAGTTACTTAACATATTCTACGTAGAATATAAAAGGGGTGAAACATGAGATCCGAATCGTTTCCTTATTTTGAATATTTCGATTCGCCTAGAACCGTTTTTATAAAAGCTACGAGCTAAGGTCACGTCACCAACTCAGTTAAGTTCACGCAACTTAATACCCATATGCTAATATACGCTTTCCTCCCAGAAGGCGATAAACAAGTCTTCTAGGAGAACTTAATCCAGCTATCGCACGCGAAGACCCTACAACTCCTGAAAGCTCCCCTTCGCCGTCGAATGACCAATTCATTCGATATTACGACCGTAATTGCGGAAGTTGTAAGACTGGTGTAAATCATAACTCCGATACCGCGATCCTTACAACTTTGTTGGTCCAGACTTTGTTTTCATTGCTCTTATCAAAACACTTCACACTAACACTTCAAGCGATTTTGGTTATCACAAAACTAAATAAAATAATTTATGCATACAATTACGCATTATAAAATTTTGCTAACATTCTTCTAAGATACTATTTTTGAAGTGAACACTTTATTAGGCGCATTTTGCACTTTTTTAGAAGAGTGAATTAGATTTCCGATATGTGACGCTCGGCTAAAGAGTCGGTTGAAGTCGACTAATTGTAAGTATTTTTGCGTATGGATTAAAATATCTCGAAAACTAAAAATCGGACCTGCATACTGTAATAGAGAGAATTGTTCATCATTTCATCCTCTCTACAATGAGCTGATATTAAAAATTGTATCTTAACGCGATGCTGTGTTAAAGAGGCGGAAAAGAAAAAATAGTGTATAAAACTAAATTATAACGAGTTTTAGTGAAGGTAAAAAAAAAATTATTTAGACCAATATCAGGAATCACTTTTTTTTTATTTTTCTATATAGTCATTGATACAGATAGCTTTTTATCAAATTATCAACATCCGCCTGAAACTTCGTGAATAGCTTCATCTCATCTTAACCTACAAATATTTTATTTAATAAAAATCATGGAATTGAGGTGTCTTCAATTTCGAGGTCGGCACACAGTCTATTTAATTAGGTGCTAAAAACTCGTGTATACTCATTATTTTTCACTTATATCGTTTGATAATTTGATCAAAAAATCGAGAAAAAAAGGTAGGCTAGAAAAAAATTGGGCCGTTTGGCCTATTTAACCTCGTTATTTTGACGTTTTGGGAGTAGGCGAAATGGCTCAATATTTTTGAAGGCCACATATTTTCTCGATTTTGTATTCAAATGATATTACAGTTGCGGAATGGACTCACAAATAATAATTAGAATAATATTTATTTAAATTTTATTTTGATAATTGAGTTTGTTAAATATTGCAATTGGTGAATCATGTATTGTATTGACAATTCTCATAACTCAAAGGATAAAAGGAAAAGGTTATCGCTAGATAGCCAGGACAAGCTATCTCTGATAGCTTAGAAATAGTTATCTAGAATCTACCGACTGGACACAACAAGACCCATTATCAAGACTTAGGGAACAATAACAGATTTCAGCGAAAGCTTTGTATCTCACAGACTTAATATCAATTCTAAAAGATAGGGATACCAATTCTTAACAGTCACTGGCGGATCTAAAGAGGGGAGGGGGAGACATTCAGGCTAAAGCCCTCTCTCAAAATGGTAAAATTTAATCCTGTCTTATGTTATATATATATATATGTGTGTGTGAAAAAAAAAAAACCTATCGGGCTGAAGTTCTCCTAAAATTAAATTCTGCATCTGCTAGTGTTAACAGTTAATAACTTCTCTCCCACGCTTTCTTTGGAGTCTTGTTCCGACTTCCCTTCATCCCCTTGCTATTCCTGAGTATATAAACCCCAAGATCTCTGGACTAATCACTCTTGTTGTTACTTTCTTGGAGTCACACTCTTGTAAGAGGCCTGGAGTGAACTCTTGTAGTCAACCCATGTATTCATAGTATTATTCTGTAGTTTAAGATTCCATTTGTAACAGACATTATGAATAAAAATATTACTTATAAAGTCTTCACTGCTTCCGATACGCTATGAATGTTATCTTACGTATAAATCGTAATTTAAAAAAAAATACAAAGCAAACCAAATATTTATTAAACTGACTATAGAACAAACGTTTGCTTAGCAATATATCACAGATATCCAAAGCAAACCATAGAACGTTCCAATTGGCTGAGTACATCATAGCGTGACGGTATTGTGACGAGTAATGAGGCCTTTTTGTGACAGAACGCCAAGCTACGGTCGGCTTGTATCTCTGTATCCCCTTGTCTTCTATCCTAATTAGCTTCAGTCACACCGCAAACTCCGGGTCTCTTTGAATCTATCTATCTGCCAACTGCGGAGAAACCATCCTCTTATTGGTTGCTTCTATTGAAAACCGCAGCAGTCGAAAGACTGGTTTCAGTACAGTAATTAACATTTATATCACAATCAACAATACTAGAAATTATCTACACCGCCAAGTAGACAAATAGATAAAATTATATATTTTGTGTATGAGAGTAACAGAGGCTGACTATTTTACAGACAAGAAATAATATATCACTCATATTGTGTGTCAATGCACTTTATACATATCCGTACATATATTATTGCAGTAAGGGTCGAAATCGGTTTTGTACCAAATACAAGCTCCTGTCATGCTCAAATACCATGAATTGGGTACCGTTGGATTCAGAATTTCACGGGGGATTAGCGAATCGTATTCTCCACTTTTGTTTTTCTTTCTAAAATAAATAAAGTCGATACAAACATTTCGATATTCTTCAATACCTGAACGGTGGTAGATCTGTAGATGGATACAGGAAAAATTGGATCTTGAAGATTTTGATGCGTACGGCTAGACCGAACGGCATGAAATGACAATTTAAAACAGTAAAATAATTAATAGTTTAAAATTATATACTTAATAGAACGTTACATAAAAACAACACTTATTCTGCTAGACGCAGATGTTAGAAGGATTCCTGAAATAAAAGTGCTGACGACCAATAAACGACGATCTATCAAAGAGAACATCCCTTCTGCAATATTATTTCTTCTAGTTCAAAAGACTCGGTCGAAATGAAAACTGTCCTAAGCTATAACACGGATGGAATAACATATGGGAGAACCATCAAACCATAAGAGCATTGAGGATATTACAATGGAACTGGGATTACAAAGATTGGATAGAAACAAATTGTATGGTTTAATGGAGCTCGAAAGCTCAAATCCATAACGAAAAGGTCTTCTTTCTCTGGTAATAGTAGAAGAAGCCGGAAAAATCAAGCAGTTTCTTTCCGTTTTAGTCTAGTATGAGGATTGCATGTAAGACGTTTGTAATATACAATATGACAGGAAGTCATATGTTTACAAAGTACAATAAAGCTAATAAATAAGTTTTTTTTTTTAGGGGACAATTTTTTGTTTATTTAGAAATATTACATTCTGTCACATCAAGGACATTTATAATAGTAATCAGAGAAAGCACACTCACACTCTATTTACAATAAAAAAAAAAAAATAATACAGAAACTTAATAATAATAAATACAATAAAATAAAATAAAAATAAATACAATAAAATAAAATAAATGTATATAAACAAAAGAACTAACCTAATCATACACACTCGGGCTTGAGTGGAGGATCTGGCCATTGCCAAAACTCCAATAGATGCTTATTTACAAAAGGTCTCTGGGCCACTGCCGCTTCAACCTTCGAGGAGGATTGTAAGGATGGGTGGTGCTGGATAGAGATTGTGCAAGGGGATTTGGATGATAGGTAAGGTTTTGGTGAAATTTGGAGAATTTTTCTGGAATAAGGTCTAGGACAAATGGGATATTAAGGTCATGGTGTAGGATTTTGTTATTTACATAGAACGGAGCATCAACTATTGTTCGAAGGACTTTAGATTGAAAGGATTGAATACGTTTGATGTTAGAAGCTTTTGCTGTCCCCCACAGTTCAAGTCCGTATGTCCATATAGGTTTCAGTATTGTCTTGTAGATAAGTAATTTGTTTTCAATAGAAAGTTTGGATTTTCTGTTTAGTAGTCTGTATAGCTGGCCGTATCGTCGGTTGAGTTCTTGTCTTTTGAGTCTAGTATGTGGGTTCCACGTTAGTCTTCGGTCTAAATGAAAGCCAAGATACCGGACTGTGTCTGAGTAAGGAAGCTGGATGGAATTAAAGTGTACTGGTGGACAGGAACTGCGTCGGAGTGTAAAGGTAATATGTTGGCATTTAGATTCATTAACTTTAATGCGCCAGTTATTACACCAGTGCTCAATCAAGGTGAGGTGGTTTTGGAGATTTAAGGATGCTATGTTGGGATCAGAGTTGGATGATAAGATTGCGGTGTCGTCAGCGAATGTTGCAAGAAAAGTATCGGGATGAACAGGGATGTCAGCAGTAAAGAGGATGTAAAGCACGGGACCCAAGACGCTGCCTTGGGGAACACCGGCTTTAACGGAGTAGATATTGGAAAATTCTGTTCCACAGCGAACTCGGAAGGAGCGGTCAGAGAGGTAGGATCGGAGGACTAGGTACAAGGACTGAGGTAAATGGATTTTAAGCTTGAAGAGCAGTCCGGAGTGCCATACCCGGTCAAATGCCTGTGCAATGTCCAGAAATGCACCCGAACAGTATTCCTTGTTTTCTAGGGCTGAGGAAATATGATCAACAACTCGGAGTCCTTGTTGAACAGTAGAATGTTGGGAGCGAAAACCAAACTGATGGGAAGGAATATTTTGGGATTCTATAATGGGTAGGATTCGTTTCAAAAGGATCTTTTCAAAAATTTTTGAAAGGATTGGGAGTAGGCTAATTGGTCTATAGGATGTTGAGATATTGGGAGGTTTGCCTGGTTTTTGGAAAAGGATAATAGTGGAGTGTTTCCATAGCAGAGGAAAGTGGGTGGTGCGTAGGATACAGTTGTAGATATATGTAAGGAATATGACTGCTTTGGATGGAAGTTGTCGAAGGATTTGAGGGGTAAGGAGATCATGTCCAGGAGCTTTACGGGGGATTAGTTTTTTTAATTGAAATTTCACTTCGGAAGGATGAATAGCTTTTGGGGGCAAGGAAAGTGGGATTGGTGATGTAAGGAGTTCTTCTACTGTTACGGTGTGGGCAGGATGGGATTTCGGATGTGAAATAAATGTATTGGATAGGTGAATGGCGAACTCCTCGGCCTTATCTCGGTCAGATGCTGCCCAGGAGCCATCATCTCGTCGGAGGGGATGGGAAATGCGGTGAGGATTTAAGATTTTGGTAGTGGTTTTCCAAAGGGAATTGTCGCGAGAAGAACGGGAGGATAGGTAGGAGTTGAAGGAACGTGATCTGAAGGTGGCTAATTCCAGTTTTAATTTTTTGCAGTAATAATTATAGGAGCAGCGGTCGGTAGGATGTCGAGTACGTTGCCACAATAATCTGGCACGGCGTTTGGTTTGGATTAGGTCAAGGAGGTGTTGGGGTAGAATGATCTTTTTAGGAATTCTGGAGGAGTCTTTTGGGAAGGAAGCAGTCCAGGCGGCTTGTTGGATTGTGGTAGTAAAGGAATTTACGGCACTATCAAGGTCATCGGGAGTTTTAAGAGATATGTTAAGATCAATTTTATCGGAGATGATTTGGCGGAAAAGGTCCCAGTTAACTGGGCCCCTAATAAATGACGGTGGAGAATGTTTGGGAACGGGTTCAAGTGAAACATTAAGGATTAGAGGACTATGGTCAGAGGAAAGTTCATTTAGACGTGTAATGGAACAATTGAGGGGACTTAAGCCGCTGTGGATAAAGAAATCAAGAAGATCAGGATTACGGTTGGGATCTGTAGGCCAGTAGGTAGGAAAGTTGGGGGAAGGAGGTGAAAATGTTGGGAATTGAGTGCAGACAGCAGGGTTCGGCCAAGAGTATTCGTGGTTCTGGAACCCCATTGTTGATGTTTGGCATTTAGGTCTGCACCCAAGATGAAGTGATGTCCTAAGGAGTCGAGGAGAGAACGGAATTGGGCATTGGATATGGATCGGTTAGGAGGGCAATACGCTGATGCAAGGGTAACCGGAAAGGAAAAGGTTTTTATCGCGATAGCGGTGGACTGTAGGAAATCATGTGTAGGTAACGGGAGTAGGTGATGGGAGAGGGATTGGTGTACAATGACAGCAGTACCGGCATGTGCTTTTCCGTCAGGGTGGTCAGTACGATATGTCAGGTATTGTGGTATTTTGAAGTGCTGTTTAGTGGTTAGTCGAGTTTCAGTAATTAGTGCCGCGTCAATATTTTTGTCAAGTAATAATGTAGTTAGTTCGTTTGTATGATTCCTAACACCATTCGCATTCCAAAGGAGAATGGATAAAGGTTTATTGGAAGTCATTTAAGGATTTTTCGCGGGAGGGATAAAATGTGATACAAGATTGGTGAGAAGAGATATCAAAGGAGTAACAAGGGATCTGAATTCGGAGAGGAATGATGTAAGTAAACTGGTGAGATCTGTGGTATTTGAGGGAGGAGGAATGCGGGGAATTTGGTGTTGATAAAACTGTTGATTAGGTGAAGTTTGATTAGGATGTTGAGGGTGGGGTTGAGAATTTTTAGGTATGTGTTGTTGTTGCGGCAGGGTCTCACAATAAGTAACATCATTCTTACCTCCTAATAAGTGTGCAAAAGACACCGTTGGGTCAATTTTTTTTTTAAGGTCCTCTTCTTGATGCGTTAGGTTCTCTTCTTGATGCCTCTGCATCTTCTTGGGTCCGGGATTTTTGATATCTTGATTTGATATTCTTGTTGATCTGACAGCCTTTGTAGTTCGCTGGATGTCCTTCAAGGCACAAAGCACAAACTGCAGGATCCCGTTTCGGTTTTGTGCACTCCCCGGATTTGTGCTGCTCTCCACATTTCACACAGCGCGGCAGATGATGGCAGTAAGTCCTGGTATGGCGAGCATATGCCTGGCAATTGTGACACTGTACGATTTCCCTCTTAGGATATGGCTTCTCTACTATAACACTTGTGTAGTATATTCTTCTTATTTCGTATATTTTTTCGATCCCTTGATTTGGCTCCAAATCTACGAAAAATAAGGGTAGAGGAACTTTTACTCCTGGCTGTTCTTTACTCTCCTTCTGTACATTTGTAATCTGGCGCACTATGAAACCTAAATTTTTCAATTCTTCTTCTATTGCTTCGGTTGGTGTTGAGGGGTGTAGATTTCTTATGACTACCCTCAAAGCTCGATCTTGCCGTAATTGGTACGTATGAAAATCCGCGTTGGTTTCCGTTAGATACTTCACAATTTTTCTGTAGGTTTCAGCTGTATCTGGTGATATCTTCGTGTCCTTTGTTCTGCTTAGACATGAATAGCTTCCAGAGCCTGTTATTTTGTTCAGTTGTGAGCATAGTAACTGAAAATTGTTTATGTTTTTAACGAATATGGGTGGAGGTCGGGGATCTCTTGGTATTGAAGCGGATTCCATCACTTCTTTATCATTCTGAAGCACCTGATAGGGGTTAGGGGTGAAATACTGAGATTGTTCGGTTATCTCTTGTGAAGATGTACCTGGTTGATGCCGAAGTTCTTCAATTGTTGGTTTTGATGATGTTCCTGGCTGGGTTTCATTTTCTCTGGAGCTACTAGGCGTTACTGCAGGTGTTTGACGACATTGACGAGGCTTTTGTTTGACAGGCGAAGAACAAGGTGTTGAGCCTAACGGCCGAATTCTCTTGATAGACGCTCTACTAGACATGGCCTGATTGTGATATCGCATATAAGGGAAAAAAAATGAGAAAAAATAAAATAAAAATAACCCTATAATTTATAACAAGCAATAAATATCAATTGTTGTTATGTACTCTTGACTTGTTTTGAATAAATAATCTCAAAAATTTCACTGGAAAATAAGAAAATTCTGAGAGACGATGTAGAAACACGTCCTTTCGCATCAGCTGATCCACTCAGCATCAATAAATAAGTTTTAAAAAAATTGATGGGATTCGTTGAAATTTATCTCAATACTCCAATTCCAACCCAACTCATCAAGGTTTGTGGTATGGAATTGAAAAGTTTGGGAAGCAATAACTGCATAATTATAACTCTCACGGTTGATCAGAATATATATATATATATATATTAATATATATTAATTTTCCATTAATTAGATATAAAAATATTTTAAATAATGTATAATCCGTTGTACAGACTCCTTTTTATTAAATTATTAACATCCGCTTGAAACTTCGTAAAATGTTTCATCTCATCGTAACCTACAAATATTTGATTTACGAAAGTTCTCGGAATTTGTGCTTTTTCAATCTGGAGATCGACAAACTTTGTCTATTTAATTAGGTACTAAAAACTCGTAAATAACCATTTGCTTTCCACATCAGTCGTAAGATAATTTGAGCACAAAGTCGAGAAAAAAGGTGGCCTTAAAAAATATAGAGCCGTCTGGCGTGACCTTTTCCTTACCTCCAAATTGTTAAAATAACGAAATTATATAGGCCAAACGGCCTAATATTATTGTAGGCCATTTTTTTAATCCAGTTTATGCTAAAATTATCTTACTATTTAAGTGGAAAGAAATGGATATTTACGAGCTTTTAGTATCGTAGTAATTAAATTAAAGTCCGAGAATTTTCGTAAATAAAATATTTGTAGATTAAGATGAGATGAAGCTATTTACGAAGTTTCAGGCGGATGATAATAATTTGATAAAATGTGGTCTGTACCACGGACTGATATATAGACAGCTGTCGATGAAAAATTTAAAAATTAGTAGATGTTTTATAATACTTTCAGTACCGAATCTTAGGTATGTATATTTGGAGTTTACTTTTATTTTTAAAAACTGTTATACATTCAGCCTATTTATAACTCAAGATTTATGATTAATATAATGTGAATCCTCTGGTGTATATATCAACTAGACCAATGCACTAAACCACTCTCTCCCCTCATCATAGAAAATCTACTGCTTACATATCTGTTCCAAGCTCATAACTTGTTCCACCGTCTGATTGTAAGGACGCCGGTTTACTACATATGTATTTATTCCGCTTCAGTCAAAGAGAGAGAGAGAGAGCAATAGATGAAATATTCATTTCGGCAGAGATTGGTATAAATATATATTGCCGATTACCTTTGCTTCTAGAATACTACCTTTCCATCAAACATGAAATACATTTTCCACTTACAGATCCGACCTAAATATATACTACGATTTGGGATTTATTTCAATTTGATATTAGATCAGCCCTGCTTATTTGGCTTCCTTTTAAATGTTTAAGTACTAATTTCATATTATACAAAAGACATTTTCATACAATCTCTGACGTAGTCATCACTGAGAGTAGCAGGTAAGACTGGAGGCGGTTACGCCTGGATACGGTACTGACAGTCTTAATATGTCAGTAATGACAGTATTAAACATCAGCTTTTCCCTATCGTTAAATTAAATTAAACCTATTTAATTTAAACCTATAATGTTTAACGAAAAAAAATAGGAGGCGTTTAGGTCTAAACCTGACTGAACAGGTATGAAAACGTCAGCCATCGCGCGATATTAACGAAAGTAGAAGGCTTCATTACATTTTAACAGACTAAAGTAACTATTTCTATTCAATTTTTTTGGTTCATTGTTATTATACATGTACAAATAATAGTAATAATTGTTTTTGCTCGTTATAAAGTAAATAATCAGGAGTACATACCCCTTTTTATGATATTATTAACATCCGCCTGAAACTTCGTAAATAGCTTCATCTCATCGTAACCAACAAATGTTTTATTTACGAAAATTCTCGGAATTAGGGCTTTTTTAAAATAGAGGTCGTCAAACTTTGTCTATTTAATTAGGTATTAAAAACTCGTAAATACACATTTGCTTTCTACTTAGATCGTAAGATAATTTTAACACAAAGTCGAGAAAAATGGTGGTCTTTAAAAATATTGAGCCGTTAGGTGTGACCCATACTCTCGAATTTTCAAAATAACGAGGTTATATATCTCAAACGGCTCAAGATTATTTATTTCCACCTTTTTTCTCGACTTGGTGCTCAGGTTATCTCACGATAAAAGTGGAAAGCAAATGGGTATTTATGAATTTTTGGTACCTAATAAAATAGACAAAGTTTGCCTACGTCCAGATTGAAAACGCCCCAATTCCAAGAATTTTCGTAAATAAAATATTTGTTACGATGAGATCAAGCTTTTTACGAAGCTTCAGCAGGATGTTAATAGATTGATGAAAAGGGGCCTGTACTACGGACTGAAACATTGATAGTTAAATTATGTATATAGGTATGACTTTATTTTTATGTTTTTAATTTACTTATATTTAGGTTATTTTATTTTTAAATTTTACATAGCTTTTATTTATTATTATTTTGTTATTATTTTACTTTTGTTAATTTTTTTTTTTATTGTATATAGGGTGTGAATGTGTTCATTTATCAATATAATTATTGTCCCCGAGCCAGAATATTATACGTCTGAATAAATAAATTAAAAAAAAGTGAAATTATAGTGAATAGATTGTACATAGGTTTTTTTATGTTGATCCAATATTGCCATGGTGATTTTTTTTTTTTTTTTTTGTGAAGAAGTGGGTTGGTGACAGTTGTGACACATTTTGTGGTTGTGGTTTTATTATTTTGCTTTTAGATAAAATCTTTGAAGAAGAATGTATATCCTCTCATAATGATAATATACATAATAATAATAAATATATAATAGCCTCAGCCCTCAACTTCTCTATGCATAACCTCCAATACCATCTCTAAAGGGTATGAATAGGATGTTTCCAAATCACCCAACTATCCAAAAAATCCAACTATCTGCAATACTTGTCAAGTTTTTCACGATATCTTAATGTGTTTAAATTTAAACTTCTTAAGGAACATAGGTAAATCATTTATTTAATCTTGTTATTTTTTTTTTTATTTTTATATTTTATTACTAAAACGGTTTGCTGATAAAACTTATTTAGCGTTTCTTTGTAATTTTATTTATTTACTCGTATGCTTTTATTTTTTACACCAATATTGTAATATTGTAATCCTAGTACCCATCTGATTTCCTTAATATATCCTCAAAGCTATGTATTTACTTATTTTATTACTCAAATTTTAGGTATTCTTTATTGTAAAAGGTCATCTGGTCAGATTTGTTGTCAATATGAACAATATTGTTATTCTTAAGGGACCTAGTCTCAGATGACAAAGATGATTTTCTATTCTAAATTACTTGTACTATGTGAATTATGAAAAAAATATTTCTGAATCCTAAAAACTGTTTAGAATAACCTTAAAGCCTCCTTCTCTTGTATATATATTATAAAACATAGATAATGTTTGAAATCTTAATTAATTTACTACACAATAAAAAAAAAATTATAGAAACCGGACTAGTATTAATA
The DNA here is from genome assembly GCA_928085145.1 of Nezara viridula. NCBI lineage: Eukaryota > Metazoa > Arthropoda > Insecta > Hemiptera > Pentatomidae > Nezara > Nezara viridula. Next base: position 74,004,292 of record OV725083.1, read on the forward strand.
AGGATGCAGCGTGCCGTATTTAATTTCCAGCAATGTTTTCGCACATGTTCCTATGGAAACCCGTCCAATAAAAAAAAATCTATAAACTGAAAAAAAAGAGATTTTAGCCGATTACAAGCGAGAGGCGAGGAAAATTCCGTTAACAATTTGATACGTTGGTTCTGTACAATTTGTGCACAAACAAGTATAAAAAAAAAACGCAATAAGGTTTGATCGTGTTTCGACGTTGTACAACGGTTAAAATCGTTTTATTATTTTTTTTTGTTTGTTTGACACGTCTGGATTTAGTTAGTCAATAAAATGATTCTATTATGGCTAAATAAAATATTATAATATTATGAAATATATTATATATTCATAATATAAAATATTATGAATAATATTATGAATAAAATTATTCTATTATGGCTGCAGTGTTAGGACTAATTAATTATGTACGAGTATAACATTAGTAACTGGGGAATCTATTCACTATAATTTAACTATTTTTTTTAATTTATTGATTTAGACATATAATATTCTGGCACGGGGACAATAATTATATTGATAAATGAACACATTCTCACCGTATATACAAACAAAAATTAACAAAAGTAAAATAATAATAAATAAAAACTATGTAAAATTTAAAAATACAATAACCTAAATATAAGTAAATTAAAAACATAAAAATACAGTCATACCTATATACTTTTATTGTAATTCTGTTTTAGCTGCTTTTCCTTCTATATTGGAAGGAGAAGCCTCTGGCTTTGGATTCCCTGCCTGATTGTATATAGGTATGACTGTGTTTTTAATTTACTTATCATTAAGTTATTTTATTTTTTATTGTACATAGTTTTTGTTATTATTATTAATTATTATTTTATATTTTCTGTATATATGGTGTGAATGTGTTCATTTATCACTATAATCATTGTCCATGAGACAGAATATTATATGTCTAAATGAAAAAGAAAAAAAAAATCTGTTTGATAATTGGGCATACTAAACAGAAATATATACACTACACAAACTCGTATATAGGTGGACAGAGGCTTTATTTAGAAAACTTGGAAGCTTCTTTTGCAAAACAAGTTATCACCTTAACTATCTCAAAAATTTTAGATTTTTATTCATTGATTTATCAAATAACGCATATATTAATCAGATAATTAAAAAAAAAATCCTATAGATTAAATATTGTCCGGAGTTGATAACTGATAATAATCCCGATAACTTATTCATAAAAAAATTGATAAAGAGTGGATACTCTATATTTTCGATAACCGAAGGTAAATTCAGTTGAGTTCATTTATTTGGAATAGCATTTAAGGCCGGATAAGATATTCTGCCTGAGGGGTGGAGTTGATAACCTAAATGTATAGACAATATATTTTGAACGAGGTGGAGCGTATCCATACATATAACCTTTTATGCTTTGAAAAGCAAAAAAAAAAAAAAAAAAATATATATATATATATATATATATATATAATATATATATATATATATATATATATATATATATATATACACACATAACAGTAGACAAAAATTTAAATTACCATTATAATTATATTATAAATTATATATATTTATTAAAACATAAAAAAGTATAAAATGTTTTTATATATTTTTTTAACTAATATATGTGTATATATCTATCACTATACCTGTTGATATATCAATCAGTGGTTCATTATTTTAAAAAATAATTAAATCTCCAACAAACAACTTCCACTTACTTTCAGAAAAACTTATTTTTTTAATTAACAACAATATTAATCTATTATAAATATAAATCATAACAATTGTGTGCGATAAGACATTTTCGTAGGTTCTATAATCTGGAAAAAAATTAGATTTATTTTTATTTTCTAAAAAGATTTATAGTGAAAACATTTATACTTCATTCAGTAAAAAAGTAAGTTTACACTGCTACGTATACGTATATCAGTATATTGTTACTCCCCTAAAAATCGTTAAATTAAATCATAGATTAGTTAGACATAAAATGACAGATAAGATTAATCAAGAAATAATTAAATTACAGTGTTATGTAAACTTACAATTATAATAAAGAACAAAGATTAGTAAACAAATGAAATAATAAAATTATAAATAAATAAATATCAGTACGTAAATATAAGTATGAGGCAGTGAGAAAACTCAGTAGTAGAGCACTGACTTCTAAAGCTCATGGTCATGGGTTCGAATACGGGGGATGACAAGTGTTATTATTTATTCTGTTTCATCAGCCTGGGATCGGATGAATGATAAAATAATTGATGTTAAAAAACATTCAATTTTATCTCGATGTACCGAATTTAATTAAAATAGTTATAATATAGGCTTTGGTAATTATTTATACAGAAAAAAATTGGTTTATCAAGCTGAGAATAATTAAGTATCTATTGAAATATTTTTTTCTCATTAAATAATATAAATAAAATTTAACAACTTTATAAAGTCATTAGTTGATAACTTTTTGATGACTTCGACACACTGCGTTATATTCTGCGAATTTATATGTTAGGCGAGAAGGTCATGATGACCAAACGGGCTAAGGCTTGTGTGCACAGCACCGAGCGTTGCCCAGCAACCTTATAACCGAAGTTATAAAAAATAAAATAATTGCGAGTTCGCGTCCCGAATCCAAGGGGGTCTTTCAACTTGGCAATAATCCCCCGCCCGTACCCTCTTTCCAGGGAAAACCACGTATAGCCTGAAAGGAGAGGAAGGAGACGAGTATTACATTTTCCAACTGTATATAATACATTTATACCACTACCTATTTTTTTTTCGGAAAATGGTTTTAAGACTGTAAATGTGTTTCTCCCATTTTCTTCTTACGATAATTATCTACTGCTTTCTCAGTATCGATTAGTATAATCTATTAGATAAAGTGGCACTTTCTTTAAATCTATTTTTTGAGCGAAAAATTTGCTGGAGGATCCAAAATATACGTCTACTTTAAATATCTGATACCAGTGACTTTTACCATATTTCCAATAAAAATTGGGCACTACATATTTATTATTAATTATTATTTTACATTTTCTGTATATATGGTGTGAATATGTTCATTTATTACTATAATCATTGCCCATGAGACAGAATATTATATGTCTAAATAAAAAAAAAAAAAAAAATCTGTTTGATAATTGGGCATACTAAACAGAAATATATACACTACACAAACTCGTATATACGTGGACAGAGACTTTATCGTAATATTTTCCCTTACTATATTGTTAAGGTCTTTAATTTGAAAGAATCGTTTTTGCAACAAACTTTCCGGATGCGTAGTGGAGACGGCAGGGTTTACAAACAAAAAATAAATAATCAAGAGTCAATTAAATATTAATAACTATCTAACAGGCGCCAAGGTATTTAATTTGAAAAATAGCGAAAACCATAAAAATAAAAACATAAATTTAATTTTTAAAAAAAGTTTTGGACGTGGAATGAGCTACGAACTCGGAACCTATGGGTTTAAGAACATGCGTTAATTAACCTCATAACCTATCGAACCTTCTTACTTGGTTAATAATGACTTTCTCTAATCCTTCGAATAGGGTTTTACAGTTCCTTATTAAACCTTAAAAAAGAAGAAGAAAAAAGAAAAAGAAGAAACGTGAAGACAAACTTTGGGGGAAAAATAGGTAGAAAAAAAACTTATATGTACATAATTAGAATATCCCACTGGTTGGAATCTGTGCAATCGGTATATTAGGTTATCTGAGGAATCGGGATCTTATTCGAACTAGCGTCGTCAGGGTCTCCTCCCCAGTCAACCTTCTCAAGCTGTGAAAATATTCATTCACCAACAAGCTGATAATCAGAGGTTCATGGATAGAAAAAGAAAATCCGGTGCACACTGTAAAACTAAAGTATTTCACACAACCAAATCCTTATCGTGCCCCAACACTCGCGAGGTTCCGCCATCTCTCTCTGAACTCTTTTGTTTTTTTTTTATCCCAATCAGCTGTTGGTTATTCCAATCCGTAATAAAATAAATACTTAAAACTAAGAATTATTATAAACTAATACTTATTATTAAAACTAATACTAAGTACTTAATTAACTAATGGGAGTGGGGTGGCTCAGTGGTAGGGCACTGAGCTTCCAATGCAAAGGTCCCGAGTTCGAACCCCGCCTCATGGCAGAAAATTTATTTATCTGTTCCATTGGCCGTGGGGCGACCTTGGGTCAGAAGTCCCTCCTGGGGCACACCCAGCCTCTATAAAGTGGGTACCCTTAATTAAATAATTGATTAAGGGGGAAAACCTGGCGGTTGAGCGTGATCTCGGTCAAATCACCTCCTTGCACAACCGTTGACCTAGAAACAGTGCTTTCCCTAAATAGTAGTGAACCCCAGACCCTTCATGGGTTGTAGTGGTACAGGTTTTAATTAACTAATAATTACTTTTATATTTAACCATCTTCGAGTTAATAAAGATAACTAACAATTATTTTCTGAACTCATTTTTTTTTTTGTATTTTATTTTTCGACACAATATATTTCGTATACCTGAAAAACTCATTAATCACATCAGACTGAAAATCTTTACAATGATATCCATTAGCATATTAAAAGACCGCGGAGATCCGTTTGAACTAATCGCAACGCGATCATCTCCTACCGCACAAAGAGAGGGTATTAAAGGGATGGGTTTGGAACTGCATGCCAACCCAACTAGGGATTAGCAGGGCAAAGGGAATTGCTTTGGAAGCAGCCCCGCCGCTCCCATAATACCTCGGGATTACCGACGCTGAGGCTATGAATTTTTTGCACGTTAGGATCACCTTCCAATGCGGCAACTTCATTTACGAAGTGCAAGTATTTTAGTAAATATTATTAGAAGGGTTTGAAATCGATAATAATTTTTTCTACATAATTGTGCAAAAATTATTAAAATGGATTTTTAATTTTGAAATCATGCCTGATTTATAAATAAAAATTAAATCGATCTTTGATGTTTATTCATTCGATTAAAAATAAAGATCACCCACTGATGATCATAATAATGATTAAATTGTGATCAAAAGAAGTGTGATCAGAAATTAAAAATCACCTTTTACACACAAATAAAATTAAAACTAATTAAATTTTATTCCGGGACTGAGTCCCCTTAGATGCACAATGTACAATTTAATGACAATTGTCTGGCATTAGGAATAATTAGGAACAGATTAAATTACATAATTCTCTAGATCTGAGATTAGAATAAAGAAAAGGCACTGTTAGATATAAGAAATCATAGATAAAGGATTCTTTTAAAGGTAACAGTTCTATGAGAAGGAATAAACAGATTTGAGCACGGGCGGATCTACGAGGGGGGAGACTTTCGGGCTGAAGCCCCGCCCAAAATGGTAAAATATAACCAAGTTTTATGGATTTTTTTTTTTTTTAAATACCTCTTAAAGTATTATTGTTCGTGTAATTACATTTAAAAGGACTTAAGGAATCATTTAAACACCATTTCATATAGCAGTTAGTTTCTTTCTGTTTTTAACAAAGTAATTATCGTTATTTTAATGAAAAAAAAAAGCTTTCGGACTGAAGCCCACCTCTCTACCCTGGATCCGCTAGTGAAATGAGAGCTGGGATTTCATGTTGAACGAATGGGTAGAAGAACAAGGAGTAAACAAATCGAGAAGATAAGAAGGTTTTTTTGGTTGAAAAGGTTTGAAAAAGAAATACACCTAGGAAGTATTGCAGTCGGAAGAATGGATAGAGCCACTTCAACTCGGCATACCAACTGAAGACGTGGGATCGCCTGTGGACTCCAAATATAAATCTAATGACAAATTTTATTAGTATCTTTAATCTCATTTATACGTATGGATACGTTATTAATGAAAACATTTCTTAATATTATATTAATTTAATCGCTTTAATTGAATTGTGCACCTCTACTATATATATATTGCATGCCAAAATTTCTATATATTTTTTTCTTGGCTGCTGGATTCAACGTTAGGATATATTTCCTATATTTTTCAATGTAGAATCACCCAAAGATATTTAGTTGAAATTGGTTAACCAATGACTGTTAACTCCCCTCTCAGTTAAACAAATATCCCATCTCTTTGTGAAATAGTTTAAACCAAATATATATCTTGAGAGAAAATCGGTAGCAACGAAGCGACGTCAGTGGGAACTCTAGATCTAATAGTCAGTATTTACTGGGGGGGGGGAGGAGAGGCGACAGGAAGACAAAGGAAACTTGAAAATGTCAGACAGAGAGGAATGGGAGAATCCGGATTTACATTCATACATATGCATGCCTTCACCACACTTGTTTTATTTCCTCCCTCACAGCCAGTAGCGTCTTAATTTATACATCTTATTACGCCCTTCTATTATTAAATCTGACCCATTAGGTTATAGGGTCGTGTTTATCATAACCCAACAGTATTCTCGCCTAGGGGTCCGGGACTCAGTAATTCAAATTCATCTAGGAATGAATTTCAACAATACAATAACCTATAAACCTAATGATCTTAGACGAATTTTTGATTTGCAAACGTTCCGAATGTCCGATGGAAGTTTACTTAAACTTTGACTACTGCAATAATTTTAAAAGGAATAACTACAACCATAGAACTTTTCTCAAACAACGTTATAAAAAATAAAATAAAAAATGTTAATTAAGAATTATAATTCACTGGCAGTGATATACTTGTCATACATGAACTTTTAAGAAAATAAATATACAGTAAATGGATAATGTTCCCGTTTATCCAGAAAAAATAAAGAAATCAACACATTCGACTATAATATTATAACTGATTGGAATAAACTTTTTTTTTTTCTACCTAAACAAAAGTCAGCGAACATAAAATTCCCTTTATTTTGGATATACGTAGTCCGGATTCCGGTAATATTGTATGATGTCAACCATTAAAGAAACATTTCTACGCTATGAAATTATGTTAACAGGGTTCTTGGTCAATATCTTACTATCAATTTAATATTAATCAATTACAAGAAGAAAAATGAGTTTAGTAATAATTGTAAAATTATCTCTGGGCAATGAGACTATGAGAAGTAATGCCTGAATTTATACATACATATATTTTTTTTGGATGGTGGCATAGGATTATTCAAGATTCATAATACTGAGTAATTGACCAACTCCTTGCCATTAAAGTACTCTAATTTCATCACTTTGATAAATTCCACAGATTACAGTAACCGAAGCGAAATGTCTATCTTAAAACAAGGAAATAGAGGCACTGCTAGGATAGATCCGGGATTTTATACAATGAATAAATAAATAAGTGCAATAAAGTATGGGAAAGGATTATGCCTAATAAATAAAGGCGAACCGTATTATGTTTATTTATTGAGATAACAGAGAAATGGATCTCGCAATAAAGCAATACAAATTTATAGCCCTTAATATTCTCTTTGAAATATTTCTTTAAAAACTTTCTGTATAGAAGGGAGGAGGGATAATTGGATTAAAAAGACATTTTAATATACATTATAATTTATTGACGGGTTATAGCACCTGAACTTTTTTATTTATAGGCGGATATTTTTAATCCTTGGATTAGGAAAAAAAGTAATAATTTACTACTATCTTAACCAGCTGAGGTAGAAAATATGATTATCAGATACTTTTTTTATCGTTATTTCGATGAATTGACCTTAATTACTACATTCCGTGTGTCGAAAAAGTCATATATATTTATTTTAACCGCATTGTTGTCATGGTTATTTACACTAAAGTGAGATACATAAAAAAAAAAAAAATGTAGTTAATAGAGGTTCTGGTACAAAGTTATCAAGACGGTTTTAGGTTTGCTATTTTTGATGGGTAAATGAGTTATATAATGTCGGTTATTTTTTATGGATTAAAATAGGAATAGTCCACGGTTAAAGACACCTTATTATTAAATCATTAATGTACGTCTAAAATTTCGTGAATCGCTTCTTATCGTAACCTACAGGTTTTTTTCTACAGTTACAGAATGGACTTAATCCGTAGCAAATAATAATAATAATAATATCAATATTAAATTTAACTTTTATAATAATAATTGAGTTTGTTCAATAAGCGAATTGGTGAATCATGTATTGTACTGATATTTCTCATAACTCATAAAGCTATCCTTACATAGCCAGGTCAAACTATCTCTGATAGCTTAAAAATAGTTATCTAGAATGTACCGACTTGACACAAGGCCCACTATCGAGACTTAGCGAACAAAAAAAGATTTCAGCAAAAGATCTCTTTCTAACAGACTTCATATCAATTCTAAAGAATAAGGATATTAATTCTTAAACCTTAATAACTTCTTTTCCACGCTTCCTTTGCCGTTCTCTTATGACTTTCCTTCACCTTCTTGTTATTCTTGAGTATATAAACCCCATGATCCTCTGGACTAATCACTCATGCAGTTACATTCATGAAGTCACACTCTTGTAGGAGACCTGGGTGGAACTCTTGTAGTCAACCCATATATTCATAGTATTACTCTGTATTTAAAGATGCCATTTGTAACAGACATTATGAATAAAAATATTTCTAATAAAGTCTTCTCTGCCTCCGATTCGTTATCTTAAGAAAAAGCACAGAAATAGGACGTTTTCTCGGCAAATGAATCAATTCAATGAGTTTCTAACAATTCATTGATATAAATTTGCTTTGAACTTGAATCGTAAAATAGTTCTATCTCAAAAGGTGGCCAACAAAAATATTGGGCCTTTTATATAACCTTGTTATTTTGACATGTCGTTGGTGGAGGTATTTTCCTCTATTGCATAATGAAATTACCTTATTTATTTATATGGAAAGCAAATGGGCGTTCATGGATTTTAAGTAACACTAAGGTTGATATTATTCATTTCTCGAAAAAGTTCAAACGGAAAAATTATTCTTCTTTTATTAGCTCTGAAAACTGAAAGAGTTTAGATCTATATACTAACTCAATAAAGTGAATATTTGATCCTTGAATTGTTTAGGAAACATAACAACTTAACATCGATCTGAAACATTTTCATATAAAAACTTTGGTAATTATTTATTTCATATTTTTAGAAAACAGATTTAATAACTTATTCTCACATTTATGCTTGCCTAATAGAATTTAACTCCTTTGAATAATAAAACTTTTTATGACATTTCAAATGAATTGTTATTTATTTTTAAACTTTTTTGTTATTACATGTATTACTAAAAACGATAAACTGCTAATTATTTCGAATAAACCATACTGAAGGTACTTGAGAGGAAGCCATTTTGAAAATTTGGCATTCAATGCTTTTCTCAGTATTTTAATGAAAATGAGGCCAATCTGATATTAAAAACCGCCTAATTGTATAGTTACATACGAGTTTCATCGAAATCGTTAGAGCCGTTTTCCAGTAAGTCACAAAAATCAATATATTGATTATGTATTAATATATATTTATTTCAATAAAAACGTTGCTGTAGCATCCCAGTCCATTTACAAGAAGATTTTAAAAGTCAGATGTAATTTTTTTCGAAACAAGACGTATTAGATTAATAAAATTATTAAAATCCTTCTAACACTTCTCTAATAGTTTCATCATGTTGTAACCTATAGTTTCTTTTTTAATTTTTTTTTATTATTTTCGAAAATGTGATATTTTTAATATAGGGACAGGTACACTTCTGTTTAATGAGGTACTAAAAACTAATAAACAAACATTTGTTTCCTACTTGACAAAATATGTCAAACGAATATTTTTGTAGGTCACCTTTTTTTCTCAATATTATGAAAAAAAATTATTTTATGATTCAAGTGGAAAGCAGATGGGTTCATTCATGAATTTTTAGAATCTCGTTAAATGAACTAACTTGGTATGAAAAAGTCTTTCTTATTTTTTAGATAACAAGGTTGTAAGTTACGGTTACATGATTAGGTTTTAGGTATGACTAGGTATTCACTAGGTTTTAGACGAGTACTAATAATTTAATTATTATAGATTATTTTTTTAAATTTTATACACAGTGAATTAAAATAATAAATGCTTTAAAACCTGACTTTTTCATATTCGCTTGAAATATTAAAAGTTCCACATAACCTATTACTTAGTTCTAATAGAAGATAAAATAAGTTTTAAAAGAGAGAGAAGAAGCGAAACGCAGAGGTAATGGAAGGATTGCTTTCGAGTATTTTTTTTTTTTTTTTTTTTCTGAACCGAGCCTGAAGAAGGTAATTTATTTAAGCGTAAGTGGCCAAAAAGCTTTACTTCCGCCAGATCCTTAAAGAGGTGGGTATATTTAAAATTTTATAAAAAATAATTGGCCCTCGGAAGCCATTTGTGCGAAGGGAAGTATACTTACTCAAGGATTAGACGATATTTTAACAAAGAATCATCGCAAAAAATGAGCAGTACCAGCAGGCAATGATTTTTTATTCTTCTCAATGTATACAAGATTACAAGGATTTTAATTATTTTATATGAGTCACATTATTAATTAATTTATGTAGTCTTATTGTTATTTTATTGTGAATAAGTTATTTCGTACAAATACAAATAAATGATACAAAAGGGATCAAATTAAAATTTTAATGTTTTGTGATGAAATTATTAGGGGAGCCCCTAGATAATTATTGATGAAAAATTGATGAGAAATGTTTAGTAAAAATTAATAATAAACAATTAGTTAAAGAAATAGGAAGTCCGAGGTACAGATCCCTGTTTATCGAATTATTAACATTCTCCTGAAACTTCGTAAATAGTTTTATCTCATCATAACCTACAACTATTTCATTTACGAAAACTCTTGGAATTGGAGCGTTTTCAATCTGGAGCGGGGCAAACTTTTTCTATTTAATTCGCTACTAAAAACTCGTAAATATCCATTTTCTTTCTACTAGGATCGTAAGATAATTTGATCACAAAATCGATAAAAAATGTGGCCTTCAAAAATATTGAGCCCTTTAGCCTTACCTAGACTCCTAAATTTTCAAAATAACAAGGTCATATAGGACAAACGGCCCAGTATTTTTGTATGCCACCGTTTTTATCGGTTTGTTATCAAATTATGTGACTATACAAGTAGAAAGGAAATGGGTATTTACGAGTTTTTAGTACCTAATTAAATAGAAAGAGTTTACTCCCCTCTAGATTGAAAACGCCGCCAATTCCAATAGTTTTTGTAAATGAAATAGCTGTAGGTTATGATGAGATAAAACTATTTATGAAGTTTCAGGCGGATGTTAATAATTCGATAAAAAGGGGTCTGTACCACGGACTTTCTATTTCTTTAACTGATTGTTTATTATTAATTTTTACTAAACATTTCTCATCAATTTTTCATTAATAATTATCTAGTAATTTCATCCCAAAACATAGAAATTTTAAGTTGATCCCTTTTGTGGCGGTACAAAATAACTGCTTGTATCGTAATATAATTTGATAACAAACTGATAAAAAAGGTGGCATGCAAAAATAATAGGGCGTTTGTCCTACATAACCTCGTTATTTTGAAATTTTATGAGTCTAGGTAAGGCTAAAGGGCTGAATATTTTTGAAAGACACATTTTTTATCGATTTTGTGATCAAATTATCTTACTATCCTAGTAGAAAGCAAATGGATATTTACGAATCTTTATTAGCGAATTAAATCGCCCGCCTCCAGATTGAAAACGCCCCAGTTCCAAGAGTTTTCGTAATAAAATAGTTGTAGGTTACGATGAGAAGAAGTTATTTAAGAATTTTCAGGCGGATATTAATAATTCGATAAAAAGAGCTTTTTACCACGGACTATAACGTTTCTTGTTGAATGGAAAGCGACTACTACAAAAATATTTAATTTTAGTATTTGCTTCACAGTAAACTAGATAAATTTTACTTCATATATAAATTACTAACAAATTGTTAATATTTAGGTTCAATGTAAAGAATCATATTGATTAATTCAATTATTTCCACGAAAACGTAATTTTTGGACAGTTTATTATCTAGTAGTACGGTGTCAAAGTGTAACCGAATAAATATTCATTTCTTTTACTTATTACTAATGTATAATACGTTCTAACATTTTTTTTTATTTAGTTGCGGGAGATACAGAAAGAGAATGGATGCATTTAATGGCCGACATAGTCTATGTTACTTTATGACGAAGTAGGGTATAGTATACGGCGTACTCAGAAATGGATAAAGGGGAAAAAGAGGCCTAAAGAAAAAAGGAAGTAGCCACCTAATGACCGAAGACACGGTAGACGTCCATTTGGGGTCTATACCCATCTCCATAATCCTCCCCTTCCGTTCTTATTCCGACTCGGCCAATAGGAAAACGTGTTGGATCCTACTACTCTTTCCGATAGCCCTATTGGTCCGCAAGTTTTATATTTGTGATACCATCAGAAATTCTTTGTTTGCTATTTAAAAACAACGGATCCTTCATTAATATTATTAAAAGTGATCAACTAACGTTGCAACATCTCTACAACTTAAAATATTAAAACATGAATTTCTTCTGTTCATTATTCCTAAAATTGGTGTCTTGGGGTTTTATTTGTTATATAAATTAGGCCATTATTCATCAACATTTTATTTATAAACTCTTATATTACGACCTTTCGACCATCACTAGGGTCATTTTCAAGTCTTATTGAGTCCTCCATTAGATATTCATTATTAAATCTATTTATTGAATAATAATACAATCAGCCACTGCTGGAAAACTATAAGCAGTAGGGCTAAAAGTTCTCATTCATACAATATATAAAAATAATAAAGAAATAAATATAAATATAAGAAGTAAACAAATAATACTGATGAGGAAGGTAAATAAAAAGAAAAAAAAATAAACAAATAAAATAAAATAAAAACTTCTAAACACAATCATAACTATATACGATATATATATTCGCCCAAGAATCTCCGAGCCAGGCTTTTTCCCCCACATGTGGAGGAAAATCAAGACTCCGGAAGATCCCAGTGCCACTTTTCCAGCCGCATAACTACTATTAGAAGCCAGTGGAGACTGAAAGAGGGTACTAGAGCCACAGACGCTCAGGACATGAGAGGATAAGCTGGCCATTGCCAGAACTCCAAAGGCATATTTAAAAAAGATCTCGAGGCCACTGCCGTTTCAACCTTTGAGGGAGATGGTATGGATTGCGCTAGAGGATTGGGATGATAAATAAGGTTCTGGTGAAAGTTGGAGAATCTAGATGGGATGATGTCATGGACATATGGGATGTTAAGGTCATTGTGTAGGGTCTTGTTCGTGACATAATATGGAGCGTTGACTATTGTTCGAAGTACTTTGGCCTGGAAGGATTGGATGCGTTTGATTTAGTTATTCATTATTAATGTCGTATTATTTGTTCTGAGAAAAATTAAATTGTCTTGCTACTCAAGTGTTTCCCCTACGTCATTACACTCCCTCCTGAAATGACGTAGGAAAAACTCTTAAATAGAAGGACAATTTAATTTTTCTCTGAACAAATTAATATAACATTCATAATGAATATCTAACGGACTACTCAATGCTGTAATATAATAGCTAATAAATAAAATGTTGGTGAATAATGGCCCAATTTATATAACATAAATTTGATTTTCATAACGTCCGAGTGCTACAGAAAGATAATCATAGTTCTATGAGAAAGATATTTGAGGCATAAAGATATGAAGATATGCTATGCATATGACACAGAAGCTAGGTAATGCTGATGATTACAGGACATTTGACATGTGAATAACTTTTATTTTGGACCGTTTAACATCTTGAATAAGTATAACAAATCTAACTAATTTGGTAATAAAATCTCCGATGAATAACGCTCGGGTAAAGTCGGCTAGAGTCGACTAATTGAAGTGTTTTTGCATGTGGATTAAATTACCTCAGAAAATAAAAATCGGAGCTTCATATTGTCAAATTCATTCCTCTCAGAGGTTTACAATTCGGTAAAGCGAATATCAACCTTTTAAAAATTCTTTCGTTACTAAGCCCATTTTACAAGCCCATTTGATTCACCGCGATGTAATTACCTTAATTATATTAACTGGGTACAGTTAACGTAACTCGGCGTTGTGCAACCTTCTGAACTCTCCGGTTAACTCATCTTTCTTCGGTCCGAATATTCAATGTAAGCTGGCACGTTTCGCATCCATCAAGAACTGTAAGTAGGGTTTTATAGATTCTAATCTTGAAATTGTGGGACAAGATGCCCGAGCTAAGTAGTTTTGTCACAGAAAAATAACAACCATTTCCCGCCTTCAGCCTAACCTTAATCTCCTCTTCAATTTCGTTTTTTCTACTTATCGTAGATTCTATATACCTAAACTTCTCTACCTGTTCAAACATATTACCTTCTATATCGATATCACCAGCAATATCGCAACTTTTGGTGCTAACCATATACTTTGTCTTAACCGTGTTCATTTCAAGCCCTAGTTCTTTACCGGCATTCATTAACGTTTTCGTATTTAGTTTTATAGCTTTCTTGTCTTCGCCAGGAACAGATCATCGTCATATCACTTACTTATAAAAAAAATAAAATTTCCTTAAAGTAGAATCCATATTCCCATATTTCTAGGAAATCTGCTAAGACATAATTTCGTTTCAGGAGAAATTAAAATTAAATAAATTATTAAGAAGAACTGTATAAACAGATACTTCTAAATGAATAAGGCAATATTACTTATAATATATTACTTAATATTTAAGATATTGTTTCAATATTAAAAAAAAACAAAAAAATAAACTCATAACATATCTTTAGTTAATGTATGATATATTAATGAATAAAGTTGATATGAGATGTACTTAAGTGAATAAACACATCCTTCTTAGAGTTTCTACAGTGAAAGATATGTATTATTTAATTTCATACGCATATTTACACTTTTTTTTTCTGAAGAGAGAACACGAAAAGACTTCTAAATCATTTTCACTAGTGCCAAATTCGTGACTGATCCGGAATTCTTGGCGGAAAAAAGAGACCGACAAAAAATTTGCTGATGATAAGGAAATGGCGAAGGCCGGAGCACGTGTTGGGTTGGATGGGGGCAAAAAGTGTGGCTTATCTTGGGGCCAGAACAATTGTTGACGGAATTTGTGGCTTGTGGCGGCGGACCATTGTTGGCCAACAATTGTTGTTCAGGGCGCTATTTGAACTGCCCCACGTCCAGCCCTCGGGTTTTTAATTAAAGGGAAAAGATCTTCTCGCTGCGAGAACATTCTTCTAGGTTGGGTCCCTGGCTTTTTTTTTACGTATTTCGGCAAAGAGATCGGAGTAGAGCCTCTGAGGTTAGGACATTAAATAAATAATGTAAAAGGTTCAATAAAAAAAACGATGATGACTATACTAGTATAAAAATGACGGTTCTAAACCAAGAATTGGAGCAGGCGGTCAGATTGATAATAAATAAAAGTTAAATGTTCCCAAACTAAAAAAAAAAAAAATGAAGTGAAGAATAGTTGGGGTGGTCAGTCAAAAAAGAAGGAAAAAATTAATGATAATATTTATTTTCACATATGCCGACGTTTCGACCTGAAGTTCAGGACTAAGAAAATAACCAGATAACAAGGTATGAAAAACATAAGTAGTGATGGTAAAAAAAATTAAAAAAAGAAAAAAAATATAAAGTAAAATGAAATTGTTAGAATAATGACAATAGTAAGAACTAAGAGATAAATAATAATAACCGTTACAAAGTGTGGAATGATGAAGTAAGCATAATCAAAAAGGGTGATATAATTGTTAAAATGGGAATCTTAGAATAAAATGTAAAACATAATTTTTTTTTTTTTTTTTTTTTTTTTTTTTTTTTTTTTTTTTTTTTTTCTTACCCTCCAAAAAGTTTATTGAAACAATTACATATATAGTATACAATAATACAATATAAACATGTAATAAATTCCTTCCACTGCCCGAGGGCATTTTAAGGATTGGGGATAGCTAAAGGTTACATATGTGGCAGAAGGCCTTGTGACTTTGACATTGAACGGGGAAGGACCGTTCTGCTAATGTTTTATTATTTACAATATATACAAATTAATGAGTTTGGACCGCAGAGACCAGACCACATCCTTCGGCGAGTATGTCCACCAAAGGGAGTTTACCTTGCCACCTCCCAGGTCTGGGTGGTGGTGAGATCTCATTGAACAGTGGGTTTGCACAGGCCTTCAGCCCATCAAAAAATTTGATGTGCCTCCGGCCTATGAACTCAGGTACCGAGGGGAGCTGGAGCTCCTCGCGTATTGTTTGATTCTTAGCCCTTTGTAGGGTGGTGCCACGGATGTAAAACATAAAAAAAAAATATGAAGTTATATAAGAAATGAAAATAAATAGTAAAATTAAGACATCGAGAATGGAGTAGTTAGATAGAAAATTGAGATATTGTAAATTCTATCAAGATGTACAGACAATGTACATCAACTTCAGGTCGAAACGTCGGCATACGTAAAAATAAATATTATCATTTATTTTTGCCTTCCTTTTTTGACCGACCAATCCAACTATTCTTCTCTTCAAAAACTTTAATTTAAAAGTTCCGTCATTTGGCTTCGTTTGAGTAGTTCGAAAATATTCATAGACTTTTATTCATAGCTGTTAACGCCACAACGTTAATTTATTTTATTTATACATATCACAACGCCACAGCGTTAATTTATTTTTATTTTACATTTAACTATAGTTTGCTTTATTGTTGATTTGGTTTATTTCTTCAAAGTGAAATCAATTAATAATATGTATATTTATTTATAAGATATGTGTATATTAAGTATTATAGGCCCATAGCTTATATTGTTTATATTAAATAGGTTTTTTATTTCTATTTTCATTGTAATTGGGGCCATATAAATAGCTTTTTTAATTTTTTTATTTTCATGATCAAGCATGGAAATATTTCATTAAATAATGTCATAGTTGTTTATTACCTAGGCTTGTCTTTATTTTTTATGCTAGAAGTTTGTTATTTTATTTTACCTATCTAAGAAGTTGTAAAATTGATTTATTTTGTTTGTATGTTATCAGTATTAAATTTCGAAAATGTTTCAAGATACAGCCCATTTTCTTTTTTTCTTTTTGTTAAATGACATTAAATAGTTAGGATTCATTCGAAGTTTGACATAAACTAAGAGGGAGCTTAACAATAGTTATTCAAACAAACGACACATTAGAATCATGTATAATTCGTTTAAGAAATATTATACCTATAATCTAAGCCATAGATTCGCCAGAGAACTTGAAGAAAGTTTAAACTTTTGTCATAAACCTGAAACGTTCTTACAAAGAAGTTCCTTAAAACAATTTTTTTTTAAATTTCCTAAAAATGGACCTTTTCCCAAAACGTTTTACAAAATAATAATAATAATAAGGCTTAGCGAACCCGAAGGTTCGATGCCGACACCACCAATCGCTTGTTACACACCTCCCTCCACCGTTCGCCGTCCAAACCCAGTCCCTTCAGATCGGCTTTAATGCAATCTTCCCACCTTCGCTTCGGTCTACCCCTCGGACGCTTACCATTCGGCACAGCAAATATTAACCTTTTAGGAATTCTCTCGTTACTAAGCCCAACTACTTTACAAGCCCATTTGATTCGCCGCGATGAAATTACATCAATTATATTACCCGGATACAGCTCACGCAATTCGGCGTTGTGTAGCCGTCTGAACTCTCCGGTTAACTCATCCTTCTTCGGTCCGAATATTCTACGCAATACTTTATTTTCAAAAACCTTAAGACGCTGCTCATCCCTTAATGTAAGCGGCCAAGTTTCGCATCCATAAAGAACTGTAGGCAAGATAATTGTTTTATAGATTCTAATTTTTAAGTTCCGGGACAAGAGGCGCGAACTAAGTAGCTTTGTCACAGAAAAATAACAAGCATTTTCCGCCTTCAGTCTAACCTTAATCTCTTCTCCAATTTCGTTTTTTCTAGTTATCGTTGAACCTAGGTACCTAAATTTATCTACCTGTTCAAACATATTATCATCTATATCGATGTCACCAGTAGTATCGCCATTTTTGCAGCTAACCATATATTTTGTTTTATCCACGTTTATTTCGAGTCCTAGTTCTTTCCCGGCTTTCATTAACGTTGTCGTATTTAGTTTTATAGTTTCAACGTCTTCGCTTAACAGTACCAGATCATCAGCATAGCCCAGCACGGATGTTGTCCCGCCCAGATCCAACCCTTTCGCATTACCTCCCTAATGGCATGTTCGAATGCCAAATTGAACAGGACAGGCGAAAGAGAATCCCCCTGTTTTAAGCTCGAACGAACCTCAAATTTTTCGGACAAATTATTACCTATTCTAACTTTATTGAGTGTCTCCGTCAAGCACATCCTGACTAGATTTACTAGTTTTTTGGAATCCCCTGCTCGATTAGAATATTATACAGTTTCTGGCGGTCAATAGAATCGTAAGCCTTTTTAAAATCTATATACAGCTGGTGAACAATACCGTTATACTCCAATTTTTTCTCTAATATTTGCCGTAAAGAAAATATTTGATCAATAGTCGAACGATTCCGTCTAAATCCGCATTGGTAGTCTCCGATAATTTCCTCGGCGTATTCCGTGATTCGACTGGTTAAGATTAAAGTGAATATTTTATAACATACCGGAAGGAGTGAAATTCCTCGATAGTTATTACAATCCGTCCTCGGACCCTTTTTGTGAATCGGAATAAGAATAGATTCTTTCCATTCTTCAGGTAATTTCTCGTTCACCCAGATCTTTTTAACCAACCGATGTATTTTAGAAACTCCAGCTTCCCCGCATGCCTTAATTAGTTCAGTAGGAATATTATCGATTCCCGCTGCTTTATATGATTTTAATTTTCCGATAGCTACTTCAACTTCCTCTTTACTTGGTCCTTCTGTTAACGGTTCAGCACTCTGGTACTCAGAAGGAGGACACAGATCATAATTTCCCGTATTTAAAATATTGTCAAAGTGGTCCTTAAACTTATTCAATATGTCAACCGGATCGGTCAGAATATTGTTATTATCATCCCTAATTGCAGACGTTACGGGCCCTACATATTTACGTGATCTGTTTATACCTTTGTACATGTCTCTTACGTTATTTTCGATTCTATTAGTTTATATTTCAATTATTTTATTTTTAAGATACTCCCTTTTTTTATTTTTGAGCAATTTTGTCGTTTCGTTCTTTGAGATTCGGAAGTATTCCAGATTGTCTTCGCTAGGATTATTTAGAGCTTTTAATTTAGCGGCTTTTCTTTTTTCGCACATGTTTAAGCAATCTTCATCAAACCACGGTTTGTTATTCTTAGTTTCCTTTTTTCCTAGGCACGAGTTACCGACCGCTTTAATATTATCCCTGATCTCTACCCATGACTTGTCAATATCCTCGTCAGGAAGCTCTAAAGCTTCAAACCTATTCTTAACATCTAGCTCGAATTGGTTTCTAATTGATAGATTTTTTAATTTTTCCAAATTAAAATTCTGAAAATCGAAACGGTTTTCTTTTCTCTTTTTTATATTAAGTTTTTGTCGAAGTTTCGCGATTACTAATTCATGATCCGACCCACATTCTGCTCCGCGATAAGACCGTACATTGATTATACTGCTTTGCCAGCTGTTTTGTATCAAGACATGATCTATTTGATTTTGTGTTTGCGAATCCGGTGATGTCCAAGTATATTTATGAATTTCCTTATGTTTAAACGTCGTACTTTTAATTATCAGGTTTTTCGAGATGGCAAAGTTTATCAGACGGATCCCATTATCATTACTACAAAATTACAAAATACCGTTAAATTTACAAATTTACAAAATACCGTTAAATATAAATTTTGAAAAAGTTTTAACCCTTAGATAATATATTTTCCATCGTTACAATGTATGCGAATGTTTCATCGCTACGATTTATATTTATATTCGGTTGCTTCAATATATGTATATGACGGAGGTAGATGAGACAATCCAACCTGTCCAAATTCAAAATGAAAAAAATACAAAATATGATTAAAGGCTCGGTCACACAGAACGCGATATTTATCGCGGCGATATAGCGCCACAGTTGTATTACTATCTTTTCCACTATAACAGTCACATAGAGAGCGTTACGCCACAGCGATACATGCTGTAGCGCCGGGGCCGGCGATACATTGATACAAATTACAAAAATATCGCCCTCCTTCGACGTTATTCTCTACCTAATGTAGGCAGAAAAGTTAGCTAATACCCAAGTTAATAGGATTATTGCACGATTATAACGGCGTGTTCACACAGAAGGCGTTATTTATCGCGTCGCTACAGCGCTACAGTTGTATTACTATCTTTTCCACTATAGCAGTCACATAGAGGGCGGTACACCTCAGCGATACATTCTGTAGCGCCGGGGCCGGCGTTACGTTTGAAAAATATTACAGGTGTATCGCCGGGGCCGGCGTTATGTTTGAAAAATATTATAGATACAAATTACAGTTGAAATTATTTAGTGGTAGTATTCATATAGATATGTTAAACACCGAATTATTTATATAAAAAGTGAGGAATTTTCCATTTTTATTTGATATGAGACCTCAAGCAAATATTAAAAAAAATTATTAAAAAGGAGTTCACATGGAAAAAAATTGTGGAAGAGCTAAATATCACAAGTAATGTATTAATTGATATTATTATTATAATTTTTGAACATTATAATAATTATATGTTATATACTTTTTATCTTGAAATCATTTAAAAATTATATTTACGTTCTTTTGCTAATTTTAATTTTGCCTATACTAAAGACATAAATGATTTAAAAAAATCTGTGTATATTGCATATTTAAAACGGTTGAGGAACAGATAATAACTATCCAAGATATATATGGCAATAAAAGAAATTCGTTACTACGAAATTAATATTAAATAGATATGTCATTTGAAGTAAATAATAATTTGAAATAAATCTGGTTTTACATAAAAAAAAGGAGAACGAAAGTTCATTATTAAAATATCTTCTGGAATATATTAAAAAATTATACATATTTGGTTATTCCTGTATTTCTTGCTTTGAAATATTAAAAAAATTAAATATATATATATATATATATATATATATATATATATATATATATATATATATATTAAATTAATATAATTAATAAATTAATATAATTTATTAATATAATTAATAAAAAATTATATATATATATATATTTAATTTTTTAATATTTCAAAGCAAGAAATACAGGAATAACCAAATAACATATCTTTTTATAATTTTATGTTCATTAGCACAATTTTTAAGAATTGGAATGTAATACAATTTTGTTAAAGAGAAACAAGCTTCATCGCTAGAAACCGGCAGTAAATATTCGAAAAACGTGTAGCAAAAACTCAAACACTAGCAAAAAATTGTTGGAAAACCTAATAAATATAAAGCAAACAATTTCTTAATAAAAACAAATTAAATTGAAACATAGTTTATTTATCTATAAAGTTATGGCCTTATTGTTAATTTAATTTTTTTATTATATTATTAAAAAATAGTTGGTTTTTCGATTGTAGATTGTCAAGTCCCCATTTATTTAGTGTTGAATGGAGTGATTCGTAATTTTTGACTAGTGATTCACGTCAATAGTCATCTCAACAAAAATAATCAAACCAATCGTCCTCTCATATTTATTAATAGAAAAATTAAATTTTGAAAATATCACAAAAACAGTTGTTAATTAATTGGCTTAACCTCAAAACTATAAGAAAATATATTGGTATTTTGACTTTCGCTTACCTATGTGTGTAATATATAACAAAGGGAAAGTATTTCTATCGCTAAAATTTTCGAATCTGAGTTTTCAACGGAAATACACGTTTTGAGGTCCCCTAAGCCCAAATAACCAAGTCCTGCTAAAGGGTCTGTGTGTCTGTTAGTCTGTGTCTGTGTGCAAGTGAACAGCCTTGCTCGAAAACGAAAACTCGCACGAAACTTAAATAGCGTATTTAAGGTTTTTATATATAAAATCAGCTAATCGGAATTATCACTTTATATCAACAGCGAAACACATATTTACAGTTTTCCCAAAAACTGCTCTAACGATTATGATTAAACTCGGTGTATCATTGCATAATTAAGTGGTCTTTAATATCATTTAGGTCTTTTCCTCATTGATCTCACTTTACAGAGTTTAAATATACAATGTTTATATACATCTTTCCCTAAAGCACCTTTAATATGGATTATTTGAAAAAATCAACTCTCTTATATTGACAGTAACTATAAAAAATGTCTAAATATGAAGTTTAAAAGAATATGGCTAAATATGATGTTCAAAAGAATAATAATAATAATAATAATAATAATAATAATAATATGATAACTGGAAACTGAAGAAAAAAGAAAAATGCTTATCTTGGTTAAAAATGAATCTCCGGAAATAACAGTCAGAAGGTATACGTATAATATATCGTTAGAAAGCGAAGAATTTCAGAAAAAATAAAATTAAATAAATAAATGTAATAAATAAATAGAAGGTAACGCAGAGTGACAAAAAAAATAGAAATAATAATTTCAGAAAACTAACATTACTTAACGTAAATCACATGTTTCCAATGAAATTAAGCGAAATTCCTTTACTAAATGTAAACTTTTAAAGTACTTTTCTAAGTTTGAAAAAAAGTATTTAAAATCCATCGAATCATGCCAATGTCATTGTTTAAAATACTATTTAATTCTACTTGTGTGAAAGAAGTGAAATATAAAAATATTGCATGTATATATTTATAACCATAAATACTTTTGATGTGGTTCTATAACTCTAGATATGATATTATATTTAAATTATTTGGTATTTATTAGCCCTTTCTTAAAATCGTCAAGTAACCTTTTAGGAAATTAAATTAGTGAATAATTTTATGAATTTTCCCTTTGTGAAGCACCAACATTGTCGACTTCCAATTAGTGTGAAAATTTTCAACCTAACCATGGCAGGCAACGAAAATCTCGTAATTTCATTTTAGTAAATTTTATAATGGAAAATGACAGTTTAATAACTTACAGTCCTACAATCCATAATCATTTATATGTTAAATATTTAGATGTACTTTCAAATCTCTCTAGGCATATATGAACCTTTTGGTTGTCAGAAAAACTAACTTAAATTTCAACATTCTTCATTATTAATTTTAGTGATGTTTCTATTGGCGAAATTTATGCCTTTATTCGCAGTTCTATATTTCAACGTTGAAATCACCTACTCTGGAATCAACTTGCTCACTGTCTGTATAGATACAACTTTTCCAACTAGAAATATCACTAAAATGACATTACTCAAAAATCTTGAAATTATAGTTATTCATTATGTCAACTGAGAGACCTCAGAGACTGAAGTTATGTGGTTTATAAAACTTGATTTTCATTGGCTACCGTCGATATAATAAATAGACTTTTTGTAATTTTACTGGTCTTAAAGATTTGTTATCTCTAAGCTTTAAACTTTAGCTCCGTTTAAAATGCACTTCAATTTTTTTTTAAATAACCCAACATTGCCACAAAAATTATTTCTATTAAAAGTAGTGGGGTAAGTGAAAGTTATGTGTTACCCGCACCAGATTTTTTTTGTTACTTGTTTAAGCTGTTTAAAGATTTAATAAATTATTTAGATTTTACTGACCTAAATGAAGTTGGTTGGTGGTTTGTCTCTCTGGATAAAGAACATCCAGGTTATCAATCAATCCCCGATCAATTAAATAACACTACTTTTAAACTAATCAGGTTGTAGTTTCAAAATAAAAGAAACGTCTGCCAAGTAAGGTCAGTATAGCTTCCTCACCGTTGTCATTGTATATTACAATGTATACCATTTTTTGTATGAGAATAAAATCTCTGGGAGAAGCCGATTCGGAAATATAGTTACCCTTCAACATTCAACAAAAGAGTGCTGTATTTGAAGATCCCATATTTGATTATCCTTAATAAAAAAAAAATAAATAAAATGTACCCTGAACATGAATTTCAATACTGTTAGTGTAAAAGGTCTTATGTAATAATTTATTGTTTTACAAGAGTGCATAAAACTCATTATTTCTTTATGCTTTATTAGTATAATTTCATATTTTATTGTCATCTGCTACTATCCATAGTAGCAGACTACTTATATCAGTTGCAGACTACAAAATGTTACCTTTAATACAAATGGAATACAATTTGAAAAATTTTACATACGACTTTTTTGCACTAATTGTAGTAATATACAGTAGCGGACCCAGATTTAATTTTTGGGAGGAGGGCTTCAGCCTGTAAGATTTTGTTTTCATATACACAACGATAATTAATTTGAAAAAAATAACGCTGCAAATTATTGCACAATTATACATTTAAAGTAACATTACCTTCCTAGTTATTAAGAAAAAAGGTGATTTCAATTATTGGACTAAACTTTTTTTTTTTTTTTAATCATTAGTAATATGTTGGCAGTGGATCAGCTGATGCGAAAGGACGTGTTTCTACATCGTCTCTCAGAATTTGCTTATTTTGCAGTAAAATCTTTGAGATTATTTATTCAAAACAAGTCAAGAATACATAACAACAATTGATATTTATTGTTTGTTATAAATTATAGGGTTATTTTTATTTTATTTTATTTATTTTATTTATTTTTTTTTTCATTTTTTTTTCCCTTATATGCGATATCACAATCAGGCCATGTCTAGTAGAGCTTCTATCAAGAGAATTCGGCCGTTAGGCTCAACACCTTGTTCTTCGCCTGTCAAACAAAAGCCTCGTCAATGTCGTCAAACACCTGCAGTAACGCCTATTAGCTCCAGAGAAAATGAAACCCAGCCAGGAACATCATCAAAACCAACAATTGAAGAACTTCAGCATCAACCAGGTACATCTTCACAAGAGATAACCGAACAATCTCCGTTTTTCACCCCTAACCCCTATCAGGTGCTTCAGAATGATAAAGAAGTGATGGAATCCGCTTCAATACCAAGAGATCCCCGACCTCCACCCATATTCGTTAAAAACATAAACAATTTTCAGTTACTATGCTCACAACTGAACAAAATAACAGGCTCTGGAAGCTATTCATGTCTAAGCAGAACAAAGGACACGAAGATATCACCAGATACAGCTGAAACCTACAGAAAAATTGTGAAGTATCTAACGGAAACCAACGCGGATTTTCATACGTACCAATTACGGCAAGATCGAGCTTTGAGGGTAGTCATAAGAAATCTACACCCCTCAACACCAACCGAAGCAATAGAAGAAGAATTGAAAACTTTAGGTTTCATAGTGCGCCAGATTACAAATGTACAGAAGGAGAGTAAAGAACAGCCAGGAGTAAAAGTTCCTCTACCCTTATTTTTCGTAGATTTGGAGCCAAATCAAGGGATCGAAAAAATATACGAAATAAGAAGAATATACTACACAAGTGTTATAGTAGAGAAGCCATATCCTAAGAGGGAAATCGTACAGTGTCACAATTGCCAGGCATATGGCCATACCAGGACTTACTGCCATCATCTGCCGCGCTGTGTGAAATGTGGAGAGCAGCACAAATCCGGGGAGTGCACAAAACCGAAACGGGATCCTGCAGTTTGTGCATTGTGCCTTGAAGGACATCCAGCGAACTACAAAGGCTGTCAGATCTACAAGAATATTAAATCAAGATATCAAAAATCCCGGACCCAAGAAGAAGCAGAGGCATCAAGAAGAGAACCTAACGCATCAAGAAGAGGACCTTCAAAAAAAATTGACCCAACGGTGTCTTTTGCACACTTATTAGGAGGTAAGAATGATGTTACTTATTGTGAGACCCTGCCGCAACAACAACACATACCTCAAAATTCTCAACCCCACCCTCAACATCCTAATCAAACTTCACCTAATCAACAGTTTTATCAACACCAAATCCCCGCATTCCTCCTCCCTCAAATACCACAGATCTCACCAGTTTACTTACATCTTTCCTCTCCGAATTCAGATCCCTTGTTACTCCTTTGATATCTCTTCTCACCAATCTTGTATCACATTTTATCCCTCCCGCGAAAAATCCTTAAATGACTTCCAATAAACCTTTATCCATTCTCCTTTGGAATGCGAATGGTGTTAGGAATCACACAAACGAACTAACTACATTATTACTTGACAAAAATATTGACGTGGCACTAATTACTGAAACTCGACTAACCACTAAACAGCACTTCAAAATACCACAATACCTGACATATCGTACTGACCACCCTGACGGAAAAGCACATGCCGGTACTGCTGTCATTGTACACCAATCCCTCTCCCATCACCTACTCCCGTTACCTACACATGATTTCCTACAGTCCACCGCTATCGTGATAAAAACCGTTTCCTTTCCGATTACCCTTGCATCAGCGTATTGCCCTCCTAACCGATCCATATCCAATGCCCAATTCCGTTCTCTCCTCGACTCCTTAGGACATCACTTCATCTTGGGTGCAGACCTAAATGCCAAACATCAACAATGGGGTTCCAGAACCACGAATACTCGTGGCCGAACCCTGCTGTCTGCACTCAATTCCCAACATTTTCACCTCCTTTCCCCCAACTCTCCTACCTACTGGCCTACAGATCCCAACCGTAATCCTGATCTTCTTGATTTCTTTATCCACAGCGGCTTAAGTCCCCTCAATTGTTCCATTACACGTCTAAATGAACTTTCCTCTGACCATAGTCCTCTAATCCTTAATGTTTCACTTGAACCCGTTCCCAAACCTTCTCCACCGTCATTTATTAGGGGCCCAGTTAACTGGGACCTTTTCCGCCAAATCATCTCCGATAAAATTGATCTTAACATATCCCTCAAAACTCCCGATGACCTTGATAGTGCCGTAAATTCCTTTACTACCACAATCCAACAAGCCGCCTGGACTGCTTCCTTCCCAAAAGACTCCTCCAGAATTCCTAAAAAGACCATTCTACCCCAACACCTCCTTGACCTAATCCAAACCAAACGCCGTGCCAGATTATTGTGGCAACGTACCCGACATCCTACCGACCGCTGCTCCTATAATTATTACTGCAAAAAATTAAAACTGGAATTAGCCACCTTCAGATCACATTCCTTCAACTCCTACCTATCCTCCCTTTCTTCTCGCGACAATTCCCTTTGGAAAACCACTACCAAAATCTTAAATCCTCACCGCATTTCCCATCCCCTCCGACGAGATGATGGCTCCTGGGCAGCATCTGACGAAGATAAGGCTGAGGAGTTCGCCATTCACCTATCCAATACATTTATTTCACATCCGGAATCCCATCCTGCCCACACCGTAACAGTAGAAGAACTCCTTACATCACCAATCCCACTTTCCTTGCCCCCAAAAGCTATTCATCCTTCCGAAGTGAAATTTCAATTAAAAAAATTAATCCTCCGTAAAGCTCCTGGACATGATCTCCTTACCCCTCAAATCCTTCGACAACTTCCATCCAAAGCAGTCATATTCCTTACATATATCTACAATTGTATCCTACGCACCACCCACTTTCCTCTGCTATGGAAACACTCCACTATTATCCTTTTCCAAAAACCAGGCAAACCTCCCAATATCTCAACATCCTATAGACCAATTAGCCTACTCCCAATCCTTTCAAAAATTTTTGAAAAGATCCTTTTGAAACGAATCCTACCCATTATAGAATCCCAAAATATTCCTTCCCATCAGTTTGGTTTTCGCTCCCAACATTCTACTGTTCAACAAGGACTCCGAGTTGTTGATCATATTTCCTCAGCCCTAGAAAACAAGGAATACTGTTCGGGTGCATTTCTGGACATTGCACAGGCATTTGACCGGGTATGGCACTCCGGACTGCTCTTCAAGCTTAAAATCCATTTACCTCAGTCCTTGTACCTAGTCCTCCGATCCTACCTCTCTGACCGCTCCTTCCGAGTTCGCTGTGGAACAGAATTTTCCAATATCTACTCCGTTAAAGCCGGTGTTCCCCAAGGCAGCGTCTTGGGTCCCGTGCTTTACATCCTCTTTACTGCTGACATCCCTGTTCATCCCGATACTTTTCTTGCAACATTCGCTGACGACACCGCAATCTTATCATCCAACTCTGATCCCAACATAGCATCCTTAAATCTCCAAAACCACCTCACCTTGATTGAGCACTGGTGTAATAACTGGCGCATTAAAGTTAATGAATCTAAATGCCAACATATTACCTTTACACTCCGACGCAGTTCCTGTCCACCAGTACACTTTAATTCCATCCAGCTTCCTTACTCAGACACAGTCCGGTATCTTGGCTTTCATTTAGACCGAAGACTAACGTGGAACCCACATACTAGACTCAAAAGACAAGAACTCAACCGACGATACGGCCAGCTATACAGACTACTAAACAGAAAATCCAAACTTTCTATTGAAAACAAATTACTTATCTACAAGACAATACTGAAACCTATATGGACATACGGACTTGAACTGTGGGGGACAGCAAAAGCTTCTAACATCAACTTCTTTAGAACAATAGTTGATGCTCCGTTCTATGTAAATAACTAAATCCTACACCATGACCTTAATATCCCATTTGTCCTAGACCTTATTCCAGAAAAATTCTCCAAATTTCACCAGAACCTTACCTATCATCCAAATCCCCTTGCACAATCTCTATCCAGCACCACCCATCCTTACAATCCTCCTCGAAGGTTGAAGCGGCAGTGGCCCAGAGACCTTTTGTAAATAAGCATCTATTGGAGTTTTGGCAATGGCCAGATCCTCCACTCAAGCCCGAGTGTGTATGATTAGGTTAGTTCTTTTGTTTATATACATTTATTTTATTTTATTGTATTTATTTTTATTTTATTTTATTGTATTTATTTTTATTTTATTTTATTGTATTTATTATTATTAAGTTTCTGTATTATTTATTTTTTTTTTTATTGTAAATAGAGTGTGAGTGTGCTTTCTCTGAACACTATTATAAATGTCCTTGATGTGACAGAATGTGATATTTCTAAATAAACAAATATATATATAATCATTAGTAATATGCTAAAAAAATAATTTAAAACCCAAAACAAAAGATATATATATATATATATATATATATATATATATATATATCTTTGTAGTAGAAAAAACTAGAGACCATATCTTTGCTCCTAATTATCCGGTTTTAATGAATTATTTTTTTTTAGGAAATCCCTTAAACCTTTAAAAATCATTATAGCCATAAGGCGAATGGCGGACGGCGGACTGACAAAAAAGTTTTTATTCGTTTTTCGTATTCTATGTATCCTGAAACGTAAAACCTCAAATTTTAAAAGGGGTTTAAGTTTTTGAATCTTTTGGTCGATCACAATGGTTCATTATTGAAAATAATAAACCAAAAATATATTAAAATCGCGATATCTCTACTAATAGTGCTTTGATTTCTATGAAACTTCATTCATTTTTTAGGAAATTTAAATACCTTTCAAACATCTTGTCACAACATCGACAAAAATGTGTATACTTTTTGAGTTATTCGAAATTTAATTTTACCATCCCCCGTAACTTTCTTCCCAGCTTCTTTTCGTTGAAATATGTTGTATAAATAAATTTAAAGGGCGTCTGGAAAATGACTAAAGAATTTTCATTGAAATCGCTAGTTCGTTTAGGCGCTGTAGTCTATAGCAACCTAGGTTTTTCGGCCGCCATCTTGAAAGTAAAAGGCGGATGGCATGTCGGTGAAGGAAGATCATCCTCGGACGACTTTTGATTTTATATCCAAATTTGAAAAAAAATCGGTCCAGTAGTTTCGGAGAATGAGCGGAAGGAGGATGGCGTACGGCGGACGGCGGACGGACAAAAAAATTGAATTCGTTTTTCGAATCTACGTATCCTGATATGTAAAACCTCAAATTTTAAGAGGGTGATAAGTTTTGAATTTTTTGGTCGATCACAATGGTTCATTATTGGAAATAATAAACCAAAAAGACTAAATAAATAATTAAAATAAAATAAATACACTTAAAAATATTAATAATAAGATAAAATAAATAAACTTTTAAAAAAATAATAATAATAAAATAAATAAATGAACTTTAAAAATGAAAAAAATAATAATAATAAAATATAAAATAAAAGTTCTGCTAAGGATCATTAGTCATAAACACCATATATTTTTATAAGACTTTCATCATGTAGGAACTTCAGTTAAACCTAAATGAAGTTATAACCTGAATTATGAACATATTATTTTATTGAGCGTTTGAAATTTTAATGCACTTCTTAAAATTAAGTAACATTCTTTCATCACAATTAAAGGGTAACAAAATGATGCAGGAGAAACGAATATTACTCAGAAAATGAAATGTTTCCGAGTACATGATGTGAAATTTTACCTTTCTAAAAATGGTAAAACTATGTAGAGGTGTAAATTAAGTTAAATTTTCGATATTTGTTTTCCATAAAGTTAACCCGTTTTGTGTTTATTTGCTTTTCTAATATTCATGTTTAAAAAAAAAAAATATTCATTTATGACATATGAGATTATAACTGTTTTTCTACTAAAAGTTACTGGCGATACTTATGTAAAAAGACCCAAATATTTATTATTTAACGATCAAGACAATAGAAATCAACATATATTTAAAATTAGAGTTCCTGATTATTTAAAGCATATGAATAAAATCACGATTGTTAAACCCTCTTGAATAGAATAGAAAAATAACTTTATTGTGGAACGAAGTCCCTTTAGAATAACAAAATAGTACAAAAGAAACAACTTAATTTTGGCCGAAATGCTTGGTATTTAATTTCATTAATTTTTTTTATTCTATTTAACTTATTTATTGAAAAATATTACAATCTGTTTCAAAGGACATTTATAATAGTGTTCAGAGATAAATACAATAAATGAAATAAATTATACAGAAAAATAATATATATACAATAAATAAGTCATTAAATCAAATACATTTAATGAAATTAGATTAAAAAACACTGAAAACATGAAATAATCTTGCGATATACAAAACATTCAATCATAATTTCATAATAAAATAATCTATGTTTAAAAAAGAACATAAATGTAAAGAAAGCAAAAATAAAATTCGGAAATATTGAAAAAATCTATCTTCGTAAGATTGAAGCAGACGGCCGAGGCGATGGTATTCTACCAATCAGTCTATGTGCTTTTTGATTTCATGAATCCTTTTTCTTTTTTTTTTTACCTTATGCTGAAGAGCTGAACTAATGAGCCTCCTCGTCAGAATCACTTATTTTCTATTCAAAAAAATGAATAAGAAAAATATCGAAAACAAATTATTAATATACAAGTTGCGGGAAGCAGGCTCTCTAGTCGACTAGGCCAGGCAGAGCGACGGGGCTGCTGTATCGCTTTCAAAGTAACGCTCTCTGTGTGACTGCCCCGGATTAGATATCGCCGTGAGTATCGCGCGTTATTGTAACGTAACGTCGGATCGCGTTCTGTGTGACCGAGCCTTAAGGGTTAAGAATAATTAAAATGATTAATGATATGTCGGTCACGTTGTTAAATCTGTTCGAAGATAGTCTAGGATCTTAAGTCCAAATCCTCTGCTCAAATGCTGGGTCCGAAACCATCATTTCTTCTAGGGTGTTACGCATTGAAGCCCGAACAAATAAAAATTAAATTTTGAATACATAGCCTAACTAAACTATATATAATACGAATTTATAGATTCCTTGGCTCTTAGGAACGAAGCATTTTAATAAAAGGGGTATCCAACGAAAAATTATTTCACAGAGAAGTGACAAATCCCAATTTCAATACTTAAATCCTTACAATAATGGAAACACTTATTAATTAAACGATTCAAAGTGCAGTCCTTCAGTCATGCGTACAGTCCTTCATTCTTCAGATATTTTAGCCGTCTCCCTACATGCTCCAAAGTATTTAAAAAAGTTATATACTAGAGATCCGATGACATATTGACTGACTGAATTCTCGAACAGTTGAGCTGTAATTGTTTGTGAACTCAATTCGCAGAACATGGTCATCTTGAAAATCTTGGGAACAAAATCCTTTTGCGACAGCCATTGTCTTCAAGAATGAATTCTCCTTCTCAAAATTTGGAAAAGCATGAAATATTAAATTTCTAATGCATTTCGATCAAGATTTTTTCCCTTTAAACTGTGGCCCAAATATCAAAATATTCTTGTAGATGTCTGGAGATGGTGGCGGTTTGTAACTTCATAAGAAAGCCTTTGTAGGCGGCCGTTTATTGCATGAGGAACCCAAGTTTAAAGAGTTTTTACCTTTTCAATTACTTTTAGGTTGTCAGCGATGGTCGATTTTCTAATAGAGAGTGAAAACCAAAAGACAGTGAAATCTTCCAAAACCATCGTTGAATTGTGTACTCAGATAAACTGCCATCTCCCCGGAGTTCATTAATGTTTAGACGTAAGACTAAAATTTGAAAAATCATCCTTTGACGTTTAATTGAAGACTGAATTATTTTAATTAGTGAAATGCTACAAAACATAAAAAATATTTTCGTTTGTAAGAGGATTAACAAGAGTTAACACCCACACAAAAGACCACTCCTTAAACATAAATAGTTTGTTATATAGAGAACTAATATAAAAGTGATATGAAACGCTGCATTGATTTCCTGACGACCCAATAAAAGTTGAAACAACTGAAAACTATAATTCAATATGTCTGGAGTTTGTTATTGTAGTGTATACAAATTTATTAAAGCTTTCACTTATTTATATAGAATTAAAGTCTATAGAGTATAAAATACCATTTTTTTTTTCTATAAAATATGTATTTGCGCCTGTCAACGTATTGTTGAAAACCATACCAGCAAATGTGATGGCGATACATGATATAATGACATGACAGGCATGGGGAAGGAAAGTACTCAAGCAGTACCTCTTCCCTAACTTGTTTCAATCACTTAGGTCGTCTAAAGAAGGAGATCCCTCATCCAACGCTTTTTTAGTCTTCTCCTCATGTTCTGAGGTATGTCAGCTGTGGCCATGTCTCTTATAAGTCTGTTATTATGTCTATTTAAATTTGTATAAAATCGTTGATAAAGGGTCGTTATATGTTGGTCAACTGTTGGAAGGTGGAGGTCAGTATGTAGAGTTTTGTTAGTTACGTACCAAGGTGATTTTGTTATGAGTCGCAATAATTTTGATTGGAACGTTTGAAGTTTTTGTAGGTGGGTCTTTTTAGTGATGGATATATTTGTGATTAGTATTTCTATATGGGCTTAAGTAAGTATGTATATGTATTCAGTTTCTGTTTTAGTTTTAGTTTTGACCAATACCAAATTGATTTATTTATTTCTTAATCGTTAGATATTAAAAATTTCTTGATTTCTGTGCAAGATTATTAAAAAAACAAAACAATATCTATTATATTTTTACTATGATCTAATTAAAGTGGAATAAAGAATAATTTTAAAAAATAACATGACTAAAAGCACCATGACGAATGATATTTAAATGGCAATATCGTGTCCAAATCGCTCACTCTAGAACATGTTACTCCGACAACACCGTGTACGGTCAGGTGAATATACACGACACAAACTATGTCGGGCCGCATCGTCCATCAAACTTTCTCGTCACCAGTACAAAACAATAGAGTTGTTTTCGAATATCAGACAATTCAAATCAATTACAACTGTTTGTAACCGTTTCAGATACATGCCTGTATATGTATTTGTTTGCAAAATTTGAGGGATTGGGATAAGCCAAATTAAGTGTTCAATAGCTAAAAATATTCAAATTCCGTGTCACAAAGACAGAAGTAATAATTAATGAAATTAATAAAAAGGCAATTAGAATCCGTTATTGAAGTAAACTTAAAATATATTCGGAATGTAGAGTGAGTTGAGATGAACGAGAAAAACTTTTTGAGTGGGTGGCACACAGGAAAATAATGAAAGAATTCATATATTTCTATCCGATTCACATTTCTTAATATTTGATTGACAAATTAAAAATAAATATATTGTATGAAAATATTAATAACAGAAATATTAATTTCAGGAGCTGACTTTTGACCGAACGTCGCCTCAATAAAAACAAAGAGATCGAGAATACCATTTCCCCATAGTATTGCCCAAATGTGAGACCCAGACGAGTCTTGGTCTTGCAAACTCAGTTTG
This sequence comes from Nezara viridula, assembly GCA_928085145.1. NCBI lineage: Eukaryota > Metazoa > Arthropoda > Insecta > Hemiptera > Pentatomidae > Nezara > Nezara viridula. The sequence goes on from OV725083.1 coordinate 74,038,328, forward strand.
GCCATGGTCTTGGTCTTGCACAGGAGTCTCACAACAGTCTTACAGTACTGAATTTTGTAGATAGGAGAAACCTAACTAAGCCTGAATGAAGAATTAAAGGCATTAATTGCAAAACTATATTGGTTATACCAATTATTTACATATAGTAACTAAGATTTTCGAGTATTAGTAACTATTTTGAGTTAACTTTTTATTTAAAACATCGATTTTTTTACCAGTCCTGCTCTTGGTCTTGCAACAGTTAGGCGGCCTTGGTCTTGCGCTTTGCAAGACCAAGACCGATTTTCGGCAACACTATTTCCCCAGCACCAATAATTCGAAGTTAAAAAAAATATGAAAGTCAGTAACAAATAGCCTACACGAATGAATAGAATATGTAAAGTTAAATCGATTGGGAAAGTAGGAAAAAGTCGACTAACTGGCTAGGCTAAGGTCCAGAAATTGACTATATATAAATATATATATTCCAGTCCATTCCTTTCCACAAGATCTCGACCTTCCGATCTTAACATCCTTTCTCACAGATCTACCTCATTCCAAAACTCCTTTATTGCTCGCTCTGTTAGTTTTTGGAATTTCCTTCCTATCTTAGTTTGGCATTCCCCCTCCCTATCAATATTTAAAACCCTCCAGTTCCAATTCCTGTCCCAAAAACAGTCAGTTAATTCTCTTTAAGTTAATACTCAGTCAGATACTCTTTAACCTTTTATGTAAAATTACATATTATTCATAATGATGTATCTACATATAATTCATCACTTAAATACTCTGACAATTTTTACTATCAGATTCGGCTTTCTTTCCCCAATTTTTTTACAGAGAGACAGATTTTATTCATAAGAAGAATGTAATATATTTTTTATTGTTTCTATATATTTTTTTCTAAAATTGTATATTTATATTTTACCACTGTTCATAGTTTTAAGTGCCTTGGCATATTTTTAAATGTCTTGTGTATAGATTTTTTCATAATTTTGTATATAATATGTTTAACTAATGTTTTCTTTATTTATTTCTCTTTCTTTTTACTTTTTGTGACTGTTTTTATTTAGGGCAGATATAATATTTTAATTTCTTACTTTTTTGTTATTCTAAAGGGAATTTGTCCTAGAGTAAAATTATTTTCTATTCTAATAATAATAATAATAAGGCTTAGCGAACCCGAAGGTTCGATGCCGACACCACCAATCGCTTGTTACACACCTCCCTCCACCGTTCGCCGTCCAAACCCAGTCCCTTCAGATCGGCTTTAATGCAATCTTCCCACCTTCGCTTCGGTCTACCCCTCGGACGCTTACCATTCGGCACAGCAAATATTAACCTTTCAGGAATTCTCTCGTTACTAAGCTAAACAACTTTACAAGCCCATTTGATTCGCCGCGATGAAATTACACCAAATATATTACCCGGATACAGCTCACGCAATTCAGCGTTGTGTAACCGTCTGAACTCTCCGGTTAACTCATCCTTCTTCGGTCCGAATATTCTACGCAATACTTTATTTTCAAAAACCTTAAGACGCTGCTCATCCCTTAATGAAAGCGGCCAAGTTTCGCATCCATAAAGAACTGTAGGCAAGATAATTGTTTTATAGATTCTAATTTTTAAGTTTCGGGACAAGAGGCGCGAACTAAGTAGTTTTGTCACAGAAAAATAACAAGCATTCCCCGCCTTCAGTCTAACCTTAATCTCTTCTTCAATTTCGTTTTTTCTAGTTATCGTAGAACCTAGATACCTAAATTTATCTACCTGTTCAAACATATTACCATCTATATCGATATCACCAGTATTCTCGCCATTTTTGCAGCTAACCATATATTTTGTTTTATCCACGTTTATTTCGAGTCCTAGTTCTTTACCGGCTTTCATTAACGTTGTCGTATTTAGTTTTATAGTTTCAAGGTCTTCGCTTAACAGTACCAGATCATCAGCATAGCCCAGCACGGATGTTGTCCCGCCCAGATCCAACCCTTTGTCGGTTCGCATTACCTCCCTAATGGCATGTTCTAATGCCAAATTGAACAGGACAGGCGAAAGAGAATCCCCCTGTTTTAAGCCCGAACGAACCTCAAATTTTTCGGACAAATTATTACCGATTCTAACTTTATTGAGTGTCTCCGTCAAGCACATCCTGACTAGATTTACTAGTTTTTTTGGAATCCCCTGCTCGATTAGAATATTATACAGTTTCTGGCGGTCAATAGAATCGTAAGCCTTTTTAAAATCTATATACAGCTGGTGAACAATACCGTTATACTCCAATTTTTTCTCTAATATTTGCCGTAAAGAAAATATTTGATCAATAGTCGAACGATTCCGTCTAAATCCGCATTGGTAGTCTCCGATAATTTCCTCGGCGTATTCCGTGATTCGACTGGTTAAGATTAAAGTGAATATTTTATAACATACCGGAAGGAGTGAAATTCCTCGATAGTTATTACAATCCGTCCTCGGATCCTTTTTTGTGAATCGGAATAAGAATAGATTCTTTCCATTCTTCAGGTAATTTCTCGTTCACCCAGATCTTTTTAACCAACCGATGTATTTTAAAAACTCCAGCTTCCCCGCATGCCTTAATTAGTTCAGTAGAAATATTATCGGTTCCCGCTGCTTTATATGATTTTAATTTTCCGATAGCTACTTCAACTTCCTCTTTACTTGGTCCTTCTATCAACGGTTCAGCACTCTGGTACTCAGAAGGAGGACACAGATCATAATTTCCCGTATTTAAAATATTGTCAAAGTGGTCCTTAAACTTATTCAATATGTAAACCGGATCGGTCAGAATATTGTTATTATCATCCCTAATTCCAGACGTTACGGGCCCTACATATTTACGTGATCTGTTTATACCTTTGTGCATGTCTCTTACGTTATTTTCGATTCTATTAGTTTATATTTCAATTATTTTATTTTTAAGATACTCCCTTTTTTTTTTTTTGAGCAATTTTGTCGTTTCGTTCTTTGAGATTCGGAAGTATTCCAGATTGTCTTCGCTAGGATTATTTAGAGCTTTTAATTTAGCGGCTTTTCTTTTTTCGCACATGTTTAAGCAATCTTCATCAAACCACGGTTTGTTATTCTTATTTTCCTTTTTTCCTAGACACGAGTTACCGACCGCTTTAATATTATCCCTGATCTCTATCCATAACTTGTCAATATCCTCGTGGTCCTCGTCAGGAAGCACTAAAGCTTCAAACCTATTCTTAACATCTAGCTCGAATTGGTTTCTAATTGATGGATTTTTTAATTTTTCCAAATTAAAATTCTCAAAATCGAAACGGTTTTCTTTTCTCTTTTTTATATTATGTTTTTGTCGAAGTTACGCGATTACTAATTCATGATCCGACCCACATTCTGCTCCGCGATAAGACCGTACATTAATTATACTGCTTTGCCAGCTATGTTGTATCAAGACATGATCGATTTGATTTCGTGTTTGCGAATCCGGTGATGTACAAGTATATTTATGAATATCCTTGTGTTTAAACGTCGTACTTTTAATTATCAGGTTTTTCGAGATGGCAAAGTTTATCAGACGGATCCCATTATCATTACTATATTCGTGCAAACTTTCTTTACCAATCGTCGGAATATAAACTTCTTCCCTTCCTACCTTTGCGTTCGCGTCACCTACAATTATTTTCATGTAGTTTCGCGGTAGTTTATCATAAACCCATTCGAGTTTATCGTAAAATTCACTTTTGACTTCATCGTCACTGTCTTCGGTCGGACAATGTATGTTTATTAATGCGATTTTAAACCAACGTCCCTGAAATGTAGCTACCGAAATTCTATCACTAAAGAATTGTACGTCCCTCAAAGCGGATAGTAATCTACTCCTAATTAGAAACCCGGTACCTAAACAATGATTCCCGCTTCCTCCGTACCAAATAGTGTACTTCCCTTCCCTCATCGAGCCCTCCCCTGGCCAGCGAACCACTTGCAGAGCCACGACATCCAAATTGTACCCATTTACCTCATTCGCGACCGATTTTAGCCCCCTGCTGTGTTTAAACTCCTTACGTTCCACGTAACAATATTTAAATCCCTATATTTCAACTTGCACCATGAATCCCCTAAAGCAGTCCCCACCCGGAGACTCGAACGGGGGACTAGTTTACCTCCGGATAATGAGCGTTTTACCTTAGGGAGATCCATGACTTTTTGTGGTGTTTGGTGAACTGAAGATATGTGAGTAGGGCGTTCAATCCTACGTCACACCCTCCAGCAAGTCTGGTGGGCCCCTACCTCCAGCAAGTCTGGAGGTCCCCTCCCTCCAGCAAGTCTGGAGGACCCCTCTCATTGTTGGTCAGCGAGTCCATCGGACTTAGCCGGGAGGAACTTCCAAGGAATTTCCAACGACCATCCCCACATCCGCCACCCGTGGGACGCTCCCCATACGCGGTAATGAGCCCGCGCGAGGTTCTATTCTAATATATATGTATATATATACATGTGTGTGCATAAACATTATATGTTACCCATTTTTACAGAGAAATGACCAAGATATTTTTAACACCATTTATTCCAAGAAAAGTTGTTATTGAGAGCTTGTATTATTTAGCATCTTTTTTCCATGGCTCCTATTTTTTGAAAAACTTTCCCTAAAGAGAAATTTAATTTTTAATATACTTTAGCTTTTATTAAATTACGTCAAGAAGGATTATAAATGGTAGTAATTATACATGAAAGAGAAGTCCAAATTAATAAAACGCGAGAATAATATCAGTTCCCAAGATCATCTTTTGAGAATAATATCGTTATATAATAAAAAAAAAAAGTAACTTTGAAATGTATTAAAATAAAAAATGTCTTGATAAAAAAAAAAAATTCAGAAGACTAAAAGAATATTCCAGAAGCATGCACAAATAGACATTTTATTAGAAAAGAAACTTTTTTAAATTTAAATATAATTAGAGGTTTTAATATCCTTATTGAACGAAACTTGAAAAAAAAAGTGTTTTCGTGTGGCCTTTACACGTTCTTGAAATAAGACATGCTTGAGGTTTTGGCAGATATTAAGATTAAATTAAAAAGAAAAATGCCCTATTATAATTTACTATATATATATTATTATGGTATGATTAAAAAGGTTTTATATATAATTCATAAATGGAAACCATACCATAATAGAATTTTATGCGGGTTTACTAGTTATATGGGTTGAAGCGGAGACGATCGTATTTTAAACTCAAAAGGCAGCGTTTTCAGAACTATTAATTCGGAAGCAGCTCTGCAAGATACTTACACTACAGTTTACAATACGGCTATCTGATAAACCGAAGAGCTCGAGTTCGAATCCGGGTGTCGTGGTGGACTTTTAACCCTAGCATTAAACTCCGCTCTCTCTCCTGGTTTCGTAAAAAAAAAAAAAAAATGTATAACGGAAAAGTCGAAAAGTTAAGAAAAAAGTTTAATTTTTCCAGATATATAACAATGAAATCTATTTTTTTTTACTGAAATTTATTGAGGAGAATTGATTTAAGAAGAATACTTTATTTCCATAGATAATATTTTTTTCTTTGGGTATGGCGGAGTCACTAATGCCCACTTTGGAACACAGCCATAATAGTAAAAAAAAAAAAATTAAAAACAGTTTCTGCTTTCAATACATAATCACTTAGCTCAGCAATAGGGAATGACTAAAACTGTGTTATTTTGACACACGGTTCTCTTAACGTAAACGATGTGTTGAAAGTTAAATCTTTTGATCGCTACTGTTAGAGCAAAAGCTCGTATGTAACAATTTCCCATGTTTATCCTATTGGTTCTAAAGGTGCCATGTCGTAGTACGAAACTATAACTATCTATAATATAGGTAGCTCGGTACTATGGAAAATAGCAGAGTAAAATAAAATATGAAATTATAAATTGTTAATTGTAATATTAAATTATACAGAAATGGTTAGTTTTTATGCACTTCTGTGGAAAAACAGAATTTTCAAATACCACCATTTGCACTAACATATATATCTTATAGTGCAATCGATAATAGTAATTTTTGAAAAAAAAATGTATGTTTGATAATGTCAATTAAGTCAAATTCTATTTACATGTTAACTCAGCAGTTACCCTGATATAGTCCGTGGTACAGATACATTTTTTTCGAACTATTAACATCCGCCTGAAACTTCGTGAAGAGTTTCTCATCGTAACCTTCAACTATTTTATTTACGAAAATTCTAAGAAATGGAGTGTTTTCAATCTGGAGCGAGACAAAATTTGTCTATTTAATTAGGTACTAAAAACTCGTAAATGCAGATTTGCTTTCTACTTGGATCGTAAGATAATTTGATCTTTAAGTCGAGAAAAAAAGTGGCCTTAAAAAATATTGAGCCGTCAGCCCATATTTATGTCTTTCTGTATTATTTTAAAGGGACTCGTCCCAGAATAAATAAAGTATTATTATTATTATTATTACAGATGAGATATCGAAAGAATAATATCGTTATTGTTTTTTTATAGGCCCCTTATAGGCATATGACTATCGATGCCATCAAAATACCGGATCGAAAATATAGATAAAATCGACTATCGATGACCATCTCCAATGTACTTCACACGAATTTGCTGTTTTCACATAAGCTATAGAAATATTTATCAGAGAATTACAGAAGTCTAGTTCTATAACATTCTCACTGAGTGCAACAATTATAATTTGAGAAAACAATATAAAGGGGAAGTGAGAAGGGGGCGGAAAAATATTACTCACTCTCAAGATCCAGACCATCAACTCTCAAGAACTGAAGTCATCATGCATATTGAAATAGCAGCAGTGCTTTATGGGGGCGGAGTGGCTGAGGGAGCAAACGCGTGTGCACAGCAACGCGCGTTACCCGACAACCTGATAACCGAAGTTGGAGCTAGAGAAATAATTACTAATAAATAATTAGAGATCAAATTCCGGTAACCGGTGGAATTTTTAACTCAGCAAAATTCCCCTGACCTTTACCCGGTCCAGGAAAAAACCCGTGTAGCCTAAAAGTCAAGGAAGGTGATAAGAAAAAAAAAATGGCAGTAATTTATTAAACATGTACAGTTTTCAGCAAAAAAAAATATTAAAAATTTAAGAACTTTATGCTCGATTATCTTCGTTTACTGTTAAAGAATTAATAATAAGTATGGTTATTAGATTTAAAATAATTATTTATTGAAGCTTATTTAAATTAAAAGAATACTTGTTTATTAAATTGTAAAATTCGTAAAGGATTCATTTTATATTATTATAAGAGTTCTATTTTGTTGAATAAGTATAATATTTTAAATCCATATGTGCTTGTTTTAGGTGAAATTTTTTTAATATTATAAAATAAGGTTCTGTTTATTTTTTCTCCATATTTATTTTAATTTTTATAGCTACGTTTCGGCCGATTATTTATGTATTTGAATAAAAAAAGCAACCTGATTCTATCTAGGAGTATTGTTAATTTACACTTTAACTGGTATGGTTTATTACAAAAATTAAACAAAAAAAATTGACGACCTAATTAGAGTTATAATTTATAGAATATTTAATTAAATAGGACTAATATCACCTTCATTACATTAAAATATAAAATTAATGGTGTTTATATTATAGATAGCTCTAGGATGGCTTACCGGCCGAAACGTAGCTATGAAAATAAAAATAAATATGGTGAAAAAATAAACAGAGCCTTATTTTATAATATAATATTTTATTTATTTATTTTATTTTATATTATGTTTGAAAACATCTAGCAAATGTTCTGTCGTTCGTTTTGTCTGCTTTTTCTTGAAAATTTGTTCATATTGTAAGCAGATCCCGAGACCACTGCCTTTTTAGTCTTCTTTGATGCCCCTCTGGTAATAGGGAGGAAGGTAGAGAGAGGACAAGTGAATTAGGATAATTAATAATTGAAATTTGGAATGTGGTGCATTTGCTGTGTATGTAGGTTTTTACTGTTGGAATGTTCATGTCGCTATGTTTGGTCTGATTTCAAATATACATAATAATAATGTGATTTAAATTTTCACTATGTAATATAATATTTTGTTTATTTTTATTTTATTGTTATTTGTATCTGTTGTGTTTCTGCTCCTAAAGACAACTATCCCGATTATTATGAAACTAGTAATTATTTTGTTGAAGCTTCTTCGTCTACTAAATTATTACAATAAAGTTTGAATATTAGTTCTTCCCTTCAGAAAATATCATATCCATAATTAATAAATTATGTCAATAAGACAAATATGCTGCTATAATATATAATGCCGAATTATAAAAGGACCATTTTTATTTTTAATACAATCGTAAAATATGCCAAAAAGTCAAAATTGTCTTATTTTAACTGCATGTAAAGCTCACACGAATTCTCGTTTCACAAAAAGGACTGAAGTTAATCAAATAAAGTAGATAAAAAGATTAACAACAGGCAGTTGATACAAATAATCTAAAATCAAATATGATTATTTGAATAATGTTACATTTTTTATTTACTTTTTTTTTCTAAAAATTGTCTCTGAATTCCTACATTTTTTTGTAAATAATCAATATTGAGTAAAAACGAAAGTTCTTGAGAAATGTTGAGGAGAAATGAAATTTATTGAGGAAACAGAATCAAATGTTGCGTCTTATATTTTAGGTTGTTAATTTAATTATTAAATAAATAAGAAATACTTTTTCTTTTTTTTTAGAGAATGAATTAATGTTTGAAATTTTAAAAGAAAATAATATTCTATTTAAGTAAATTTTGTCATAATTTGTATTATTATTAAATATAATGTTTTAAAAAAGAGAGCTAGTTGAAGTCTTAATTTTATTGTAAAATTTTAAATGATAATTCATAATTATACAAAGTTATATATTTCGAGTTCTTGCCTAACATGAAAAAAATAATTGTTAGGCCGCATGTCCCTGGACTAAGCAAGGTTTTAGAAGAACTGTGACATATGGCCCGACATGGAACCAAACACATCCGAGGCATGTTTATTCAATTGGAACCATAGGGGATGAAGAGAGGGTGAGTTTGAAATTTATCTTTACTCTTGTCCAATCACTGAAGGCTAAAAAAATAAATTAGAATAAAATAGAATAGAAAATAATTTTACTCTGGGACAAAGTCTTTTTAGAATAACAAAATAGGACAAAATTAAAATATTACATCTTGCCTAAAAAAAAAAAGAAAAAGAAAAAGTAAAGAAAACATTAGTTATACATACCATATACAAAACAAAAATTCATATATATTCATTCCAACAAAAATATACAAAACACTTGAAACTATGAGAAGATATTTAAAACTATGTACATTGGTAAAACATAAATATACACTTTCAGAGAAAAACAAAGAAAACAGAGAAATTCTTCTTTAAAATAAACTCTGTGTTTCTTAAAAAAAAATAATAAAATAAAATCATAGTAAAAATAGTTCTATTTTGTTGAATAATTATAATATTTTAAAATGCATATGTGCTTGTTTTAGGTGAAAAATTTTCAATATTATAAAATAAGGCTCTGTTTATTTTTTCACCATACTTATTTTAATTTCCATAGTTACATTACGGCCGGTTATTTATGTATTTGAATAAAAATAGCAACCTCATTTTATGTATAGTAAAATTTGCCTGAGTATTTAAATGGTGAATTATATGTAAATACATCATTATAGATAATAATTAATTATATCATAAAAGTTTAGTGGGTATCTGACTGTTTCTGGGATAGGAATTAAGAACAGGAGAGTTTTGAATGTAGATATGGATGAGGAATTCCAGAAATTAACAGAGCGACCAATAGAGGACTTTTGGAATGAGGCAGATATGTGAGAAGGGATGTAAAGGTCGGAAGGGCGAGATCTTGTGAAAAGAACTGAAGACTTGAATTGCAGAAGGTTGTAGGCGTAAGAAGGGTGATGATTTGATAGAATAAGATACCTAGGAAATATTGTCTTCGAATGGAGTCTAATAGAAATTTTAACTAAGTGTAGTGGTGAGAGACTTGGAAAATTATTTAAAAAAAAAAAAAGAACAATTGAAACTGAATAGAAAAGTTACATCTCTGATACATACTCCTATTAAACCACTATCAGAATTTTAAAAAAATATATAATAAAAAAAATAAAACAGAAGAGTTTATAACGTTTATAATAAATTTCGATATAACAATGATTTGATAAAATACCTTTATGCAAAATAAAACAAAAAGTTTAAGTGAACTGTTTAATAAATCACATTTCCGTTGCTTAGGTATACTTAAGGGCTACGAAAAATTAGGTAAAAGTGTATACAAAAATTGAAATTAAACCAAAATTTAAAAGTAACACATAATGTGTGTAGCTGATTTTAGAAGTGAATCAAAAGTACGTTAAAATACATTAACAAAAATGTATTTAATTTATACAAAACGTTAAAAGTCATTTTAAAAAGTCGAAAAAGAGGAATAAACAAATGAATATTAAAATAAAATATTAGCCAAGAATTAATTTCATCTCCTGATAATTTAGAAAAAATAAAACTGGTAGGGGTAGTTTTGGAATTCAAAACCTCAAATTATAAAACATGTGTTAGCTTTTTGACGTGAAAATTTCTTTAGGCGCTTTATGTACTAGAGTAAATTAGATTAAGCCGTCAGATTTCCGATGTGTAATGCTCGAGTAAAGTATAATTGGAGTGCTTTTGCAAAAATTAAAATTCGGTTCTAACTAGCAAGAAATGTTCATCATCTCATCCTCCTTATAATGAGCTATTATTATAATTTATATTTCATATTATAAATCTCGCCTTGTTGATTTTTTTCACATATGTGGTGTCGTCTAAAGCACCCACTTTTTTTATTATTATTAGAATATAAACGAAACAAAATAAGACAGGAAAGTAACATGAATTTAGAAGGAAAAAGAAAAAAATGCATCTCTTAAAAAGGTTCAAACTTTGATCCTCATAAAATAGGGAAAAAAGAAGAAAAAAGCTAAACTACATTGATATGTAAGGGGTCTTTGATGGCCTCCAAAGAAATATGTTCATGTGAGGTACAACTTTAACCTTTAAGATGGTCAGGCATTCGGAACTTTTTTCTCTTTTGAACATATCTTGGGCTATTTCATGGAAAAATTCTTAAAGGAATCTACTGAGCAATGTTCTTTTTTTATTTAGAAGAAATTAATTTATTTATTAATTTATTTATTTAAAAAAATTAAATTATACCAATTCACTACTTCTTTTTCTAATACTTCTGTTTGTATGTTTTTTTTGAAACTGTTTATATAATATTTAAGAAATGCCATAGAGACATAAAATAGTTACATTTACATAAATACATAAGTCTGAGAGATCTAAGAGGAACCCTGATTCGATTCCCACCGGAGTGGGCTAAGTTTCATTTCTCTGCGGCCCGGAGTTGATGAGTTTTTAGTACCTAATTAAATAGACACATTTTGGCGATCACCAGATTGAAAACGATCTAATTCCAAGAGTTTTAGTAAATAAAATAGTTGTAGGTTACGATGAGATGAAACTATTTACGAAGTTTCAGACATATGTTAATAATTTGATAAAAAGGTCTGTGTGCCACGGACTATATTTTTATAATTTTTATCATTAAATACTCTAAAATAAATCATCACAAAACATCGGCATTTCTATGAAAGAAAACAAAAATTGATAGCTCTCCGCCGATCATTAACAAATTAAATTCAGAAAAAATTTATAATAAAATTAATTATGATAGAAACTTTACCGAAATGGCAGAGCGGACTAATGCGTGTTTTATACGGCAGAATAATATCAGTTCCCAAGATCATCTATTGAGAATAATATCGTTACATAAAAAAAAAAAAAGTAACTTTGAAATGTATTAAATAAGATACATACACTACAGTTTACACTACGGCTATCTGATAAACCGAAGAACTCGAGTTCGAATCCGGGTGTCGTGGTGGACTTTTAACCCTATCATTAAACTCCGCTCTCTCTCCTGGTTCCGTAAAAAAAAAAAAATGTATAACGGAAAAGTCGAAAAGTGAAGAAAAAAAGTTTAATTTCTCCAGACATATAACAATGAAATCTATTTTTTTTTTTTTTTTTAAATTTATTGAGGAGAATTAATTTAAGGAGGATACTTTAGCCAAGTGTGAAGAATATTATTAGAGTCGATTTAGCACAATAATCCATTGATAACATTTTATTCTTTGGGTTTTGCGGAGTCACTAATGCCCGCTTTGGAACACAGCCATAATAGTAAAAAAAAAAATTAAAAACAGTTTCTCCTTCCAATACATAATCACCTAGCTCAGCAATAGCGAATGACTAAACTGTGTTATTTTGACACACGGTTCTCTAAACGTGAGCGATGTGTTGAAAGTTAAATCTTTTGATCGCTACTGTTAGAGCAAAAGCTCGTATGTAACAATTTCCCATGTTTATCCTATTGGTCCTAAAGGTATCATGTAAAGGTAGTATGAAACTATAACTAACAATAATATAGGTACTATGGAAAATAGCAGAGTAAAATAAAATATGAAATTATAAAGTGTTAATTGTAATAATAAATTATACAGAAATGGTTAGTTTTTATGCACTGCAGTGGAAAAATAGAATTTTTACATACGATCTTTTGCACCAACATATATGTTTTTATAGTGCAATCGTTAATGGTAATATATGAAAAAGAAATGTATGTTTGATAATTTCTATTATGTCAAATTCTATTTACATGTTAACTCAGCGGTTGTCCAGATATTGTCCGTGTTACAGACCCCTTTTTATCGAATTATTAACATCCGCCTGAAACTTCGTAAAGAGTTTCATTTCATCAAAACCTATAACTATTTTATTTGCGAAAATTCTCAGAAACGGAGCGTATTCAATCCCGATGGGGACAAAATTTGTCTATTTAATCAGGTACTAAAAAACTCGTACAGACACATTTGCTTTCTACTTGGATCGAAAAATAATTTGACCACAAAGTCGAGAAAAAAAGGTGGACTTCAAAAATATTGAGTCATTTTGCGTGACTTGCACCCCCAAATTTTCAAAATACCGAGATCATACAGGACAAACGGCCAATATTTTTGTAGGTCACCTTTTTTATCGATTTTGTGATCAATTTATCTTACGATCCGAATATAAAGTAAATAGGTATTTACGAGTATTTATTACCTAATTAAATAAAAAAAGTTTGGCCCCCCTCAATATTGAAAACGATCTAATTCCAAGAGTTTTAGTAAATAAAATAGTTGTAGGTTACGATGAGATGAAACTATTTACGAAGTTTCAGGCGGATGTTAATAATTCGATAAAAAGGGGTCTGTACCACGGACTAATAGCTTCATTCCTGAATTGGGGTAGGTAAAATTCATAATAATGTTGACCTCAAAAAATGGTTGCAGAGTTCCCCAGCTCAATAGTATGGAAGCTTTCCTTTCATTTATTCACAAATTGCGAATCATCTCCCCATTCCCTAGAAAATCTACATGTTCATTTGACACTGATCTGAATTGGAAAATTTCCTCACTTAATACGCTAGGCTTGGTAAACACGCTTAACTTGCTTTCATAACTAACAGTAGGATCGGTCCTGATTAATCCAAATGTAATCCGAAGGGTCAAGTGCATGCAAACGATGGCATTAAAGCATTCGGCAAACATATTAATAGTTTTTCTTTTAATATTTTATATCGTACTAATCAGATGCTCATCAAAAATATTTATTTACATTACATTATTAATGATACTAGCATGGAAATCCGTCTGTCCCTGAATTTTGTAAAATACATTACCAGTAACGCTAGTTCGGTCAAGAAATTAAAATAAACAAATATGCACCGAAGTTGTTTTGTTTTTTTTGCCAATATTCCTATATCGATTTGTGTAAAAAAAATGGATACAAATTTAACACCAGTACTCCTGGTTTAAAAGAATAGATCATCAGCTTTCAGAAAATCACTTATGGCTTGATCTGGATTTAGTTTGTCAAGTCCTGAGCCTTTGTGGCTCTAGTGCCTTCCTTCAGTCTCCACTGGCTTACCAGTGACGCGCCTGGAAGAGAGGCACTGGGATCTCCTGGAGTCCTGCTTTGCATTTTACTTTTGAAGGACAAAGCTTGGCTCGGATTTCCCTGGGCGATTGTAAATATTGTACATAGGAATGAATGTGTTAAGATGATTTATTTTATTTTTACATATTGATTTATTCCTTATTTCGCTTATGTATTATTTATGTATGTTGTTCTATTTACTTTTTCTTAGTTTACTCATTTATTTATTTATCACTCATTATTTTATTTATTCATTTATTTATTTTTATTTTTTATTTCCCTATTATATGTATACATGGTAAGAATGAACACATATAGCCGTGTTACTTGTTGTCCATCTATGTGGCAGATTGCACTATCTACTGTTCAAAAAAAAACAAAAAAAAAAACAGTTCGACAGAAATATTCGGACACAGATGTTAATTATTCGGTACTCTTTGAAGCAAGATTATTCACGTACTGCAAAACTACAGTATTTTAAAATTTCCCAGAAATTTAGTTTGATAGGAGAGTTCGAATATAATTTTTATTTCACTAAGGTCTTTAATAGCAGATAATTTGCAGGAGAAACACCTACTGACATATTTCTAAAGGTCAATTGCATTCTCCATGGCAGATCCCCAATGATTGGTCTAAAAGCATGATGATGCTCTGGATATTATATAATTTAATTTATTATAACATGAATTTCGAACCTGACAATGGAGCACATTAGATTTAAGCCATGAATCAACAAAAAAACATTGGGATTGTAGTTCTGAAGATGGGATTAAATATCCCGAAACGTTAACATATTAACATGTAATTTGGAAATACAACAACTAAAACGGTTGTTGTTTTATTAAAATTCATTATTGCCAAAACAAATAAAAGACATATTATAAGGTTCCGAGACCATCTTATTTCAGACGCCCCTATAGGCTATCGAGAATTCTAAATGAAACAGTGTTAGAAACTAGTGAATTCGTATGAGTTTAGGGTTAATTTTATTTATTTATTATAACGGTACTATAATCCTGTAAAAACCGAGGCCTCCTTTATCCACTAGAGGCCTTCCAATCTCCACAGTCCTGTGCTCCCTCAATCTTCCAACACCAAGTTGCTTTAGATGGTCTTCTACATCATCAAGCTATCTTCTTCTTCTTTTGTCATCTGCTTTCTCATAGAGTACTCTCTTTGGCATTTTTTGGTCATCAATTCATTCCACAAGACCTATCCATCATAATTTTTTTGTGGTACCTTCCCTTGTCTTTTATGTTATACGGAGTTAACACGCTAAGCCACCCGCTCCATGATCCATCTATCTCATTCGGGCTCTTTTTACCAATATCACAATACCAGATTCTCCAAACACTTTAGAATAGAATAGAGTAGAAAATAACTTTATTGTGGGACAAGGTCCCTTTAGCATAACAAACTAGAACATAATTAAAAGACTAAATCTGGCCGAAATAAAACAATAATAAAAAATATTAGTTCAACAACCTATATACAAAAAAAACCTATATACAAAACACTTACAACTATGATAAAATACTTAAAACTATTTACAGTAGGAAAAATTATAATTACACACTTTTGAAAAATAAAATAATATAAAATACATTGAGTTCTTCTTTAAAATGAGGTATGTTTCTACTATTAAAGCTGACGATATAAAATGTCAGAGTATTTAAATAATGAATAATATGCAGACTCGCCATTGTCTAATTCTAGTTATAGGTACAAATTCAATTGTATAAGAATAAAAAAAAACAAAAAAATAAACAATAGATGCATTCAGTAGCATTAAGAGCAGGAAGATATTAAACTTTACGCAGTTCTTCATTACTTCTTCTTTAAATTCCGTTCTCACCGACTAAGCCTCGTATTCTTCTTAAAACTCTTCTCTACCAGGAGTTTATTATGATCATATAAATATCTGAACTAGGCCGTCGTGATAACGAACGTTAAGGTGATTATGAATAATTTTGTTTACGACAAAATATACAAGGTTGAGGATTTTTCGAAAGATTTTGGATTATGAGAATATTTATAAAATTACTTGAGGGTTAAAAATTTCATTAGGTTAAGAAAAACACTCATCGCCTTCTTTCTTTTTTTTTATTTAAACTTTATTAGAGTCTTGAATGAATGAGTGAGCAATAAACTTTAAAAAAAGTAAAAGATTTAAATAAAAAAATATAGTCAATAGAAAATTTCATGGAAACTACATTTATTCAACTAGACGCAGATGTTGGAAGGGTTGGTGAAGTAATGGAGGTTCTGACGTCCAATAAACGGCGATCTATCAAAGAGAACTTCCATTCACAAACATCCCTTCTGCAATAATATTTCCTCCAGTTCTGAAGGACCCGACGAAGCCGAAATGAAAACTGCCCTAAGTTATAACACGGATGGAATAACACGTGGGAGAACTTCTCCATCAATCACATCATATTAGAGGCTCAGTCTGAGTTAAGCATAGGATCAATATTTGTCCTAGGCCAAGCCGGGGCAACCCTAGGTCCATCAGGGTTACCTGATAATATATTAGTGAGCCCATGTTATAATCATCGTTGTGTTTTATCTATGTGGCAGTGGATCTCTAAATAGAACCGTGTAATAATAATTTTCCCCTCATTAACACCTGTAGGAGAGTGTTTACTAGATACTACAAGTGTTTAGTTAGGAGATCACGAATGCAAACATTTAAACTTTACTAAGTATTTAGTGCAACTTTTTTTATTAAGCAAACAAAAATGTAGGACATTAGATGAAATTTGCAATCTACAAATTTCTTTGCAATGAGCAATTTTTTTGGCAGCTTCACAGCTTCCCATCACGCCCGAGATATAAATCAGAACAGCAGATCTCCTGGCCAACGCCTACGTAATCGTCGTAGTGGGCTGTACGAGTTTCTTGTACGTTAAAGGATTTCTGTCAGAGGATTCATGTTGTACGTAAGTCTTTAGTGAAAGTTATTGTAGTTTTCTTTTGCAGTATCTAAAATTGTAGGTACGTTTAATTCTTTACGTAGTGTATCATTTGTGACATATAACTATCAACTATGCTTCGCAACACTTTTGACTGGAAGGACTAAATTTTTGTTAATGTTGGAAGTTTTAGCGGAACCCCACAGTTCTATGACGTAAGTCCAAATAGCTTTAAATAAAACTTTATAAAAGACCGCAACGTCTGTTTAATTCTGTTCGTTTTCGTCTAATGTGAATTCTCCAAGTAATTATTTCGTCCAGATAAAAACCTAAATACATAATTACATCTGATGTTGGGATTTCAATGTTATTAAAATATATTTCAGCGGAAGGTTTGTGGTTAAGAGTGAATACTACATGCACACTTTTTTTTCATTCATCCTACTTTTCCATCTTAAGGTTGTTGTTTTTTTTAACTCGAATATTAAGGATTTCCTCGACTTCTTACGGGTTCACTACCAATCTTGTCCATACCAATCTTAGTTCGCGATATATACCCATATTTATTTAACTATTAACATCCATCTAAAACATCGTGACTGGCTTAATCTCATCGTAATATACAATTTATTTTATTTATAAAAGTTCTCGGAAATGGAGCAAATGTGGAGATCGATTTAATGTATTTAATAAACTCTCGTTCGATTTCGAGTTTGAATTATAAGATAATTTTATCACAAAATCTAGAAAAAAAGTGGCCTTCAAAAATGTTGGGCCGTTTAGCGTGACCTTCACCCCAATAAGATTCTGGTTGCTTTTTAGAAATAGAAATAGAAATAGAAAACAACTTGATTCTGGTACGAAGTCTTTTAGAATAATAAAATAGTACAAAATTAAAAGACTACATCTGGCCTAAATAAAACAAAAACAAATAAAGATGAAGTAAAGAAAATATTAGTTAAACAAGCTATATACAAAAAAAATCTATATACAAAACACTTAAAACTATGACAAAACACTTAAAACTACGCATTGTAGAAAAAATTATAATTATACACTTTTGATAAAAAAATAACGAAAAATACATTGAGTTTTTCTTTAGAATAAGCTCTGTGTTTCTGCTAACAAAGGAAAGACGAATCTGACGATATAAAATGTTAGATTATTTATTGAAGGAAGTTAGTCGACTTTTATACATATCATGAAAGATAAATATTCAGGACGCAGATATTATTAAATGTCTTATGAAAATCCTGTGCAAGATTTTCGTATAAGTTTTTTCAGATGAAAATTTTGAATTACTAATAAAATCAGATTATCCCTGAAGATGCCTGAAGAGACGAAAATTAGGATAAATTTGAAATAAAGTTATTATTTGTTGAGACTGAATAAGGCCTTTTTCTACTATAATGAAGCATCTTACCATATAATTTATACACATTATTATTATTAGAAAAATAGTTATCGACTACAAAAACATATTAAAATTACAATAGATGATATACATTTAACTATTCAGGGGATGAAAAGGTAATTTTCCTGTATCTTCCTCCAAAGTGGACAGATAAAAATAAAATAGCAAAAAATATAAACAAAATTATAAAACATTTATTGAAAGCGACAGGTCAGTTGTTATTATTCGGATCTGAGATATTTTAAACCATAACACTCGTTATTATTTGGTTTTCGACACTATTCTTTTCTTTTCGGCTATCTAAAACGGCGTCACGTTAAGATACAATTTTGAATAATATCACATTACAGAGAGAATTAAATGATGAACATTAGTCGACTCCAGCCGACTTTACCCGAGCGTTACACATCGGAGATCTGACGGATCGATCTAATCCACTCTCCAAAAAAATGAGCCTGAAGACGTTTTCACTTCACAAAAAATAATAATAATAATGATTACATTAAATATTTGACAATAAATAAATTTCGAATTGTAGAATTAATAATTAGCTGATATAGATGAAGCATTTATACTTATATTTGCAACTCTATAGAAACGGAAGGGCGGTGAATATTGAATCAGTCGAGGGTGTGTCAGGATCATTAGTTCGGCTTGTATCGCCGAAGATATAGAGCCGGATCGAACCCGTGCCATGTTAGCGAGGGAGATTTATTTGACAGAGCCTGCCTGGATAGTAGGGACCAATCACTTGGCATTCGTTAGTGGAGCACAAGTGGCTGGACTCGATCCAGGACTCCAGGTCCTCTGATCACCTGATGCTGCCCTTTGCCATCCATCAAGGCTGTTGGCACGCCATTGCTTGGTCCCAAAGGCGTCGGACAAAGTTGCTTGGTTTTGCAGGTAACCAATGCACAAATCTCACAACACTGTTAAAGCTTCTGTAGAAAACAAACAAGATATTTCGATCTAAAGTAATATATACATAATGGTAACGATACAGCTGACTATAATTTAAGAGGAAGTTGGTCGGAGTGCGATCAATAAACACAAATTATATAATAATAAATGTATGGTTATATAAAAATAAATTATATAATAGGTTACTGAAAGTAGCGGAAGAAAAATTAGTTAATTAATTAAAAGTTAATTTAAAAATCATTTTCAAATGTCTGGATGACATTATTTTCATTACAAATAAAAATATAAGAACCGCTTCGTAAAGCCTTGAGTTGAATGGGAAAATAAGATTTTTGGATATGGAAATCATAAAAGACAAAACTATAGACCAGCGAAATCATGTTGAGTTTCTATTCTAATCACCCCTACATCAAAAAGTGAATATATTAAATAATTTAATATACAAAGCCATCAGATGGGCAATGGATGCATAGAGTGAAAGAAAAAAATATCAATATTCAGGAGATTAATTTATATCCAAAGAAAATCATAAGTAAATTATGGTATAAAATGAAAGAAATAATGAGCGATGAAAAAGAAAAAAATAATACCAAAACAAATTTAAAAATCAAAAACTTATATTGAATGTACCTATGTACAAGGAGTTTCTGAAAATATACAAAGATAGATAACGAAATATGATCTTAAGGAAATATTTCTAGCGTATATGGAAAAGTTTGATACAGGAGAAAGAGAAACCTTGTATTTTTATTATGAATAGAAGGATGGTTAGGGTGATCAGTCAAAAATAAATAATAATATTTATTTTAACATTTGCCGACGTTTCGACCTGAAGTTCAGGCCTTCCTTCATCAGGACTAAGAAAAGAACAATATAACAAGGTATGAGAATCATAAACAATGTAGGTAAAAAAATATTAAAATAAAATGAAGTGGATAGAATAATGACAATTACAGAAACTAAGAAATAAATAATAATAACCGTTGCAAAGTGTGGAATAATGAAGTAAACATAATCAAAATAACGTGACATAAGTACTAAGTTATTCACATTATTCCAATTATTATTCCAAACGTCGGCCATTGTTAAAATAAATATTATTATTTATTTTTGCCTTTTTATTTCTGATTGACCACCCCAACCACCCTTCTCTTCATTATTCAAGACAGTCAACCATCAGCCCACAGTTATGTATTTTTATTAACATAATATAGTAGCGTGTATTTTATGTGCCAACGTTTCGAGCTATGTAGTTGATAGGTAACATGAGTACAGTTCATCTAACACTTCCGGACGAAGCTAGGAAACTGGTTTCTTATCACAGGTAGCAATGTCGGCATGTAAAATAAACTATAATATATTTTGATATATAACTGAGGATTGACAACGAGTATAAGAAAATATATATTTTTTTACGCATTAATTTGTTTCTTGTTGAAATAAAAGTAAAAAGTCTTTAACAAGATTACTTCCTGCTGCCGATATCATTAAGGGAGTAATACAAAGGACTAAATAAGAAATATTAGCCTAGAGAGGAAGAGGACGATGAAATAAGAACCAGCCGCACTAAATCATGAGAAGGAACTCCAAGCTACAGCTGCCTTACGCTCTGCCTTTTGTCGCTAAGGACATTTTAAACGAGGCTACGTGCTGGACTCTATAATCTCCTTTATTTCTCTACGGCCCTCTACTTTTATCATTGAATATTACTGTATTATTTATCGCAAGACCGTTTTCTTACTCCCCCCCACTCCCTTCTCTTCCAGAATATAAACAGCGCGACCTTGCTCTTAGGTCCGTAGATTTCATTTCAGTCGAATGAACGTTTAATGTTACCGTACAAATTTTATTAAAATGAATCCATCATTTTATCCCTTGATTATTTTATCAATGCAACAATAATAATAGAATATTACCGAAGATGGTTACTTTGGTTACTCCGTCTTTACTGGGTCGATATCTCATCAATATATTGACTGTGTAAGGACTACATTGCACGTTAGCTGCGGTTAAGGTCCCTGAGATCCGATATTCGTCTCGACTACCAAACGACCGGGATTGTTTCGAATTTTGTCTATCTTACGAAGTCTCTAAAATGGTAATTTTTAAAAATATATGAATGGGATTTGGATAGATGTAAAGATATGAGCGTAAATATTCATTATATATATATATATATATATATATATATATATATATATATATATATATATAAATGAATGTATGTCTGTCTGTCCGTCTGTTTGTCCTTAGTGCATTACTAAACCATTCAACCGATCGCCATGAAATTTTTGGAAGTTGTTCCGTACACTCCTGGGAAGGTTTCTGGCATAGTACTTCTGTCTTACGATAATTTTATATATATAAAAAAAAAAATAAAAATGTAAATGTTTTTCTGTTCAAAGCCGCAAAAAATGTGTCGCTATAAACTGTAGCGCCAAAACGGCTTTACCGATTTTAACGAAACTTGGCTAAAGTCTTCCCCTTGAAACCCTTTTAATTTATGTGTATAACATACTTTCCCGAAAACAAGCTGAAAAATATTACGATGAATTC
Organism: Nezara viridula; assembly: GCA_928085145.1. Lineage (NCBI taxonomy): Eukaryota > Metazoa > Arthropoda > Insecta > Hemiptera > Pentatomidae > Nezara > Nezara viridula. The sequence continues at coordinate 74,060,129 of OV725083.1, forward strand.
AATTTTTTATTTGACGATAACTAAAAAAATACACAATTTTTGACTGATAATACCCACATTTATTTGAAAGATTTCTGAATTGCTGACAAAATAAAAAAAAATTATTGACATCGGACGGTTCATTGCAGAGTAATAGAGTTTTAAACATTTAATGCTTTCTCTTCAGAAAAAGCCATTTCCTTTTGCTTCCTCACTACCGAAGATAGGCAAGCATTTTTTTTTATTGATTAATCGAAAATTTTATAATTAATACAGTAATTGAAATTATCATTTGAAGAATTTATATGATTCTCCTTATGTAGGTCAATACTATTATCGTTGTTTTTATTAATTGTTTAATTTAGTTTTATAAGTTCAACTCAAACTGTTGAATGACGGTGATTCATAATCTCGTGATTATGAATGACGGCGTATTTACTCAGATGATTATGAATGTTCAATTTGAAACATGAAAAAAAACAACATTAGAATTACTTTAAATTGAAGCCATTTTACAGACAGATTTGTTTCCCAACTTTTTTAAAAATGACAGATGTCCTTTGCTACTAATCTACTCATATGTGCTTTCTATTTGCTTTCTTATTTATTTTGCCAGGCTAAGCCACAGCAGCGCGTGGCCGGGTAAAGCTAGTATCTTATAAAACATTTTCGGACGCCGGGGACCAATACGGTACCAGAATCATAAAAAATTATTCCCCGACGGTATCACCCCACGGCGACCGAAACATATTCCTGCTGTAGCAGTGACCCAGTGAAGACAGTGCACGTGCATGGTCTTCTTCGGACTCGCTCTTGAGAGTTCATCTTAGTCTGTTCCCCTTGCTTATGGGGGATTAACTTTCAGTTTTTCCCTAAAATCAGTCGATCCAAGCAATCTTCATCTCTGATTTTTAGCCTGTCTAGTTCCTCTTTTATTTGTTTTACATATCTCCCCCATACTTTTATAGCTGCGAACTTTGTCAAACATTTTCTTATTCAGCCTTTCACTATTCATCCTGACCATGTGATCGTAGAACCTCAGTCTTCTGGTCCTGACGACTATTTCCAAATCTTCCAAATTTCTGTTTATTTCTTTATTACATTTCAGCCTGTATCCCCCTCTTGCGTTATCTTGGGTCCTTGAAACCTCTTTAGTATTTTCTCTGTGTGCGATTTCTTTGTCCGATATTGGTTTTTGCATATTTTATTCAAAACTTTAATTCGATATGGCGGCAAATCAAGTACTGGCGGAGAAAAATGTGGATAATTTGTAAAATGCAAAAATTAACTTTTTTTTAAAAAACATATATTTTCAAACAATTATCTCGATTTTTTTTTCAATACGCAAGATGGTGTTATATTACATATTATTTCCTAGAGTATTCAAGATAGAACTTGGCACGAGGAATTTATATAAATATATTATTACTATACGTTATTATTTATATCCTCGTCCAGTACTTTATTGATATAGCCTACGCCCGCAAGTGGAGGTAAAAGAGGGTGGAAGGTAGAGTAGAAGATGGGCGTGGAATATTGCTCGGGTTTATGCCGCAGGGTAGGGGTCGGTAATTCGTCGGTATCCTTTTCCAATGGTAGATCGTGAGGGGGGGAGGAAAGGGGAGGGGGGAGGCAACATTACGGATAAAACGAGCGAGCACTTCGCCAAATTGACGAGTGCCAACGGCCTCCATGTCAGTGCTCCCTCGGGAACTCACGGTCTCCCGTAACCCTCCGCCTACCTCCTCAAGAGAGCTCTCACAAATAGCTGCTGAAGGAGAAATCCAAACCGATATCACCATATCGTTTCCACATTATTCCCCCTACAGAAAAGGCCGCTCAATGTGTAATGCATTTTATTTCGGTAATATTACAAGAATTTTAATACTTCCATTTTAATAATTCAACAAAAAAGACTCATATACATGATTATAATAGGGTCTATTAGGACTTGCACGATGAGGCTCCACTAAGCCATCGACTTCCTCTCGTATCCAATCCTTACAATCCAAAATCCATCATAAAATCCTCTATGCTCCTTACTTTGTAACAAATGAAATCATAATATCCTGAAAATAATCCATAATGACCTGAATGTTCCATATGTTTCCGATTTAGCCCAATCCAGATACTTCTCCTTCCATAATAAACTTCAGAACCATCCTAATCCTTTCTTTTCTAACCTTGCTTCTTCCTTGATTCCTGATAACCCTCCTAGGCATCTGAAAAGAAGATGGCCTCGTGATCTCCTAACTTAGAAACTTTATTAGAGTGCTACCAATGGGTAGATTCTCTACAAGCCTTCTCATGTCATGTATTTATCAGGACTATTAGGACTTGGGTAGTTGAACTATGGGGACCCTCTAAACCATCGACTTCCTCTCGTATCCAATCCAAAATCCTTTGTAAAATCCTCTATGCTCCTTACTTTATTACAAATAAAATCATCCAAAACGAATTTAATGATCCTTATATTGACTCAATATGACCCAACTCAGATACCTATCATTCCATAAAAAAACTTAAGAACTATCAGAACTCTCTCGTTTGTAACATTACTTCCAATTCGATAAGCCCTCCGAGGTCTGAAAAGAAGATGGCCCAAGACCACTAGTGGATAGTTAGTTTCTCAATAAATGTTTTTATGTCATCGTATTCATGTTTTCATATTTATTAGATATATTTTTAGTTCTCAATACAGTTTTAAATATCATGAATAAAATTCTAAATAAATATAAAAAATAATTCAACTGTTTACTTATAATATTAAAAATGAAAAAGAGAACAAAAACGAACTTAATGGTCCTTATATTGGTTTGACCTTACTCAGATACCTATCTTTCCATAACAAACTTCAGAACTATCTGAACCCACTCGTTTATAACCTTGCTTCCACTTTTATAGTGGAACTCCCACTCTCCGAGGCGTCTGAAAAGAAGATGGTCTCATGATCTAATAATATATTATTAGATGGCTACCAGTGGATAGTTTATCAACAACTGTTTTTATGTCATAATATTCACTTGTTAACATTTACTGGATGTTTTTTTAGTTCCTTAATAATCTTTGACAATACTTGCAATTTTATAAAAAGTTTATAAATACCTATCTATAATATTTTTTTTTTGTTTATTTAATGGAATTTACAACTGTATACAAATACAACAAGTAAATATGCGCAAATATCAATAATGGCATGAACAGGCTTGAAGAGTTACTACCCAGTGGTAGCACTCTCCAAATAATTTTAAGTAAGAAGATCACGAGGCCATCTCCTTTTCAGACGCCTAGGAGGATTATCAGGAATCGAGAAAGAAGCAAGAGTGGAAATAAGCGGATTTGGATGGGACTGAAGTTTATCCTGAAAGGATAGATATCTGGCTCGAGCTATATCAGCGACATATGGTACATTAAGGTCTTTATGAATGGTTTTATTTGTGACAAAGTATGGAGCATTAAGGATTTTACGGAGGATTTTCTATTGTAAGGATTGGATACGATAGGAATTCGATGGTTTGGTGGAGCCCCAAAGCTCAACTCCGTATGTCCATATAGGTCTTATTATAGTTATGTAGATAAGTCTTGTAGATAAGTCTTGTAATTAATAGAAAGTTTGGAGCGTTTGTCTAGTAAGTGTTGGAGCAACGAGTAGTACAATTAAATGAATAGTAGTATAATTTGTAAAATGGGGGTTAGTCCGCCGTTAGGCTGACAGATGGTACCTCAGTAGACAAAATTCGTTTTAAAGTGCATCTGAAAACTAAATATAAAAATTTATCTTCGCTACCATTTTTCCTTTATCTTTGACAATACTTACAATTACTTTATAAATGCCTACTTATAATATTAAAAATGAAAAAGAGAAGAGCGTTATTGTTTTCTTTCACCCTTTATATTTATAAGTATACGTATTCCTCTAGATGATACTTCACTTATACCAGAAAAAGGCCAAGGGATATTACGATTCTCTTTGTATTCAAATGGCATTATCTCATTTGTTCGCATAACATCATTTAGGTCCCTTTTAAGATTATGGATTGAAGTATGTAGACCGCAATTGATGGTAGGTGCATTTTTGGTCTGATAGTTGTATTTCCATATACAATATCTTTATATATTCAGAATTAATAATCTTAGATTTTCGCTTGCTTCTTAAAGAAACATATACATATCACCGACTAAAATTATTTATCACATCCTTGTCTTCAATCATTTTCTTCATTCAATCAATCATTCTGGATTGGAAAAATATAGTGTTGCCCAAAATCAGTCTTGGTCTTACACTTTGCAAGACCAAGACCAAGGCCGCCTAACTGTTGCAAGACTCCAAGATTTCAAGACCAAGATGGTAAAAAAAGTCGATTTTTTAATCAAAATTAAGGCAAATTAGTTACTAATACTTGACAATCTTAGTTATTATGTGTTAATAATTGATATAACCAATATACTTTTGCATTTAATTCCTCTAATTTCTCATTCGGCCTTAGTTAGGTTTCTCTTATCTAAAATATTACAGTAATATCTCAATAGTAATAAACTAATAAGATAATAAGGCCTGATGAAGGCCTGCAAGGTTGTTCGAAACGTCGGCGTAATTAAAAATACTATATTTTTAAAACTTAGTATTTATTTGACCGCACCCCCCCCCCCTCCCTTCTCCGACCAATTCCTTCTCATATTGTATCACAGTCAACCATCTCTACATCATTACAATTTTAATTTTTTTTTTTTAAATCGATTTATTTAAATCATCAATTTTATTAAGATGACACACAAGCGATACAGGATTGCAATATGTTTTATAGCTTTTGTAACAGGGTCACAGTTTACCGATGATAAAAGAATCCGCTCTCCCCCCTTCCGAGTCCTTTATCAGGACCACCATTCCAGACATTCAATTTTCTCCTTATTGCTACGACGTTTCATATTTATTGGAATAAAGCCCTTGGGAAGTTACTTCGATCCGGTCGAGATTAATTCTTTGTTTACTTTTATTTTTGTTTATAACGATTCTTCAGAAGGAAAAAAAAATAATGAAGTTTAGTAATTGGGCACCGAACACAGCCCAATTTATTTCAGCATCGTTATTGTTTGTTTTCCACAACGATTGAAACGACAGTGATTTTCAATAATAAACCATTAAATTATTACATTCAATAATCCATAAAGTTTATGCTAAATTTAATTACGAGTGTATGTTAAATATACCCGCCTAATGATTGCTTATTTCTACTGCAATTCAATATGATAATTGGTAATGTTGCGAACAAACAAAGGCTTAAAATGTATCTATAATGACTCAATCATCAATAGCTTTGGCTATTTATGACTCAATGCCTAGATTATGTAAACGAGGTAGATATAAAAAAAAAAATCAAAATTTGCTTTAAGAGAAATTTACTTTCCCATTCTGGTAGTGCCCATCAAGGTAGTGTCCTAGGCCTATCATTTATACAGTTTATACAGCTGACATCCCAACCTATCCCTACAAAGTCATCACCACGTATGCGAATGACACAGGTGCCTTATCAGTTAATAACAACCCATCAATTGATTCCTAAACGCTTCAATCACACATCATTAACCTTGGAGAATGATGTCAAAACCTGAGGATTAACTTTCTGTCCTATAGCATCATTTAACAATATCCCACTTATCCCTGTATAACGAATCTTTCATCTAGGACTCCACCTGGACAAAAGTCTAACTTGGGATCCTCATACCAGACTGAAACGGAAAGAAACCGCTCGACGTTTCCGACTACTTCAGCACTTACTAGACAAACGCTCTAAACTTCCGATTATTTACAAACGACTCATTTTGATGACTATAATAAAGGCTATTAGTACTTATGGAGTTGAGCTTTGTTGCTCCACTAAACCATCGAATTCCTCTCGTATCCAATCTTTTCAATTCAAAATTCTTCATAAAATCCTCAATGTTACAAATAAAATCATCCATAATAACCTTAATGTTCCTTATGCTTCAGATTTGGTTCAACTCAGATACCTATACTTCCAAAATAAGCTTCAAAACCATCCCAACCCTCTTGTTTCTAATCATGCTTCATCTTCAAGGCCCGGTTACACTCCAATGCTTATGAAAAGAAGATGGCCCTATGATTTCCTAATGAATACATATTATTAGTGTGCTGCCTGTGGAGGTTTTTTTAACAAGTGTTTACAAGTCATTTTATCAATTTTAAAAATTTACTTGATGTATTTCTTTAATACAGTTGTAAATATCGTGAACTAAAAAAAAAAAAAGACGTACTTGATACATCTAGAAAAGTCTCAAAAAGACCATCTAACTATCTATAGCGAAATGGGTTTACCTTTTTTGGTTAGAAAAATTGCAGTATCTCCAAAAAATTGTAACCAAAGATAACAAAATGGAGGAAGAAATCAAAGAAAGGATTGGGAATGAAGAAAAGTAGTCGCTCAGAAACATCTTTTAAAACATAAATATATCCCGAAATCTCAAATTAAGGGTATATATGAGTCCTTCTTCTTTTTGTAATGAATAATAGTTAGGGATGGACTCTTACTAAGCAACAAGAAAGATTGCTGAATATAAATTTTTAGAAGAATTTATGGTCCATCCGAATGACCTGATATATACGCAGAACCTGGTATAGTTTCTTGCATTGATCCAATGAATCAAAAAAGGATCCCTAGATCAGATAATGGAGAAACGTCACAAGTAGACGGCGAAACAGAGTGAGGCAGGCAGGCCTAGAATACGTTGGTAACATGATGGAGAGATATTCCTGAGCCGTCGTTTAAGATGTGCAATTAAAGAGGAGCTGCAGAACATCGGTCTGATAGGAGGAAATTACTTGAGAAGTCCAAGGTCTTTCATGGAATATCGGAATGGATAAACGATTTCTCTGGTGCAGGAGAGAGGGCGGGGGATTAATGCCAGAGTGAAAAGTATATCCTCTCCCTCCCGGCACCGGGATTCTTGTTTATTAAATTTATTATTAGTTTTCCTAACGTAAGCGAAATACAAAAAAAAAAAATTAAATATCTCAGAAATTTGAAGAAAAAAACACATGGCCGGGGAAGATATTTTTATTTTCATGTTATCCTACTAGCTAAGCTTATCACTCTAGTAATTAAAACAAAATTAGACTTTCATAATTTATTTTAGTATTAGGAGAGTAAGAGGTAACAATAGCTCAACTTATCAGGTGATTATTCTACAAATTATACAGCTGTTCATTTCATTACAATTGAGTTGTGCTCCTGTTATCTCATACTTTTCTAATAAATAATGAAGATTTTAGAATAAAAATCATAATGGAAATGGTATTCATCTGAAGGTGATAGTTTGATTTCAATTAGGTGACAACAGTTATTTTTCTATTTAGACATTTTCATCCTTGGATATAATAAACTAATTGTTATATTATTTATATTGTATTATAATATAATTATAATTATTATGAAATAGAAAAAAAGCACAATATAACGTACAATGAATATATTAGAAATAAAAAGCTCAAATAATTTTTGGGCTTATATGAAGCCTGGACAAGTTGGATAGATATGATAGTTACAAATTTGCAATGAGGTGCAGTGTATAAAATCGATTTTAAAGAAATTAAAAAAATAGTCAAACTGAGGTTTCGTTAATTTTATTTTATGTTGATAAAAATAATACAATATGAACTACAGGAGACATGTAAATTAAAGATATTTGAGCAACGAGTAGTACAATTAAATGAACAGTAGTATAATTTGTAAAATGGGGGTTGGTCCGCCGTTAGGCTGACAGGTGGTACCTCAGTAGACAAAATTCGTTTTAAAGTGCATCTGAAAACTAAATATAAAAATTTATCTTCGCTACCATTTTTCCTTTATCTTTGACAATACTTACAATTACTTTATAAATGCCTACTTATAATATTAAAAATAAAGAAGAGAAGAGCGTTAGTGTTTTCTTTCACCCTTTATATTTATAAGTATAGCGTATTCCTCTAGATGATATTTCACTTATACCAGAAAAAGGCCTAGGGATATTACGATTCTCTTTGTATTCAAACGGCATAATCTGATTCGTTCGCGAACGTCATTTAGGTCCCTTTTAAGATTATGAGACTGGGAAGTTATACGTACACACATCCTCTCTGATATACGATGCAAGAAGAATATAATGTGAAAACACGCGTTGGGTTTTAAACAGAGTAGATTGGTATCTGAAGTTAGTTATTACATGACTTATTCCTTATTCCGACCTCATAAGCAACAAAATGCATATGTATTGTATGATTTTATGTAATCAGAAAATTTAGTAAATTTTCTCTTCTTAAAGATTAAATCAGTTCTTACGAAAAAAAAATGAAGTCTTTGAATTAAACTTCATTAAAACAATCCTAAACAGTTTACGATTAAATATAAACTATTCATAGTTCTCTGAATTGAGCGAAAATTATCCGATTGACAAATATCTTCTGTAATAAAAATCATCATTACTAATGAATAGTATTAAGTAAAGACAAAAATAACAAAAGAGTAATTTAAAACTAAAATTAATGCACATAATCCATTTATATGGGGCAAATAAAAATTTTTTATGACTGCGTCCTGAATATTTACCACCCATGATGTGTAGAACAGTCGACTATCTTCCTTCAATATTTCTTGATATAGTTTCATATTTTATTTCCCTCTGCTATTGTCCTATTTATCAGAATACTTATAGCAGTTGTAGACAAAACAAAATGTCACCTTTAGTGCAAGGAGAATAAACACGTTAAATTGTTACATAAGACCTTTTGCACTAACAGTAGTGATTTGGATTCGAGTAGGTATGTGAATGTATTTAGTTTTGTCTTATTTTAAATTTTGATTTGGGAAAAGTTATTATAGTATTTTCCTTCGCTTGTTTAAAGTTTTACGTTTAATTTCGACTGGCAACAGGTTATTCTGTAGAATATTAGTCCAACATAGATTGCACATCTAAGGAATTTGATTGTCGTCGATATAAACTGGTGGGCTTGTATCTCGCCAAAATGTAAATCTTATATGCTGAGATTTTTCATGATTTATTAACATTTACCAAAGCGAATACCGATTTCGTAAGTGATTTAGTAAATTTAGTCTGAGTTTGTTAGAGTCGTATCGTCAGCGTAAGGAGCAGTCAATGTTTCTCAGTTAGTAACATATCATGCCTTTAAATAATATAAATAAATAAAAAAAATTAATATTGATCCTTGAGGAACTTAGGTGGAATTGAGGAAATTTCTAAGCCTTATCAAACAGAGAAAAATCTATCGAAAAGTAAAGACTGGAAAATTAGATAATTATCAAATGACTATGTTTATATATTTAAGGAAGAAATACATTTTATTACTCATTAAATACAACTCAGTTTTTAGATTTTAGCAAAATTAACAACTAAAACCTTTTTTATTTTATTATAACAGATTAAAAAGAAAAGTTAAAACGAAAAAAATCACAGGCTGTTAACTAAGTGATTATATCAATCAAGGAAAAGGATTCTAAAAAAAAAAATCAAAGTCTACATCGGATAAAGTTAAGCTGCGGGTGGAAGCCAATCTTCCAATGAACCAAGGTTCCATTTGTTCAAACTTAAGAGAAGAGACTTAGGAAAACTTTAAATTTCCTCGTTACTTTCAGGATTCTTTCAATGTATAGGACATCTGTAGAAAACATCCAATCGTCTTTTCAAACAGCGAGGAGAAAATTTATTAAAAAGATCTATTTTATTCCTGTAGCTGAATAGATGAGAAAATCTTTGCCGATAAGAAAGTTGGCATGTATCTAATGTTAGTAAAATAATCAGGAATGATATATGTCGAGTATTTTTTAAATTAAACACACACACACACACACACATACATATATATATATATATATATATATATATATATATATATATTTTTTTTTTTTTTTTTTTTTTTTATTTGTTTGTTGGTTGGCACGACAGACCATGAAGATCTTTATTTGTTAAATATATGATGCGCATTAAACTTCAGTTAGGTTATTAATAAGTATTTATCTTGTGAAATAATTATTTTCAAATCTTTTCCTAAAAATTCAAATGTTAATACTTGATTAAAAAAAAAAAAAATCGTTCTATATTATGAGAGAGATTCAGAGACTCTCACACCAACGATAAAATAAAGTATTCTCAGAATTGCCATTGCTTTGCAAAACAATTTTTTTTTTTGTATTTTAATTCATTTTTTTCAGGTCCCCAGTTTCATTTACCTTTTTTATTCTATTTGCTATTTGATGTTCCTTTTTATTTATCTTTGTATTGAATCATTGGATTTTTGTTGTCTTCTTAATAATCCTTTTACTGCTCAAAAGCATTGTATTTTGCTTTTTTTGTCGTTAATGAATATTTTTTTCTACATCTGTAATATAATCGGTGATGGGGCTCACCTCAGGCTTTAGTGGACCTTATCCTCTAAAGCTTACAACTAAATTAAAAAACTTATCCTATTTAAGTTGTTGCCAACGTTTTGGAATTTTGGCTGGTAATAAGTTGTTTAAAAAGGGGGTTTGCCAATTGTTGAGACTTTTCGAAAAATGATTTTTTTCGTTTTGTGAGAAATTCCCTTACTTTCGTGATAAATTTAGCGCTGCTTGCATATCCATTTTTTTCATACTATGCATCGTGGTTCCACTTAATATGTTCATGATAATTAGATTTTGGAAATATTGTAACCTTTTCTTAGTAGCTTTGCTAACATGATCAAATAGAGGTGCACCTTACAACCGGCCTTATTATACTTGTATAGACGAGGAGCTTTAGGCGTATAGGTAGGTTTGTTGTCCTAATTAAATTTTGGAGTCTGTACGTCTTAGATCTTACTGTTTTAATTTTTTTGTCAAAATGCCTAGTAAATTATAAAAGTCTGTCGAAGTGAATACCAAGATATGTCAAGTCAGTCGACAATTTGATACTGTTGTTGTTAATTTTGAATTAATTGGCCATTTTCTTTTTTCCTTTTTGATATGAAGGATTTTTTTACTATTATATAATCTTATATTCGTAAACTATGAAACATTTTTATGAGAATTAAATTTTGTATTTTTTTTTTTAATTGTGTTTATATTCCCTGTTCAGAAATTTTCTTCGAAACGCTGTATATATATATATATATATATATATATATATATATATATATATATATATATATATATATATATATATATATATATATATATATAATATATATATATATATATATATATATATATATATATATATATACAGTATATATATATATATATATATATATATACAGTATATATATATATATATATATATATACTGTAGCTTAATATATGTGCTAGTGGACGGCGCTGAGACTGTCGGTGTGTCCCTGGCCTTATCGAAGCTCTATTTTTTAAAATTCTAGCTTTGAAGAGAATCCCATCGTTGACTTATAAAAAGAAAATACCGGGATCGGCACGTCAATAAACATAAAGGAAATGAACATTCAGTAGTTTATTAAATAATTAATAAGTGATCTTATTCCCAATTAAATAGTTATGTTTAAATATATATATATATATACATTTATAATATAAATGTGAAAAAAGTTCGATATAAAAAATTATTAATATATGGATTTTGAATTTGTATATTTTCTTTTTTTAAAGATTTTATTTGTTATTTTTAAATAATTTAAAAAAATAAATAAATAATTTATTTAGCAAATGGACTGTTTCATAACTAGGTTTTAAATTGGATTGTATTATTTTTGGGTAAATTTTATTACTATATTTATTCTTCATAAATGTCTTCTTATTTACCTCATACATATATTTACATACTCTCCAATCAAGTAAACAGAAGCAAAATGCAAAAATAAACAACAGAATACGTCCGGACGTATGTAAACACGAGCCGACACGGAAACAAGACCTTATTTTCCCACAAAAAAGATATTTTCTTTCCAAAAGTAAAAAATCAAAACATGCAAATATTTTAATGGTGGGCGATGTCAATTCACCGAGCCTTATGTTCTTAAAATAAATTGGGATGAAATGTTAGCCATGTTGACACGAGCCCATTCAGAGGTTGCGTGCGGTTTTATTCCAGCGGCCTGAATGCCATGTATAATTCCTGTGTTGTACTACTTTAATATCCTCCAGGCATTCATCATCACACCCCCTCTCCGCCCCCCACCACACCCGGGCGGGAACAATATGTGAAAAAGATTAAGTATTCCGAGACTTAGGTTTTTAATACGAGCTCATAAAACAGGTTTTATGTTTGTCATACTGAATTTTGACCTCTTTTTTTTTCAGGCCTACCATTAACAGGATTTAATGCTTCATCCATACTGAAAAAGTTTATTATGTTTATACCTTAATGTTCTAACTATTTTATTTTGTACTGTCGTAAATCCCGGAGTGCATTTCCTTCCCAAGCACTAGCGGATCCAGGATTTAATTTTTTGGGGAGGAGAGGGGGAAGCTTCAGTCAGAAAGCTTTTTTTTTCATATATATATATATATATATATTTACAACTTTTCCTTAATCGACCTTTGATTATTAAATTTAAACTTATCTATTTAATCGGGAATAAGGTCACTTAATAATGAATAAGGTCACAAAACCGCTAGTGAATATTATATTGAGAACACAGAGTTCAATTTTAAACCTAGAAATAAAAGAAATTTGTTCGACTCTGAAATTTATCAAATATAGAATAGATAACATTCTTGAAAAAAAAAATTAAGTGACCTTATTCCCAATTAAATAGTTAAGTTTAAATTTAATACTCAAAGGTCAAATAAGGAAAAGTTGTAAAGATATATAATTAAGGGAGAAATTATTGTTTGCTAGAATTACGACTGACTTATTGGTTGGTTTCAGTTTTTGTTTTCTTATTACTATTTTAAAGTTTTAGTTGATATAAAAACATGGGCATCTTTCAGGAGATAAAGTATAAAAACGGGAATGATTTCAGCAAAAGAGCAAAAGAGTATTCGAAATTAATAAAGCTGTCACATTTGGAACCGCAGAGGTTATTTCTTCTAAAATGTAGAAAATACAATATGTTTCCACCACACATTGTAGATAGCACCAAGAACATTTATAAGCTTATTCCTGACAATTCAAAGTTCACAAAACCGCTAGAGAATATTATATTGAGAACAAAGAGTTCAATTTTAAACCTATAAATAAAAGAAATTTGTTCGGCTCTGAAATATAGCAAATGTAAAATAGACAGACGTTCCTGAAAAAAAAAAATTAAGTGACCTTATTCCCAATTAAATAGTTAAGTTTAAATAAATAAATATATATATAAATATATACACACACACACACACACACACACACACACACACACATATATATATATATATATATATATATATATATATAATATATATATATATATATATATATATATGGCTGGAAATACACCTATATCTCGAAGACTGGGGTTGTGGGGTTTACTAAAACTAATGGAGTAACGTAGTTTTCATTGCCTACCGTTGATATAGTTAATAAGGTCATCTTAATGATTTTTCAGTTGTAAGCTTTAAGCTGTAGCTCCGTTACAAATCCACCACAAAAGTTTTATAATAGTCCAACATTGGTAGAAAAGAATTTCTATTCGAAGTAGAGCGACAAGTGAAAGTTGTGTGTTGCGCGCACCAGATTTTTTTGTTACATGCTAAAAAAACAGCAAAATGAAGTCATATTTATTGTTTCCTTACCTCCACAAAGAAATTCACCTAAAATCAACAAATTTATAGAAAGAAAAAAAAGAAACATCAATAGACAAAAACAAGTATACAGAAATTGAATGCAAAAATATTAGTAGATTTCGAATAGGTAATCCTTTTCAAATGTTGCTCCTTGATGGATGAGCACAAGATCTGACGAGCAAACTATAAATGGGATTCCGAGAATGGCTGAGTATTGACGTGTTCATGGGAATATGCTCCCGCTGTTCAGATCGCGATTACGACTACCGCAAACATCCTCCTGGTCCTTTTCAGTTAAAATCGAGACCTAAATAAACTTAAGTTACATCGCTGTTTTCGACTTCCCCTCGCTACTCTCGGATCGGTCAGTTTCGTCTCTATTCGGACATATTGGTTCTTTTCAGAACTCTATTTATAGAGCGATCATGTGATCTTGTAGTGGAGTAATTCTGATACTGCAGTACCTCCAAATGAATTCGGAACTTGTGGATTGGATTGGGGAGCGATCGGCTAAACCAAAAACATATTTTGTAATCTGTTTATATTTTATTGGCCGATTACAAAAAAACAAACAACATTTTACAAATAAATGATATTTTATCCATGTGTTAATATTTTGGTTATCTAGGTCTTATTTTAATGAATACTCAGAAATATCACAATTTACTTCTAAACATTTTCGACTTCCTCATGGAAGGTCGATGCACAGTGGACAGTAGCTTATTTTAAGGTTTTAATTAATTTTAAGTTCTCTTTGACATTTTCAAAGAAGATCCTGAAGAGTAAATTTATTTACAACATATTCAGAGGAGATAATACGGCATTATTGGATTCCTCAATTACTTACTTTTTGTTTCATTAAACGAAAACATAGATCACTTATTTTAGTTTCAAGTTAGCCAATGAAAATGAGAAATATTATGTAACTGATTTCTACGGAATAACATGACTTAAAGAAACTTGCTTAAAGTTATATCTTTTAAAATTTCCATATCTGATCTTCATTATAAATGTATACGCAATAGCAAAAATATTACTAATAGCTTAACCGAAACATTTTATGAATCAGTCCAAACGTTTTAAGAAGGTGTATTTCTGTATATTAAACACCTATTTCGGGGGAGGGGGATTCTTAATTTACAGGTTTAAAATTTATTTATTGTTCACTCTGGCAATCGAGCCAGTACCCTTTATTATCGAAAATGGTCCTCAATGGTAGCTATTTTTGTTTTGTGTTTTTTTCTATGACTTAAATTAGGAAAGTGCTACATAATGCTAAAAAAGTTACAAGATTATTTATTGAGAAGTTATTTATATAATTTCAAGTACAATTGAGACAAATACAAGAAAAATATATCGCTGTGTTATTATATTATGAGGCATTCCTTTAGGGATCGGTAAACTATCCAACTTGGAAGTATTTTCTGCTGCTTCAAATCATTTAGAAATGATTGCTGAAGGTCTCAGTAGGTAATTTTTTGAAACAATCATCAGTGAAATCCAAAATTTGTCTAATTTAAATTTAAATTTTTATTATGTGATGTTTATAAGTTATCTTGGCTATTCTCCATTCTAACAATTTTACTTTCTGGTTGCCAAAATCATTAATTTATTATTAATTTTGAAAAAAATTACTACTAACTTAAGTTAGTTCTACTAACTTACACTGAGTAACAAATTAATATTATTACTATAATATCATTGATCAATTGTAATATTTTTATATCATGATAATTTGATCAATTGTTTGTCTCGGCTGCTACTAATCACCTGATCTAAAGAAGTTTGTTGTATTTTATGGTACACAATTAAACCGGGAAAAGATTGCCGTCAATTTTATTTAAACCCGACCCCGGCAAATCAGCCTTAACGCAATCTACCCACCTTTGGTCTACCCCTCGGATGCTTGCCAGTCGGTACAGCGCATATTATTTTTTTAAGAATTCTTTCTTGACTAAGCCCAGCGATTTTACATGCCCATTTTATTCAACTCATCCTGAACTTAATCACATCAATTATATTAATCGGATACAGTTCACGCAAATCAGCGTTTTGTAACCGCCTAAATTCTCTTGTTGACTCGTCCGAATGTTCTGTGCAATAATCTATATAACATACTTCAGAAAATAAACTGGAAAAAAGTTACTAAAAAGGGATTATAAAATTAGATTCCGAATATCTCAAAAAGTATACACTTTTTTGTTTATCTTTATTTAAAAGTTTATGGAAATTAAAAAAAAATTGTCGAAATCTGACAATTGGGAGCAAAGATATGGCCTCTAGATATTTTGTATATGTTATACTGTAAAGGTTATATCCTTTATTTTGGTTTTTGAATTTGTTACTGAAGTAATGCTAATTTTTTTAGCATATTATCAATGATTAAAAAAAAAATGTATGGTCCAATAATTGGAATCATCATTTATTATTTTTTCTTTGTCACTCGGAAGGATAATGTTACATTAGATGTATGATTGTTTGGAAATAATAAACCGTTTTGAAATAATTTTCAGAGTTTTTTTTTCGTTTGTAGAGCTCACTATTGGAGTTCGGACAATTCCTTCCCACTCACCTTCTATATATCATTCCTATCCACTACAAGAGCACATTAAAGTGTATTACAACAAACCTTCAAGGCAATTAAATTAACTAATTTTAAGAAATATATTTGAATAAGATGAGGTCAGATTATCACGGGTAATTGTCAGTTCGCTCCCCGTAGGCGGGCCACAACAGGTGTTCCAGACCTGCCCTTTCAGGAATACCGCATCTGATTGGGTGTGGCTAGTTTGGCTTCTCATTGGTTTGCGAGTAAACCAATACAATCGATTGGCTCTTTCTTTGAAGGATTCTCTAACTTAATAGTCTAACATAAATAGATCAGAACCTACTTTTGGTAAAGAAATGGCGATAATTAGGTTTTATTTTATTTTTTATCTATTATTATCTTTTACCTAAAATAAAATCTAGTTTATGAAACTTCTTGATTCAATATATTTTAATTTAAGAGGTAAGTTAATAGCTAAAAAAAAAAATCTTATTGAAAACGTTATTTTTCTCCACTGATAGAATTAGTTTGATATTATTTACAATGGCGGGGCTCCTCGACCTCTTACGGGTCATTTTAGCCTTTACAAAATATTTACTTTACATTAATTTTAGATGAAATTAAATTTAACAATAAATTGAAAGCATAAAATATTTAAAACAAAAAAAGAGTCAGCAAATTTTAAATTTTGTTGTAACGGTGCGTTATTTGAAGAAATGTAAAGACTTTTTTTTGCCAATTTGGTAGTATTTTTAGAATTTCAGTTATATCGTTCTCCAATTCAACTTCGTTACGTTGTTTTTCATATCCATAACATTCAGTCAAAATGTGCTTGATTGTTAAATTGACCCCGCAGCAGAGACACTGAGGGGGCGTCCCCTTTCTCATCAGGTGCTCATGAGTTAGCCGTGAGTGTCCGATTCGGAGCCTTGTCAGTATTATTTCTTCTCTTCTTTTTAACTGAAGGTCCGCTCGATTGAGAACTACAGAGGGCTCGATCACTCTCAACTTATTGTCTCTTGTTGTCTTTTTGACCCATCTGTGAAAAGATATTCACAATTGGAATGTTTCATTTGGAAGTCTGTAAATTCTGCCAATCCTAACTTTGAAGCAAAGGCCTTGTTACATTTTACTTTATGTATTTTTGGAATTGGTAACAGCCAGGGCTCTGTTTGCAATTGCCGTACTTCTAGAATTGAAGGAAAAGGTGCGAGATCAAAGTCTGTAATGTGTATTGAGCAACTTTCTGCTAAAGATAATTTAGTTGGTGGGTTTACGAGAACTGTTGTTGGTACAACAAGTGTGTTTTTTAAAGGGTGAGTGGGTCAAGCAACTGTTTTTATATAGAACTCCAAGTCTAAAATTTGCCTTCGTATAGCCAGTGGTATTATACCTGCTTCAACTTGAAGGCTCGCTATGGGGCTTGATCGAAAAGCACCAGTGGCTACTCGAAGTATGTTGCCGAATTCAATGCTAAAAAACTAGCTATGTATATATTTTGACTTAAAAGTATTTAAAACACAATTGATACGTTCACTTTGATAAAGAATAAAAGTGCCATAAATTAACTTTATGAGAGGAACAAAAAAGTTTAAGGCGTAACTAATGAACTCTATAATTCTGTAAAAAATTTCTTTATTTTCGCTAACGCTACAGTTATCATGTAAACTATGTGAAGACTACCGGACAACTATCGAAACTAATCTAACCTTATCGACTGTAAAAATGATAGTATAGCAACATTGTGTAGTCCACTAACGGATCCAGGATTTAATTTTGCGGAGGGGGCTTCAGCTCGAAAGATTTTTTTTTCTCATTTACATATAACGATAATTAATTTGAATAAAAGAAGAAAGAAATTAACTACCTACATGAAATGGTGGTAGTGGAGTGGTTCTTGAAGTCCTATTACATGTAATTACACGCACAAGGATACTTTAAGAGATAGTTTTTAATATTTTTTTCTGTAAAACATGGTTATATTTTACCATTTTGGGGAGGCTTAAGCGGGAAATCCCTCCCCCCCCCCTTAGATCCGCCTGTGGTGTTGTCTGTATTATTTCTGAAACTAAAGCCGATTCGATGATGTAATCTCTAAATCATTAATTACTGAACTAATAAATGAAGAAGTAGTGAAGTCAAAAAATAAAATATGGATTTAACACACTAAATAATAAATTAATTATGTATCATGAAAATGACTTATACCACTTCATTCAATCTTTCTATTAATATATATTTTATAAATTCTAATTTACTGACAGTTTCACTTTGCCTTTGTCTAAAAATGCCTATTTCTGCGTTTAAAAAAGGTGTAAGTTGTGTGATGAGCACACCACCTTGACTTTTTGTTTTACAACTGTTGTTAATGTTCAATCCCTTACATAATTTGTTGTTTTGACATTATTTTTAATGAACTACCAATTTTCCTAATGTATCTATTAGTTCCAATGGAAGGTTGTCTTAGGGAGCCATTAAAGTATGCAGAAGTTTATTCAGCAGATTTGGAGAACCAATTGTAGTGATGGATAATGGTTTGTTCTGAATAAAGTAATCTAAATAAAATAATTTCTAGGGATAAAAACTGGTTTAGAATACAATGACAAATATAAAATATATAAAAACAAAATATTTAAGGAAGGTAAACTGAGGAACTCAAATGGATATGATTTTTAAAGATAAGTTAGGGAGCGGAGTAACTCAGTAGGTAAGGACTGACTTCCAAAGCTCAGGATTCTGGGTTTAAATCAGGCTAATAACAAGACATTTTTCATTAGCCATGGATTGACACCCCATGACACACCTAGCCTCTTTAAAGTGGGTACTCTAAATTAAATAAATAATTTAGGGGGAAATCAGGGAGTTGAGCACGACCCTGCCTCGATCACTTATCACTGAACCCATCTGAAAAAGCATCACCTTTTACCCATCTAAATATGAATTAATTCACCTCCTTCCCATCAGTCTTAATTTTTTTAAATAATATTGTTCAAGGTAGGTAAATTACTTTTTGGAAATTTTAGAACTTACTGCCGTTTCAATGTCATTCCCTTAATTATAATTTGAGAATCCTATTTGATAGAATGCATGTTTCAGTTGTTTGGAATCCAAGATCATTTTCAGGAAATCTGATAAATTTTGAGAAATTTCTTTCTATTTGTTTAGTTGTTCTCCTCGCGCGGGCTCATTACCGCGTATGGGGAGCGTCCCACGGGTGGCGGATGTGGGGATGGTCGGTGGAAATTCCTTGGAAGTTCCTCCCGGCTAAGTCCGATGGACTCGCTGACCAACAATGAGAGGGACCCTCCAGACTTGCTGGAGGGAGGGGACCTCCAGACTTGCTGGAGGTAGGGGCCCACCAGTCTTGCTGGAGGGTGTGACGTAGGATTGAACGCCCTACTCACATATCTTTAGTTCACCAAACACCACAAAAAGTCATGGATCTCCCTAAGGTAAAACGCTCATTATCCGGAGGTAAACTAGTCCCCCGTTCGGGTCTCCGGGTGGGGACTGCTTTAGGGGATTCATGGCGCAAGTTGAAATATAGGGATTTAAATATTGGTACGTGGAACGTAAGGAGTTTAAACACAGCAGGGGGGCTAAAATCGGTCGCGAATGAGGTAAATGGGTACAATTTGGATGTCGTGGCTCTGCAAGAGGTTCGCTGGCCAGGGGAGGGCTCGATGAGGGAAGGGAAGTACACTATTTGGTACGGAGGAAGCGGGAATCATTGTTTAGGTACCGGGTTTCTAATTAGGCGTAGATTACTATCCGCTTTGAGGGACGTACAATTCTTTAGTGATAGAATTTCGGTAGCTACATTTCAGGGACGTTGGTTTAAAATCGCATTAATAAACATACATTGTCCGACCGAAGACAGTGACGATGAAGTCAAAAGTGAATTTTACGATAAACTCGAATGGGTTTATGATAAACTACCACGAAACTACATGAAAATAATTGTAGGTGACGCGAACGCAAAGGTAGGAAGGGAAGAAGTTTATATTCCGACGATTGGTAAAGAAAGTTTGCACGAATATAGTAATGATAATGGGATCCGTCTGATAAACTTTGCCATCTCGAAAAACCTGATAATTAAAAGTACGACGTTTAAACATAAGGATATTCATAAATATACTTGGACATCACCGGATTCGCAAACACGAAATCAAATCGATCATGTCTTGATACAACACAGCTGGCAAAGCAGTATAATTAATGTACGGTCTTATCGCGGAGCAGAATGTGGGTCGGATCATGAATTAGTAATCGCGAAACTTCGACAAAAACTTAATATAAAAAAGAGAAAAGAAAACCGTTTCGATTTTGAGAATTTTAATTTGGAAAAATTAAAAAATCCATCAATTAGAAACCAATTCGAGCTAGATGTTAAGAATAGGTTTGAAGCTTTAGAGCTTCCTGACGAGGACCACGAGGATATTGACAAGTTATGGATAGAGATCAGAGATAATATTAAAGCGGTCGGTAACTCGTGTCTAGGAAAAAAGGAAAATAAGAATAACAAACCGTGGTTTGATGAAGATTGCTTAAACATGTGTGAAAAAAGAAAAGCCGCTAAATTAAAAGCTCTAAATAATCCTAGCGAAGACAATCTGGAATACTTCCGAATCTCAAAGAACGAAACGACAAAATTGCTCAAAAATAAAAAAAGGGAGTATCTTAAAAATAAAATAATTGAAATAGAAACTAATAGAATTGAAAATAACGTAAGAGAAATGTACAAAGGTATAAACAGATCACGTAAATATGTAGGGCCCGTAACGTCTGGAATTAGGGATGATAATAACAATATTCTGACCGATCCGGTTGACATATTGAATAAGTTTAAGGACCACTTTGACAATATTTTAAATACGGTAAATTATGATCTGTGTCCTCCTTCTGAGTACCAGAGTGCTGAACCATTAATAGAAGGACCAAGTAAAGAGGAAGTTGAAGTAGCTATCGGAAAATTAAAATCATATAAAGCAGCGGGAATCGATAATATTCCTACTGAACTAATTAAGGCATGCGGAGAAGCTGGAGTTTCTAAAATACATCGGTTGGTTAAAAAGATCTGGGTGAACGAGAAATTACCTGAAGAATGGAAAGAATCTATTCTTATTCCGATTCACAAAAAGGGTCCGAGGACGGATTGTAATAACTATCGAGGAATTTCACTGCTTCCGGTATGTTATAAAATATTCACTTTAATCTTAACCAGTCGAATCACGGAATACGCCGAGGAAATTATCGGAGACTACCAATGCGGATTTAGACGGAATCGTTCGACTATTGATCAAATATTTTCTTTACGGCAAATATTAGAGAAAAAATTGGAGTATAACGGTATTGTTCACCAGCTGTATATAGATTTTAAAAAGGCTTACGATTCTATTGACCGCCAGAAACTGTATAATATTCTAATCGAGCAGGGGATTCCAAAAAAACTAGTAAATCTAGTCAGGATGTGCTTGACGGAGACACTCAATAAAGTTAGAATCGGTAATAATTTGTCCGAAAAATTTGAGGTTCGTTCGGGCTTAAAACAGGGGGATTCTCTTTCGCCTGTCCTGTTCAATTTGGCATTAGAACATGCCATTAGGGAAGTAATGCGAACCGAGAAAGGGTTGGATCTGGGCGGGACAACATCCGTGCTGGGCTATGCTGATGATCTGGTACTGTTAAGCGAAGACGTTGAAACTATAAAACTAAATACGACAACGTTAATGAAAGCCGGTAAAGAACTAGGACTCGAAATAAACGTGGATAAAACAAAATATATGGTTAGCTGCAAAAATGGCGATACTACTGGTGATATCGATATAGATGGTAATATGTTTGAACAGGTAGATAAATTTAGGTATCTAGGTTCTACGATAACTAGAAAAAACGAAATTGAAGAAGAGATTAAGGTTAGACTGAAGGCGGGGAATGCTTGTTATTTTTCTGTGACAAAACTACTTAGTTCGCGCCTCTTGTCCCGAAACTTAAAAATTAGAATCTATAAAACAATTATCTTGCCTACAGTTCTTTATGGATGCGAAACTTGGCCGCTTACATTAAGGGATGAGCAGCGTCTTAAGGTTTTTGAAAATAAAGTATTGCGTAGAATATTCGGACCGAAGAAGGATGAGTTAACCGGAGAGTTCAGACGGTTACACAACGCCGAATTGCGTGAGATGTATCCGGGTAATATAATTGAGGTAATTTCATCGCGGCGAATCAAATGGGCTTGTAAAGTTGTTGGGCTTAGTAACGAGAGAATTCCTAAAAGGTTAATATTTGCTGTGCCGAATGGTAAGCGTCCGAGGGGAAGACCGAAGCGAAGGTGGGAAGATTGCATTAAAGCCGATCTGAAGGGACTGGGTTTGGACGGCGAACGGTGGAGGGAGGTGTGTAACAAGCGATTGGTGGTGTTGGCATCGAACCTTCGGGTTCGCTAAGCCTTATTATTATTATTATTATTATTTGTTTAGTAGTTCTATTAATAATTCTGCACACTGTTGTCTGATGCATGTTTAGATCCCCAAATACAACCCATGTAGTTTAAGTAAAAGTATAATAAAACAAAATAATAAAGAAAAGAAAATTTAGTAAAAAGAAAAATACCTGAAAACTAATGGTTGCAAAAAAACGCAAAGTTGTGGATATTTGAATTATGATGCTCACAGGCAGACCTCTATATGATTTCTTAATATCCATTTCAAGTAATGGATTCAACTCAATTATAAAAACGTTTTTTGAAAAGCGATACCTTTTTCTGAATTCAGTATCACAATATTTTTCTAATAGGTTTTCTACATCCCTTAAGTACCTTTTTAGAATATTTTCTAGATCTTCTTCGTCCAAATAATTCATACATTTAATGAAATCATGCTTTAAAAAAAGCCATTTTTAGCTATTATTTTACTTCTTTTTATTACATAATTAATCAGGTTCTATTAATCATAATAGATAATATTCTTACCTTCTTTGTTCAGATTCTATATTAAATCATTATACATAAAAGCATAATAGCGTAGTGATGGTTGGACCGTGATTATAATATGAGAAGGAGTTGGTCGTGGGGTGCGGTCAAATAAATGTTTGGTTATTTGTTTGACCACACCCTCTGACCAACTCCTTCTCTCATTAAATAAGAGATTTTAATATTAAATCAACATTTAAAACACTTATTAACAATGTTGTAATATCATTTTCTATAAATAAAATGAAAGTTGAGAAATAGAAAATATGAAGATAACCAATTATACTGGTTGTCTTCAAAAATAAATTATTGTCTTAAATAGGACATAAAAAATACGTTCAATAAATGATATCAAGCGAAAAAAAACCTTCAAGCAATTTTGTTTGAAATAATATTGCTCAGTAATATAGAAATAGTATTGCATTGCTTGACAAAACATGTTTCCTGTCCCTTTTATTATTTTTACATTTAAATACTTGTATAATTGAATATTTATATTCTCTTAATATTTAGTGAAAGAAAAATTTGTTTGTTTATTGTTACATTCCACATCTACCCGATCGGGTCATTAGCGGCTAAAGAAAAATTAATGCATTTATTGAGAAAGTAGATTTATTTTCTTTAAATATTGTAATAGTGTGTCAAATGTAAATGTCAAGTTTGCCGAATGAACATAAAGCCCAAATGTTATCTCTAAGATAAATCTAACACTTTCATTTTTATTTAATAATAATAATAATAAGGCTTAACAAGCCTGAAGGTTTGAAGCCCATACCACCAATCGATGTCACATTTTTCTATCAACCAGGCTTCATCTAAAACCAACCTCGATAAATCAGGCAAATCTTCCCACCTTCACTTTGGTCTACCCCTCGGATACTTGCCAGTCGGTACAGCACTCATTTTTATTTACACCTTATACTTTTAAATTGCTAAATATCATTTTAATTATATTAATTGTGTTAACTTATTGCTGACCTATTCATTTAAATTAAGTTTTGGAATTGAATACATTTTTAATGTATTTTGTTATGTGAATGGATTCCAACAATTTCCTGATTTTTGTCTCATTTAAAATTATAATTATATTGTTTTTCCAGTGCACATAATATTTGCTATTATAAGTTGATTTGTACTATCTCTCCTTTAGATTAGGACATATATTCAAATTTCGTGAATAAAATATGGCTAATTATTATTTTATTATTTGTATCTGTTTGTCTAATCTAGGATATTGCATGTGCCAAATTTTATATCATGACTATGATCAGGCTTGTTGAATGTTTTTTTAATTGTACCTGTAATCATGGAATGTATTTTTATTTTTTAAAAATGTAAAACTATTTACCGTTGTAGTAGTTACTTTATTACCGTTTTGAAAAATATTCTTGTTATCAGTTATTCATCACAACTTGTAATGAAAATCTAACATTTATTTTTATATTTTTAACTAGGATCGATAAGACTGGAAACTTATTTTTTTTCAGTTATTTCATGACTAGAAATTAATACCATGTAACTTTTCAATTAAAAATTTTACAGGACTAAAAAAAATTATTATTTTAATTATTAATTATGAAAGCTTTGTTGAAGCAACAGATTTCATCAAAACGCCTGCCCAAAAAATAGTAATTAAACATAACATTCTACTCCAACAAAGGAAATAAAAGACCCAGATAATTTAATTCGGATAAATTATATCTGTAATATAAACCCAATTACTGTTTATTTTTTGTGTAACATAATTTTTTGAAATAAATAAATCAGTTACACTTTTACCATTAATCAATAACTTTATTGCAAAAAAGTTCCTTAGAACTTTTATTTCTAAAACATTTTTCCTAAAATGTATCATCGAAGCTATTATAACAGCTCTTGGTATTACATATTTGATGGCTAGAAATATTTATTAAAAAATTGATGTAAAATAGTTTATTATAGAAAATAGAACTCCGAACGGTGTGGACAAAACGTTGTCCATTTAAATAAATAAATAATCTGAAGTGTGAAACTTCACAAATTGCTGTACATTACAAGCTTTAAAAAAATAATAAACACAATATTTTATAAGTAAAATAATAACCACAATTGTACTTCCTATAAATTAAATATTATAAAATTAAATTAATAATTAGCCTGAGAAGGAGTTGGTCGGGGAGGTGCGGTCAAATAAATACTGAATTTTTAAAAAATAATATTTTTAATTGTTACGCCGACGTTTCGATCCATCTTTAAGGTCTTCATCAGAGCTACAAAATATAAAAGGGACATAGTGAAAATAAAATAAATGAATTATATGTAGGCATTAAATAAGAAAGAGTTGTCTGATAAAGAAATAATAAGATGACATCAGAGAAATAGTGGGTGACAGTGTAGTTAACAACCTGTAACCACGGACAACCATCTCTACATCATTATTAATTAGCCTGTTCTTGCAAGTATATTTCAACTTGTAGGCCTCCCCTAATTAAGAGAGTAATGGTCTAACTAGCCATAGGGTTAAATATAAGTTGTGTTAAATTTTTGGATATTCTTGAGAATGACTATTTATATCAGAAAAAGTAAGTTGTAATTCCTTACTAAGAAATTTTTATTAATCTAAACCTGCCTTTATAGTACTTCTAATAAGGTATCAATACCTAGAAGCTTGAATTTTTTACTTATACCCCTTTCAATGGTTCAATAATATGTAGTTCTTGGATTAAAACTGGATCATTGTCAGTTCCAAGGAAAGATGAATTTTTAAAATTAAAAATGTTTGACAAATTTAATTTAAATACAAGATAAATTAATATTGTAACATTACAACTTGCTATCACCAAAGGAACCAATCATATATATGTAAAAAACATAGTATGATAAGTTCTGATAAAGCTATTTGACTTACATAGAATAGAATATAATAGAAAATAATTTTATTCTGGGATGAAGTCCCTTTAGAATGACAAAAAAGTACAAAATTAAAGTATTATACCTTACATATATAAGTACATAGGCTTTCTGCCTTTCTATTTTAGCTGGTATCATATAAATAGTACATATGAACACCAACAAATCAAAATATATGAGAACACTGATGCACTTGATAAGGATATTACAGCAAACATTCTACTTTTCGAGGTTTTCTTGTTTTCCAGAACTGATTCTATTTCTAAACTTTTGTGAAAGGAGGAAATGTATTTCCTCCGCACTAAATATTTGTAGAGTCACCCATAGATAATAATAAAACAAGGACAATAACAACAGTGTTACCTTCTTCTACTGAATCCTTTGAGTGGAGAGGAGAAAATAAGGTTCTCCATAAAATAGTTTAAACCAAGAAGTTTCATTGGGTCTTTTGTACATATCCCGCCAATTACTTTTTGTAACTGTTATAGAAAAGTATCAGTTACATTTGAAACAATGTTGTTATTCTTCTATTATACAAGCATCTGTTGACAGATCATATTTCATATGATTTAAGAAAACTAGTGAATAAAAATGAGTAAATAATTTAACAACATTTTATTTGTTTGAGACATATTGCAGATAATTCAGAAATTGCCGTTAACTATATAATTGATTGTAGGAATTTGAATAAGTTTTACATTGAAACATTGAATATACTGTATAAGTCTAATTAATCTAGCTAATTTGCTCTTTTAACTTTGTCAGAGCGATCAGCTGTTTTTGATGATAACCTTCCTTATAGTAGAATAGTGGAGTATATAATGGGGGGAGGGATTTCAGGCTGAAGCCCTCCCCCCAAAATGGTAAAGTATAACCATTTTTTATGAATTTTTTTTTTAGTATTATTGTTCATCTAATTACATTTAACAGAACTTAAATAATCACTTAAACACTATTTCATATAGGTAGTTAGTTTATTTCTTTCTTCTGAAGTAAAGGTGATTAACTATCCACTATGATTAGATGAGGACCGCAAGTGTGGTTCACAATCACTTCGGTCATACTTGTTCGTGTGGTGCCGAATGCATCCGGGTTTATCCGAAAGGTTGTTTTGGGCACTCCATGAATAAGTGGGCCCGAAATGATTGTGAACCATGCGTACCCCGTACGGTTCTTATCTAAATAATTATCAAAATTGCAGTTTTCTGTATGAATAATAACACAAGAACCATCCTTGATACATTATTTATTGTTACTGTACTTGCCGTTATTAAAAAAATAAAATAAAATAGTTTATAAAATAAAAAACTGGCTTTGGAAAACCACCTAACTTTACTATTATTATATCATACCTAAATGAAATAAATGTCAAGCATAGTATACTTCAAAATTCATATTATTTTCCTATTATAATGGTGGTATGAATAGACACCCTTCACTAACGGATTCAGGATTTAATTTTGGGGGATCTTCAGCCCAGAAAGATTTTTTTTTTTTGTAGGTATATATTAAGATATACACCTCTGTTAATCACCTCTGAAGGGAGGGATTTCAGGCTGAAGCCCTCCCCCAAAATGGTAAAGTATAACCATTTTTTATGAATTTTTTTTTTAGTATTATTGTTCATCTAATTACATTTAACAGAACTTAAAGAATCACTTAAACACTATTTCATATAGGTAGTTAGTTTATTTCTTTCTTCTGAAGTAATTATCTTAATATATACCCACAAAAAAAAAATCTTTCTGGGCTGAAGATCCCCCAAAATTAAATCCTGAATCCGTTAGTGAAGGGTGTCTATTCATACCACCATTATAATAGGAAAATAATATGAATTTTGAAGTATACTATGCTTGACATTTATTTCATTTAGGTATGATATAATAATAGTAAAGTTAGGTGGTTTTCCTAAGCCAGTTTTTTATTTTATAAACCATTTTATTTTATTTTTTTAATAACGGCAAGTACAGTAACAATAAATAATGTATCAAGGATGGTTCTTGTGTTATTATTCATACAGAAAACTGCAATTTTGATAATTATTTAGATAAGAACCGTACGGGGTACGCATGGTTCACAATCATTTCGGGCCCACTTATTCATGGAGTGCCCAAAACAACCTTTCGGATAAACCCGGATGCATTCGGCACCACACGAACAAGTATGACCGAAGTGATTGTGAACCACACTTGCGGTCCTCATCTAATCACAGTGGATAGTTAATTATAATAGTTAATTATAGCCTTAGGGTGGAGCAACCAGGGCAATCGCCCCGGGATCCTGACCTAAAGGGGCAATATTTAAAATATGTATATGATGAAATTATTTTGTTTGCATATAAACCCCATTACTTTGGACTTGGACTTCTTGGATACTTGAACTTTTGACACCGTCTGTCTGTGCAAGTTCGAATATTGTGCTTCGTCCTCAGTATAGTCCTAGCTCTATACCGATGCACTTCTCAACAATTATTTAATTTATTCCTTATAAGATATGTTTATTGCATCTCCTGATGAATTATGATGATATTAAACTATCTCAGAAACGAACGAACAAGTAAATTTCTTTTCAATTTAATATAAGGTGATATAGGTGATATGATTTTTAAATAAATACATACTGCCAGATGAATTAATCGATTCTTAACGTACGCACTCATCATATTCTTTAAAATTATTAATTATAATGTACACCATGAAACTAATTTA
Source organism: Nezara viridula (assembly GCA_928085145.1). Taxonomy (NCBI): domain Eukaryota; kingdom Metazoa; phylum Arthropoda; class Insecta; order Hemiptera; family Pentatomidae; genus Nezara; species Nezara viridula. The sequence continues at coordinate 74,088,929 of OV725083.1, forward strand.
TTTTCGTATAAGCCAACTAATTTGAACATCGTCTACGCTTATGCAAGTTCCATAATAGTAAATTATTCACTTCACTGTGGTTCTTACTAAACTAAATATCGATTTCATCAACTAATGAATTAAGATTTTAAAATATCTGACAAAAGAACGAAAAAGCTTCTTTTCAATTTTTAATAAGGTAATAGTACGATTATTAAAAAAATAAAATCGAATCTAAAATTAATTAAATTAATCGATTCTTAAGGCACGTACTCATTCATTATATTCTTTAAAATTAATATATACTATATACCCGATGAAATGATTTTATTTTCATGTAAACCCACTATTATGAACTTTAGACTCCGCCTGTCTGTACAAGTTAGAACATGCTCACAGTGTAGATACAGTAAGATACAGCTCCACAATGATTTACTTCACAATTATTGTGCGTTTCATGTACATAAAGGATATAGTTATTCTTTATGTAAGGAATTTAATTTAACTACTGACGAATTACAATTTTAAATTATCTGAGAAACAAACGAAACAGTTTCTATTTAATTTACAATGAGATAATAATATGATTTTTCAATAAATAATACTGCTTGTTAAATTAGTGGATTATTAATTATATGTAAACGCATGCAGATAATCATCGCACTAAGACATATTAGTATATTTAAATAAAATTCATTACATATTATAACATATAATGCGAGAGAGGGAGAGAGATTAAAGTAGAGCGAGATAGATAGTTGTGGAAATTTTCATTATCCAATTTGTGGTTCCTCATTAAGTTAAGAGTAATTTACTAAATAAACCGCTGAGCTGTTCGATGACACCGTATATAACTCTAAACTGGACTAAACAATCCCACCGATGAATTTAGGAACTTACCCTAACTATTAGTGACTTTTTTCAGTAAATTACAATTTTAAGAAATTTATTTATTTCAATTTGTATTTCAATATAGATTAAGTTTTAATTTAAGTTATTTCAATATCGCTGATTTTTTTTTTAATACTAAAAACTTAGATAGCAGTTAGCATAGATAACAGTTTACAAATAAAAAAATTAGTGTGATATTAGTGAGTTAGAAGTAACGAATTTGAAGATAATTTTAAATAAATATACTAAAACATATATACCGAATAATAAGAAAGTAGGCATGATTTAGTTAAAAATTCACTGCCAACAAAATATGTTTAAACGCACTTTATATTAATAATTAAGCTTTTTTTTATATTATAAATATTAAATTTTAACTCTGACTTAAATACGAGCAATGCTCTACAAAATAAGAATTTGTCATGTTTAATTCACCATTACTCAATTATTTGTAATCTGACAATTACACCTATTTATAAGAGTCATTAAGTGTTGTAATTATATTCAAGGGAATAATATAATAAGGCAAAACATTTTCCACAATCATGTTTAAGTAAAAAGTTTTAAATACATGCAGTATATGAAATGAGTAACTCACAGCAGAAAAATCCAATATGGCCTTCTTTCTTGAAATTCACTATGCACTTTGGTTTTTTAAAATAGATAGATTTCGAAACGGAAATAAAAGAAAACAATGACTGAGCACATAAAAAACTTTAATAATCAATATTTATCACACTTATGTTAACACCATTTATTTAATTTAAAAGTAAAATTAACAACTCGATATAATCCGTACCGCGTCACTCCGATATTGAGAAACAGACCTGTTGAGCTGTGACGGATGCTAATTTGACTGTAATACTGGCTTCTGATTGGCTGAGTGCCTAGTGTCACTGCTTACCGTATAGCAATGTTTTTAGAATGTGCAATATTTCTGTTCTACTGTGAGTCTCCCCTGCATCAGGCAAGTCTACTTTTTATCTATAGTTACTCTTTCTTTACATTATTACTTCTAACAAAACAATATGATCTATTCAGTAAATTACTGTATATAAGGAATTTTTATATCGAATAGGTAATTTATTATCGTTTATTAAGAATAATTTATTAACCTTGTGAAAATTGCTAGTTGAGCTGTGCTTTTATATCGGTATAAAATATCATTATTTTACAGATATAATTATTTAAGTTGAATGTTTCTATATAAAAGTTTCTTTCTTAATATTATTTCTAATATATCTATTTTTAAAATTTATATATTATTGCTTTGCTAATTATGTGCTTTAATTATTTTTTTCCATATAGTTGTTAAATTTCATTTTCTTACATAGAGCTTATTTAATTTTTCAAAATAAGATTGTATTCATTTTTTCTTTATACATTTAAGCCATAATTGATTAAAACATATTCGAAAATTCGTCATATATTTTATATAAAAACATTATCTTAAAAAAACTTAGTGTACTACTCTATGGTGGCAGTAATATTAAAAAGTTATTAGTTTTTTTTTTAATTTGATTTATTTTGGTAAAAATTACTTATAATGTCATAATTATTTAATAAGCTATTTACAAATATATATATATATATATATATATATATATATATATATATATATATATATATATTTAACAATTATAATTTAAATTAAAAACAGAAAATCTTATTTATATGTAAAAAATTATTTCATGACAAAAACGTAGTTGTTAGCTGATTTTAGGTACATTTTGATTTATTCTTGCAAAATAGACTCATACTTAAAAAATTTTACTTCAATCTTTTATTTTATTGAAATAATTCTAATTTTTCATGTCAACTATTGATCCGATTCTGTCATTTTTCGGTAAGATACTACAGTTTTACATTTTTTTAAATAGAAATAAAATAAAAATCTATTATGATAATTTACTTGTTAACTTAAAATAATTTGTATAATTATATTTAAATGTCTCAATGAACGTTTCTATACTTTTTTTATATATATATCTGTTTTGGATTTCAAAATAGAAATAGATAAAAAAATTACCATTATTTTTTTTAATTTAAAAATACCTTAAATAGGGTTATCCGATTCTTATCAGTTATATCCAAGAACTGTCAATCTGCACTTATTCTAAATGATCCTTAATTAAAAAAGAACAAAACAGAATACATTCCTTGCTAATAAAAAACAAATTAACACTGTAAAATTATATTTAAATAGACGTGAAGAGGAAGGAACTATGAACCCAACCGTAGCAAGGACTATAAATAACTGACTTAAGTTGAACGAGAGACAAAGCAGCCATATTGGATAGTCTAAACGTAGTTAAAGATAATTAGATCTGTGGACTGGTAGCAATGAGGATATTCGTTTAAAGACAGAGCTGTTTTAGATTTGTTTTCTCTTTTCTGAATTATTTACTGGATTCCATATAATCAGTGGGCAACAATAACAATAATAACATTTATATCTATATATATGTGTGTGTGTGAGAGAGAAGAGGGAGAGTGAGATAACCCTGATAATTTTTTGTTACAATTTTGTTATCATGTATTCCTGTCTTTTTCTAATATTTTTGTTATATAACGTATTGGAACTTTTTTCATTTAAAAAAAATTCTTTCTTGCAATGTTACATTATCGATTATATACAATAGAATTTTATTTTTAGAGATTTCACAAATATTAAACAGATTAAATATGTATAAAAAAAATCGTTTCATCCACATGAGTCTAGTTTATAATAAATGCATATTTACTAGACTTATTAGAAAAACAATAATAATAAAATGATAATACTTCAATTCATTTTATAATTATTATCCATTATATCTTGTATATTCATGTAAGTTTTTTTTTCATATTTCAATGATATGTCATGAATCAATTATTTGATTAATTTTAACTATTAAACTTTATAGCAATTTTTTTATTACTGTACAAGTGTTGCTCCAGTTTGGTGTGTCAATCTCAATATCATATTATAATTGGAATCACGAGAATGGCCGAAATCCAAAGTGTATCCAAAAGTAACCGAAAGTAATCGAATCTTTTGATAAGGCACAGACTTGATCTGAAAAAGACCCGTTGAAGGTTTTTTTTATCCTTTTTGGAGTCGAAAAAGACTAGGTAATTAAAGCTAATGAAGACCTCGTTTTTAATTGATAACTTCTAAGTTTGTGGAAGTCTTCAATCGGGATATAAATAAAAGAAGTGTTGCACATAGTGTTTTACTTTTATTTCCGAAAATTATTAATCAATGACTATTGAATTGATGGTTTAATATAAGAAAATACTTAAAATATGACATTGCATAAAGACATAAAAATCACACAATGGCGTGAAAAATATAGTAAAATAGTATAAAATTTATTGTCTTATAGTTATAGTGTAGAGCAATATAGTTAGGGTAAGAGTCAGGGTTAAAAACAATTTTTATTATCTTTATTTACATGTTCTGAACGAGAAGCTATGACGAAGATCTGCAAATTAGGCAGAAATTTCGAAAATAAAAATATTTTTGTTTAATTCAACCAACAGTCAGAGTTCAATTAACATCGATTTTTATTTTTTTTATTTTCATTTTAAACCTAGGTTATGAAGATGTAAATATAAATAAATAGATAAATATAACACGTTCGTATTACACGAAGTTTTGGTTAACACGAATTGAAACATTCATAATTTATTTGCTGACCGTCATTATCACCTGCAATAGATGAGAATAAAGGGACACAGTTAAACAAATAAATAAAATAGATTATAAAAATAAACCTTCTGAATTGATATATCAATATTTATTTTTTCATTTGCCGTGTTTCAACATCGGTTCGCAATCAATAGCCATTTTCTATATATATATATAAAAAATTATTTCAAAATTAAAAACATTTGAGCTAATTTGTTTAGGTTGGATTTTTTATACAATTCTAAAATACTACCACATAACAATATCTCAACACATTTTTTATTATTAATTTAATTATTTTAGAAATGCACTATTCAAATTTGTTTAAATTATATTATCAAAATGACTACATAGCATGTAACACATGTATTTATATTATATGTTTTGTTATTGTATTAGGTTTTTTTAAACTAATTGATATAACAAAAAAATAAAAGACTAATGGTCAACCACACATCACAAACCTTGAAAATGACGTCATAACCGAAGAATTCAAATAAATTTCAATAAATCCTATCGAATCTCCTTTACTCTTCATCCTAACCATGTGACCTCCTTCCCTACATTATCCTTTAATAATATCCCATTTTTCTCTGTAGAACAGATCCAATACCCAGAACTCCATCCGCTCAAACGTTTAACTTGGCTTAAGATTGAAACAAGAAACCGCTTGACGTTTCCGGTTATTTCAGCTTTCAGTAGACAAACGCTTGAGAGCGTTGTTCTTCAAATTAATGACTAAAGACTTTATGAACATGAATATAATTAGACCTATTGTTGAGATTTGGTGCTTCATTAAAAACCATCAAATTCCTCCTTTATCCAATCCAACATTCTTAGTAAAATCCTCAATGCTCCATACTTTTTCTTAAAAAAACATCCGTAATGAAGTTAATGTTCCATATGTTAACAATCCAGATACCAATTTTTCCATAATAAAGATCACAAACACCCAAATCCTTTCGTTCGAGACGTCTGAAAAGAAGATGGCCTCTGGGCCTTCTAATGTGGAACTTTCATTTAATTGCTACTAATCAATAATTTCTCTACAAGCCTCTTCATATCATTATGTTCCATTGTTTACATTTAATGGTTGTGCTTTTATTTTCATGAAGATGTAAATTTCATAAATAAAACTAAGGCGTTTGCTTTAGACCACACTATAGAAGAAAAAATATCAAAGCGAGATCAATAATATGAAATATAAATTATAAATAATAGTTGATTATAAAGAGTATGAAATGCTGAATAATTCTCTCGTTTACAGTATGCTGCTCGATTTTGAATTTCTAGGGTATTTTAATTCATATATATAATAAAACTGGTTATTATTTGGTTTTCGACACTATTGTTTTCCTTTTTCGCCTCTCTAACACAGCGTAGAATTAAGATAAAATTTGGAAAAATAACTCATTACAAACAGAATTAAACGGTGAACAATTCCCTTGCGTACAGTATGCAAGTACGGTTATAGTTCTTGAGATATTTTAATATTAATTCCAAAACACTTTAATTAGTCGACTCCAGCCGACTTTGCCCAAGCGTTACACATCGGAAATCTGACAGCTCAATTTATTTCACTCTCCATAAAAAAATTGCAAAACGAGCCTAAAACAGTTATTAATTTTAAAAAAAATCTGCTTGAAAATAGCATAAAAATTTGACACGTCGGTGAATGAAAAAATAAAGTAAGACTGATTGACAAATTGTGAATTTTTTAAATTGAAAATAGAATAAAGTTTTAACAAGTTATATATAAATATATATTGATAAAAAAATTTGTCCATGAATAAATTCACTCTATTTTATTGCATAGATTCAACTCTAATCTGAAACCAATACGTTGTATTTCATTCATTGAAAAACAATTTAGAAACTCGACAAATAACTAAACTAGAAATACTACAGAGAATAAATCCGACAAACTATCCATTGAATAGTGTATTTAAACTGAATGAAATTTTCAGCACAAAGCGAGTCCCGCTGTGCCCTGATGGAAACAAATGGGCGAGCTTCGTTTATCAGTGACAGGCGCTCCGAGGATGAATTGCATTAAAAAAACATTCTGACATAAATCGTTAAGTTGAAAAATCCCTTTCGCTCCATCACGTTATAGGGCCCATGACTTATTATTTGCCCTAATCATTAAAATACTGAAACATTTTTTTGTTAAAATATGCTAAAAGCATTTTTGTGTCATGATCGGAAAGAATGGCCTGAAGTATAAACTTCATATATTTTTTTTTTTACTCCATTATGGCTTTTTGCCATTAACTAGTTTTAAATTTTCCATTATCGTTCCTGTAAATAGCTCACCTTAAATCAATGATTAATACAGTAAATATTTGAAAATGATTTGATACATATAATAAATAAAATGATACTCGTCATATAAAATGCAGTGACATTCATAATTAATCCATCACCTCGAAATTTAGATTTGTTTTCTCTTTTTCTGAATTGAAGGGTTTGGTGCAAGAAGGAGGCAGCTTAACTTTTTGCAGCAAATTAAAAAAAAAAAAAAATTAATTCAGTTTTCACCGAAAAATATTCAGTCTTGTGTTAGGTTATGGGGTATCAAATACAACTGACTAGAATACACACAAATGCATGAGCTCAGGTACGTGCAATGTAACTTTAAATTTTAGAGCTGTCTCCGTTTTGAATCCGCTCCAAAGTGAATGAAAAACCCGTTTTAGGGCCATTTTCTCCAGAATTAACCATATTTCAGTTTACAAAACATTTATTAACAAAGAAAGTACAACATAATTAGCATAATACATCGATATGTATAGTTCTTCTTCATTCTTCCAGCTCTCCCTTAGTCTCCTCAGGATCGCTTGAAGCGTCTGACGTCAACTGGTCCTAAAACCACATTTCGTTTTGCCCAATATATTTTCTGGCCAGCTCATTGACATCTTTAAACTTTTGTTCTTCAAGCGGGAGGAGACAATCATAAGCTTGATGAAGGTGGTCCAGTGTTATGAAACCTGCAAGTCCTTGGATGCATAAATAAATATAGATAGAAAAGTAAAATGAACGTAACTTATTTATACGTGAAGTAAACTGAGAAGTAACACTTAAGTTACTACATCTTACGTATCCATCGACCCCAAAAGCCAATGGAATTGTTGAGCCATCGTTGATTCTTTGGACGTATAAAGGAACTTGCTGAATTCCTTTTAGAAAGTTTGGTTTAGGAACTACCTGGTGGACTCCAACGGAAGTTAAATATTCTTGAACAAAACATAAAAAAAAAAATATTTTAGAGATGGGTATATTTCTGTATGTAGTAGATTGTTTAAGTTGTAAGGATGAAAAATAGTCAGAATGTGCAGTTAAATATATATATATATATATATATATTTTTTTTTTTTTTTTTTTTTTTTTTTTTTTTTTTTTTTTTTTTTTTAGTGTGCCGACGTTTCGACCGTAACATTTTTTTCATCATCAGGTCAATGTTTTGAAGACCAAACTTCAGATTCGGACGGCGATCGGTGGAGATAAGTATGTAGACAACGATTAGTGGTGTCGGCATCGAACGGTAAGCATTTTATTATTAATATCAAAAACTGGAGTTATTTCGTAGAACTACCTACAGATATGTCGAATTTCAAAACAGAAATAAATATACATTTTTATATAGCAAGTAAACTGAATATAAATTTGCAAAGTTAATTCATTAATAACAGCACTGAGGTTATAACGAATCCAGTGGATCTGTCAAACATAAAGACCATTAGAAGCGCTGATGCATTGATGATTTAATCGATTGTTAAATGAGCGCACTGGTTTCCATCGATGAGCTCAGCGCTGAGTTTAAGGACTTGCTCATTGACGAAGTGAGATATTCTTTATTTAAAATTAAAATACCTACTATTTATAAACCTAATATAGGAAATTACTAATGGTAACAGGGACTAATAATTCCAAGAGAGACGACGAAACTGGATAATATCAGTTTTTAATGGAATATCCTCCCTGTCTCGCCTCACTGCCAATCGAATTACCTATAACTTTGTTTACAGTTTGCAATATGGCTGACTGGATGCTTCCTTAATATCAAAAAACATTTAGTCTTGGTCTGACCACGGTTCTGTTCGGGTGTGTGATTTGTGATTATTCAGATATTTTGTGTTAGTTATGTTCAGTGTCGTCATTTTCTATTGTTAAAAAAATAATTTCCAAATATATTTCATCGCGGTTAGAAAAAATGGATGCTATCTTGATTCGATGACCATATTTATAGTTTTAATTAACGATTTAAAAAAAAAATCAAATATCATAATTTCTTACTTTATTGATATTTAAAAAATAATTAGTAAAATATTTTTTAAATAAATCTAATAATTAATATTTTCTCATTAGAACGGAGTGTTTTATGTTTCGCCTGTCTAAATTAAATTCATCTTTAGATTCCAATATTCTATTAAAATTAATTATGTACATATTAAAAACGTATAGTTGACAACTTATGAAACAAAAATATTTAAAATTCTAATTTATTTTTATTGAATAATTTAAAGAGCATCGTATAAAACATTATGGCTTGAAATATATTTAAGTATTACTGTAGCGGTTCCAGAATTTAATTTTCTATTCTATTTTTTAAAATAATTATAAAGGTGAATAACCTGGACATAATAGAAAAAAACTATATAAAAACATGTTTAAAAATCTCTTGAAGATATATAAAAAAATTATAATAAAATAAATTAAAGTGATAATAATGCTTTAAGAAGTAGTTTTTTTTATTTTTTCTTGACACGGTGATTATATTTAATACCTGTATGAACTTTACAATTGTAAAATGTATATGTTTTGATTGTTAAAGTAATTAGTTCAGATATTATTATTATTTTTTTTTTGTCCATTCCTTGTTCATAATTTAGGTTATGCAGGGCTTTACCGAGCGAGGGGGTAAAGTAAGTTAAAAGCCCCCCTCCCCACCCCGTTCCAGGCACCACTATTATTTTATCAAATTATGTTTATCCGTGTTGCCGCGCAACCCGTAGTTTAGATCATTCACAGAAACAAATATAGACATATGAATAAATAATAATAATAACAATATGAATAAAATAATATTTTTCTAATTTCAGGACTTCAGTCCGAAGTTGACCTCCTCTATGAATTCGCCAGTTAACTAATGTTATATCATTTCGTCATTTAATACCGTTTTAATCTAATATTGCTTATATGTCACAATAAATCAAATATGTTATTACAACTTTTTAAGAAATTGGAATATTAAACTGTTTGAAAGATATATAACTGATATTATATTATTTTGTCACGTAATACCTTTTTAATTTAACAATACTTTATATTCTTTAACAAATCGAATATATTATATTTAAAAAAATAATGTAAGAATATTAAGGCAAACTATAAAAACACCTCTAAATAATAATCATTAAAATATATTATCAATAACAGTTATCTGATTTTTTTTTCTTTTCACCAATAGGTTACAGAAAATTTAAAAAAAATATCTCTATAATAAACCAATATTTATCCCAATTAATATAAATAAATAAATATTTAATAAATAATAGTAATGAAATACCTATGAATAATAAAAAAAAGAAAAGAAAGAGACTGCGCTGTTATGAAGAATTTATTAGTTTAAATAATTCAATTTTTTTCCTGTAGACTGTTATAAGGTGGGCGTTGGCGGTAAAACGCCTCAGCCAATCAGGAGACAGCTTACATCATGATATAGTGAGCAGCGTCTCATCTTTAATAGTTCGGATTTAATTTGACTCTGGTGCGGTTCGGTTTTTGTTCAGTTGTTAAAAGTTTATTTTAAATAAGTGAATAGTGCCTTAAGTGTGTGATAATGTTGATTTTATTTCATTTCTATTTTGTTCAGTTAATATTTTATTTAATTCCGTACCGAAATCTGCTTGTTTTAAAAAACAAATCGGATTATAGTAGACTTCAAGAAAGAAGATGGCCATATTGAATCTTCCTGATGTGAGTTATGAATTTTAAAAACTTAATGCATGATAATTATTTCTTCTTACAGAATAGACTTTATTATAACATACCGTTGATTCCTATTTAATTAAATTAAGTTTAGCTCATTATCTACTGTTATTTGTTAAATTGGTTTAAAATTATTATGGCTATACAGAAAATATTCGAATTCAGATTATCATTTAGGTATCATAAATGAAGTTTCCTATAAATAAATAATATTGAAGAGTAAGATTCTAATGATATTGCAATTATAATTTATAGAGTCTGGATTATTAATCGACTAAAATTTAGTTCCCATTTTAAGTTTTTTCCTTATCTTTTTTTTTTTAATATGCCATTTTATAAATAATTGAGTGTTTTCGTTTGTAATTATTTAGATGAAATCGCACAGGTGCGTGGTTCACAATCACTTCAGTCACACTATTTCATGGAATGCCGAATGCATCCGGGTTTATCCGAAATACTGTTCGGCGTTTCATGAACAACTGTGACCGGAGTGATTGTGAACCACGCGTTTAAACTTTTCGTTACTTTTTACTGTGGACTGTTGTGTTTGTTTTCTTTATTTTTGAGGCTAAATACTTCTGGGTGTTATTTAGGAAACCAAAAATAAAGTATTAAATTTTATAATTGAAAACTATATAAATTTCGGACTGATTGTTGAGCCTATAAGACCCCTGATCACGAACATTTTTATATTTAATAATTTCTATATTGTGAGCACAATATCAAAACAAATTATACTCACAGCTAAATGGCGAATAAAGATTTTTCGGGGGGAAGGGAAAGGAGAACAAAAATAAATTAATATTCTTTATTCGCACCTCGAGTTTATTTTTTTTTAATTTATGATTTTGATCCTAGCTCATAATCAGTTTCGAAATCGCAGACAAATAATAAAAAAAGAAATGTCATTACTTAAATAGAAAGGCATTTCACAAGTTTTTTAAATAATGTTTTTAAATCATTTATCTTCTCCGAGGAACTGAGACGTCCGCCTCTATTTTATTTTTAATTAATGTTCCGTTTAACAAATCTTCTGTTTCTCAGAAACTAAATTGAATCAGACAACTCCAACAATTTGAACTTATAGTTCACGTAAGAGGGCAAAATAAATTTTTAACAGTTTTTACTAAACCTACTTATGACAAATATTCATTGTTAAAAAAATAAAAATATACGTTACTTAATTTGCATTGCAATGAAAACGGCAAAATGTACTCTTTAAAATGAAAACTTCTTTCTAGGCCCATTTGACACTTTTTTTTTTAGAAGAGTATAACAATAATCTTCATGTTATTTTATTTTTTATTGTACACAGTTTTTTTTATTATTATTTTACTTTTGTTAATTTTATATTTGCTGTATATATGGTGTGAATGTGTTCATATATCACTATAATTATTGTCCACGAGACATACTATTAAATGTCTAAATAAATAAAAAAAAAGAAGAGTGAATTCAATTGAGACGTCAGATTTCCGATATGTAACGCCCAGTTCAAGTCGGCTGGAGTCGACTAATTGTATTTTTGTATATTGGTTAAAATATATCAGAAACTAAATATTAGACTTCCGCCTGATCATGAAAATTATCAGCAAGGAAAATGTTCATCATTTCAACCTTTTTATAATGAGCTATGAAATACTTAAAATCGGACCTGCATACTGTAAGCGAGAGAAATTTTCAGCATTTAATCCTTTTCATGATGATCTATTATTTATTAATTATAGATAGATAGATATTCCCGTATTCTGAAAAGGAACTGGGGAAATATCAGGCTGGATTTCGAAGAGGACGCTCAACGACTGATCAACTGTTCTCTCTGAGGATGATCCTAGAAAAGACTATGGAGCGTAAGGTAGTCACCCACCATTTATTCCTGGACTTTAAAGCAGCATACGACAGCGTTGATAGAACGCAACTATACTGTGCCTTGGAGGAGCTAAGCATCCCTCAGAAGCTCGTACGCCTAATCAAGATGACCATGGACAGCTCGAGATGCAGAATACGCGTCGGTTCTGATGACTCCGAAGAGTTTAAAGTGAGCAGTGGGGTTAGGCAAGGGGATGCCCTCGCCTGTCTATTGTTCAACTTGGCAGAGGAGAAAGCTGTAAGAGACTCCGGTATTCAGACCAAAGATATAATCTTCAATCGCCTGACACAGCTTCTTGGTTTTGCTGATGATATTGACATAATAGGTAGGTCTGAACGGGCTCTCAGAGAAGCGTTTATAAGCCTTGAAGCAGCTGCAAGACCACTTGGACTAGAAGTCAACGAGAGGAAAACTAAGTATATGAGAGTTGGCGGTGAGGTGGATCTGAACTCTCCATTTGAGGTAGGTTCTTTTTTTTTAGATTATAACTACTTAAATTTTTATCTTTTGATTTTTAACTGATTTAGGCAATTACTATTTTTATTGTTTTATTTATTTATTCTTTTAGATTCTAACGTTTTAACAGTTAATTGATTTTACATTTTAACTCATTTTAGGAAATTATTTTATAGATTTTAACCTTTTTAGATTTTAACCTTTTTAGACTTTGACTTTTTAACTTTTTTTTAGATTTTAACTTTTTAACTTTCTTAGATTTTAACTTTTTTAGATTTTAACTTTCACTTATTTTTAACTTGTACTTAAATTTTAACTTTAAACTTTTTACTGATTTTATATATTGTAACTTATTTATAAGCAATTTATTTGATAGATGTATATTTTTTTTTTTAAGCTTTTATCGATTTTATATTTTAACTATAACACTATTTAACACTTAATTTTATAGTTTTTAACTTTGTATTTATTTAATTATGCACAGATTGTTTCAATCATGCGCGTGGTGGGCATAGTCTAGAACGAAAAAAAAAAAATATTGCAATGAACAAAATACCAACGAAGAAGATCGAAGTTGGACAAAAGGTATGGGTTCTGAGAACTGGAGGACCTGTTCAAGAGGCGGTTGTTGCCTCTGTGATGTCTGTGGCTACTGCAGGAGGCGGAGATAATAAATTTGTTAAAGTGGAATGGCCTGACACAGAAGGTGTGGTATTGGGAAAGACGGTGTCGATAGATGATGTCTTTCCCAGATTGCCAAATGATCCGCTGAATGTCGCAGAGGTACTTAGTGAGCGGCAAAATGAAGCTCTACGCCCTGATGATAAAGTTTGTCCGATATGCGGGCTTTCTTTTAAGGGCGAACGAGGTCTCGGAACCCACATTGCAAAAAAACATCCCAGGGAGGCGAATAATAATACATTGAGGGGCATAGTAAAGAACGTGATAGGTCCTAGAAATGGAGAGGGTGAGTCATCAAAAATAAAAGAGGACATTGTTGAATGGTCTACTACGTTCAAGAACCTTTTAAAGCAAGAAATGGTGAATACTGCGGATTTTGATGAGGCCGTAGGCAAGTTCCTAAAGTTTCTCAAAGTCATTAATGCGGAACTGCCAGGTCCCCAGCACCCAGCCGTAAAATTTTATAGGATGAGGAAAAAAAATAAAATGAAAATGGCTGACAAGGGTGCTGGACAAGTCTCAAATCCGCAGAGGGCAAACAAAGTAGACAGGAGTCGTCGGCAAGAGCAGTATCAGTACGAGGTTGCCCAATATAATTATTATAATAAAAGAAAAAAGGTTGTGCAAACTGTAATGAATGCCGACGCTCCTAAACGGTGTCCTCTAAAAATGGCCGATATCGAGAGGCATTATAAAGACCTCTTTGAGAACGAAAATCTCTGCGGGCGTGCGGATTACGAACAGTGTACCCCGATGCCGGATTTGCTGTCCATTGAGATAGAAGCTATCAGGAAAGCCATTAAATCAACATCAATGGACACATCGCCGGGGCCTGATGGAGTTCTGATCCGCACAATAAAATATTTTGAGGTATCAAGCATTATTAAAACGATTGCAGAGATAATGCTGAAGGTGGCCTATGTTCCGGAACCACTTCGACAAGGGCGCACAATATTGATATATAAGGGCAAAGGTGATATAAACAATATCTCTACCTGGAGACCGATCACCATATACTCGATTGTGCGCCGAATCATAGAGAAGGTTCTGGACTACGAGTTAAGAAAGCAGGTCACCTTCCACAAGAGTCAGAGAGGCTTTATAAAAGGCCTCCCGGGAACGCACGTCAACGCGAGGATCATCGACGCGGTATTAAAAGATGCACAAAAAATGAAAAATGACTGTGCGATAGTTTTCCTCGACGTTGTCGGTGCTTTTGACAATGTTGGGCACAAACACATCGTAAGCTCCTTAGAAGCGAGAGGTGTGTCACCGAATCTTACAAATGTCATATCAGCTCTCCTTAGCACGAACACCATAAAGATTGGCAACGGTGTCCATGCAACTAGCCAGATCAAAGTGCTGCGCGGTGTACCCCAAGGTGGCCCCCTGTCGTCTTCACTCTTCAACCTGGCCATCGATCATCTCTACCGCGACCTGTGTGACGAGGACTTTTCCAAGAAATTTGGATACAAATTAAGGAATGAGCAAGATTGTGTGGTCCTCACAGGTTTCGCGGATGACCAGGCAGTGTCGGCGCGTGACAAGGGGGCTGCAGAAAGAGTGATTGACAGCATACAAAGAACATTTAAAGAAATTGGTCTGGCTATAAATCCTCTAAAAAGTATGGGCATCGTTATAAATAAAGGAGAGCTGGAAACTACGGTGCTCTCCCTTGAGAATGGTGAGTACATCCAAACATTGAAGAATGGAGATACGATTAAGTATTTAGGATGTACATTCTCGGGAGAGCTGCAATTCAACGAAGATTCGGTGACTAAATTGAATGATAATCTAAACAAGCTGGTAACCTCTTGCTTACTTAAACCTGAGCAGAAACTCAACATTGTCAATCAATATCTGTTCCCGGGTCTTACTTACCCTCTCCAAACTGCGCCCCTAACAAAGCTACGTCCTGCTATACTGGAGGGCATCGACACTATGATTCGCAGGAGCGTAAAGGCCATTATTGGACTGCCTGCGAATACTTCCACAGCGATGTTGTATGCCCCCAGGAGATACCGAGGATTGGGATTAATCCGCTGCCAATGGGAGGCTCCTCTTCAACATTGGTCCATTGCTCAGCGACTGTCCAATGTACCAGATGCCCTTTTTCAGTCTACCTTCGATTATTCGGCTGAAATTGCTGAATGTGCCGAGAGATTGGGGGTTGATCAGGGTCATCGAAATGTGAAAGCTCTACGGCAGTCGCTACGAGAAAATGCATTTGAGGAATGGGCCAACTGCAGGTGGCAGGGTATTGGTGTTCGCCATTTTAAAGAGACCCCGAAAGCGAATAGATACATCTACGAAAAGCAAGTACTTTCTGGGTCTGAATGGTCGAATGCCCTAAAACTAAACATTAATTATGCACCCCTGCGTGGAGTCCCAGGAGTCAGCGGACAGGTCAGAGAAGTTGGGTCCCTCTGCCGTAAATGCGGCAGAGAGTCTGAAACACCAGCACATGTGCTGGGAAAATGCCCCAACAACTCCCTCCTCATAACACGTCGTCACCACCGGGTCAAGTTCGAATTGATGAGGCTCCTTAGGGAAAAAAAATTCACCTGCTTTGACGAGGTATATTGCATCGATAGTGAGGGCTCTACGAGATACGCTGATATCGTCGCATTTCCCAAGACAGGAAGGACAGCGCTGATCTTGGATCCAACTGTCCGCTTTGAGAGCAATGACCTCGATCAGGCGGGTGAAGTGGAAAGGGAAAAGAAGAACACGTACGATAAATGTATCCCTTTCCTAAAAGAGAAATTCCGTGAGACCTTCGGAGAGAGAGAGTTCACCGTGAGAGGCCTCTGGTTTGGGTCTCGCGGAACTATCCCAAAAAGAACAAGGAGCTTCCTCGAGGAACTAGGTGTCGACATTAAGGACGTAGCGAGGTTGGCTGAAAATATAGTCCTCGACTCCCTGGGAATCATTCACCACCACGTGCATGGCTAGCCCGAGAGTTTTAATTTATGTATTTGTTTATTTATTTTTTTAGTGAATAATTGAAAACAATAGCGATAAAGAGAGAGAAGTGAGAGAAAGGGAAACTTAATGTTAAATAAAAAAAAAAAAAAAAAAAAAAAAGCATGAACAATGAGAAGAGGGAAAAAGGAAAAAAAAAAAAAAAAAAATTATAAGGATAAATAAAATAATAAAAATGTATATATATATATATATTTCTGTTTTACTAATATTAACTAATACTTCTGTATATTTATATATAAGTTCATATATTGTCTTAAGGATAGAAGAGTATGCTGTGTGTATAGCAACCCAATGTAATTGGGCAGCAATCCTTTATATTTTATATTTTATGAAAATAAAGTGTTTCTCTCTCCTGAGAGAGTGAAAAGTTTTATATACCTTGGGTCTGAAATTAATAGCAAGAATGACATGGCTCAAGAAATACAAAGAAGGATCACGGCTGCCAATAGGTGTGTCTTTGGACTTGGCCGACACTTAAGAAGTAGGTACCTCTCAAAGAAGACCAAGCTAATCATATACAAGACCCTTGTTCGGCCTGTTTTGACATATGGCTCAGAGGCTTGGACGATGACTAAAAAGGATGAGATGAAGCTGAGTGTCTTTGAGCGAGGAGTCCTCAGAAGGATTTATGGTCCAGTAAAGGAGGGTGATGTCTGGAGGAAAAGAAAAAATAGGGAGCTCAGTTCTCTCTATGCAGACATCGACGTAGTCACGTATATTAAACTGGCCAGACTAAGGTGGGCAGGGCATGTGGCCAGAATGAGCACCCTTGAAATACCAAAAAAAATAATGATGGAGGAGCTGCACCTCGTAAGACGGGTAGGAAGGCCGAGGACGAGATGGTTGGACAACGTGGCCTATGATGCGAGAACCCTGCTTGGTGTGCGGAACTGGAGAGCTGCAGCAGAAGACAGAGCCAACTGGCGGAGGCTCTTGGAGGAGGCCCAGTCTCGGTAACGGGATGTTGTGCCATACATGAATGAATGAATGAATAGATAGATAGATAGATAGAAAGTAATCTTTATTCTGGGACAAGGTCCCTTATGAATAACAGATATGAACAAAAAAAATAAAAACTACATCTGGCCAAAAATTACATTAATCAATATTAAAGAATATATACAGTATCTTCAGTGAAGTTAAATTAAAACAAGTAAAAATAAAATAAAATTTTGAGAAAAAACGAAATAAAAAAAAAAACATTATTTAAATGAAAAAAAAAATAAAATAAGCAAATGGGTTGATTTTTAATATTAAGACTCAATAAATTTTATCAACCATTCACCTCAGTCAAAATCTGTTTCACAATATTTATTTTATTGTATAACGTCATTTTGGGATGTGAGAAGGAATTGGTAGAGATGATATTTAAATGAGGACAAGGAGGAGGCATGGCGGATTTCAGATGGCAAGGAATTCCAGAAGGCTGTAGATCGGGAAATAAAGGAATATTCAAACGTCTTAGTTCTATGGGAAGGGATATAAAGGTCGGAAACATGGGATCTTGTTTTCTGGGAGTGGACCACGGGTTTAAACTGTAGGAGACTGTAGATGTAAGAAGGGTGTCTGATGTTGTTTTTTTGGAATAGGAAAGATCCGAAGAAATATTGTCTGCTGAAAGAAGGGAAGAGCCACTTTAACTCGTCGTAAAGTGGGACACATGAGATCGCCTTGATGTACCGAAGACAAATCTTAAGCACCTATTCATGAGTCGCTTCAATCTATCCTCGAGTACCATCGGGATGCCTCCGTACACCACACAGCCGTAGTCAGAGTGGGGGAAAATGAGAGAGGATACAAGGAGCTTGCGGATGGGTTGTGGGAGTAGGTGGCGGGAGCGATGAAATAGCTTAAGGGTACCTATTGACTTACGGGAGATGAGGGCGATATGGGGTTTCCAGGAGAGGTTTTCGTCTATGGTGATTCCTAGGTTTTTAACGGATGAACTGAATGTGACAGGATGATCGTTGATGACTAAAGGAGGAAGGAAGGAGATGGATTTAAGAACAGGACTGGAACCTATAATAATGGCCTGAGTTTTCATCGCATTTAGATTTAAATTATTCAGACTTTCCCGTATATTTCACATTATTCGCCACCTTCGTCACAACATCATCATCTGCACATACCTTTTTATCTGTTGCTAGGTCAAAGGAACAACAACATTATAAGTTCTTATAACTGTAGATTATAAGAAGCCTTAAAATAAGTACAAATTATTTTCATAAACTTTAATGACCTCTCTTGAATAATTAATGTTATCGATGTAATAATTTTACCTTATAATATCGATACACAGTGTAAGCAGAACGTTATAGAACTTATTAATAAACTTATATCCTGTAAAAAATTAAATAAATAAAAAAAATTAATTCCATAAATATATTCAGAGCCTGAGGTGCATATTAATTTTCTTTTCTATATTCGTAAGATATAAACCAAATTTTTATAAGATATAAAAAAAAAATAAAATAAAATAAATAAATAAACCAAATATTGATCCGTAATTTGACTATTTGAATCAAAATTCAGAGAGTCGAGGTATAACATTTTTCATGGTCGTAATCTCCTTTAACGTTGCTACAGCCTAAAATGTTCAAATAATTGACTTGAAAATTTGTATTAATTTATATTTCGAACTATTTAAGTGCATTTTGTATCATTTATACGGATTTAAATTGTATACATTAAAAAAAAAGAAGAAAAAAAATATTCACAATATTACTCATTTCTTCTTAGGTGCATATTATTTATTTTCAAGTTAATTTATTATTAGCCATATTTACACCAATTTAAAAAAAATTGTGTCACTTAATGACTACTCATCACAATGACGACGTTTCGGCTCGTCGAGCCATTTTCAAGTCTAAAAATTTTTTTTCATTTACAATCATATATTAACTTTAACATATTTCAAATTATAAAGATTCTTATTATGTACCTAAAATACCCATCATGTACCTGTCATTTTCACTTATGCGAATTGCAAGCGTCTACTCATAATAAAATTCCTTATTATTGTCATGTTCACCTTTAATTATTTAACAACATTATTATTACTCAATTCTTTACTATTAAATGATTCAAAATAAGTTAAAATTACCTTGTTTCTGAGTCACCCACATGTCATCCATCTCATTTCTATTCAGTGACTGGTTATTCTTATAGGAGTAGGGGAAGACTATTTATTATAAACATATATAATGCTGTTACTCAATCTTACATGTGGATCTATTTTAAGTAATATTAGCTGATTTATTTCAAATTTTGATTTTTTCAATTGAACTAGCGTAAAAAGTATTCATATTATCCACGTATGTATGATTATTTACTGAGTTTTTTAAGTTTTTAGTTATGTATATTGCTTCTTTAATTCTTCGTTTATTCGTATTTCTTTCATTATGTAGGATTTTGGCATTTTTGAAATCAAATTCAAAAAATTAATAGTATAAATAGGATAGAGGAAAACGAAAATCTAGTAAGCCATGACGCGGAATCCCTATTTACGAATGTTCCACTTAATGAAATATATAGAATACTGGAAAAACGATGGGATTAAATAGAACCGTACACAGAAATAAAAGATAAAAACGTTTTTATGGAAGGAATCAAATTAATTTGCGAAAATGGCTATTTCTCCTATAATAATAATTATTACAAAATGAAAAATGGTCTACCGATGGGCGGATGTATGTCAATCAATCTTTCGGGCATATATCTGAACAATCTAATAGATAATGATATAATTAAATGGGGAAAAAAACCGAAGCTTATTATAAAATACGTTGACGATATACTTGCAATAATAAATAAAAATGAATCTGTTAATTTTCTTGATAAACTAAATGATATATCAGATAAACTAAAATTCACAATGGAAATTGAGAATAACAACAAAATAAGATATCTTGATATGTATATTCACAGAAACGAAAGTGGCGATCTTAGCACGGCATGGTGCAAAAAAATAATAACTAGTGATAGAATCCTAAATTGGCACAGTAACCACAAAAAAACATATAATAATTAACACAGCTAAAAATTTAATAAATAAGGCAATATTAATAACAGATCAAAATCATATAAAAGAAATAAAAGCACAAATATATCAAATTCTATTAGAAAATTGGTACCCCATTCGATTAATAAATAAATTATGGTATAAAAATAAAAAGTTAATTATAAATTACAATAGTAACAAACAGATTATTGATATTAGCGATGATCGGTGCGAGAAAGTTAAGCAAAATATCAAAATTAATAAAGAACCGAATTTAATAACAATTATTTTAAAACTGAAAATGCAGTAAAACAAAAACCTTCCATGAACGATATACATGACGTTAAGACACAAATTGAAAAATGTAATGGGAACAAACAACAACCTCAAAAATATATTAGCGTCTCATATATTAGAAACTTAACTGATAAAATTGAAAGAACATTTAAACAATACGATGTAAATGAAATTAAATTTGCAAGCAAACCAATTAATAAATTAGATACAATTTATTCGAAAACTAAAGATAAAGTACCTATCGATAAATTAACGAATATTATTTATAAAATAAATTGTAAAAATTGCAACAACAAAGCATATTTTGGACAGACATCCCAATGGTTTGAAAAAAGGCTTAAACAGCATAAACAAAATTGTAATTCAAAAAATACAAAAATTAAATTAGCTACTGGACTCTCTCAACATAATATGCAAACTAAACATGAATTTGATTTCAAAAATGCCAAAATCCTACATAATGAAAGAAATACGAATAAACGAAGAATTAAAGAAGCAATATACATAACTAAAAACTTAAAAAACTCAGTAAATAATCATACATACGTGGATAATATGAATACTTTTTACGCTAGTTCAATTGAAAAAATCAAAATTTGAAATAAATCAGCTAATATTACTTAAAATAGATCCACATGTAAGATTGAGTAACAGCATTATATATGTTTATAATAAATAGTCTTCCCCTACTCCTATAAGAATAACCAGTCACTGAATAGAAATGAGATGGATGACATGTGGGTGACTCAGAAACAAGGTAATTTTAACTTATTTTGAATCATTTAATAGTAAAGAATTGAGTAATAATAATGTTGTTAAATAATTAAAGGTGAACATGACAATAATAAGGTATTTTATTATGAGTAGACGCTTGCAATTCGCATAAGTGAAAATGACAGGTACATGATGGGTATTTTAGGTACATAATAAGAATCTTTATAATTTGAAATATGTTAAAGTTAATATATGATTGTAAATGAAAAAAATTTTTTAGACTTGAAAATGGCTCGACGAGCCGAAACGTCGTCATTGTGATGAGTAGTCATTAAGTGACACAATTTTTTTTAAATTGGTGTAAATATGGCTAATAATAAATTAACTTGAAAATAAATAATATGCACCGAAGAAGAAATGAGTAATATTGTGAATATTTTTTTTCTTCTTTTTTTTTAATGTATACAATTTAAATCCGTATAAATGATACAAAATGCACTTAAATAGTTCGAAATATAAATTAATACAAATTTTCAAGTCAATTATTTGAACATTTTAGGCTGTAGCAACGTTAAAGGAGATTACGACCATGAAAAATGTTATACCTCGACTCTCTGAATTTTGATTCAAATAGTCAAATTATGGATCAATATTTGGTTTATTTATTTATTTATTTTTTTTTTGTTTCATATCTTATAAAAATTTGGTTTATATCTTACGAATATAGAAAAAAAAATTAATATGCACCGCAGGCTCTGAATATATTTATAGAATTAATTATTTTATTTATTTAATTTTTTACAGGATATAAGTTTATTAATAAGTTCTATAACGTTCTGCTTACACTGTGTATCGATATTATAAGGTAAAATTATTACATCAATAACATTAATTATTCAAGAGAGGTCATTAAAGTTTATGAAAATCATTTGAATCATTTAATAGTAAAGAATTGAGTAATAATAATGTTGTTAAATAATTAAAGGTGAACATGACAATAATAAGGTATTTTATTATGAGTAGACGCTTGCAATTCGCATAAGTGAAAATGACAGGTACATGATGGGTATTTTAGGTACATAATAAGAATCTTTATAATTTGAAATATGTTAAAGTTAATATATGATTGTAAATGAAAAAAATTTTTTAGACTTGAAAATGGCTCGACGAGCCGAAACGTCGTCATTGTGATGAGTTGTCATTAAGTGACACATTTTTTTTTTAATTGGTGTAAATATGGCTAATAATAAATTAACTTGAAAATAAATAGTATGCACCGAAGAAGAATTGAGTAATATTGTGAATATTTTTTTTCTTCTTTTTTTTTTAATGTATACAATTTAAATCCGTATAAATGATACAAAATGCACTTAAATAGTTCGAAATATAAATTAATACAAATTTTCAAGTCAATTATTTGAACATTTTAGGCTGTAGCAACGTTAAAGGAGATTACGACCATGAAAAATGTTATACCTCGACTCTCTGAATTTTGATTCAAATAGTCAAATTATGGATCAATATTTGGTTTATTTATTTATTTATTTTTTTTTGTTTTATATCTTATAAAAATTTGGTTTATATCTTACGAATATAGAAAAAAAAATTAATATGCACCGCAGGCTCTGAATATATTTATAGAATTAATTATTTTATTTATTTAATTTTTTACAGGATATAAGTTTATTAATAAGTTCTATAACGTTCTGCTTACACTGTGTATCGATATTATAAGGTAAAATTATTACATCAATAACATTAATTATTCAAGAGAGGTCATTAAAGTTTATGAAAATCATTTGAATCATTTAATAGTAAAGAATTGAGTAATAATAATGTTGTTAAATAATTAAAGGTGAACATGACAATAATAAGGAATTTTATTATGAGTAGACGCTTGCAATTCGCATAAGTGAAAATGACAGGTACATGATGGGTATTTTAGGTACATAATAAGAATCTTTATAATTTGAAATATGTTAAAGTTAATATATGATTATAAATGAAAAACATTTTTTAGACTTGAAAATGGCTCGACGAGCCGAAACGTCGTCATTGTGATGAGTAGTCATTAAGTGACACATTTTTTTTTAAATTGGTGTAAATATGGCTAATAATAAATTAACTTGAAAAAAAAAATGACATGTTTCATTCATATATTTCCGCCAGTAAAATTTAGTATTAGGCACCTATTCTCTTATTTCTAATTTTCTGAAAGGTCTTTAATGCCGAATTATCCAAATTAACTCCTCTAGCGTACATTTAATTTTGTTTATTTGAAATAATTAACTATTTCACATTGTAGCTGAAAACTCAAAGGTCGATTGAAGAAATTTCGTACATATATATATATATATATATATATATATATATATATATATATATAATAATAATAATAATAATAATAATATATAGTATATATATAATAATAATATATAGTATATATATAATAATAATATATAGTATATATATATAATAATTTGTTTTCATATTTTACTCTACTACTTTATTTAGTAATTTACATATCGGGAAAATGTTACAATCTCCCTTTATAAATAAAACAGAAACAAAAGTTAATTATTAATCCTCCATAAAATGTATAGTTGCAATGTTAAGCTTATAAAAATCACAGTAAAAAAATTCTAAAGTTTAAAAGAAATTCAGATTCGAATATTTTAAAAATTATAAATAAAATTAACTGAAATTAGTTTCAAAAGTAGCTGTAAAAAAGTTCAACCCTTTAAAAGTTTTTTTCTTTTAATGCAAGGTAGGATGAATAATCTTTCCTATCTTTTAATATATGAAGATAAGAAATATGTTAGTACCATAAATGTTAATTGAATATGAGAAAACACGCTTAGAAGTGAACTTAATAATTTAGAATTATAGTTGGAAAGATGAAATGAAACTACGAGGAACTTTAAACGAATATATCCTTTAATAAAACTAAACTCCGATAAAGTTCATGAGTTAGTCCTAGTTATTGTGAAGAGCAGTTTTAAACTCAAGCTCGTAAGTCCAAGAACGAATACAGCCCTGAAAGCGTAATGAAAAATGACAAAGTTCCCCTTTCAAAAGTTTTGCCCTGTTCTCTATATAAGCTCTCTGCCCGGATACATGTGACTATTCATAAAACTCGTGGCCATGATATGAACAAAATCATGAACATTCCATACGTTAAGGAAATACATTCACATAATTTAAAGTAAGTTTATATCAGAACACTATAGAAATAAAGTTGGTAAGATATGTTTGAGAATATTATTCCTTCCTCAACGGTAAAAAGGAGAGAGAGTGAGAGAGAAGACTAAATTAAAAATATAACTTTAACAAATAAAGGATTTTATAAAATGTTATTTATCAAAAGTGAAGAAATCTAGATTCTTCAGATCAAAAAAGTTCTTTAGTTCTTCAGTCTACAAATCTAGGTTCGGTGTTAATCAAAATTTTTATAATCTGTATTTTAAAAAAAATCTGGTCTGGTGCTCGCAACACAAAACTTTCACTTACCCCACCCTACTTTGATTAAAAATAGGTATTTTCATGATTGAGTTTAGGCTTAAAACATCTAAGTCATTAGCGCCCGTAATAAACTTATACTATAAAAATAATGAAGAGAGAGAAGAATAGTTGGGGTGATCAGTCAAATAAGAAGGCAAAAATAAATGATAATATTTATTTTGACATTTGCCGACGTATCGACCTGAAGTTCGACCTTCATCAAGGCTAAGAAAAGAACCAGATAACAAGGTATGAAAAACATGAGAAATGTAGGTAAAAAAAATTAAAGTAAAATGAAATTGATAGAATAATGGCAATAGTAAGAACTAAGAGATAAATAATAATAACCGTTACAAAGTGTGGAATGATGAAGTAAACATAATCAAAAAGGTGACATAAGTATTAAAATGGGAATCTTAGAATAAAATGTAAAACAGAAAAAAAGGAATATGAAGTTATATAAGAAATGAAAATAAATAGTAAAATTAAGATATTACAAATAGAATAATTAGATAGAAAATTGAGATATTTTAAAGTATATCAAAATGTACAGACAACGTATAATATAATAAAGAGTTAAAACAGAGAAAAGGAATGAAAGGAAGGAGGAGGAAAAAAAACCGAGAAGGCTGAAATAATAAAGAGAAAAAAGAAAAAAGAAACCTGCTCCCAAAAAGGTTGTTGGAGAAGTGAAGATATGGGAGCAAGGATATGGTATGAAGGGGAGAAAGGAGATGTATTGTGGCGTCATCTCTAACGGTTGACTGACAAAGTTTGAACTAAAGTACCGTCAAGTAAAAATCATAGATGGTACAACATATTATTTGAAACAATTAATTACTATTTGTTTTTCTCATATAATATATTTAATTTATAAGTTTTTCGTCAATAACCATTTCCTTTTACGACTGCATATTTTAACTATAATAAATAATTAAGTGTTTCATTGTGATTAAATATATTTTTTATGTTAACACTGTTATATATACAGATTTCGATTATGTCAAGCATTTGATAAGGTCAGAAAAACGGAAATAAAAGGAATATATAAGTACAGATAAAAGGACAATATAAGGACAGAAAAACTCGAGCAGCAGAGCATTGAACGAGCATGAAGTCGATCCAGGCCATTCTTAGCCTATATAAAAAGAAAATAAGCGTGGTCAGAACCAATAACCAAACCTCTAGAGAGTTTCAGAGCACCCAAGGAATAAGGCAGTGCTGTGGTCTAAGCCCTTTATTGTTTATAATAGTCCTAAACATGGCACTGAAGAGAGCTAAGGAAAGAATGAGACCTTTTAGGTTGGGCCACAGAGAGCTATAACCAGTTCATCTCACCCTTCTGGCATATGCCGACGATATCGTAGTATTCAGGAACAACGGAAGAAACCTCCTATAGAACCGCCGAATCCTGCAGGAAGGATTAGAACTGTTTAACATGAAAATAAACTGCAAGAAAACAAAAATAATGAGGATAGGAAGAGGAGAAGAGAGGGAAGACCGAGTACTTCGATTGAAGGGGGAGGAACTCGAGCACGTCAAAGACTTTACGTATCTGGGAGCCCATCTAAACGAGAACAACTGGATAGATGGCGAAATCAGAGAAAGAATAAGAATGGATAGCAAATACTTTCATTCACTAAAAACAGACTTCTTAGCAAAGACAGAAGTGTCAAAAAATGTCAAGAAAACGGTGTATAAAAATAAATTTGTCCCCATACTGATCTGCGGCAGTGAATCGTGGACTATAGCCTCAAAACATAAAAGCAATATCCAAGCAATGGAAATACGGTTTCTGAGGAGAATAGAGAGGAAAACTGGGAGGTACAAAATCAAGAAAACAACGATAAGAAGCAATTTGGGAATAAAATCAGCAGAAAACACTATTGAGGAAAACATACTACGCTGGTTTGGCCCTGTCAAAAGAATACAGGAGGGAAGATGGCCAAAAATATATATGAAGTGAAAAAGTGGAAGGAAGAATACCGAGAGGAAGGCCCAGAAAGACTTGAGAAGGTTCAGTCAGGGAGGATTTCGAAAGGAGAGGAGTGAACTGGTATAGACGCAATCAGCTG
Organism: Nezara viridula; assembly: GCA_928085145.1. Taxonomy (NCBI): domain Eukaryota; kingdom Metazoa; phylum Arthropoda; class Insecta; order Hemiptera; family Pentatomidae; genus Nezara; species Nezara viridula. The sequence continues at coordinate 74,116,045 of OV725083.1, forward strand.
GTGCAAGAACCAGATAAATGTATCAGGCTTTATAAACAGGATCCTCTACACCGATCTAAAGCTAGAAGAGGAATTGACTAAGAAGAAGAAGAAGATATATACAGATTTTAATTTTTATATTGATGTAATCTATACATTTTAATATTAAATAATTCCAACATTACCCCTATTTCACTGAGCAAGCGGGAGTTTCAATTCTCAATCCCTTGAAACCATCTCCTATTTCTCCTTTAGTTCTAGATAATTTTTTTTCTTTTTTTATTGATACATTATTTAAGTATTTTATATAAGTAAATGACACTAAAAATTCGGATAAAATAATAATTCCCGAAATTAGTTATAAGCAAGTTCCGGATTTTAATGCAATTGAATATTTTGTTTGCGTGCAGTTTCTAAACTATTAAATATCTATACGAATCATTGTATCCAGATCCAATTAGTCAAGTTTTACTTTGCATATGTTTGCATGTTTGATGATAAATGCATATAGTTGCATGTTTTGACTATTTCAGATAACAAATAATAATAATAATAACTAGTAACGATGAAACGATGAATTAAAATGTAGCATTGAAGATGAAGTTTCTAATTGTATCGCAGGTTTATTTTCAATCAAATAAGTAAAAAAATCCGCTATTTTCACTTATTGTCTTGTTAAAATATGTAGTTTTTTTTTTCATTTCCTGACTTTTAACCTCTCTCTCACATTCCTTTTAACCTCTATTTACCGGACTCAGTTTCAGTTTCCAATTTCAGAAATGAATTCATAAATTTATTTATTATTTTTGATCAAGTCGCTTACTATATTTCTGATCTACGAGTATACTCATTTTATCTATGTTTTTCATGTTGTCAATTATTTTTTATTTGAAAAAAAATAAGTAGTGTTCTTTTACTACTAATTGTAAATTATATTATTTCAAAGTTTAATAAGCATCCCACATTTTAGTTTAAATTATTATTAATTATGTGTTCATTTGCATTTGAACTATTTTCATATTCTTTTGTATATACTGAACTCGTTTGTTAAATAATATAATAAGTAGTTATCATTGGTTTTTGTTTGTTACTTATTGGAACTATGTAATACTTTCATAATTTTGTCCTTTTAAAGCCTTGTTTGCTATTAATTGCTTTTTTCTACCTCCAATGATGCCCGCACATGTGTACCCCACATTAAGATCTGGTGCCTTTAGTAGTTATAATCATCATTACATCATTAGGATAGTTATAAAGTAGCCATCCCTTAACTAACATGGCAGAGTATTTGAGGTCATTATTCTGATTAAAAAAAATTAGTTTTTTATCGCTAATTTTTCACAATTTCTTTCAAGCTCCTTCTCAAAATATCTATGTAAACATATTTATTCACTATGCCATGTGAATATTTCCACCATAAAGTGAAGATTTCCTATACCAGAACATAAGAAAAGAACATACAATATGACATAGCATAAGAAAATAACACTTTACTAAGCTGTTTATTGATTACAATAAATTATTGTTTTTAATGTAATATAAATTGAATTTAATAATTCAATAATTTCTGTTAGCATCCATTTGTATCATTTTGACTGTGAGCTACAATGTACATGTTTATATGAATTCTTTCTTGCAACTTTTTTAAAACGCCTGTGGTGTTTTCTAATGTTCTTCTTTTTGGGTCATGCCCGGAACCCACCAGCTAGTTCAAGATAAAAAGGGATCTAAATTAATTAGAAGCGCTGTCCGAGCTCAGAGGCGGACTTTTAACATCAAGGTAGATCTTGTGACGGGGTCAAAGTTAACTAACTCTATGAAGATAACACACTTTCTTCCTCCTAAAGAAATACTGTCAAGAGACAAAACCAAACCACAGTACTAGAACCTGAATGAACATGAAAAAGTAGACCAACGAAATATAACCTTAATTTATTGACTATTTTTACCAATGAACTGATACGGTGCGCCCATCACACAACATTCACTTCGACCCTCCTTTGAGTAGTATTAGATATTTCCATGAATAGTCCGTGGTACAGAACCCTTTTTATCAATTTATTAACATCCGCCTAAAACTTCGTAAATAGCTTCATCTCATCGTAACCTACAAATATTTTATTTACAAAAATTCTCGGAATGAAATGAAAACCGACCCATGTGGGAATCAAACCAACAACGTTCTACAACCCACTCTCCAAGAAGCTCTACCGTGCAGTCCTTAGTTTCGAATCTAGTCAATGATATATATATATATAGACCCTCCTAGGCGTCTAAAAAGAAGATGGCCTAATGTGATCTCCTAATTTAGAAACTTTATTAGAGTGCTACCAGTGGGTAGATTCTCTACAAGCCTTGTCAATATCCAAAATTTCCTTAAACTAGACCACGTTTCTAAATTACTCCTATATTGATAGAATTAATCCAGATCGAGAAATTAACTTTATATTCTCTAAACATCTTATTAAAAAAGATCTAAACTTAAATTATATGCTAGAAATGGTGTGTTGGTAAGCAAACAGAAGAAAAAAGATTTATACATGTTGGAGCCTAGTGGATCCAACTTCATCATTCTCGAGTATAGAGACACCGAAACCATGGAGTGAATCTCAACATTCCCACTCTGGTTAAAATAGGTTTGGTTATAACTTCACGATTAGCTCCTTTCCTCGTATGCTTAGGTGTTAGTATAGGAAGTTAACGAAATGAAAAAAAGAGATTTAACACATTACTGCCTAGAACTCCACCTGGACAAACGTCTAACTTGGAATCCTCATACCAGACTGAAACGACAAGAAACCGCTCGACGTTTCCGACTACTTCAGCACTTACTAGACAAACGCTCTAACCTTTCAATAAATTACAAAAGACTCAAATACATGACCATAATAAGACCTATTTGGACTTACGCAGTTGAGCTTTGGGGATCCATTAAACCATCGAATTCCTCTCTCATCCAATCTTTACAATCCAAAATCCTTAATGCTCCTTATTTTGTAACAAATAAAATCATCCATAAAGACCTGAATGTTCCATATGTTTCCGATTTGGCCCAATTCAGATAAGTATCCTTCCAGAATAAACTTCAGAATGATCCTAATCCTTTCGTTTCTAAACTTGCTTCCTCCTCGATCCCTGATAATCCTCCTAGGCGTCTAAAAAGAAGATGGCCTAATGTGATCTCCTAATTTAGAAACTTTATTAGAGTGCTACCAGTGGGTAGATTCTCTACAAGCCTTGTCAATATCACATTTGCTGAATCAAATTTTAAATGTACAGTTGTAAATTTAATAAATAATAAATAAATAAAACACATTATTATACCTGCAAGGCTTTGAAGTAATCGGATAAAAAGGTCACATTTCTTAAGAATTTATGATTTCACAAAGCAGTAGATATGATGATACAAATGGTTGGTTATCGGAGATAATATCGGATCTGAAACTTCAACTTCAAGGAAGAAACTTCTCCCCGTCAGTCCAAAAGGGTTCGCATTGAGGAGAAGCATCGACAAGAAACTTCTAATGAGCTCCCGCCTTCTTGGGCTACGGTTGTCTCTTTGTCAAAGTTCGTTAGCGATGAATGGTGACATATATCACATTCTGGTTCCTACCTAATTCCCGACATCTTATGTTATCCTCTTAAAGCAATTATTAACTTATTTCCATATTACGTCTCCGCCATATTATTCATGCAATAAGAACCAATCCGCAAGGGAGACCTACTTCCATGAATGGGAAATTATTCCAAACTCGAAGCATTCCGGGCTTTATTCAGGAATACATTTCCCCCCGAAGTCTATTATCGCGAACTAGGTTGAAAAATTTAAATTTCATCTTATTCTCCCCTCTCCCTCCCTCTACACTACACCGACCTCAATAGTAACTAATATTTCATTTTCCTAGTTACATGTGTGTTTCCCAAATAAAAAAATCATTTAAGCTAACATTCTGCATGTTTTTTTTTCTTATTGTGAGTAACAAAATTAAAATATTCCTGATTTGTTATTTAGGTACTTTAAGGTTGATTTCTCGTCCCGGAGAGTTTCTACCAATATAAGTGTGAATTAGTAATTTTTTTTTTTCTGTTTCGAAGAAACTGTTAATATTCCCCAAATTTGAAATCTGAAACTATGATTCTATACACTGTTGAAAAAAGCTCAAAGATGTAGAAAAATAAGGTAGAATAATATGTTGTTTATTTATTTAACAACTAGTTTGCCCGTGCGAATAATTCGCAGAAAATTTTGTTTAGTGAAGAAATAGCAAACCAATTTGGAAATAAGTAGATCCTATCTATTATGCAAGCAAGGAATTAATATTTTTTCCTTGGTCGATTATAATATTCCATTTAACATAATAGACCAAAATATTTCTACAATTGGCTTTGCTAGGGATTATTTTCAAACGCTGACAAGAAAGATAATAAAATTAATAAAGACAAAATAATGCCCCGATCATACGATTTTCTAAATTATTAAAAAACATAAAATGAAAGAACAAACAAATTCCTTTAAGAAATAATAAAGTGGCAGTATCAGCCAAAAAAAAAAGTGTAGTAGACTATTCTACTCCTAAATGCAATATCTTTAAACAAGAAGACATTAATAAGTATACCAAAACTAATGGACCGTATCTTTGTAAATATTCGTCTGATTTTTACTTCTAATTTTTATGCAATTTTTTAAACTTTTTAATAATCAATGGTACTATCAAGAAAAAAAAATGTATACTTTTTGAGTTATTTGCAAATAAAGTTTCTTTTCCTCCATAACTTTTTTTTCAGAAATTTCTGGGAGATATGATTGTTTTTTGCATGGGAAGGAGAAGAATATCTTCAAAATGAGTGGTAAATCATTGGATTTGATGAAGAATTGACGAAGTTATGGCTTACCGACAAAAAAAAAAAAAAAACTTTTAGAAATAATATATAGGATTTGATGTTGTTTAAGTTTCAAATGTTCTATTTAGGACATGATCGTAGGTTCATAAAATATTTTATGTGTAAATTGTACTTATTTGGATAATTTTGGTTCTACTCAGAACCAATTTTCATGTCGAAAGTGTTTTTTTTCGATTAATGTGATTTTTTATAATGTCTTAAATATTTTTTTATTGTGAAATACAGATATTCATATGTATGTTTAATGGATACATTTTTATGCCAGGAGGTTATTCTATAGATTCATCTAAACCTATTCAAACCAGTGTGAAAAAAAAAAATACATTTCAATCCGCCTAAGCAGGATTCCAATTGGCACCGCTAGAATCGATAATGCTAAAACGGACAACGCCTCACACACTTAGCTATTACGAACTTTTAGTTATACTTTTACTTTAATTATATATGAATATCAATGTATGAAAAATCATAAACTTTAAAACTAAAAGTTTTTAGATCTCCTGAGTTACGAAAATGGACATATGTGTCAACAGTCTCAAAAATAAAAAAAAATGTAGAAAACTAAAATTATGTATTTATGTTAATTATCATTTCATTCATTGCACATACTTTTTGATTATTATTTAGTCCTTATTTTCCTTCTGTTAAATTAATATTTTAACGTGTATATAGTGGTATTTTTCCTCTATAACTATTGTCCAATAGATAGAATGTTACTCATTAAATAAATTTAAAAAATAGCAACTATATCAATAGTTTCTTTAGAGCCAATGGCCATCTTTGATCGAATTCCGGGTTCATATTTATACAGAGCTAAAATTGTGAAAATTTAACTGCAAATTTAAACCGTTAAGGTCGTATTTTCTACTTATATTTTATTTAAATATATAATAGTGTGACAAGGTTTATGGTTACGTCCAGGTAGTTCAATTTTTTTCTTAAAGATACTAAAAGTAACAATTATATTTTTTTCTTATAAGAGAACATATGTTAATACCAGCTATAAGTGTTAGTAACATAAACACACATGGATGTACTCATCACAAAATATACGGTATCGCTAAAAAGATCCACCCACAAAAACTTCAAACGTTCAAATCAAAATTTTTGCGACTCATAAAAAAAGCACCTTGGTACGTGACTAACAAAACTCTGCATACTGACCTCCACTTTCCAACAGTTGGCTAACATATAACGATAGTTTATCAACGATTTTACACAAATTTAAACGGACATAATAACTGACTAATAAGAAACATGGCCATAGCTGACATACCTCAGAACATGAGGAGGAGACTAAAACGGCGTTGGATGAGAGATCGCATTCATTAAACAATGTAAGTAATTGGAACAAGTTAGGGAAGAGGTACTGCTGAGTACTTTCCTTCCTCATGCCTGTCATGTCATTATTTCATGTATCGCCATAACATTTGCTGATTGTCAACAATAAGTTGACAGGAGCAAATACATTTTTATAGACAAAAAAAAAAACTACTAACTAAAAATTATTATGTAACAATTAATTTCAAATTTGTTATTAATATTTAAACAAAAAATTACACAGGCTTGCTTACCGCTGTAAATAAAAAATATATATAAATACAATTAAACTTCTTTTCGAACTAACATTAATACTTTTACAAGACATGGTAAAGTACAGAGAGCTTCATCTGTATTACAGACATACACTGGCTTATCGTAAGCTTCTATATCAAGTTTATAATTTTCCTATAGAGAGCAGCACCGGGCGGACTAACTCCAAGCGGAAAATGTCATTACAATTTATAATAGGTTTGAGCTAGGTTTTCAATTTTGTCTAGACCTTTCCCATGCTAAGGACTGAGAAGACTCCCCATACTTTTCCTAATCATCCTTTGTACCTCGGGCACAAAATGGATAATAGCCTCGGCCATTTGGGCATTATTAATTCGGTAGCCGAAGAGCCGACATCAATAACCGATTTGTTAAAGAACTCCAACGTTGAGTCCTCTCCACGCAAATCCATTTCAAGGTAGTCGTTAGCGCTCCCAATCCATTTCGCCCTTTCAATGCCCCTTCCTCCTAATGAATGTCTGTCTTCTATTTATCTCTCCTTCTCTTTGGCGAGTTGTCTTCCAGCGTTTGTTCCCTCCAGTTCTCCAGGCGTTCGGTTAATTGTTTAGTAGAATAAAAATAAATTATAAATTATAATTGAGCCAATTTCAAAACTAAATTTGAACTTGTATAACAGGGTGTCCTATAAGTAGAGAGATATATTTAAAGAGATGAGTTTTCGTGAAAAAGTATAAATTTTAAATTTTGTGGTTTTTAAAGTAATTCGCGTCACTTGTTGAATAGAAAGCGATAACAAAAAAAAAAAGGTGAATAGTAAAGTCGATGAAGGAGAATCATCCTCGGGTCACCTCTGATTTTATATCCAAATTTGAAAAAAAATCCAGTAGTTTCGGAAAAAAATGCGGGTACGGCGGACGGAAAAAAAATGTTATCGTTTTTCAAATTAAAACCTTAAATTTTGAGAGCGGGTTAGGTTTTTAATTTTTTTGGTCGATCACATTGGTTCATTATTGAAAATAATAATAATGATCCTTCCAATCTGAAGTCCTCCGTACAATAGTCGATGCTCCCTTCTATGTCACCAATAAAACTCTGCATAATGACCTTAATATTCCATTTATTCTTGATCTTATCCCAGACAAATTTTCTAAATTTCATCAAAACCTTACTCATCGTCCTAATCCGGAAACACAGTCCCTTTCTAGCACGACCCATCACTACAATTCTCCTCGCAAGTTAAAACGGCAGTGGTCCAGTGACCTTCGGTAACATGTACATATTGGAGTTCTGGCAATGGCCAGATTCTCCACTCAAGTCATGGGTGTCTTAATCAGCCTCCGCTGGCTATTAATACCAGTGAAGTGGTTGAGATAGAAGCGCAGAGATCTCCTGAAGCATCGCTTTTCCTTCCACAAGTGAGAAGACAAGTCTGATTCGGAGTTCCCCAGGCCGATTGTAATCAGTGTATATAGATATGCCTGCGTCTAAGATGTTTATTTTAAATATTGCTTCCTCGTTACAGACGGTAGAGAAGCATTGTATTTTAAGAACATTTTAATTCTATTACAATTATTTATTTTTATTGTATTATTTTCTTCCTACATTATGCTTCTTATTTCGGTGTATATTATTTTGTAATTACTTTATTTATTTTTGATTCTGTAAATATGGTGTGAATGTGCTATCCTAACTCTATTATAAGTGTCCTTAATTGAGATACATTGTAATATTTATCAATAAACAATTAATTAAAAAAAATAAGGCTATTACCAATAGCTTCAAAGCTTACTTTAAGTGCAAGTAGCATTTTATCCCCTTTATAGCTATTATTAGCTATTATTCAAAATTGTATACAAGATATGATACAAAAGACGATCAGTCAGATGAATGTTTACTAGAGTAATTTATACATCATTATAATTGTATATAGTGTAAATGTTATTATTATATGAATATAAAACAGAAAAAGAATTATATTACATATAATTCAGCCTACCTTGTTGTTTGTTTTCACTTCTTTCGAGTGGTTTTAAGCACACACTGTAGATTTTTCTCCTTTTTTTTTAGTGATACTATGTCAAAAATATTAGAAAAAAAGTATGTTCAATAAAGTAATCTTTTGTTTTTTTTTTAAATGTATTATACATTTGAATTGTTTTAATATTATAATAATTTTCTTAGTATCTAATACCTCCCCTTGACAGTTAAAACTTTTAATAAGGGTTTCTAAAATGATAAAGTACGCTAAGTTCTGTTTTTGATAAAACCATTTATTTATTCTCGATTTTTTATTTTTTATCATATTACAATTCCACTTGTAGAAAAAAGTCTTTATTTAATCTCATTCAACAAAGTTAAATAATATCAATATAGTAACGACACGGGCAGATAGAAACTAAAGAAATAAAGCAAAACTTTTATTTACTCTTCAGAACAGTAATCTCTATGGAATAAAAATAACAATGTAAACTCGAGACAACAAACTGAACGAGGTCACAGTCGAGTTTTTTATAGGTTGGAATATATAACTTTGGGGAAAGGGGAGGGAGGGAGAGACGATGTACACGAGTTGGCAAGCGCGTTTGCGAAATTCGCATTGCCGATTTGAACCTAGTAAATTTAATATCATTCACTAAGTCTTAAAAATCTGATGAGTCGTTCGTTCAATAAGGCATTACAAGTTTGCTAGATTTTATACTATGATTTATCAGTATTTTTAGGCCCAAATTGTTTCGAAACACTCATGGGCTAAAAAACATTGATTCGTGTGGCACCGCCATAGTTGGTTAATAAAGTTGAATTATTCAGTTCAGGTTTCATTTAAAATGATAAGATAGCAACCGGTAAGAGTATAGAATGGAAGCAGGTATTATACAATAATGTGATTCAACTATTGTGAAGGACACAGGATGAAGGAACTAGCGGTCTCCCTCCAAGTGAAAATGGAGATAAGAGCTACAATGGAAGCGGGGCTGTGTTAAGAAAAGGGTTGAGAAATGGTCAGCACTGAGGACCCTGGGGTCCGGAAAGTAACTACTTGAGGTAAACCAGTTACTGGGTGGGGGTCTCTCATTCCTCTTAGATCAGCGTCCCAAACGTCATTACATATTCTTAGGGCTGACCAAAGTTCGGTTAAAAGTATACCCGTATAAAGAAATATCTAAATTTTTAGTCGGAATTTTAAATGATGAATAAAAGTTTAATCAAACTACTATAGTTTTTTTAAAACTTTAAATACGACTGAAAATCCGAACAAAGAAATAAAAAATATATAATAAAGTATTCTATTTAAGACCTTGAAAGATGGACCGATATAAAGTTGTTAATTTGGCTGAAATATGTTTTTGTATGTACCATTTAATAATAATAGTCCATCGCGAATGACGCACCATTGTTCAGTTCAATTTAATTTAATCTAATTTCTGAAAACGTTTTGTAATACATTTCAGCTATCTAAGAAGAATTTCATTGAAATTTTAATCCTGAATCAAAATTTTTTTTTTAAATTTGTAGTCGAGATAAGAAGCTTACAATAGGCAATCAAAGTTAAGTAGTGTCGATTGTTGTTTGGTACATAAAGGGGTGTCCTTCAGACTACTGGAGACAGCTCCTACCGACCGGGAGTTCGAGTAATGACTCATTACAGAAATAATGATGAGGTTATTATTATGTCAGTAAGCTCTCTGCCTCTGGGCAGCTGTAATCCATATGCGACCCTTACACGATCATTCGTGAATGAACGTCACAAGAATGGCAAAGATTGCACGAGATCGCTTTGATCCTTACACGTTCAATCATTACTGTTCATTACTTGTCATTGCTGACGCCATTTTAGCTCAGTTGCAAACAAAGAAATAGCATAGATAAGCTTATTTGGACATTGTCCTTTATAGAATTGGACATCGAGAGAAAAATGGAGATATAATAATTATTTCCTAGTACCTGAAAATCGTTTAGACCAAATTTCGCAAAAGTATTGCGAAAATAATCAATTTGTCAAGAAAAATGTAAAAATTAATGACAAACACAACAGTTAAAGATTTTTTTTTATGTAAGTAAATTGTGAAGTTTCCATTTTTTTTTTCAATTTATTGCCCACTTGACATTTTAAAGAAAAAATAGTTGAAAATGGTTTATAAAAATATAAACTAGGGATATAAAAAACTATTTACTTTTATGAAATTATTTACCTAAAAATGAGGCCTGGGTAAACTAACCTGTTTAGTAGTAAGGTTAGTCTCATAGAAATCGTATAAAGTATTGCGAAAATAATAAATTTGTTGAGAAAAATGGGAAAAGAACTAACAAATATACACAACAGTTAAAGATTCATTTTTTCTTTAAGTAAATTGTAACGTTTCTATTTTTTTTTTTTTTTCAATTTATTGCCCACTTGACTATTTAAAGAAAAAATAGTTGAAAATGGTTTATAAAAATATAAACTGGGGATATAAAAATCAATTTACTTTTATGAAATTATTTACCTAAAAATGAGGCCTAGGTAAACTAACCTATTTAGTAGTAAGGTTAGTCTCATAGAAAATCGTTAAAGATATTGCGTAAATAATAAATTTGTTGAGAAAACTGGGAAAAGAACTGACAAATACACACAACAGTTAAAGATTAATTTGTTTTTTTTTAAAGTAAATTGTGAAGTTTCCACTTTTTTTTTTAATTTGTTGCCCACTTGAGTATTTAAAAGAAATAGTTGAAGATGGTTTATAATATATAAACAAAGGATATGAAAAACTATTTAACTATTTACTTTGAATGAAAATCAGGAATTTATAAAGGGGACCCTACACGGTCAATCGGAATTGCACTAATGACGTTCCGAATTGTCGTGTAAGGTAGTGAATGAAGTACTGATGGTGGTGCGCTGCGGATTTCCGAACATCCGGAAATCAAAGGTTCATTCACGAGAAGTGGAGGGGAGACCGACTAAACATATGGGCTTGGGAGACCAACCATACTGCTGGATAGGTTAGGTTACCTAGGCCTCACGACTATTATAAATTTCTGATTTTCATTATATGTAAATAGACTATTTACATTTAAAATAGTTATAGATTATTTACTATTTAAAATAGATTATTTACTATTTAATTTACTATTACGATTTAATAGATTATTTATTATTTAAAATTGTTAAATAATTTTTCATGTCCCTTGTTTATAAATTTAAACCATCTTCAACTATTTCTTTTAAATAGTCAAGTGGGCAACAAATAAAAAAAAAAATGAGGAAACTTCACAATTTACTTAAGAAAAAAAAACTTTATCGTTCTGTATATTTATCAGTTCTTTTTCCATTTTCCTCAACAAATTTATTATTTTCGCAATACCTTTCCTTAATTTTTGTAAATAGTAGACTTATATTTTACTAACTTTTGTCAAAACGATTTTCTATTAGACTACTACTAGATAGGTTAGTTTATCTAGGTCTCGTTATAAAGTAAATAGTTGTTTATATCCCTAGTCTATATTATTATTAACCATTTTCAACTATTTTTTTTAAGTAGTCAAGTAGGCAATAAATTGAAGAAAAAAAGTGGAAACTTCACAATTTACTTATAGAAAAAAAATCTTTAACTGTTGTGTTTATTTGCCATTAAATTTTCCATTTTTCTTAACAAATTGATTATTTTCGAATTACTTTTCATAGATTTTTGTATGTAGTTGACTTATATTTTGGACTAACTTTGGTCTAAACGATTTTCAGGCACTAGGAAGTAATTATTATATCTCCGTTTTTCTCTTGATGGCCAATATTATAAATGACAATGTCCAAATAACCATATCTATGCTGTTTCTTTGTTTACAACTGCGCTAAATTGGTCAGCAACGATAAGTAAAGATGTATAAGTATGTATAAGTAATGATTGAACGTGTAAGGGTCTTCATGATCAAAGCTATAGCGGGCAATCTTGGAACTTCTTGTGACGTTCATTCATGAATTACCGTGTAGGGGCTGCTTAATGGTTGTGAGGCCTAGGTAAACTAACCTATCTAGTAGCATGGTTAGTCTCCCCACTACTATTACCTCAGTCACCCCTCCACTTCTCGTGAATGAACCTTTGATTTCTGGATGTTCGGAAATCCGCCAGACATCACCATCAGTTTCACTACCTTACACGGCATTTGTGCCTCGGAATGCAATTCCGAATGACCGTGTAGGGTCTCCTATAGATCTAGACAGATTTTTTATTGTCCTTAAAACCGACTGTGACTTGCTGCTGACAATGGATAACATGGTCCCCAGCACTGTGAGAGCTACTCCCTTAAGTGTACTACCGACAGCAATTAACGTTTGTAAGAAGACTAAATCGCGTCAAAAGATTGTGTGTTTTGAAGTAAAACAAAAAAATGATTATTTCCCAACTATTTCTTTTATATTATTCACAAATAATACTAAAACTTCTCATTATTCATGTTTATTCTTTATGACTAAATATTTATTTATCAATTGAAAAAAATTAACCTAATGCGTTAAAGATGTGAATCAACAAGGTAAACGACACTTAACAAGTTATCGGCGACCTAAAGTAAACTTATCAATTCAATCGACCCTCACTATAACGCTGGACAAGGGAAATGAAATCAACCACGTTATAGAGTTGTCGGCGCAATACCGTAGACATAAAAATAAAAATCATTTAAATGATTATGCATATATGCTATAAAATTTATTGAAAATCAGAATACTGTCTATCGATATAAATTGGGAAGCTGAAAGTAAATGAATACGATTCTTTTTTTTTTAAAGTTTATCATCAATTTTCACGATACAATATATATATATATATATATATATATATATATATATATATATATATATAAGTTAAGCGTCTCCGGGCTTTAAAAATAAAAAAAAAGAAGGAAAGAGGAACGAGAAACAATACTCACGGCTTCTGAATAAACACTGCTTTATTCGTCCAATAATCTGCCTTATATACAATCGCTATGTTTATTTACATTACAAGATGGTATTAAGGCTGATATCGCCAGTCTCCGGTCTTTATCTCCCCCCCACCAGTTTACGAATAGGATTTTCGGAAACTTATAAATTCCCAGATCGGAGCCACCGGTATCAGCCTTAACCCTTTACAATTATTTGTACCAGTATAAACTTAAAGTACACCAAACCTCACTTCCACTCCGCTGGAACGAGAAATAAATAAATAAAAAGAAATAAACCACAGAAAGTAAACACACAACGTCTTATTAACAATGGAACAGAACTCTTAATCCTATAAAAATTACAATCACCTCTATTATGCTGGCATATCTTTATTTACAAGAACAACAAAAATAATAAAAAAAAATGACATCATCAACAGTAATAATAATAAAAAAACATATATTTTTTTTACAATACGCGATAAGGGTACTACGAATCAATTGGTTTCTGTACCGGTTCTAACATTGGGAGCTTCAATTGTTCAATATGAACAGTTCTCCTCTTCTTAGGTTCGTTAATGCTTTCAATGGTTACCAGATTATGCTCCCTAATAGCAATCACTCTGAATGGGCCCTCGTACCGTAACAATTGTTTCCCTCTGTTGGTTCCAATTCTACGATACACTATTGTTCCGATTTTTAATTCTCCCATTCGGTCACGTACCTGCACATTCTGCCGCGCTACCCGCTTCTCCTTTTCCCGCTGAATTCTCCCCGCTACCTTCCCCCACGTCTTTCCTACCTCTACCCTAGTATTCTGGATTTGCTCTACGAGATGTTCATTGGTCGTTGTTTCCCCCCAATCTCTCCTTGGCCTGCGCATCCCGAATAGTATTTCCACAGGTGAAAACCCCGTTACGGAGTGGATCGAATGGTTGTAAGCTGTTACGGCTTTCTTCATCGCAACATCCGGCTCCAACCCTTTCTCTCCCTGATATACACGGATGTGGTCACTCAACGTGCTGTGCAAGCGTTCGATTCCTCCTCTACTCTTAGGGTGTCCCGGTGTGTTATAATGCCACACAACCTCTAACCTTTTCACCTCCTCCCTAATCGCGGTATTGTCGAATTCTCTACCACCGTCTGATGTGATCCTCTCGGGAACTCCGTAAAACTGTATCCAGATTTGTAGGGCTTCCGCAACTGCATTGGCAGACTTGTCCATGACCTGATGTGCCATAGCTACTTTACTAAAGGTGTCGATGACCGTGACCCACTTGAACCCTTTCCAGGTGAATGTATCGATCTGGAGGTCTTGTAGCGGCATATTCCCTGTAGGTGTCTCTTCCTGAACTCCTCTGGGGGGGTGTCGATCATACTTTGTGCGCATACATACCTCGCATTTCCCGATGATTCCTTGGATAGATTTTTTCATTCCCCACCAGAAATACTTTCGCCGTAATGCCTGCAACGTCTCGTTGACGCCTCGGTGGTTGGTCTTCCCCTGGTGGTATGCCAATGTAATTGCTTGTTGCTGCTCCTCATCCTGTACGGTTTCCACTGCATACTTGCACCGGATGATCGTTCTATCCATGCCTATCCGCTCGGATCTCCACATCCGCTTTATTTTCTCCCATACCGTGTTGTTCCCAACATAGAGATGGTGTGTCTTTCCCGGCTCCGTGGCGTCCTTCAGTGCCGTACGGATTTGCTCCTCGCTCACCCCGGGTTGCGACCAAATGACGCGAATCCTACTTTTCCCGTATCTTCGGTAATCTATTTTCATGATCCCTGTTGTCCTGGTTTTCCAGATTACCTGTCTATGCTTGTCGTTGATGATTTCGTCTATTTCCTCCATCGCCTCTGGTCTTTCCTCCGCTGAGCTATCTTCTTCCGGGGACCCCTCCCTGTCCTCTATACTGACGGTATCATCTGCCCCTTCACACTCGGGAGTCCATTCCCTCAAGAATTGGCGCACGTCCCGCGATGGACCTCCTCCGTCCTCTTCTACCGCGTTGATCATGATGGCCCTAGAGAGCCAGTCTGCCACCACGTTTTCCTTTCCCGGCTTATACACCACCTCCATGTTGTACTGACTAAGGAATTCTTTCCATCTCGTGACCCTCGCAGAGGTTTCCTTAAGTTTTCCTACCCACTGAAGGGGTTTGTGATCGGTGTGGACTCGAAACTTCCTCCCAAATATATACGGCCTGAAATGGTCGATGGCCCACACTATCGCGAGTAGCTCCCTCTCTAACGCGCTGTACCGTGATTCCGCGCTCGTAAGTCGTCGGCTCGCGTATGCTATCGGACGTTCGCCCTCACTTCTGCCCTGAGATAAAACGGCCCCCAACGCGTATTCGCTCGCATCGGTGGTGACGTTGAACTGCTTCTCAAAATCCGGGAACGCCAATACGGGTTCTGCCTGCAACCTATCCATGCATTTCCTAATATTATTTTCCATTTCCGGTGTCACCACGATCCTCGCGCCTTTCTTCAGCAAGTTATTGATAGGTACCAAGTATTCTGCCATCTCAGGTACGAACCTCCTATAATAATTCAGCGTCCCGAGAAGCCTACGAATCCCTTTAACGTCCCGTGGCACCGCCATTCGTGTGATAGCCTCCACCTTTGCCGCATCCGGTCTGACCCCCTCGCTAGAAATAGTGTGGCCTAAAAAATTGATTCGCGTTTGTCCCAACAGGGACTTCTCACTTGACAGTTTCAGCCCGAATTGTCGCAGCCTTTCGAATACCGACCTCAAATGCCCCACGTGTTCGGCTTCCGTTCTGCTAAAAATCAGCAGGTCGTCCATGTATACTTGACATACGGAGTCGTCGATCCCCCTCAGAAATTCGTCCATCAGGCGTTGAAACGTTATGGGCGCATTCTTCAGACCAAACGGCATTCTGGTGAATTCGTAATGCCCCCTTTCGAATGTAAACGCCGTCTTATGTTGGTCCTTCGGGTGCATCCGTATTTGGTGGTATCCCGCCTTGAGGTCCAACGTGCTAAACACCACGGCCCCACTCAACCTATCAAGTATATCTTCGAATCTAGGGATCGGGTACTTTTCGTCTACCGTGTTGTCGTTCAACCTACGATAGTCCACTACCACTCTGTATTTTTCCTTATTATCCCCCGGCGCTGCCTTCTTTTTCACTGCCCACAGGGGACTATTAAATGGCGAGGTGCTATCGACTATGATCCCTTGCTTTTTCAGGCTTTCCAATTCCTCCCGAATATGCTGCCTCATCGCCTGCGGGTATCTCCTTTCCTTTACGTAGGTCACCCTATCTTGCTTCAGTGGAACTTCGTGTACCGTCTTCCCTGTTACCCCCAATACCTCGCCCTCCCTGAAGAAAATATCTACGAACTCCGCTTGTAACGCCTTCCTCCAGTCCTCCACCCTGTTCACCGCTCCTATCCGCACCCTTCTTTCTCTCGCGACCCCTATACATCCGAATTTCCTCTTTCCCAGCCTGATACTCCAAGCTCCTCTACGGTTTCTAATGCTTACCCCTACCTGTCCTAACAGATCACACCCTATTATGACTTGGTACTCCCGCGCCATGCTCTCTACCACATGCACCCTTAGCTCCCCCTTTTTCCCTGCCCACCGGTCAAGCGTAATCGACGCTTCCCCTTCTACTTTACAGGGACCACCCAGAGTGATTAGCTGGCAGCCACAGTTTTGTATCCGGAGTACCCTCTCGCTCCCGCACACTCTCCCCAACGCTCCCCGAGTCAAGATAGTACTCGAGCTCCCTGTGTCCACGAGACACTTCACTCCCCCATCTACTTCAATAATCGGCAACCAGCATGGCTTACCTCTAATATTGTTGCAGGTTGCTGTGCGGTCGCCTCTCTGCTGACACCCTTCTCAGATGCCACCTCGCTTCCTCCTTACCGCCGTCGCTCGTCGTTGCTCGCTCCGTTGGCTGCTCCTGCCTCCTTCGCCTCCACTGCTGGCTGGCTCGTCAGTCTCCGTTCCCGACGTCCCCGACTCCTCGGTTGCCTCTTCCGAAGATCCGTCTCTCTGCTGCATCCTAGCTCGTTTTTTCAACTTTTGAGCGTTCACCTCCATTGGCTCGTCTAGAGGTCTCTCCCTCCTGCGAAACATGTACGGGCACTGTCTGGCAATATGCCCTTCAGTCCCGCACTCGAAACATCTAGTGCGCGGACATTGTGCTACCAAATGTCCCGGTTTCCCGCACCCGTGACATTTTCGGTCTTCCCTCCGGGGTCCATTCCTAGGCCTGGACTGTCCGGATCTTCTCTCGCCCGTCGTGGCTTTTTCTCCGTTCGGGTGTTTCATTTCCCTCTTCCTCCACCCTATCTGGGCTGTCCGGTGTCGTCTGTCACTCACTCGGGTCCACCCTGGTTCTTCTACTTCCATCCGCGTCTCTTCCTCTCTTGCACTCAGATCTATCATTTCTTGGGCACACTCGAGGAACGATCGCTCTCTAGGCAGTCCGTCCCTTCTCCCAGTCTCCTTAGCTAACTGAACCTTGAGTATTGTCGAAAGGAATTCCATCCTAGCCTCGACCTCTCCCACACTCATGGTTTCACGCATTTTCTCAGTTATGCGGTTGTACTTCGCCACTAGTACCCCCGCATACTGTCCTCTTGTTTGGCGTTGGGACCGACACTCCCTAAACATTTGGAAGATATCTTCTTCTGGCGTCCATCGGCCCCCTCCGAAAGCCTTCTTCAAACGCTCCTTAATCACTGGCCATGGTGTCTCCTCGTCCGCTTGGATTTGGTTGAGGATGTTCCTCCTCACTCGGCACACGAGAGCTGCCTTCAGTGCTTCTGCGTCTCCCAGGTTCACGAGGTCCTCCGCCACCTTTGCTTCGATTCTTGATATGAGGCGGTCTCCGCCTTTCAGGAAGTGATTAAGTTCACCTACCTCGCCCCCGAATCGCTCCAGGTCTGCGATTGCTCTCCGTAGATCCTGCGTGGTTGCTGCCCTTATCTTCATCCACTCCAATGCATTGGCATGCGCCTCTGCCAATGTGTCCCTAGGTAAGGGAGGGATCTCTTGTATCTGCGGTACTTGAGGTATCTGAGGTATCTGCGGAATCTGCGGAACCTGAGGGGCGATCTGAGGAATCTGCGCTATCGGCATTTCCTGAGGTTGCGGCATTTCAGGTGCGTTCAACACTCCTGGTCGAATTATGCCCTCTGTCGGCATCTCGTCTTTTCCTTATGACTAGGAGAAGAGAAAAAAAAATTAAAATAAAGACAGACAAAAAAAAATTTTACTTCCGTGTTCTCCTGACGTTCTCCCGGGTTTCGGCACCAGTTAAGCGTCTCCGGGCTTTAAAAATAAAAAAAAAGAAGGAAAGAGGAACGAGAAACAATACTCACGGCTTCTGAATAAACACTGCTTTATTCGTCCAATAATCTGCCTTATATACAATCGCTATGTTTATTTACATTACAAGATGGTATTAAGGCTGATATCGCCAGTCTCCGGTCTTTATCTTATATATATATATATATATATTATCCAAGGGACGTTTCTATAGGAAAATTATCAACTTCTGCGTCATAATTTATCTGAGGCCCGTAACCCTCCCCCCCCCCTCAAATCTTAATGGAAATTTGTAAATATTAAGTATATATACTTGTAAGTGAAATTACCAAATTTTAGCCAATATTAACGACCTGTTTCAGAATTATGGGATTTTAAACTTTTAAAATATTTGAAGATAGGAAGACATGTTTGGCTCCAAACCAGCAAATACTTGTTTTTTCTGTTTATTTGTAAAACCAATGTTTATTAACCTACAGCTTTCAAAATATGTTCATTTGTCATAAATTTAATACAGATTCTGTTGATAACATTAGTTTTAGCATTGCAGTTTTCTTCATAATTAAAATATTCTTAAACATAACTTTTAAAAATAGTGATAAAAATTACCTGTTGCTAAAATCTCACTCCGAATACCCCAATACAACCATATATAAATGAAAACAGCATAAAGTTTTCTAACAAATGCAGAAATAATATTAGTGGGCTTTTGAGTTTTAAGAGTTTATTTACATTTTGTACAGTAAATTTGAATTTATCAGTTACACATATCCTTGTTTAACCATGGATCACTGAAAATAGCATGAAATTTCCTATTAGGTTAAATATTATTCCATAAATAATATTTGTAGAATTTTGAGTTATAAGAGTGTTTATTGTATATAGGTGTGCATGTGTTCTTTTTATTTATTTATTTATTTTTAGGTTATTTTATTCTTGTTTATTGTATATATATTATTTTTCTGTATAATTTATTTTATTTACTGTACACAGAGTGTGAATGTGATCTGTGAACACTATTATTAATGTCCCTGAGACAGATTGTAATATATTTCAATAAATAAGCTATTAGAAAAAAAAAATAAGAGTGTTAACGCCGAATACACTCATATCTTTATGTCTTTCCAATATTATTTTTTCTCCCTATCCCTTTTTTGATGTTGATTTATAAATATTTATTTTTCTTTTTTCTTTGTGAAAGTTTGAGGAATAATTATCCCAGAAATTCAATTTGTTGTGTATTATTCAAATATAAGGCATTATTCACAATGTTTATTGCATTATTTTGGTGTGTTATTACCCATGACTGGGTATTACTGCCTGGCTGGTACATATAAATAAGCGATAAACATCGCGAATAATGCCTTATATTTAAACACAATAAATTGTATTTTTAGAACAATTAGGCCTCAAAATTTCACAAAGAAAAAAGATAAATAAACATTCATAAATCAACATTAAAGAAGGGATGGTGAGAAAAAATAATGTTGGAAAAAAATAAAGATATGAGTGTATGCGGCGTTAACAAAGAGATTAATTATAATTTAAATTATATAAGTTTTCACCTAATGCGGAAATATTGTGCTAATCGATATCAAAAAATGCTATAGCTAAAATCTTTCTCCAAATATCCCAATACAACCATGATATTCCATATGACCATTTAAGTCTTTTTTCTGTAGGGTATATCAATTTCACTGTGAGCCAATTTATATATTTACAAGTTTATACTGAAGTTTTTTACATTAAAACAATATGAAATAAAAATAGATCTTCTAGGTAAAATGTTTGAGCACGCACATATGGCGATGTCAGGTGGTGGGCAGATAAACTAATTGTTCGGTACAAATATATTCATAAATTGAATATATAAATAAAAAATAAAATAAAGCCTCCTATAACCGACTAAAACTTTAACATCCGAACCAAACAATAAAAAATGTTTGGTATTAGGTTTACAGTCGAACCGGGAGATGGTTGATGGTTTGGCCACAATGCAGGTATCACAAATGGCCCATCGAGACGTATTGAAATGCAGCATATGATCTCGCTAACACTGACAGCCGTGCTATGTCATCTGCATACCGATACGGTATCTGCATTTCTGGATACAGGCTATGTCTCTGTTGACCCTCTGGCCTCAGTGAATAGCTCGTTATCCTTACAACCGCTCTGTATACATATATTAACTGTATAGAAATATATAAAATATTCAATTTTATTTCAAATTGAACTCAATTTATTTATTACATATAAAACCCTATAAATAGATTTTTAAAAAATCCATTGCGGTGCCCCCTCACATGACGTTTACCTACCACCATACTTTGAGAAGAATAGGTATTTTCAAGTGCTCTAAATGAAATTTTAACTTATATTTTGAATCAGTTATAGCGTAACTGGAATCTTTAATTTTTTTTTTTATTTATGATATTTACAATTGTATCAAGAAAGAATACATTCAGTAAATGTGATAACATAAAATAAAAACATGAAAACAATTGTTGAGAAACTACCCACTGCTAGCACTAAAAAAAAAAAAAATGTATTTACAATAGATTTTGAGACCATCTTCTTTTCAGACACCTTGGAGAGTTATCAGGGATCAAGGAGGAAGCAATGTCAGAAATGCGAGGTTATGAAGTTTATTATGGAAGGATAGGTATCTGGATACGTAAGGGACATTAAGGTCTATATGGATGATTTTATTTGTGACAAAGTAGGGAGTGTTGAGGATTTTACGAAGGATTGGATGCGTGAGGAATTCGATGACTTTGTGACCCCCCAATTCTCAACTACGCATTTCCAGATAGGTCTTATTATAGCCATGTAAATGAGTCTTTTGTAATTAATTGAAAGCTTAGAGCGTTTGTCTAGTAAGTGTTGGAGTAGTCGGAAACGTCGTGCGGTTTCTTGTCGTTTAAGTCTGATGTGAGGATTCCAAGTTAGACTTTTGTCCAAGTAGAGTCCAAGGTACCGATTTGTTCAACAGGGATAAGCGCGGTATTATTAAAGGATACTGTAGGACAGTAAGTCATAGGTTTACGACGAAGGGTAAAGGTGATTTGACCGGAATGTATTGGAAGTTATTCTTTAATTTAATTTGTTTTCTGTCATTTCTGAACTAGGTGTTTTACCCTTGTAACTATTTTTTTTTATTTTTAAAAGTAGTTTTAATTTTGCATTTGATTAAAAGTATGAATTTTATTTTTAGCAAGCCAAACCAATCGACACATTTGAATTGATTATTTTATTTAAGATAGATTATAATTCAAATCTAAGCCCAATTATTTAATTCTCATTTAACTTTAGCATTTTTAAGAACTTGAAAAAAAAGTTGGACTTTCTTTTAAGGAGCGCTCTAGCTCAATCTCCACTGTCTTTAGCATCAGTGATGCGGTTGAAATATAAACGCAGGGAACTCCTGAAGTCCTGTTTTCACTCTAAAGTTGGAGCTACAAGCCTGGCTTGGAGTTTCCTTACCTGATTGTAAATAGTGTATATAGATACGTCTGTGTTTGTTTTTTAGTTTAATTATCTTTAAGTTACTTTATTTCTATTTATTGTATTCAATTTTTTTATCATTAAGATTTTTTTATTTTAATAAAGCCATGTAAGACTATTTCAAGGACACTAATTTCCTTCTAATATTAAATATCACTTAATTTTAATTTGATATAATAAATGTAATCAAAATCGATAGAGCCGTTTTTGAGATCATTGCAATAATGTGTACAATCGATATTTTATATGGCTTAACATCCCAGGCATACAGAATTTCAGTCAATTATTGTATTTGGAGCTAGTCTCTTGTGATACACAAACAAAAAAAGATTTTTTTGTGTTCTCTTTCTCGCCTTTTATAATATGCGGGATTTTCCCGGGCCTGGGGTTGAGAGCGGGGGATTAATACTAGAGTTAAAAGTCACCCTCCCTTCCCCCTCCTGGACAACGGGACGGGAACTCATAATTATTTTTATCAAATTACATTGGATCCGAGTAGCGGTCAAGGGGCTGTGCACGTTACAACACTCGACAAAACACCCTCTCCATTTTATTATCTTTATTATTTGGACTGAAGGGAACTCAAAACGTGTATTTTCGTTGAAAAATAGAATTACAATTTTTTCCTTATCTCAAAACGTTTTCTTAATTTCACATATTTCACAAATAGATAAGTAAAACTAAAAAGGTTGCAACATAAGACTCACGTAGCACTCTTTTTCATTAGAAGTCAATTTTTGATAAACTAATAGCATATAATAATATAATTTTCTCCACCAAAGAAAACGCCTGTTTCATCCATATTTTTTTCTTGTCTGTTGGTTTGGAATTATCAAGATTATGTTGTTTTTTCACTTTTATTTATAACAGTTATTTTAAAGAATCACGAGGGAACCGACTATTGTTATTAATTAATGCATCACAGTTTTCTTTTATTTAAGAATAGAAGATAATAATAATTTTCATTCTTTTATACAAGAGTTCCTAAGAATGTAGCAGTGTTTTTTGTCTAACATGTCCAAGAGATGGTTACTTCCTGGAAGGTGGAGTTTCTTTTGGTACTTCTTACCTTGTATTCTAGAGGAAATTGGTTTCCTGGTTTTTATATAATTTAATACAATTCCATACGAATCAGACCTTTTTATTTGATTAGATTTTTAGAGCGGATGATTTCTGCTTTTATTTATTTTTTTTGTAATTCAAAGTGCTTTATTCATTGTTCAGTTGTTGATAAATGCCAATGTTTATTAGGATAATATATAGAAGAGAGTTGTTTTAAAAAAAGTGTTCGAGAAGATCGCTGATAAATTAAAGCGCAAATAAATTTCCTCATGAAGAGTACTGGGTATACATTTTTCTAAAAATTAACTTCTCTAACGCATAGTTGAAATGACAAGATAAATTTTCCAATATGAGCGTGTTATATAGGTAAATAACGAATTTGGTTCTACACTCCATTTTACAAAATATATAGCAGACATTTTTTATCTGGGTACATATCTGGGTACGTGAGAAGTACAACAAGACTTCTCAGTTTGATATATTATTCAGAAATTTTGAGATATATTATTATAAAATATACTTTAGGGAAATGAAGTGGATATCTCAATATATAAGTTTAAGTATTTAATTTTTATTAAATGAAATGACTTGAAAATGGCTCACTTGCCGAAACGTAGCTGATGTAGATTAAAATAAATATGGTGAAAAAATAATAAAACTATAATAACAGCATTATTTTATAGGAAAAAGCTATTATTTTTTCAGACTTACCGCTATCGTTTTCCAAGACTAATGATATATTTTTTTATATCTCTAAATCATTTAATTTAGGACTATTTATGTTGCAAAATGTGGGTTCTGGACAGGACACTATTGCAATGGCATATAGGTGGTATAACTTTAGTGATGAGGTGGAGTTAAGCCAATCTTGAGTGTCTGATCCTAAACCGGGCAAGGACGACTTCCTCACTGCGAACGCGGCTTCTAAAAGAATTATTACTAAAATTATTTAAGTCTGACATCTTTCTTTATAAGTTTGAGTTTGCTCGGAGCACTCTTATTCCATATTATCCTGAATAGACTAGGTCTAAAATGCGAGATTATCCCTAGTACTAAAAATAATTTAATATATTTCTATAATTTACCCTTTTATAAATAATTGGAGCATTAAATAAAAAATGAATTCTCACCTGTACGACAGGAATTCTCTTGGACATTTCAAGCGATTTTCTTAGCTATTCACAATAATAATAATAATAATAATAATAATAAAAGGCTTGGCGAACCCGAAGGTTCGATGTCGACACCACCAATCGCTTATTACACACCTCCCTCAACCGTTCGCCGTCCAAACCCAGTCCCTTCAGATCTTCCCACCTTCCCTTCGGTCTACCCCTCGTACGCTTACCATTCGGCACAGCAAATATTAACCTTTTAGGAATTCTCTCGTTATTAAGTCCAACAACTTTACAAGCACATTTGATTCGCCGCGATAAAATTACCTCAATTATATTACCCGGATACAGTTCACGCAATTCGGCGTTGTACAACCGTCTAAATTCTCCGGTTAACTCATCCTTCTTCGGTCCGAATATTCTACGCAATACTTTATTTTCAAAAACCTTAAGACACTGCTCATCCCTTAATGCAAGCGGCCAAGTTTCGCATCCATAAAGAACTGTAGGCAAGATAATTGTTTTATAGATTCTAATTTTTAAGTTCCGGAGAAAGAGGCGCGAACTAAGTAGTTTTGTCACAGAAAAATAACAAGCATTTCCCGCCTTCAGTCTAACCTTAATCTCTTCTTCAATTTCGTTTTTTCTAGTTATCGTAGAACCTAGATACCTAAATTTCTCTGCCATTTTTGCAGCTAACCACATATTTTGTTTTATCCACGTTTCTTTCAAGTCCTATTTCTTTACCGGCTTTCATTAACGTTGTCGTATTTAGTTTTATTGTTTCCGTGTCTTCGCTTAACATGACCAGATCTTCCGCATAGCAAAGCACGAGTGTTGTCCCACCCAGATCCAAACCTTTTTCGGTACCCATTACCTCTCTAATGGCATGTTCTAATGCTAAATTGAACAGGACAGGCGAAAGGGAATCCCCTGTTTTAAACCCGATCGAACCTCAAATTTTTCGGACAGATTATTACCGATTCTAACTTTATTGAGTGTCTCCGTCAAGCACATCCAGACTAAATTTACTAATTTTTTAGGAATCCCCTGCTCGATTAGAATATTATACAGTTTCTGGCGGTCAATAAAATCGTAAGCCTTTTTTATTTTTAAATCTATATACAGCTGGTGAACAATACCGTTGTACTCCAATTTTTTCTCTAATATTTGCCGTAAAGAAAATATTTGATCAATAGTCGAACGATTCCGTCTAAATCCCCATTGGTAGTCTCCGATAATTTCCTCGGCGTACTCCGTGATTCGACTGGTCAAGATTAAAGTTAATATTTTATAACATACCGGAAGGATAGCTATTTACAATCACATGTTAAATAAATTACTGTAACCATAGGTTACCATGCTACAGAAGAAAATAAAGTAGTTTATATACTTCTCGAGACTTCCTATTCAACATATTTATATGGCATGTCAAATTTAATTTTGAAAATGAATACAGATTGTCTTGATATACACACCATTGACACGAAGTGTTTGCGTTGATATTCTGATAAGAAAATACCTTATCCGCCATAGAGGTCCGATATTGGGTGGAAAAAAAAATTTCTGACGAAGGAAATGAAATATTCTTAGGATATTCTGTTATTGGGAAGAAGAGAGACGGGGCGGCGCTAAGGTGACCACACGAAGCCTCCGGTCCCAGCATATAGATGGAACGCTCCCAACGTGCGCAGCATCGCCAAGCGGACTCGAGTATTGGATTATTCATTTGGTCAGGTTGAGCTCAGGAAGAGGAAGGTTTTCTATTCATTTCGTCCCTACAGTGTTTACCATAGTCGGTCCGGCAGGAGAATCTACAATGTCGGCGATATAGAGCGACTCCAACTCACCTGAAACAAAATGGAAATAAATCGAGTTCAAAATTTGAATAACAAACATTTTTCTTTATCAATATAGAAATAGAAATATAAATAGAAAATCAACTTTATGCTGGGACGATGTCCCCTTAGAATAACAATAATGAACGGACGGCCCACGGCGGACGGATAAAAATTTTTTTATACGTTTTTCGAATTCTACGCATCCTGAAACATGAAATCTCAAATTTTAAGTTTTTGAATTTTTTCATCTCTCACAATGGTTGATTACTGAAAATAATAAACCAAATTCACATCTGACCAAAAACTAACTTATTAAATATTCAACAATATATACAACAACTTAAATAATAATATGTAAATTACTAAAAAACAAAATAAAATCTTTTCAACTATACTTATAATTTTACTGGAAAAAATAACAAAAAGAAAACGAAAAAAACAAACAAATTAAATGTATAGAAAGAAAAAGCTAAACCTCCAGAGAGAATCACTTTATTATCATAAAATAGAATAAAATGGTGCTGCCCAATTATATTGGGTTGCTAACAACACAGCATACTTATTAATCACTACAGACATTATTTAAAATTATTATACAATTATATAGGAACAACAATATGTATGAGCATAGTATACAATATTTTATACGTATATATATATATATATATATATATATATATATATATATATGTATATATATATATATATATATATATATATATATATATATATATATATATATATATTATTATTATTATTATTTTTTATTTTTTTTTCCTTTTTTTTTCTCCTTTTTTTTTTATTTTATAATTTTTACTATTTCTTTCATTCATTTATTATCATTCTGTACCCTTTCTCTTCCTTCTCTCCCCCTATACATGTTCCCACTCCTCACATTCCTTCCTCTCTATTTCTAACCTAATACATAAAAAAATACATTAAGTACAGTGGACGTGTTCAATAAATAATAATATAAAAATGCTGTAACACACGCATGCCTCCCCCCGCGAGCAAACTCTCCCCCTATCCGCTCCCATGCACATGGTGGTGGATGATTCCCAGGGAGTCGAGGATTACATTCTCCGCCAACCTTGCCACGTCCTTTATGTCGACACCAAGGCCCTCCATGAAGCTCCTTGTTGAGTATGGTATCGTTCCGCGAGCTCCGAACCAAAGGCCTCTCACGTGGAACTCTCTCGGCCCGAAACTCTCGCGAAACTTTTCACTAAGGAAAGAGATGCATTTCTCATATGTATGTTTTTTCTCCCTTTCCACTTTTTCTGCCTGATCGAGGTCGTTGGTCTCATATCTCACGGTCGGATCCAAAATCATCGCCGACTTTCCCGTCTTAGGGAATGCTACAATGTCAGCATATCGGGTGGATCCATCCGTATCTATACAATATACTTCCTCGAAACAGGCGTATTCTCTCTCTTCAAGGAGCCTCATCAGTTCATGCTTGACTCTGTGGTGACGGCGTGTTATAAGGAGGGAGTTGTTGGGGCATTTTCCAAGCACATGTGCTGGTGTTTCTGGCTCTCTGTCGCATTTGCGACAGAGGGACCCAACTTCTCTTACCTGTCCGCTGACACCTGGAACTCCACGCAGGGGAGCATAATTAATATTTAGTTTCAGGGCATTTGACCATTCAGACCCAGAAAGTACTTGCTTATCGTACATGTATTTATTGGCTTTCGGGGTCTCTTTAAAATGGCGAACTCCAATGCCCTGCCACCTGCAATTGGTCCATTCCTCAAACGAATTTTCTCGAAGCGACTGCCGTAGAGCTCTCATATTCCGAATACCCCGATCAACCCCCAATCTCTCGGCACATTCATCAACCTCAGCCGAATAATCAAAGATCGACTGAAAAAGGGCATCGGGCACATTGGACAGTCGCTGAGCAATGGACCAATGTTGTAGAGGAGCCTCCCATTGGCAGCGGATTAATCGGATAGAAAAAAAATATCAAAAGTACTTAAATAAAAAAAATTGACTTAAGTTAAAATCCAAACAGATAAAGTATACAGAATATATAATAATAATAAAAGGCTTAGCGGACACGAAGGTTCGTTTCCGACATCGCCAATCGCTTATTACACAGCTCCCTCCACCGTTCGCCTTCCAAACCCAGTCCATTCAGATCGGCTTTAATACAATCTTTCCACCTTCGCTCCGGTCTACCCCTCGGACGTTTACCATTCGGAAAATCAATTTGATTTTGACTCGAATTTGACTTTGTATCGAAAATCACAAAATGAGTGATAACTTCAATATGCTTCCACCTATAAACACGAAATTTTTCAAAGATATAGAGCCTTATAAACTACACGGAATGACCGAAATTGTACCGCTCTCGCTCCTCCAAAATTATTTAGAACTCAACTTATAAAATAAAAACAAGTTATTTTTTATTCTTTATGGGAGTGTTAAATCAAAAAGTTATTTATACAGTTATGAGGAGCGTTAATTCAGGTTTTTAACGGTTGTAGAAACATTAGGTAAAGGCAGGGAAAAACATCATAATGAAAAGTGAAGTCTTAATACATAGGATCTACTTATTTCCATATTGTTTAGCTATTTCTTCACTTAACTAAATTTTCTACGAATTATTTGCACGGTCTAAATAATAATTAATTTAATCTAAATCATTTTAAATATTTAAAAGGACAACAGTATAAAGAGAAGAAGGGAGAAAAAAAAAAGAATTTGTAACTAACACAGTAAAAATAATTACGGAAGGGGATGGTCATAAATAGGCTGAATAGTGGCAAAACTGTTTTATTAAAAGCCAACGTTTCGACCCGACCTTGCTGGCCTTCTTCAGGGCTAGAACGGACAAGATACAAAATGATAGAGAATTGTGGAAATTGCATAATATTTAGACAAAAAATTATAAACGATATGAAGAAGCTTATTAAAATTATAAACAGTAAGTACATTAAAATATGAACAGAGTAAGCCAAGTAACATGATCCTAAACTGAAGTAAATAGTTGGTTACAATTGTTGTAGTGTAATATACAATATATGCAAATGTGAATATACTTCTACAGATCTACAGGAGAGATTGAAAGAAAACGAAAAGGATTAATAAGTAAATAAAATAAGAAGAATAAAATTGGAGACTTACATGTGTGTTCAGGTAGGAGTTTCACTTAAAACTGGAAAACCAGGGAAAGGGCAGGTATTGGAGAATTGGCTGACTTGTTTGGGTAAGGGGGAAAAAAACTAGAAAATTACAGTATCTGTAACTTTCTACGGATACTGTAACTTTGTAAGTTTTGGAATTTTTTGCCTGAATATTATGTTACTTCCACAATCCTCTATTTTTTCGTATCTTGTCCGTTCTAGCCCTGAAGAAGACCTGCAAAGTCGGGTCGAAACGTTAGCTTTTAATAAAATAGTTTTGCCACTATTTAGCCTATTAATGACCGCAACCCCAGACCATATCCTTCCTTTATAATGCAACCGTCAACTATTAAATATTCAATAAAAATAATGACGCTTTTAAATTTTTGTTTTGGTTTATAAGTTTTCTAAAAATATGACGAATAGAGTAGATATTGTTTAGAAAAGTTAGAATTATTAAAAAGTCAGCATTTAGTATTAGCTATAGCAGTACTCACCAATCGAAGCTTGACAATTCTGTTGAATTAAATGTATAGAATGGATTCGCAATAGCCTAGAGCTACTCTGCCGAACATTGCAGCTAATGCAACCGATGATAGCTCAATGCTTTTCCAATTCAGTTCTCTCTCCCTGATATACAACGTCACTATACTTTTACCCTCGAGTGGGTTTCAATGTCAGGGGGTTTACAAGCAGATAAAACAGTTGGAATCGACCATTACAATGGGTACATGTTCTAAGCGATAGGGTTTTATCATTACCGCAGTCACTATCCATATCCATACTTTTAAAAAATAGAGCTTCGATCAGGCCAGGGACACACCGACAGTCTCAACACCGTCCACTAGCATATATATTAATCTACTTCTTAATACAGTAGTACAGTACAGTACAGTAGCTTAATATATGTGCTAGTGGACGGTGCTGAGACTGTCAGTGTGTCCCTGGCCTGATCGAAGCTCTATTTTTTAAAAGTAGGTTAAACATTTTGAAATAATTGTTATTAAATTCATATGGAAATAATATTGTGTACCGATTGAGCTATTTGTAGTTATAGCTTTGAAGAGGATCCCATGGTTGACTAATAAAAAAAAAAAAAAAATACCGGGATCGAAACGTCAATAAACAGAAGAAATGAACATTCATTAGTTTATTAAATAATAATTAAGTGACCTTATTCCCAATTAAATAGTGAAGCTTAAATATATATATATATATATACTGAAAATGCACCTTAAAACTCTTGTTTTCACTCTAAAATGCATCCATTGCAAACAGCTTTTACGATTATTACAACCGAGTTAACTGACCTACAGCATGGAATTTTCTCTCTTGATAGTACTATGACATTATTGCGATATTTTTAGTATCTGACAGTATTTTAGTACCTACAACCTTCCAGCTATATCCATGATGTCACGTGTAGGCATCTACTAGTAAACAGTCATACCATGCGTAACCTAAAATACTCTAAAGTTTTTACACATAAGTAACGTATTTTCCATTATAACGTATCCATTGTGATTCCGAAAAAAAATCGTAATGCGCAATTCATTAGGCGTTTATGTTTGGCCTTGAAATCTCCAGAGAGTACACCGTACACCACACAACCATACTCAAAGTGGGTGAAAACAAGAGAGGAAACTAGGAGTTGACGGGACATAATATGGAAGGAGATAACGTAGACGATTGGACTGTTTTAGGATGGAGATAATACGACGGGAAACCACTATTTGATAAATCATACCTTAATCAGTATAATAACTTTAATAAAAGTTAGCGTAAAAATTAAGTAACATTAATATTATGATGGTTTGCTGGCGTAATGAGACGGAACAAGTCGAACTTTAATGATTTCATGATTCACTTCAAGATTCGGTAGAATATATTTTTACGGAAAGTACCGGTAAAAAACAAATCGTAAACAGGTTTGGGGCTTAAATAATTTCTACTTTAAATAGTATTTCAGATAAAATATTGTTACACAATTGTAGTAAAATATGGACGGACATCAACAACATACTGTTAAATAAACTGAGTCGTATGGACATATGGAACTCACTTAAACTACAACAGTTCTCGCATTCTATGTCGGTCTAGGTTAGAATTTTTTTTCTATATAACTGTAAATAAATAAAAATGTATAAATACCCCTTCTCCTTTCGGATGAATATGAACCTATGAAAGATAACGATTTAAAGATATTCATGATGCAAAGTTTGTTTCATCTTATTTAATTTATATATCATTTGAAAAATGTTTTACCATCTATTACCAATGACAAAACTATCTATGGTTGGACGAAACCTTAAATGGATACTTATTCTACCTCCAATACCCCACTGCTTCAGACTCCAATCGGACGGCCACAGATGCGGCTGACAGACGTGAACTGCCTCAGACTAGACTGAGGAAAACTAACTTACTAACGGGATCGATACTGCAAAACTAGTGGGCTCCGTCCTGGAACAGATTTTCTATGGAACACTCTTCTCAATATATTTTCAATCTCACACCCTATTACTCTTAAAATGCTATCTTTTGTAGAACAAGAATTTTATTTATAAATCATCCTCTATTCATATATATATATATATATATATATATATATATATATATATATATATATATATATATATATATATATATATATATATATCAACTGTTCAACTTTTCAAGATTCTAGAGGAAAATAAAAATTAATGAGACGCTACCTAGCTGTGTTTCATCTCGTTAAATTTAATTATTAACCTTACTAGTACTAGTATTGGGGAGGGGGTGAACTAGTCTGGCAAGTGTTCCTTGTAGTATTGACGGCTACTTTGAGGTTTCGGCTGCGTTCTTACCAAAGCGAGAGTGTCAAGATCCATATCATAGGGCTGTCGAGAAATGAATATTAACCGATCTGATGGGAATCTAAACCAAAACAATCTGGGACTCATCGCCCAACGTGCTCGGCCATAATTTTCTCTCCATATTACCCATGAATAATTAGAAAGATTCTTTATTGTTGACTGTATTAATAAGGTTTAATTGAATAATTGTTTAAAATAAACTAAACAGATATCGAAAATAAATTAATTTAAAAATTAAGAGTCCAGAAAAAAATGGTACAAATTAGTTATTTTATTTTGAAGAATAAAATATTAGTTAAATAAAAATGTGAAAAATATATTTTTAAACTTTTCTTGATTCAAAATTTTTCTTGACCA
This sequence comes from Nezara viridula, assembly GCA_928085145.1. Classification (NCBI taxonomy): domain Eukaryota; kingdom Metazoa; phylum Arthropoda; class Insecta; order Hemiptera; family Pentatomidae; genus Nezara; species Nezara viridula. The sequence goes on from OV725083.1 coordinate 74,148,565, forward strand.
ATAAACAGAAAGGTAAATCTGATATTAAATGTGTTAATACATGTACTTCTAGATCCAATCAATGGTATTGTGGTCAGTATTTTGTAAAGAAATATAGTTTAAAGGCCAACGGTTGTGCAGGTGGTGATTGGGGTAAGATCACGCTCAACTCTTGCTCAAGAGTAAGGAAGGTTAGAAACGTGAAGATTCAGATGGCGTCCTTTTAAATTCTTGATGTCCTATTTCTGAATAGTTTCGTAGATCAAAAGTAAATAGGTTATGATAAAACGAATTCACGAAGCTTTTGACGGATTTTATTGTAATTTGATAAGAAATGGTCTGTACCGCGAACTATAATTTCTCCTATTTATTTTTCCACCAAAATATTTTAAATTCCCCCCTATTAGTACTACTGAATAGTCTACAACTAGTTATCGATTATTAATTAACTAAATGAAGACACAAAACGGATCCACTTGAGTGCGGTTGTACTTGAAGTCCCACACTAATTAGTGAAGTAACCAATCAGAGTTCCCTATTACTAATAACCTCTATCATTGTTCAAATTATTCATTGATATTGTTCTAATTAGTTTTCTTATCAAGAAGCGGTTTTGAGATAATCAAACTTTAATATTAACGCTATGAAATACTTGGAAAGTTATGGCACGTCATATTACTACAGTATTTTCGCCAGTTCATGGATTTTTTATTATTTTACTCACTCCTGGGAAATACAGTTCCATACAGCTCATTCCAGACAGCCCTTGAACCACGATAAAAAAATCTAGTGCGCGCAACACTCAACTTTCACTTACCGATCTACTTTGAATAGAAATTATTTTCTGGCAATGCTGGGCTATTATAAAGTTTTTTAAGTGCATTTTAAACGGATCTAAAGCTTAAAGCTTACAGATAACAAGTCATTAAGAATATTATAATTACAAAATGTCTATTTAATATATCGACGACAGGCAATAAAAATCGCCTCTTCAGGGAAAAAAACTAGAGGCCATATCTTTCTTTAACGATTTTTTTAGGGAATTCCCTAAACTTAAAAAAAAACATATAGTATATCCGCCAAAAAGCGTATACTTTTTGAGTTATTCGGAATTTAATTTTACCCCGGTTAATAAATATTAATCTATATTAAACTTATTTTAATTACTGTTCGCCTAACATTGGAAGAGGTGGTGAATCACTGAGATAAGTAAAGTATTGTAGGCCAGAAAATATGTTGCGGTATTTTAATTGTAAATCAATAGATAAGTCGGATCTTCTTAAAAAATATTTTTAATTTTATTATGAAGTAAAAATTAAAGTAAATTTTGATTTTAAACAATAAAACACATCTGCTGATTGTCAAATACCATGAAAAGAGTGGATAGATACTTAAAGAGAAAAAAAAAACATCTTTAAAAAAATAAACATTACTCTCCCTTTTTTTGTTGTCATATTTCACTATATTTTTTCACGTCCGCCTATGTTTCTACATTGCATTCATTAGTTATCCTTTATGCTCTGTATATAGGTATGTATGTTTTTTTTTTTATGTTACTTGTTTGTAGGTTATTTATTTTTATTTATTGCACATACTTTTTGATTACTATTTAGTTATTTTTCTTCTGTTTATTTTTTTTACATATAGTGTGAATGTGATCTTACCTCCATATAACCAATGACCAAGTTAAAGAATGTTACATTAATCAATAAAATTTTTTTTTTTATAATATCCTATATGTTCACGACTTCCTCCTCACTCAGAAATTTAGGTTTTGAATTTTGATTGTGTTGTAATTTCTGAGAGCCTTTACCAATGAACCATTTTTGAATACTGTAATATCTGGGAATCTTTCTTTTTACTAAAATTTTAAAAACTCATCTAACTCAAACTCAAACTCTAAAGAGCTTGAGATGAAGCTATTTACGAAGTTTTAGGAGGATGTTAATAAATTGATAAGAAGGGGTCTGTACCACGGACTAATATTTTGTACACCATGAGATTTCAAAAATGCAGCACTAAAGGACTATTTTCAACTTTATTTTGTTGAATAAAAAAAGATAATGATGACTTTTTAGACAAAAATAATGTCTTTTTAGACATTAAGACAGAAGACTCATCTACATAACTATAATAAGTCCAAAATGGACGTACGGAGTTGAGCTTTGGGGCTCCTCCAAGCTATCGAATTCCTATCGTATCCAATCCTTACAGTCGGAAATCCTTCGTAAAATCCTTAATGCCCCTTAGTTTGTCACGAATAAAACCGTCTAAGACCTTATTGTACCATATATCGCTGATTTAGCCCGAGCCAAGTATCTATCCTTTCATGATAAACTCCAGTCCTATCCGAATCCACATGTTTCTATTCTTGCTTTTTCCTCGATTCCTGATAATCCTTCTAAGCGTCTGAAAAAGAGATGGCCTCGTGATCTTCTTACCTGGAATTATTTAGAGAGTGCTATCACTGGGTAGTATCTCTTCAAGCCTGTTCATGTTATTATTTCTAATTTGTGCATATTTACTAGTTGCGTTTATATACAGTTGTAAATTCCATTAAATAAAAAAAAATAATTTTTTTTATCTATTTCTTTTCCGTTTAGTATTATTTATTTATCTTTAAAAATTTCACCAGTGAGGAAAATGTGTGATGTCATCGATAGTCCGTATCGACAAGCGTTGGATTCAGGCTTTTCTATTCGACAACCAATGCAAATACTACCACAAAGTCAGATACAGTTGAAGGAATAAATCCATACCCATTTAGCTTTTAGTGCATTAATAATAAATATCAATGGGAGCGCTAAATGGATAAAGTGATTGATAGCTTAATAAAATTTTGAACGTCTATTCATAATTTAAGAACGGACCTAGAGAAAAAAAATAGTAAAATGTTTTTAATGATTAATGTAGAAAGTTTAGGAGGTCACATTTCAATCAGCAACCGCATAATCAGAGGCTAAGCAATTCGGTAATTGCAAGAATGTTCAATTCAATCTATCTTTACATATAATACGGTAGTTTTTCGCTGTACAGACCTTCCCCTCCTTCGTCTCTTTTGGCTTTCAGAAGCGATGTATGTACTCGTATGAGAGGGACAATGAAACCTGTACATTGGTAATCCTAAATTGTACTTTTTAACTTTTCTTCATTTAACATTAATAACCAATGAATTCCTATCCTTCAGTATCCTTTAACAACTCCTCACTTATTCCAGTTGAACAAATCCGTTACCTAGGACTCCACCTGGAGAAAGGTCTAACTTGGAATCCTCATACCAGACTGAAACGACAAGAAACCGCTCGACGTTTCCCACTACTCCAACACTTACTAGACAAACGCTCTAACCAATATTCCAATTAATTACAAAAGACTTATATACATGACTATAATAAGGCCTATTTAGGCTTACGGAGTTGAGCTATGGGACTCCACCAAACCATCAAATTCCTCTTGTATCCAATCCTTACAATCCAAAATCCTTCGTAAAATCCTCAATGATCCTTACTTCGTAAGAAATAAAATCATCCACAATGACCTTAATGTTTCTTATGTATCAGATTTGGCCCAATCCAGATATCTATCCTTCCATAATAAACTTAATGACCTTCCCAACCCTCTTGTTTCTAACCTTGCTTCCTCTTCAATTCCTGATAACCCTCCGAGGCGTCTGAAAAGAAGACGATCCCGTGATCTCCTAATATAGACATATTATTAGAATGCTACTAATGGGTGCTACCAAACATGTGTTTCATGTAATCATATCCATGCACGAATTTACTAGATGTATTTTTTTTTTTTATTCAGTTGTAAATATCATGTAAATAATAATAATAAAAAAATTAACTTTCATTTCTTAAAACGCATTTTCAGCTTTTATTCTTGAAATCATTGACCTTTATTTTAACTGTCTAGGTTAACTTATCTTCTTTTAATCTTTACATCTCAATTTGTATAACTTTAATTCAATTGTACCATCATATTCAACAGTATTTGTTAAATAAAAATTTTATTTGTTAGCTGTAGTTTTGTTATGTTTGCCTATGTATTAGTTGATAAAATTGTATTATAGGGCGAAAATGACACAGGTGGTTGAAGAGCTCAAAACATTTATAAATACATAAAAATAAATAATCCTGTTTGGATTATAAGGATGTCTTGACTGTCTGTATAATACGATAAGTCACATGAGTTCATGACTCGGAAGCAAATCGTACCACCAATTGGGTTAAAGAAACCTCGTTTATTAATAAAGAGTAATTAAAAACTAAATGTGGTTATTAATTATATTGACCTATAGGTGTGAAAAGATAATTTAGAAAAATAGATAAGGATTGTAAAATGGGAAATTTAGTACACTATAAGTAAAACTAGTTATTCTGCTGTTGGAAGATTTATAGAGGGAATCTTATAATACAAAATATAATTCCAGAATTACCCACGTTAGTTTCTCTTTTAGGAAAGCCTCATGTCCACCCATAACGATTTCCAATAATCCAGTGCCTTCAAAGAACTAAGTACCTTGGACTCTACTTAGACAAAAGACGTACTTGGAACATACATACTAAATTAAAAAGACAAGAACTTACTAGACGATATAGCCAACTTTCACATCAGATCACACTTTATCGCATTTTACAGATCTTCACTTAACTTACGAAACAACCGACTGATCTACAACACCTTACTGCGACCAATATGGACATATGAAGCGGAACTTTGGGGTTCAGCAAAACAAACACACATAAACAAAATACAAAGAGCACAATAAAAAATTTTACGAAAAATTGTTAACGCACCTTGGTACATTTCAAATACTACTATACATAACGACTTAAACACCCCAACAGTAAAATCCTACATCCACGACAAATACACTACATTTCATTCTTCAACCCAAAATCACTCCAATCCTCTGGTTCTTTCTATCTCCTGTTCCATGTTACCTGAACAACGCAGATTAAAAAGAAAATGGGCAAGAGACCTACTATACCAATAAAAACCATATCAAGCAAATGCACAAAGACAATACAAACACAACAAATTTGCTAGATGCGCAGCCGCGCAGGTGGAAATTGCATATAATATAAATAATTTAATAAAAAAAGTAAAATAATTCCAGAAAGGTAGGTATATATAAGTGAATAAAATACCATATCTTGATCATGGCGGAGGCCGCGTTATAGCGAAGAAAGGATAAGGTTTTTCCCGAAACAAGCGATGATGGGGAACAATATAATCTTAGAGATTGCCAGCGGATAATCCGCAATCGATAGCAACAGATTTCATGATCCGATGAACAGAATGAAACTGCGGGAAATAGGTGATCGCTCATATAGGAAATAAAGGTCTTTTCCACGCCCTCTGTGATATCTGTGGGAGGCATTGGGGGGGGGAGGGGAAAATCTGTCTCCGTCCACCGCATCTGGCGCCTAATGTTATCAACTGCCAACTGCTCTATCATTCTTTCACATGGTTATAAGAATCTCGTGTTAGTAATATTTATATTATCTCTATATCGGACACTGGTCGATCAATCGATTAATTGATTAATCTGCCTTCTGTTAGTTAAAAAAATACAGAAATTTTTCTAAAATGTTTTAAGGTACTATAGCCCAACCGCTTTTGCGTAGCTATTTCGCTGAAACTGTTCACTGGGGTTGTTATAACCTGCAACAATTCGTTTTATCTTCGAAGATAAAAAAAAATGGACTTACTACCTCTTACTACCGCTTTTTTATTTTTCTATTTTTATTATTTTATTTATTAGATATCGTTTGGATTCAGGTATATTTGAGTACCGCTGTAAAATACTGTTGATGGAATAAATAAATAATCTTTTTACTTCAACCTTAAATAAATAATTTACTATTGCGTTGTTTAAGTTTTAAATAACATTTCTTTTAATTTTGCCAGACTTGAAAGAAAAGTAGGAAATAAAACGTATCAACGTGAGTGTTATCATCAAAACAATGCTCTGATATTATAACATAATCTAGATGTAATGATCCATGTAACTTTATCTTATTTCTGCTAAATATTCTTTTAGAGCCATTTACTAAAGTTATTTTAGTAGCACCCATAACTTTGTTAATAATGATAAAATCATGACAGGAACAACGTCAATTTCCAAAATACAGTGAAACGATACATCAAATAAAAAAATTCAAATCATTTGACTAGGTAAGCGTGTATTTTATCCCACGAGTTATTATCTTTTTTGTCTTCCACTGTAGAGACAGTTCGAAGTGCGGCATTTTTTAGTAGTCTTTATAAATTTCTTTTTTAACGTACTCAACTTCACACTAGCAGGCATTGTTGCGCGATTTGTCTATAGACCGTCTAGAGACACCGTTCTTTGTCTCGTCTAGTGTCCACACTACGATGGGAATTTCTCGGTCTCATCTCCGGAGCTCACAATGGAGGGATTTTGTGCGGGATGAGTTTCTGCTTAGTGCTAATTACAAGTGAAGGAACGCGAAAACGAAAACGTCGGTGGACGCTAGCGATGTGCAAAGCTGTTTAACATCAGTAACGGTTGCAACTGTTAAACAGATATGACTTTTTCTACAAGCAAAAAAAAAAAAAAAGAAAGGGAAGTGTTTTCAAAGTAATTATCAATTAAAATGTTAAATTTAATCATACTTTTTTTTTTTTTTTTTTTTTATCATAATATATCAACTGCGGGACGAAAAAAAAAGTATTTATAGTTGAACTGAGAACTGTTTCTGTATCTATTACAAGATGCTGTTTAAATACAACAGATTTCTGTATCTGTTTAAATTAAACATCTTCTGTAGCTGTTTCGGAAAGCTGTTTAAATTAAACAGATTCCGTGTTTCCTTCTTTTCTCGTCGGGATAGCTTTCTCCACCTGCTAACCTGTAAAGTGAGTTGTCTTGGGTAGATTCCTAAACTTAGCACTGAGTTAATCGATGGCTTCGTTTTTCTCTGTTTAGAGATCTATTCGATGGCATAAATGAGTTCACACATCGATGAGTGATACATTGACTTAATTTCTATATACTCTATAATTTTTGCTTTGTTTTTGTTTTCTTATTCCTCTCTCTCTATAGTAATTTATATATATATACATATATATATATATATATTTTTTTATTATTCCTATTTTAAAACATATTCACTTTTATAAAAGAAGTTTTAAGATTGATAATAAATCAATCAGTCTAATTTTGAGAGCAATGATAACCACCAGTAGTTTTTTAACCCCTAAACTCAAAACAACAACTATATGAGACTTACTAGACTATTTTCAATATAGACGACAGTTTGTGATTAGTGAAATAAAAATTATATCAATATCAGAAGGAATATTTTTTTTCAATCAGTTCATTACGTAGCAGAAAAAAAATCTTATAAATTGCATTATAAATAAATAAGCGATGTCCTAAACCCTCTCGAAAATCGCCTTCTGTGTAGGTTAGGCAAGGTTACGATAGTGACCTATTTTATGGTGGTGTGCATGTCGGCCTCTCGTTGCGCTAAATCAAAGCCCTGATCATGCGAGGCCCTTACACGGCATAGCAGCCCCGGTCTTTTATCTAGCCTTAAATTCCAAAATCCCCCCCCTCCAATTCTCAACTATAAAATGAGTTTAATTACCTCTCCGCATGAATTAATTTCCGGAACAGATTCCACTTTTTTCCCTGGGGGTCGTGACCCGAAATCTAAAATCTGCAATGTTGTTCATATTAAGTCACCTTTGGGATAGAAAAAGTAAATTACTTGTATAAATGCAAGACGGTATTGATAACAGATAGATTGCATTGTCTTTTCGGATTATCAAATGGTTAATTTAAAATGATGGAATAATTGCAAAAGTTAACGAAAATAAACGTATTATAGGTTAAATACAAAAACATTGTAAAAAAAAAAAAAAAAATCTGAAAATGATCATCATGATCATCACTGCAAAAGCCTGTGAGGACACTTCCTCTGGAAAATGATATTTTGAGCTTTTCTGCTCCCACAAAGTGAATTATATGATGTTTAATTTCTTCTCTATGGCCATTTGTAAATACCTGTAATTCAAAACAAGTAAATCTTGATTTGAAAATCTATACATTACGGTGAAGGTGTATAGTGTGGTGACCGAAAAAACGTAATGAAATGCTCAATGAAAGGTGATCATGTAAATATGGAATCTTTTAAGTGATCTTTTTAAGTCTATAGAATAAGTGACGTGCTTAAGATTTGTCTTCGGTACATCGAGGCGGTCTCATGTGTCCCACCAATAATTTTAAGCAATAACTTTATAATTAATTTGTAACCTATTTGCTTGTATTGATTAATTATAATAATTAAATTACTCACAATTAGCTTACAAATCCAACACTCCAATAATCACAATTTATTTGAACATGTCGCTATTGTTAGTGCAAAAGATGTAACGCTCATGTAAGAACTTTATATGTTTATCCTCCTTGCTCTAAAGGGACAATTTGTATTCTGAAACTGTTGTAAGTAGTCTGCTAAATAGGAAAATAGAAGAAGGAAAAAATATGAAATTAGATTATCAAACCATAAAGAAATAACAGATTTTTTCTATAAAAAAAAAACAACTCAATTTTTACATACGACCTTTTGCACTACAATAACAGTAGCGATATGATGAATAAATGAAAATAATTCATATCGTTCATCATATATTAAGATATATTGTGATTATAAGAAGTTTCATTTGGTAAGCCATAGGTGTGCTATCTAATTATTTTGAATGAGATCACTAAAATTATATCTAAAAACAACCTATTAGTTAACAATTACCAAATGAAATTGTAATTGAAATACTCATTACTTTATTCTTAAGTCCTCTTCTCATATATTACAGCATCCTGATCAATAATATATATAAATCATTTCTCCAAAATTAGAAATCAACAATCTCATAAGAGAACATTATATCAGAGGCTTAAGAGAGTCTCAAAAATTATATTACTGGAATATATTCGAAGTCCTCTTATTAAAAATTCTTAAAGTAAATTGAAATTCCATGTGGAAAACTTCGAATCTGATGACACCGATTTCTCTTTTCATAAAAACAACGACTGAAAAAGGAAAGATTTTTTAACTTTTTTTTTTTATCTTCATATAGGGTACACGAGTGCTACTATTCTGTTTTGTAAAGGAGAAAAATATCGTAGAGTTTAAAAATTGTTAAGATGTGTCCTTCTCTACCCTAGCAAGAGATAAAGAATAAAAGAACGAAAATAAAATTATAAAGGATAGAATAATAAACAAGAAATAAAATGTTACAAACATCAAATAACGATATAATGGACCATGGCAGAGAGAAGTATTAATAAAGATTTCTAAAGCCAACTGACAAAAAATGTTCTCTCTGAAGATACTCCGGGAGAATGAAAATGAATAAGCAATGAAGAAAAACAAAAACATAAGATTTAAATTTTTTCACAAGCATAGGAGTTTACCTTTCTTCCAAAAATATAATTTAATATGCAGCACTAGTGAATCCAATATTTATTTATTTTTTTGGAGAGGGGGGGAGAGAGGCTTCAGCCTGTAAGTTTTTTTAAAATATTTATATAACGATTATTACTTTGGAAAAAAACAGAAAGATACTACCTATAAGAAATGGCATTTAAGCGATTATTGAAGTCCTATTAAATGTAATTAAACAAGCAATAATACTTTAAGACATATTTTTAAAATATATTTTTTTACCAAAAAACATGGTACGTTTTACCATTTTTGAGAGGAGGGGCCTGAAATTCCTTCTTTCTCCCCCCTTTTTCTCCACATGTGGTATACAGTGAATAAAGCATTTATAAAAAAATTATCAGCTGTTTCTATATCGTCCTACGCCTTGCCGCCACATGCGTGTTGAATTTAAATTGCCTGTTTCATTCACCTGATGATTACCTGGCTAATAATATCTAATTAACTGAATAACACCCTGAATTCTTTCGGGTATACAAAACAACAGAAGGTAATAGAAATATATATTTAAAAAAAAATCACATTATATATTTCTCACTGTGCTACAACTAAAACCTTTTTTTCTTTTTCCTGGGAATTAATCTGGAATAATTCCAAGAAGAAAAATAGTTTTTTTTTTTAAGATTACTTTAATATGCTTAAAAATGTGTCCGTGTACTTGGAATAATAGTGTATCTCAGAGCTGTAGTTGGTTGGAAATTAAGTTACAGACTGAGTTCAGTGTTGCATGAAATATACGTTTTCCATCATGTACCCAACGCGCGTAGTAACCTGATTAAAAAGATAACATGATAAAATAACTAAAACTTCGCGATTCGGTGCCGGAGGAGTTTTTAACTTAATACCTTTCTCTCCTCTCTGACTTGAGAAAAAACACGTACATCCTAAAAGGCGAGTAGGTGGAGGACAAAAAAAAAAAAAAAAAAAAAAAAGGCGGGATGGCCAAGCTTTTGCAATACACGCGTTGTCCGACAACCCTGTAATCTGAACAATTCGATTAAACTCTGTCATTAATCTTCCTTCCTCCCTTCACCGCTAACTCAAGAAAAATCCTATAGCCGAAAATAAGAATTAAAGGAGAAAAAAAATAAATAAAGTTTGAGCGAAGAAAGTTAAAAAAAAAATGAATATCTTATACTGTCTATAACTTTTACTTTCCTAATTGTACTTATCAACGACATGGCCACGGCTGAAATGCTCATCAGAAGGCGACCGAAAAGGAGCTGGATGAGAGATCTCCTTTCCTGATTTTAGGATGTAAACAGACCAGGGAAGAGGTGCTGCTGGGTTCCATTCTTCGTCATGACTATCATGTCATCTTCTACCAAACAACAAATCTGATAGTTGTCGCTACCATGACAGGTGCTGATAAAGAATTGAAAACCCCCCCAAAAAAAAAACTTTCATAGTTTTTAAATTCAATATAAAAAAAATACATTATTCAAAGTAGGAATAGGGTATAAAGTGAAAGTTTAGTGATGCGCCCTCCCAGAGGTGTCCCTCCCCTCCCCCAAGCTCGATCACGCATGAACCTTCCCCCACACCTTCCAAGATAATTTATTGGTATCCTCTTCTTAAAAACAGTGCAAACAAACGTATAATTTAAAAATTCGTACATTATATACAATTACACATTTTGTTGTATTTTCTATGCTTCCATTTGCCTGTTTGATTTGAAAGTTTTCAATTAGAAAATTCATAATCCAGTCGAAATGTTTCACCCTCAAAAATGTTGATGACGCAACTTGCTTGTTTTTGGTGAATCACTGCTCTGGCCATATCACTGCTCTGAAATACAAACGAAAAACGATATTCAAGCCAATTTATGTTAGTCTTGAACAAGCATTTAAAATTTAACGAATAATATAATTCATGAAATAAGAAATACGCGAATGTTTTCCGTAAAAAATAATTTTAGTTTTTGAACTTACAGTGTTTTTCTGGTTGTTGATTCTTAAATTCACTTCAAAAACAAAATTACTATTTTTGGGTCAAAAAAGTCTCTCTGAAGGATTTGGGAACCCTGAAAGCCGGAACAGTTGTTAAAAGGAATGAATAAGTAAGATAGCATCGGGTAGATTGAAGAAGGTACAATTAGAGTAGGACGAGAGAAGGTAAGAAGGATCATAAATTGTGACGATGATAAAGCGCTATCTGAATGTAGTGAGAACAAATCGCTCGTAGTCCCGAGCTGGTCTCCCTCAAACGTGATTAATATACGTGTACCTCTCGAGGGTACAACACTCTACAGATGTTGATAATTCATAACTCTTGTTCCGCCTTTATATCAATCCAGTGTTATTTTTTTTTAAATATTATTTATTACATGTACTTTAAATATATTATTCTGTAATACCGAGATATTTTAATGTAGAACCGAAAAAAAATTATAATATTAATTTTCTAGAACCAATCAAATCGTACCATAATAAAAAGATAACATTAAAAAAAACCTGGGTTTAAAATCGATAATTATTTTTTTTCACAGAATCACATAACAATTATTATATCTATTTAAATTTTATAATAATGTAGAGATGGTTGACCGTGATATAATATGAGAAGGAGTTGGTCGGGAGAGGTGGGGGAGGCTGAGGTCAAATATATATTAAATTTTAAAAATAGAATAGAATAGAAAATAGAACTTTATTCTGGGACTAAGTCCCCTTAGAATAACAAAGATGAATTAATTCAAAATAAAATACGAATCTGGCCAAAAACTAACTTAGAAAAATTCTAACGTAATATACATTATTTAAAAAGTAGTATGTAACCACTAAGAAATAAACAAAAAAAAATAAAAATATACACATATATAAACACACGCACATATATATACATACACACACATAAAAATATATATACATACATACACATACATACATACATAAATGAACATACAATCTTCTCCAAATTTACTTATTATTACGATTAAAAAAAAAAAAAAAAAAAAAGACAGAAAAGAAATTACATATCTATATATACATAACTGCACAATTTATAAATAATAGCTATCTAATAGAAACATAATTTAATACAAAATGTAATAATATTTACAGTGATTCATAAAATAATAAGCAAACACTAAGATAAAATAAAATCTCAGGAATAATTGTGGTATAAAGGTAAAAAAGGAAAAATAGTATTATTAATTATTACGCCGACGTTTCGACCCACCTTCCAGGTCTTCATCAGGGCGTGGCGTAATAATCGAATCGTCGGCGTAATAATTAAAAATACTATTTTTTAAAATTTAGTATTTATTTCACAGCACCCCCCGATCAACTCCTTCTCATATTTAATTTTTAATTTAATAATCGAGCCTATTTATAAATAATTGTTTTAAACATGTATCCGCATCTGTCATGGTATTGATAATCAGCAGATGTAGCTGGGATAAATAAGGATTGTCATTATAGGCATGAGGAAAGAGAGCATCCCGTAGCACCTCTTCCTGGTCATTATTTACTGAGTGGTGAGGAGATCTATCACCCACCTCTTTTTTATTCTCTTCCTGATGGGCATCTCAATCGTGGTCATATTGTTTATAAATCTGTTTGTCTGTCCGTGTAGTTTTAGATGAAAACGAGAGTAAAGAGTACGTATGTGTTGGTCTTTAGTTGGTTGTTGTAAGTCGTTATGTTAAGTTTTGTTGTAGTTAACGTACCAGAGAGCTCCTGTTATAAGTCTTAAAATTTTCGATTGAAATGACAATAGTTTTTGTAATTGCGTCTTTTTTTGCCGAATCGTAAATCTGAGATGTGTGTGTCTAGATGGGTTTGAGCAGTGTATCTATTTAGTTTATGTCAAACTCTCAATTTCGATTTCGAAAACAAGTGAATAGAGTATTTTCAATCACCTGCTTAAAGTCTGTAGTTTCATTTTGACGTCTATAGCCCAGATCATATTTTTGTCGAATATTAGTCCCGGGAATCGGTACGCGAACTCGTAATTATTTTTATCAAATTATCTTTATATTTTTTTATCCGGGTTGACAGGAAACGCGTAATGCCGTGCACACGCAGAATGCCCTAATTGTCCCTCCCTCCACCCCTAAAAAAATAAAATGATAGCAAAAATTTGTACCAATTTTTACCAACATGATAGCAAATCTATGATGAAAATATAATAAAAAAGATTATTAGATTATTATTTTTTCTTTATAAGTACTCTTATCTTTAAGGCTTTTTAGGTGAGAATCAATAAAATAAAATAAAGAATAAAAATAATATTTATTCAAAATCAAGGGTACTTAAAAAATTAAGTATGCTAAAAAAGTGCTGTTCAAAGATACTATGATCTCATGGAAATAGTATATGTAGTATAAACGAATAAATGGTATTATATCTAGCGTGTTCCACAGAGGTAACGAATCACTTCATCCGGAAAGAATCAGTTGGACCTAGTCCAAACCATACCTTGTCTGGAAATTCTTCATGAGACACTTCCTTTGTGTCCTGGAAGAGGAATAGTCCTAGGAAAAGAAGAGAAGGACTGATCGGAAGGTCGAGGAAGCTGTCCACACAGGGCTTACCAAACATAAACATAGTCCATCATCCTGCTAACAGCTGCACGATAGCGGGTCGTTGGCCCTGTTTGCGTTCCAATCATTATTGCGTGGTTAGATGGAGAGATTCAGCCAGGAGATTATTTCCACCAATCCACGATTTCGAAACAACTTATAATTTAAAATAACTTTCAATTTATAAATTTGTCGTCGTTGTAGGAAAACACATAAACAATATAATACATATATATTATGAAATATATCCAATAAATTATGTTTTTTTAATCAGTGGTTGAAACGTTTATGGTACGTTCCAATTTAACAGAGAAACAGATGTTGATAATTCATAACTCTTGTTCCGCCCTTATATCAATCCAGTGTTGTTTTTTTTAACATTATTTTTTATATATACTTTAAATATATCCTTCTGTAATACCGAGATCTTTTAATGTAGAACCGAAAAAAATTATAATATTAATTTGCGAGAACCAATCAAGTCGTTTTATAATAAAAACCTGAGTTTAAAATCGATAATTATTTTTTTCACAAAATTTTGTAAAAATTATTATACCTATTTGATTTTTAATTCAAAAATCGAGCCTAATTTATAAATATTTTTTTAAACATGTATCCGAACCTGGTAATGACGATCAGCAGATGTAGCTGGAATTAATAAGGATTGACATTGTAGGCATGAGGAAGTATAGCACCCAGCGTCACATCTTCCGGTTGAGATGAAAACGTTTTATAAATATTTCAAATAAAGACGTTCCTATATAAGTGTTTGGACGATACTAGTATTCTTAACATATATTTTACTATCCCATTATTCCGGAAACAATATACCTTATACTGAGCCGGAAGCCATGGAAAGCCGGCAATCCATCTTGGAAATGCTTGGACAGAATTGGATAGCTTATTGCTCACATGGTAGCAATTTGCTCACCCAAGGGTCAACTGAAATGGAGCCTTACTGCGTTATCACTTCCACCTAACTACACAACTGTCACAAAATAAATAATGTCCCTTCTCGAACCATAATATTTATGTATCAACTTTTATTCTATATTCAAATATTACAAACATGGCGTAAAATAAAATAAAAAATATTATTAATAAGTATATTTTTTTCTGCATTTAAGAATTTTAATTATCACGAAAAAGTTGCAAATGTGGTAGTATTTTTGTTGTGTAATTTCTGGAAGTTCTGATAGGTTCTGGAAATTTTAAGGCTATATATTAATTTAGTAAGGGGATTTATTTTATATATTGTACTTTTTAGGTATAGTTTCTTTTAAATTTTAAGAAGAAAACAATTGAAACCAAATACGGAACGATTAAAGTAACTCAATGATTTAAATACCTTGGAGAAATCATATGCAGCAATAATTTCTGTTTTATTAACAATCGTAACTTAATTTTTTTTCTATTTAATCTATTACCGTTAAAAAATACACTAAATTGCTTTCTTGAAATTCGTATTCCTTAGTTTCAATTTCAGCAGTAGTCATAGTTTAATAAATAGTTTCAAGAAGCAAAATAGTAACTAAATACAAGTTTATTTAATAATTCTTCTACATCTCGACATCACACTCGCTGATTATCGGAACTTCTGGCAGGTGTTAGTTGAAAAATCAATAAAAAATAACATAAAAAAATATTAACAGATTTTATCAAAGATAACAATGTAATCTAAATTTCAAATATAATTCACACATATACACGAGTGTTGTGAAACAATTTGAGCTCAGAACACTTGGCAAATCATGGAATAGAATGAGTTTAAACTATTAATTAAAAGCTATATGCAGCTTGACCGATTCTTAAGTTTTATTACGGAAAATTCTATGAGATCTCGTGAACATTAAAAAAAAAAAAAAAAAAAAACATGAATTAAAATTATTGAGAAAAAGTTGTTAATATATTTTAGTATCGTCAATTTTCGGTTGGTTCCATATAAATTCATATGTAAATTCGTGATTAATATAAACTTGCGATACCTCAAAAACTAAAAACGTTAAAAAAATTAATTAAAAAAAATACTACAGAAATAGAAATAGTATGTTCTATCCGCAATGATAGAAAATACAATAATTTAAATCAGAATTTGACCAGGTCTGATGTATACTGACCTGGCAAACAGAAGTATTTTAAATTTTTTTATTTGAAATACTGCCAAGGTCTGGCAATGGAATTCGTAGTAGATTTCGTCCCATCTATTGATGCAAGTCAACATGCAAAGGAATATCGAGTGTTTTTTTAGAAGAGGGGAAGGATGGAAGACGACTTTAAGAATTTGAAGATGTTAATATAATTTCCTCAATAATCTACCAAAATATTTTGGTAGATATGCAACTAAATTCACAAAAAATAGATAGGGTTATTTTCGCTATCGATTTCATTTTTAATTATTTTTTTAATTTTAATTAAACGTAATACACTTAACAAGTGACTCAAACTACTTTACTTTTTTTTCTAAATCTTCAAAAACTAAAACTAAAACTAAAACAGAAACTGAATACATATACATACTTACTTAAGTCCATATGTACGCACTCATCACAAATATACGGCATCGTTAAAAAGACTCACCTACAAAAACTTCAAACGTTGCAATCATAATTATTGCTACTCATAACAAAAGAACTTTGATACGTGACTAACTCTACATACTGACCCTCACCTTCCACCAGTTGACCAACATATAACGATTCTTTATCAACGATTTTGCACAAATTTAAATCGACATAATAACAGACTTATAAGAGACATGGCCAAAGCTGACATACCCCAGAACATGAGAAGGATACTAAAAAGGCGTTGGATGAGAGATCTCCTTCCTGAAACAACCTAAGTAAATGTAACAAGTTAGGGAGAAGTACTGCTGAGTACTTTCCTTCCCTATGCCTGTTATGTTATTATTTCGTGTATCGTCATCACATTTGCTGATTGTCAACAATAAGTTAACAGGTGCAAATATATCTTTTATGGACAAAAAAAAATAATTTTTTTATTATAGATAGTGTTGGTTTTCTATTAAAAAAAAAACAAACAAAATATTTCTAAAATGTCTATCAGTAAGAGCTATCCGTTCTTTCCAAATACACGGCAGACATTATATCCGATATAGGAGCAACCAGGCTCCCTTTTTTTATTTTCTGTTTTGAATATATAAACTAAAGAAGTTTATTTTATAACTATAACAAGTAATAAATAAAACCGTTTTAACATTTTCCGTCACGATTTCAAACCATCAACCCTATTCTTAAGTATTTTCTCAATATTCTAGTTTATTCAAAGTTTTGCTATATCAGAAATAATCAAAGAGGAAAGAAAGAAGAAGAAAGAGGAGAGTGCCTTACAAGGTCCTTCCATTAAAAGATTATCAAGGATGCCATGACAAGGGAAACCACTCCTGTTCGGAGCCCAAAGCAAACCTACATTTGTGTGTCTAATCCTCTTCGTCGGGAAACCAGTCTCGCGTGTTCAGGAGTACTGTCAATATTCGATCAGTAAAGCTTTTTTTTTACACATTTAAACATACGCCATTTACAATTTTACGCCATTTAAACATACATTTATATAGGTATAGGTATGTATGTTTACATAGAATCATTATACGTAATAATCTTTATAAATCGAATATTGATTATTCTTCAGTTCTTCTTTGATTATTTCTGATATAGCAAAACTTTGAATAAACTAGAATATTGAGGAAATACTTATGAATAGGGTTGATGCTATAAAATCGGCTTTATTTAATACTTGTTATATATAAAAAATAAACTTCTTTAGTTTATATATTCCAAACAGAAAATAAAAAAAGAGAGCCTTGTTGTACTTGTATTGGATATAATGGCTGTCATGTTTTTGTAAAAGATGGATAGCTCGTACTAATAGACATTTTAAAAATATTTTGTTTACTATTTTTAGAAGAAAACCATGTCACATATATACTATAAAAAAAAAATTGAAACCAATTACGAAAATTGTAAGAAATAATTATTTAAAAAAATTTAATTTAACAACATTTATAATTCGACGACACGCGAGCCCACCAGTTTAAATCGGCGGGAACCAATTTTTTTAGAGAATCACACAGTTGCCTTAGGCTGATACTAGACAAAATAATGACCTGGAGCCACACTTCAAAAAGAACAGAAATAATTCAAACAAGATACTGAAAATGCTATATAATAATAATAATAAAAGGCTTAGCGAACCCGGAAGTTCAATGCCGGCACCACCAATCACTTATCACACTTCTTCATCCAAACCCAGTCCCTTCCGATCGGTTTTAATGCAATCTTCCCAACTTCGCTTCGGTATACTTCCCGGGCGTTGATCATTCGGTACAGCAAATATCAACCTTTTAGGAATTCTATCGTTACCAAGGCCAACTACGTTACTTTCGTTAACAAGCCTATTTGATTCTCCGCGATGTAATCACCTCAATTATATCAAATGGATATAGTTTACGCAATTCGGCGTTGTATAATCGTCTGAACTCTGAAGTTAATTCATCCTCCTTCGGTCCGAATATTCTACGCAATATTTTATTTTTAAAAGGTATGAGCAACCTTAAAACGTTGCTCATACCTTAATGTAAGCGGCCACGTTTCGCATCCATTGTAGGTAAGATAATGGTTTTACAGATTCTAATTTTTAATTTTCGGGACAAGAGACGCGAACTAAGTACTTTTGTCACAGAAAAATAGCAAGCATTTCCCGCCTTCAGTCTAACCTTAATCTCTTATCTAATTTTGTTTTTTCTAGTTATCTTAGATCCTAGACACATAAAATTCTCTATCCTTTCAAAGATACTACCATCTATATCGATGAAAATACTATTCTCTCGTTTTTCTAAATCGAATTATTTATCGAAATCGAAAATCAGATATGACTTTTTTTTTCTAAATTATTCATTCATGAATATTTACAACTGTATTACAAAATAAATACATCAAGTGAATGTGTACATAGCAATTAATTCACATGAAAGTGCTTGTTAAGAAACTACCCATTGGTACTCTAATAATATATCTACATAAAGAGATCACGAAGCTATCTTCTTTTCAGACCCCTCGAAGGATTATCAGGAATCGAAACGATAAAGCATGCAAAGAAACAAGAGGATTTGGATAGTAATGAAGTATAATGGAATTATAGGTATCAATATTGGGCCAAAACGGAAACATATGGAACGTCTATGTATTTTCGGATTATTTTATTTGTGGCACAGTACGTGTGCTACGAGCACTTAGAGTCCGAAAAACACATTTTTAGCCATTGGTCTGTCAGAAATATAATGAAATTCCCTACAAAACTATATAACAATCATTTATATCGGTCAACTATTAACAAAGTTACAGCTATTTACAGCTATTTAAATTTCAATGTAATATTACAGTTTGATATCCTGATGTAAGAAAAGGGTGAATGAGAGAAAAAAGATAACTAAGTGAAAGTTATAAAATCTATTGCCCGCATCACACAAGCTTCACTAATACCTTTACGTTTAACAGAAATTGTTTGACAAAATTAGGCAATGACAAAAAGATTTTGATCAGAAATATTAGAGGGTATTGAAATGTTTACACTAATCTGCCTTAAGCCGGTTTACATTGCTTTAGTTTATCAAATAAATCGTACTCAAATCTATTCTTTTCTCAATTTTCGGGAAAATAAATCTAATTCAATTTTTTCTTGTCCGTGATGGTCTTATGTAAAGATATAAAAACGTTAATGAAATAGGTAGGAAAGTCGTGTGAGCGGACACACCAGCTTTTTTTAAAATGTCTTTGTTAACTTATCTTTTTGTAATATTTAATATTTAATTTTAATGGTTTTTGTCAACTTTTCTTCCTGTACTTCTTAATATTCAAGCTGTGCTCTTTAACTCCTCTCCTGTTAATATTAATTGTTATTTTTTAAATAACATATTTTTAGCTTTTGTCCTTAAAATCATTAACCTTTATTTTAATGAATTTCTTTAATATAACATTTAAATTTATGTATTCATCTTTTTTTAAAAAAGTTCTGTACACCTTTACTTGAAATATTTCCAGAGAGAATTTTTCGTTTTAAATTTAGAAATCTTTATTCCGAGAAAAAAAAAAAAATGAAAATAAAGATTTCATACCATAACTGATTAAAAATAAAAGTTAATGTTTCACTTAAAGTCCTGAAATAAAACTACGAAGGACATTTATAATTCACATTATCATTTATTATTTTACTGTAATACAATCCAAAGGATATATCAGAAATTTTATTACTTTTAATATATATAACCAATCAGTTATGGTATACAATCTTTATTTTTAATTTTTTTCTCTTACATCGAAACTAAAGCTTTTCTCTTGCAACTTATCAAGTAAAGGTTTGCAGAACTTTTTAAAAAAAGAAGAATACATGAATTTGAAGGTTATTTTAAAGAAATTCGTTCCGCTAAAAAAATAAGTAGAAATAATGGTAAGGTGATCGCACCAGTCATGGAAAGATTAAATTTTAAATGTAAATAATAAGGTTCCTAATAATAAGGACGACACATCAATTGCAGAGAGTTACAGACTACATTGCTGGAGCTTTAGAACAAAAACTATATGCAACTGGAGTATTTTTGGATGTTGCTCAGGTGTTTGATAGAGTCTGGCACCAGGGTCTTCTCTTTAAACTAAAGACTATACTTCCATACACCTACTATCTTATCCTTCAATCTTTCCTCTTCCACAGATTTTTTTCAGTTCGGCAGGGCTCGGAAGTGTATTCAGTCCGTCCAACCTTGGCCGGAGTTCCCCAAGGTTCAATACTAGCCCCTCTACTTTACGTTATATACACTTACGATATACCTATTGACGATGAGATCTTGACAGCTACATATGCAGAGGATACAACAATCCTCACAAAACATCAAGACCCTACACAGGCCTCACTAACTCTACAACATCATTTGCTTAAACTACAAGATTGGTTCACATTATGAAAAATTCGACTTAATCATAACAAATCCAAACATATAACATTTTTTTTTTTATTTGGGTTTTATACAGCTCAAGGAGTCATATCCCCAACACCCAAAAGCCACTGCTCCCTGTCCATCCAATCTCCCTCACGAAGCCCTCTGGCTACCATGCTTTCCTCCTCGTCCTCTATCCATTTCTTCTTTGGCCTTCCACGCTTCCTTCTTTCAGGTGGCACATAGTTATAAATTTTCTTTGGCCAGCGGTTCTCATCCATCCGCATTAAGTGGCCATACCACTTTAACCGTTTGGTCCCGATCAGGTGAAGGATGTTCTTTTGACATCCGACCTTTTCTCTAATTGCTGCGTTTGGGATCCGCTCGATTCTGGATATGCCACAGCTTCTTCTCCAGAAATCCATTTCCATGGAAAGCAACTTCCATCTTTTTTGTCAGTGTCCAGACTTCTGATCCGTAAGTGGCTACGCTTTCTACAAAGGAATGGTATATCTTTTTTTTTGTTTCTAATCTTAGTTCTTTCCTCCATAGGGTTGAATTTATCGAACTTATTATTCTTTTCCCATTATTTATTTTATGTTCGATATCAACCTCACTACCACCCTTTGAAGATAACCAGTATCCGAGGTACTTGAACTGTAGGCCGACATTTAGCGTCCAGTCATCAATTTCAAGGGGCAAATTTGGAGCGTTAAAAACCATATACTCTGTTTTACTTTCACTGATTTTCAGACCCCATCTGGAATACGTGTCCAGCAACTTCCTCATCATATAGCTAACATCATCCGGATCCGATGCGATTATGACTTGGTCATCGGCACATTCTGTTTTGGGTTTGAAAGCGAAATATTTTTTTCCGATGAAGGGGTGCTGGCCCTACGATCAACCTTTTTTAAACTGCAAGGACAGTGGTTTGATTTTGGGGTTGCCTTCCCCTAGACAGGTTGCCTTCACTATGGCTACGAGTCCTGTCCACCCAGGTCGCAGTTTAACGTCATGCCCGGGACGCACATATAACATTTACTCTTCGAAAAAACACCTGTCCTCCAATTTATATTGACAACAATCAAATTCCTCAAACGGACACGGTACTTTACCTTGGACTCACCTTCGACAGAAGGATGACATGGGGCCCACATGTTAAAATGAAACGTATGACACTTAACAAACGACTCAAACTACTTTACTCTCTTTTTGCCAAATCTTCAAAACTAAAACTAAAACAGAAACTGAATACATATACATACTTACTTAAGCCCATATGGACATACTCATCACAAATATACGGCATCGCTAAAAAGACTCACCTACAAAAACTTCAAACGTTCCAATCAAAATTATTGCGACTCATAACAAAAGCACCTTGGTACGTGACTAATAAAACTCTACATACTGACCTCCACTTTCCAACAGTTGACCGACATATAACGATCCTATATCAACGATTTTACACAAATTTAAATGGACATAATAACAGACTTATAAGAGACATGGCCACAGCTGACATACCTTAGAACATGAGGAGGAGACTAAAAAGGAGTTGGATGAAGGATCTCCTTCCTTAGAAAACCTAAGTAATTGGAACAAGTTAGGGAAGATGTACTGCTGAGTACTTTCCTTCCCCATGCCTGTCATGTCATTATATCATTATCGCCATCACATTTGCTGATTGTCAACTTATTGTTGACAGGCGCAAATGCATATTTTACAGACAAAAAAAAAAAAAAAAAAGAAAGGTTCCTTGTTAATTTAAATGTTCCAGTTTTTCTGGATTGAAGAACAATATCCTCTATTGACAACTGTTCGAACAAAGTTTTTAAAAGAAAATTTTAAAATCTCTATGATAGTTTTTTCTATAGTGCTATTGATACTAGTGTGTTTCATACCTTCCTACTAACAGTTTTGCTAAGATCAAGTTGAACATTTATGTTATCTTATTTTTCTAGTTAAATAAAGATTTTAGAATTTTTCTGAGGTATGTCTATATCTGGTACTGACCCCCTGTTAATTACTGGAACAGTTGAATTTCAGAATTTCCATCACTAGTGCAAAAAGATATATTTTTTAATGGAGATTATACCTGCATAACTTATATATATATATATTTCATACACAAAAATGTATGAGAAAGGCACGGTTTAGAGAAGACCTACGAAGTAATTTACGAGGAACGTCATGTATATTTATGTATTTCTTTTCCAATTAGGATTTAGACCTTAATTTGTTTTGCCCCATTCGGTTGACCTCTCTTATAGATTATCCCTCTAAAAATATATTTAAAATAAAAACCAGGCGGAATTAATTAAGTTATAAAATAAATACCGCTTAAAGAAATAAAATAAAATAAAATAAAAGGTACTTTATCATGTAAGAAATGGGTTTTATAAACGTTTAACCGCAAACGACCCCACCCCTTACAGAGGTAAGTCTGAGACGAATATTTTAAGTGACTATAAAGAGGAAAGAAGCGAGATCAACTCTCTCTTCTGAGGGCGTGCCAGAGGGGCGGGAAATTCGATTGATCACTGTTTATTCCTTTATTTCCTTCATCTACCCTCACAATTCTTTTTCTAAGATAAAATTTTTTTTTTCTTATCTCATTATCTCAAACTCTATTTTTAGAAATATAAATTCATTTCCTGGTTTCTTTAAAGAAAAAAATTTCTTTAACTATAAAAACCACACAATTAAACTGCTCTTTATACTTTTATTTCATATCCAAACATAACTTTAAATTTGTCTGTATCCATCGAATTATAGTTGAATAAAATTTTAGTATTGTTAAGATGTTGATTGTGGATCGACTCATTTCAGGTCATACAAGGGGGTAGTGTTGCCCAAATGGATGGACCAAGACAAGTCTTGGTCTTGTCCAATCAGTCTTGATATTGATCTTGGTCTTGAGCAAGAGTCTCGCATCAGTATTGCAGTTACATATTAGCTTATTATTACTATAGAGATTTTGCAATTTTTCAGGTTGGTGAAACCTAACTAAGCTCAAATGAATAATTTGATTAGTTAAATGCAAAAGTATTTTGTTTATGCCAATCATTTACATATAGTAAATAAAATTGGAAAATATTAGTAACTATTTTCCCTTAATTTTTATTCACAAGACGATTTTTTTTTTTTTTTTACCATTCTTGGTCTTTGGTCTTGCAACAGTAAGATCTTCGTCTTGCAAAGTGCAACACCAAGACCGATTTTGGGCAACATTTACAAGAGGCATTGAATCGACATACCTTCATAGGATTTTAGGCAAAATCTCAGTTGTACCTGCCCGTATAAGTACATAATTTAGTTGATTTAATTTTAAAAGTCAACGAGTTCACATTTTATGGAGTTTTTATTTATATTATTATTATATATATATATATATATATATATATATATATATATATATATATATATATATATATATATATATATATATATATTTGTGAATTTCGATTACATTCACTGATCCATATAACACAATCCTATTATATAGCAAGAATATATATATATATATATATATATATATATATATATATATATATATATATATATATATATATATATATATATATATAAATAAATAAATGTATGTTTATATAATCTTTAGTTGATATAATATTTCAGAGATTAAGATAATTAAGTATGAATTTTTATAATATACAGTTTTGTATTAAACTGCAAAGTTTAATTCCTGAAAACACTAAATTATGTTGTTTTCTTTTAAAGTGTCATAGGCATCTTTTAGAAACATTATTGCATGGAAATATGGAATGAAACTTTATTTTATTAAATATAATACATACGATATATATATGTATATTTTTTCAACAATTTTGTTTTTGTTTCGCGCTGTAGACCATGCAGATCTTAAGTCGCTTTGGAAGATGGCCTTCGTACAGACGTATATTATTTGAGAGAGAACACCCAGATTGCAGAGGGTCATCCAACGTCATATTGCTACGAACCGTGGTCTCCATGGTGCTTTGGCAGGCCATCCATATCCGATAACTTTAGGGCCAATGTGTCTTTACCATCGAATCATTCGAGTTTAAGGACGGTGACAAATGGGTCTAGATCCATGGATTATGACTACAAGTCTAATAGTGCTCAGAATTAGCTGTCACAAGAGGACCTAGGTTTCTGTTCTGAAATAGACCATCTACAGACCAAATCTCGGTGATTTGGGAACATCCTGGAAAATCACCCGTCGATTTTAGTTAATTCCTGCAATCTAGTGGGTCTTATATACCATGAGGAAGGGTAACTCGGACAACGTGGTTTTTCTTAATGGTCGCTTGGACGGCCTCCCATCCCCGCTGGAAGTCGCATAACTTGGTAATTTCCTATTGTAAACGTCTTAGCCCGATCGGCTATCCCGGATCATGTTATATTTTGTCGGTTTATTGCTTAAAGTCACTAATTATTTTGATGACTTTTCTCTCTGTAAAATCATAACTAATTGCATTGATATTTGATATAAAGGTGTGTTGAACATTTTGATTCACTTATTGCTTTTTTTATATCGCTGGTTGAGATCGAAATTTACAAAAATCTTTAGCTCCATCCAAAACATAAGGGGTTAATTTTTTTATTAACCAACGATATGAAATATTTTATGTATCTTGTAAAGTATAGTGTAGGAGTACTAATTTGGTGAAGTCGGAATTTTACCATGACCTGGCCGATCATTCGTTTGACAACATAATTTGTTTGTTATGATATACCAATTGATGTTAATCTTCGAAATAGACAAATATAGCAACGAATGGAACATACAGGAAATAATTTGCCTGTCAGTATGCCGACGAAGAAATTGGCTCTTGGGGAGTCAGACGTCAGTCACATGGGAAATACAATTTCTTTGATAAGGCTTATTTTCAGCAGGTGTCATGTCGGAATCATCCTCTCATATAATAAGAACTCTCTTCCACCCACGTTATAGCGAAACATAAAAGAAACATTTCTTAATGTAGATGTTACATGAGTGAGACTATTGCAATTATGTTACATATCTTAGAATTAATAACATGTAAAAATGCTCGAATAACAATAGACTTGTTGAGAAATACATACATTTAATGAGAAATAAAATTGCATTAAATAAAATAAAATAATCATGATTTTTTTGCAATTTCTAAATTTAGCGAATAATTATTGTGAACAATTCAAGAAACCAGATTTATGTATAAGATAAGAATAGACGTAGTTAAACAATTATATGGAATGCCCATGTGCATCCAGACGCTCTTTCGTACATTAAATAAAATCACAATGGATTTTTAGTACCAACGGCGTGCCTAAAATTAACGTGAACTCTGCAATTAGCTCTGAATCAATGACCGTTATGGAAGCAGATAAATCAAAATTGTCAAAATATGGCATGTATTTGTTTATGATACCTTCTCTAAAATATTAATTTGTTTTCCTGAATAAATTCATTAAATCTTATTTTTTACCATTTTTCTTCTTTTTTTTTGTTGCGATTTATGCCATCTGAGGACCACGCGTATATTATTATTTCTTGACTTTTATTTTAGGCCAACATTTTTTTCAATAATTTCGTCTTTTCGTTCTTCTGCTCATTTACTTCCTTCCTTTCTGCTCTTTTCTACTCTGAAGAACTTAATTTTATTCACTGTTTCTCTGAATTTATCATTATCTATGGATTCATATTTTTTCATCTCTAGTCTTATGTACTGTTTAATAACTATGCAATTTAAACTTTACTGCAACAACAATCTATGCCCTTGCCGGATTAGTTATGGTGCAAAACATCGCACATCAAGACATTGTACTGTACTGAATGATAAATGAGTATGGTAAACACATCTCATCAGCAATATGGCAAAAATAAAACATAATTAAGTTAGATAGATTTATTGCAAGAAGCCATCAAGCAACATTTTATAACCTCAAATCACTAAAAATTGTGATTGATATTTTTCTATTTCTATTTCTATATACAATTTCTTCCTACATCTGTCAAGGATATTGTTTGATGTTTTTCATTCTCACAACTTTGTCAAATAACCTTTTGTTTATCATATCTTTACTCATTCTCTTTATGTGACCAAAGAATTTCAATTTCCTTTTCCTCATTGATGTTTCTAGATCTTCGACATCTTCGCACAATTTTTTATTATTTTTAGGCCAGTACTTATTTCCCGCTTTTATTGGTCTGTGTATCACTTTAGTATCACTACCACTCTGTTTTCAATAGCTTTTTGGTACTGATAAATCCTATAGTTTCCATTTCATATAACACTACATGTTTAAATACTGTTTCTTGCCTTCTCTTTGCTTTTATTGAAAGATTCCTCCCGTTTTCTAGTTTTTTTAGAAGGTATCTAATTCTGTATAACTTCACTTCCCTGATCTTCATCGACTGTAAGTTACACCCATTGTACTTCACGAGTTCTCCTAGGTACTTGAACTGTTTTACAGTTTGTATATCCCCCTATTTAGTGTTAATAATTCGTTTTATATTTATATACTTACTTACTTAATCTATTCTCGTCTACCGCTAAGCAATGTAAGGCTTCCGCTTATAGAGCATGATCCATAAGTCTCTATCTTGTGCCAATTATTATCTTTTTGTCAAATCTATATCTCTTTGGTCAAAGTTTTCCGTTATTCCGCTCTCCCAGGTCTTTTCAGGCCGTTCCCTAGGTCTTCTGTCTCCCACCTGTGTCTCATAAGTGAGTCTTGCTATTCTGTCTTCTGGCATTCGAGATGCGTCCTAACCACCTTAGCTGGTGCTAATCTATTTTCTCTCTTGTATCTTGCAGTCCCAGATTGGATCGGATAGTGTTATTCCTCATTCGGACTCTCCTTATTTTACCTTCTGCCCTACGGACATAACGTATCTCCATAGTTGGATTGGTAGACATGTGTTATTGAAAATTGTTATTTTTGTGGTTTTAGGAACCTCTGTATTTCCTAAAAGCCTTTCCCAATCGCATTAAAGCACCTCCCAGCTTTAATCCTCTCTCTTACATCTCCATCCACCCAGCCATTCTCGTTCAAGTGTGCTCCTAGGTATTTGGGAGACCTGCTCTATCTGTATCCCATCCAGTCTACTGACACGGTTATATATATATATATATATATATATATACATATATGATGGACGGAATTCTTATTAAGATACTAGCATATGAGAGTGTAAAAATTATAATAAAATCATAATTGGTTCATTTTATTCGATTGAAAATATAATTTGATGTTACATTATAAGCATTTGTGTATTCATCAAGAAAAGTAGAATGAGAGATCTATTTAGCTCACATTTTAGGGTTTCTAGACCACTGTTGAGCGTCTCTGCTTAGTTCATCATAATGCTGAACATTAATGAAGCATGATGTCCTTTTAAATTATATCATGGTCCAGATCATTCAATTTATTTAAATTATTCCTAGGCGAAAGATATTATAAAAGAAATAAAACAGCGCCCATTTAAATAAAGGGGATAAAGAAAAAAAAAAAAAAAAGGCACTAATGTAGCCGTTGTTAAGGGTAAAACTTTGCTGAATGAGATGCCTTTGTCTGCCGGTGCTCTCTTTCATAAAATGGAAAGGTTTCTCTAAAGCAAGGCCACGTGACCCGCCGACCAATCCCGTCGACAAAGCCTTTCTCTTCACCACTAATTGCCTTTAGTTATTGGTGAACAGATTCACTGATATTCAGCCATTGGTCGAGAGCCCTACAATAAATATCAAATGAGATTACGCCTAAAAATGAAACATTACATCCTGAAGATAATACTTTTCTGACGTAAGATAAAATATAATATTTATATTTATTATTTAAGAGCTCCATCTAGTGTGGGTGCCAAGAAATCGTAAGATAATATGATCACAAAAAAAAAAAAAAATGGTGGCCTACAAAAATATTGGTTCGTTTGGCATGATCTCCACCCCGTAAAAGTCAAAATAATGGATAATAAGAATAATGATATTATATAGGTCAAATGTCCCAATAATTTTGAATTGCTCGCCTTTATTTTTAGATTTTGTTACCATACTATCTTACGCTTTAAGTGGAAAGCAGATGATATTCATGAGTCTTTACTTCCTAATTAAATACACAAAATTTGCCGATCTCCAGATTGAAATCTCCCCAAATCCGAGTATTTTCCTAAATAAAATATTTGTAGGTTACAATCAGATGAAGCTATTTACGAAGTTTACCAGGGACTATAATCGAAGTGGAAAGATCAATATTATTTCATTGGGTTCGCTGTAAACAAGTTTATACCAGTTCAGTATGAATTCCAACTGGTGACGGAAGATTCAAAAATGTAAAGCGGTTAACTCAGCTAATGTTTAACAACTAAATGTTTAACAACAAGGGAGCAAATTCTGCTCGTATTCAAGACATTTGGATATTTACGTAAATTTTCAATTGGTTATTAAAGATTGAGTTATAATAAAACTCAATATGTCCTGAATTTTGAGATGAATATTTGAAAATACTATTAGTATTGGATCCGTTGTGTCAGAAAAAATCTGTCCAGGATGAAAAATCGAAGAATATGATAATATTATGAAGTATAAAGTTCTTGAGTTTGAAGAGAACCCTCTGGTACGAAACTTTATCGAATAGCTAGGCGACATTTAGAAATACACCAGTTGCGTATAATTTTTACTCTAGTGTTCCGGAACAGTTGTAAATAACTCTGTTTAATTGTTGTATTGTTGAATGCGAGAATTTTATTTCTATACCAAAAATAACAATCTTTATGTTTCTCCTGGAAATACAAATACACTTTAAGTGTTAGCTTAATGTTTGGAACAACGTTCCGTTTACTTTTCCGAGTATTGACATCATCCAATATACAAATAAAGAAAAATACCGTTTTACCAGCTGAAGCAAAACATGGCCGAAAAAAAAAATGTTTTTTATTTCAGGCTTCTTCCAAAATAAAATATGACCATTTATTTACTGGCTTCTCTCATTACAATGAAATTTTAGAAATCTGCTGCAAACAAGGAATAATAGAATAGAAAATAGTACCGGAAGAAATCATATAGATCGGATGTAATGATGGAAAGTCTCAATTTTTCTTTGATGATTTTTGAATTTTAATATTTTTTAAAAATCAAAATTTCTCTAATGAAACTGAAAATTTTTCAAATAAAATAATTGTTTTCTATATGTCTGATGATTTTTTTTTTTTTTATAAAATGGAAGTTCATTTAAAGGAGAATTAACCCTCCGTTTCGTAAAAAAATATTTAGAAGCAAAAAATGATAATTTTCAATTATATAATCATTGAGCGAATTTTCGAGATGAAACATTGATTTCAAAAACGTTGCTTCGTTTCATCAGCTATCCAATATTATGTCTAAATTTGTATTGATATTCTAATTTCAAAGAGATTTTGGGTAGAGAGCCCAAAGAAGTTAGATACATACAGAGTACCAAAAGATTTTTTTTTATACTTATTTTGCTATCTTGTACAAATGGTCACGTTAATATTGTAAATATTAATCTATTTTATTTATTTAGACATATAATATTCTGTCACAGGGACAATAATTATATTGATAAATGAACACATTCACACTGTATATACAAAAAAAAATAACAAAAGTAAAATAATAACTAAATAATAATAAATAAAAACTATATACAATAAAAAAAATAACCTAAATACAAGTAAAGTATATATTAATAATGACTTTTATTGTGCCTTCAACAATAATACCAGCTCATCACCTTTGCAAAATTTAAAAAAATATATAAGATAAATGTACAAGCAATAGACACTTTTCAACTCTTCATATTATCGCAATAGGTAATAAGCTTTATAGACACAAATGAGATTGCAAATATGAGTAGATTTACAGTTAAAACACTTAGAAGGGTGATGACTGAACCCCAAATGATATGCTGCATCACTATATTGGATATAATACCTTATAATGGAGCAAGGTTGTTAATTTACAATGGTTTCGTTGTAAAGAAAGTTTCTAATTTTGATTAATTCATCTGTTAAGTTAAAAAAAGGGCAGACTTTATTTCAGATTATAAAATCTTATATATCAACTAATTGACAGTTCCAATGGAAATTAAAGTTGTGAGATGATCGCACCAGATTTTATCAGGTTTATTATTAAAATAATAAATAAAAGTTTATAAAGTGATTATAAAGATTTTTACAGTTACCCCCTCCCCCAGGGCAAGATTAATTTATCCACCACCTCCCTATTGGACCCTCGTTCTTCCTGATTGGTCTTGGTCCTCCAATAACAAGTCCAATTTTTCACCAGAATGTCCTGTCTCCATTTTTCCTACGGGTGAAAAATGTATAGCAATTTTTTTAGTAAAATAAGTTGGAAGTTGGAAACCGTGTGCATGTACTTCTTTGGCTACATCCACATAAATGTGGATCATTCTTCTACTTCGTAAGATTATAGAGATTCAAATTAAAAAAAAAAAAAATAATATGTGTACTTTAGACCAAACGATAGAAGTGAAAACATAAACAAGGCGAGATTAATATGAAATACAACTATAAATAATATTTCATTATGAAGAGGATGGAATGCTTAACATTATTCTCGCTTACAGTATGCAGGTACGATTTTTAGTTTCTGAGATATTTTAATCCTTATCTTTCATAAAACTAGTTTTCATTTGGTTTTCGATACTATTTTTTTTTCCTTTTCGCTTCCCTAACAAGGCTTCGCGTCAAGATACAATTTTGAATAATAGCTCATTACAAAGAGGATGAAATAATGAATTAAGGCTAAAAGCGAAATGAGTTATCGCTGATTATCAGGTGTCACAATTCCTTTTTTGAGCTTTTGAGACAATTAGGGCCAAACTACTGAGAGAAATCGGACTCTATATCATCACGGAGAACGATTTTCTTCAGCTAGTAAGCAAGGATAACTACCCGTACTACAAAGCTTTCGTGTACAGGTAGAAGGAATTAGTGGGGGTTCATTTAAAGATCTTCTAATCAAGAAGAGGGAAGATCGAAGAAAGAGAACACGTGCTGCTTCTTACAAAAATTTGTATTGAAGAGAGGCAAGGAAATATGATAATAAAATGTTAAAAGGATGAAATAATGAACGCTTTGCTCGCTAACAATATGCTAGTCCGATTTTTAGTTTTGAGTCTATTTTATTCCATATTATAATCCCGAGCGTTACAAATTGGAGATCTGACGGCTCAAACTAATTGACTCTCCACAAAAAAGTGCAATACTCGCCTAAAGAAGTTTTCACTTAAAAAAATATATATAAATTGTAAACATTGTTGTTTTTTCACAATCCCTTTCGTTGAACATTCAACATCTTTTGCTATGTATTGAACATAGCAAATAACCTTTTAAATTATTATGAGGTGCCGAAAACAAAGTTAAAAAATATACTGACAATAAACACATCTGGTGACATCAAAAAGAGCGTCAATGTGGTGAGCAGGTAACTTAAGGACAAAGGGCTGGGGAAGGCATTTCTTAGAGTAACTGGTAACGAGTAACGGATTTAGTAACTGGTACCCTTTAGGGTGTGGCCAATTAAAATAATTTTTACACCCGCCGAAGACAAGAACCAATCAAAATCATCCTTAATTAGAAATCATTATAAACACAAGCCAACCTTTGAGGAAATAAATTCAATTAATTAAGTAATTCTGGATCAAATAATATATTAAAGATTCAAATTAGTTTCACTATTTTTTTTATTATTAAATATTTCTGTATAATTATTATCAATAATTATCCAGCAGCATCCCGAGTAATTTCATCCCCAAAACATATCACCCTTCATAGAGGTCAGTCAAAATATTGAAGATATAAAGTTATAAAATTAAGAATGTTTTAATGTAAAAGTGTTTTTATGATTTAACTTGCAGGCATTGTAGATATCATATATATAAATGAGTATTCTTTTCAATTAAAAACAAGCCTAGTTCTAATAAGTAGTTCTGACGTGTTTTCATCGTCTGAATAATGCTAACGTATTTAGATTAAACTACTTTATTATTTACATCAGTCTTTACTCTTTATTGTTAAAATCAACAAACTCCATGATGTTTAGTGTATCAATGGGAATTATTCTAATATTGAAATTCTTCGCTTTATTTAGGAAATCTAACATCTTGTGTTTCCTTTCAGGTTTCTATTTAATGTTACTTCTATTTCAGGAAATGACAAATATGTATATTATATATTACATATCAATACACACACACACACACACACACACACACACACACACATATATATAGCAATAGTAATTTCATAGTAAAATATGAAACATTCAACGAGTTTAATGTTCCACTGTATTTACAATTGATAATAAAATAGTTGGAAGCGAGGTACGAAGATTATAACACAAACGGTATCGTTTGGTTTAGGCTTAGTAATACATGTTTGCGAACTTTCATATCGTCGCTTGGATAATACACGTTAGCATCTCCATGTTTGTCGTTAAATCCACAACAGTTGTTTGTGACTAAATATTTAATTCCACCCTTATTTGAACAATGGCGGGAACAATACTGTATGCAGTATTATGTTGGATTTATATGCAAGGGCAAATAGACGCTTCCTGTGGAGTTATCGATTTTCTCTTTAATTTAGATTAAGAGACTATCCTAAATGATTTCTTCAATTATTTTTGATCTACTCTCATAAGTTGGTGTTGAAAGCGAAAAAAAAATCTTAAACTATTTCTTGGAAAGTTTCACTGTTTTTTTTACTCTTAACCTTAAGATTGTCCAAGATTCTCTTCATATGATCTTTCATTGTTTTTATATCGTTAGTAGTTGCTAAAGTACAAGATCGCCTTTATAATCCGACCAAATAATGGATCCAGTATTTTATTTGTGGGGGGAGGAGGACTTCAGCCCGAAAGATTTTTTTTGTACCAATATATTAAGATAATGATTTTGGTAGAAAGAAAGAAACTAAATACCTATATGAAATGGTCTTTTGAGGGGCGGGGTGGCCGAATGGGCTAAAGCGTGTGCACAGCACCGCGAGTTGCCTGGCAACCGGATTAAAGATTTAAAAAGTACGAGTTCGCATCCCGGTGCCGGAGGGGATTTTAAATTCCCCGTCCTCACCCCCCGACCCGGGAAAATCCCGTATAGCCTTAAAGGCGAGGTAGGGAAGAACAAAAAAAAATATATATGAAATGGTCTTTAAGTGATTGTTAAAGTCGTAATTACTGTAATTAGACTAACAATAATACTTTTGAAGATAATTGTTTTCATAAAACATGTCTATATTTTACCATGCTTAGGAGGGGGAGGGGGAGAGCTTCAGCCCCGTAGATCTGCCTGCAGAGATCGCATGACCTGTTTTTATTAACAAACATTAAACTTAAAATGATAGAAAAATTAGTATCGAAAATATATAATTTTGACCGCATCCCTGACTAACTCCTCATAAACTGAATTTGTTTTTAAATTCCCTACATTGATTTTTTTCTAGTAAAACACTTCGTGTTCCCTTCTTAGATTATATCCTCTCCATTTTAGGTACGTGGAACAAGTTACTACGCAAGAATATAATTCCTTGAGAAATTTGTGTAAGTGCATTTGTTTGTCTCTGAAACATCATTTTATGGGAGTAAGATAAGAAAATCTCCCCTCTCCCCCAAATATAGACGAACAAAAGGTCTTCCTCAGGGCTTTATGCCAAGTCCACGTCTGTTCAAAATAATGATGAACCGATATTACGTGGTCTCTCTAATACATTTCAGACGCGGTTTCCTCCGTCCCAACGACTTTAATTCATCGTATTATCGATAATCCGAACCCCTAGTTATCCGATACCTCTGGTAATCCGAATAGGAAAGGAAAACAAAAGTTGAATGACACGAGACTGAATGAAAATGGGTCTGTTTTTCAGTATATATAACTGGAATTTCATCATGTGACTTCCTCAAAATAATATTGTGGTTTCAACAACGGGGAAGATTACAACTAGGTGGTCATCCAGAAGTTGAGGAATCTTTTTATGTATGGTATTGACGGCAGAGATATCCTAGGACACTTTTGCAGATTTTTCTTTAGTAATTTTTTTTTAGAATAATGAAAAAGCAGATTTGACGTCGAATACCGAAGCTTGAAACTTTTAAGATATTTGCGAGATCGTGCTTTTTCTTATATATATGAAAAACATTAACGACTGTTCGACGTTATATCCATCTTTCCACCCCAAGAAAGTAGGCATTTAATACTTATGGCGTTTCTATGACTTATCTAAATAAAAATAAAATGGGTGTCAAGAAGTTTTCCAGTGAAATAAAAATTGATATAGCAAACTTATTCCATGCCTGTTTTTGCAATTTTAAAATTAACTTCCAAAAATCTGCATTGTCGTACTTCTTTAAAAAAAAATTACCAAAGAAAAAACTTTGTCTTATCAGCTAAAATATCCTCGGATATCTCTGCCGCCAATACCACACATAAAGAGATTCCTAAACTTCTGGATGACCACCTAGCTATAATTTTAGAAATCACAATTTTTTTTTTTGAGGAAGTCACATGACGCAATTCCAGTTACATATACTGAAAAACGGAACCATTTCCATTCAGTATCTTTTCATTAACTTTAGATTTTTTCTTTCTTTTTCGGATTACCAGGGGTTCCGGATAACTAGGGGTTTGGATTATCGATTTTACGCTGAAATAAAGTCGTCAGGGTAGAGGAAACCGTGTCTGAAGCCCTAATAATAACTTTTTTATGAAAATAATTGAAGCAATCAGTAGATTTTTTTTATTTTAAAAGTAAATTTTAGTAAGAAACATGAAGTTTGTTCTATGACAGAAATTTGGGAAAAAAAAATATCCATAACCACTTTTCGATATTTTATTTTTATAAATAAAGTGAATTTTTAGACGATCAGGTTTATTATAATACAGAAATAGGTTTTTATTTTTTGTCTCCATTTTTAGTTTGTTTCCGAAGGTCCTGTTGATATCATTTTGTGTAGTTTATGGCCCTAAATTTCTGCTAAATTTCTTGTATATATCTAAAGTCTTATTGAAGTTATAACATATTTTTTTGTGAATTCGAAAAAAAAATGAAAGGGGTCGGTCATCCATGGCTCAGATTTCGTGAAAAAAATATTTTTTGTTTGCTATGAAAATACGTATTTGATGGTTTTCTGAGATGCGAAATACATATCTCAACTTGGTTTCTCCATAAAAAACTATTTGAACACACTTTGCTCGTAGTGTCGGTAAAAATTCTTCCATTTCAACATTTTACTCAAACTATAGAAATATGACAAATATAAATTTTATGTAATAGATCTCTCATGAGTAAAATAAACTGAAAATAATTGTAAACAAAAAAAAAATAGTATATATGTGTATCTTATATATCTTTTATTTACTATAATTATTAAAAAATATTAATAACATATGGCTAGTAGTAATAAGCTTGTAACATCATTTGGTTTGGCGTATGTAGCAGACTGACATAGGATAGTGGTCAGTCATACATAATTTCTCCCAACCTTAATTACGAGTGCCGTGACAGAACAACTACTATCATATT
Source organism: Nezara viridula (assembly GCA_928085145.1). Classification (NCBI taxonomy): domain Eukaryota; kingdom Metazoa; phylum Arthropoda; class Insecta; order Hemiptera; family Pentatomidae; genus Nezara; species Nezara viridula. The sequence continues at coordinate 74,185,035 of OV725083.1, forward strand.
TATGCGGCTACTCAGTAAATCTGACAAGACTTGGCGACCCAGTTTTAGTCTCCACATCGCAGAAAGTTCTTCCGTGTTGAAAAGGCAAGAGATAGAATACCATTTTTTTAAAAATATGACTCCTTATTCAAGCAGCTTAACATGAATAGAAATTAAATATCATCAAGACGAAATTAAATTTATTCCAGCTTTTATTATTGAATACCAATATAAGTATTCTTTTAGTATTTAAGATATGTATTTGTCTTTCTTCTATATTTTTATGTCTCCAAAGAATTTCCTGTTATAATAACTGGCCTTACATACCAAAATTGTTTTTTTCTCCATCGAAATTCGGTAAAAAAAACAAACACAAAACTCTGATTATTATATAAAAATATATTGTTCAATATTTCTAATTATTGTGGTTATATACCATAGACCGTATCTTAGTAAATTTTCTTATTTTACATTACGAGTATCCAGTACCATATCCATCTTAAACTTTATCCATCTTAATAGAATCCAAAATTAAACTATAATAATAATAAGTAACCTTAATTATAATAGCATCGAAAATAAAATTTTAAACCAGGCAGATAACATAGTTTGAATTATTAATATGTAATAAAATTTGTCAAAATTGAAAGTACGAGATGATATTAGCTTGCGTTGAAATTTAAATGTTATTTCGTATAAATACGTTTTAATTTATTTTTCCTACTTGTCCAAGGGTTTAGCATCTAGAATTATACAAACAATGCATTATCTATATTGATAAAATAAAGGTTAGAATAAAGATAGAATCAACCCGTTTCATGATATCTTTCCGTTTCATACATTACAGACACCAAATCCACTTTTAAAAATTTGTTGTTTGTCTGTATGTCCGCATTGTCCAATGAATTTTTTTCAGGGGTAAGCTCAGCAACGGCTAATGGTAGACTTTTGAAATTTTGATATTATATTTAGGATTGTTTGACTTAACACATAGGCTGTAAATGAAAACAAAATATTGAGTAGAACCAAAGTTATGAATTCTTGAATAATTTGTCTAGAGATTCCGGTTAGGCAGTTACTTACTTCGATTCTCATCCCAACCTACTCTACCACGAACCACATTTAAAATTTGTACTACTCAACTTATGGAAAAAATTATCACAACTCAACGGGTAAATTCCAAAATCCCGAACATCTGTAACGCTTTGTCGCTTAAAACACGGATAAAATACACTCAATTTTTAAATTTGTCCGATCTTCCCGTCCAAGGTGTCATTCGATCCAACATTCCGAGCCTAAAAAATGTTGCCGTATACATTTATAGGATTAACCAAACGGATTAGCCAGAAATCAGAGGGAAAACTGCTGTAAATTTCCCCCCGCCCGCCGCAATATTCAGATCAAGTTCTAATTTTACACGGATGTATTTGTTTAAAAAAACAGGGAAGCGCTTTCAGAAATTTTTGCTTTACTGTTTTTTATACAAATAAAAAAGTGGAGAGACTACAACTGTTTTTGATTATTTCTCACAATTGATTATTACTCCGCAATCTCCTCGTTTCATCATAAATGAAAATTAAACACTTAAAAAATTTTAATGGATCGGTGATGGTCGGTTTAGTTGTGTGTAACCTAAACAAATAGCCGAATAACAAAGTTTTTATTATGACTATTAAGAAATCTTGGCTTCCATAATCCCCGCCGTGAAACAATTCAAAACAACTCTACCCCATCCAATTTTATGAAATTAAATTTAGATTCCCCACCTATAATACAAAATTTATTTATAAATGTGTCGACGTATTGTGTTAGTCCTTTGACAAGTATGGTAACTTATCAAACAATCTTTCTACTAAACAGATCATAGTTTATTTAAGATTGGGGATGGTGAGCACAACATTTTTTTATTATTTAATTCCATGTAATATTTTTTTTTAGTTTTTCTTAGATATTTTTTTAATAATTAATATTCATTTTAATTTTCTTTTATAGAGTTTTTTTTTTCCTTGTCTATTAATTTATACTTGTCAAACCTGATTTCATGGGTTTCTTTATTTTCTATTATCTAGCTATTAGACTTTATTTCCGTTAAATATTGTTGAATTTTTTGTTGTTTTACACTTTTTCTAAGATTTTGAAGTAAATTTTCTATGCTATTTTTTTTTCGTCCAAATATAAAAACACTTTGAATCAAGAGTGGCTATTTTGGTAAACTAGGAAAACGACTGAGATAAAAAAAAATAATGAAGAAAGGTTAAAATTATAAATTAATGAATTGTTATTGTTATAATTTAATTTTTTTTTTTTTGGTTTCATATTGATAAATGTGGTGCTGGACACCTAAAACTTCTTTGTACTCGAGATGTAAAAAAAAAAATACTGCCGTACAATACAAAATCTGAATAATCTTAAATATTTGATAAAAATCTACCGAATGTAAAGATTTAAGACAAACTCACCTCCAATCACTATTACTCTTGTAGAATATGAATCAGATTCAATGCATTCCAAATCAGCCCCCCTCCCTTTCCCCTCGTCCCCCGACAGATGAACAATATTCCATCAGTATTCCAAAGACAGACCCAAACGCTCTAAATCGGCAAACTAAAATTAGCATGTTTAACAAACGATTCAACAGCAGCCCAAACCGGTATTTCCTGGATGCTCTGTTCCTAATAAACTAGTGATTGTTCCAACATCTCTATTTATGATAATAATATATTTTAAAATAATACAAACACACACGGTTGGATTTCGAGGGGGCCGGTTATTTCGGTTTCAACCTCCCCCCCCCAAAAAAAAATTTTATTCGTCTATATTTTTCTATGTAAATGATCCATGCTAAACACTTAAACAGTCGTAATATATTTCATTTCTAAATTATAATATATACATAGTAAGTAAATGTAAGAAATTAATCTCTTGAAGCTGTTGTTCCAATAATAACAACTTTTTTTTTTCATTTAAAAACTATTTAAACTTCATTTCACATAGGTCATAAGTCGTTTTTCTCTGTTTCTTATAAATTAATTACCGTTAAAATAATAAATAAAAGGAAGCCCTCCTCCAAAAAAAATAAATCTTGGATCCACAACTGCTGAAGATAAACACACACACACATCTTGAAGTAGTTGCATATTTTTAAATATTTATAATTTTTTAATATAATATTTTTTTTCTTGTCGTCTCCGACTACTTCAGTCCTTACTAGACAAATGCTCTGAGATTTCAATTAACTACATAAGATTCATATACAACACTATTCAGGCCTATTTGGACTACTGTTGTCCACATGCGAGACCGAGATGAGTCTTGGTCTTCCAAACTAAGGTCTTGGTTAAGCTCTTGGTCGTCTGCAAAAGTCTCGCAACAGTCTTGCAGTTACTTATGAGCTCATATACGAAGAGAGTAAGATACAAGCATTACTTTATTTTTCTTTTTAGAAGAAACCTAACAGAGTCCGAATGAAAAATTAGAAGATTTAAATGCAAAAGTATGTTTCCTATACATTCTTTACATATAGTAACTAAGATTGTCAAGTATTACTTACTATTTTGCCTTAATTTTTATTCAAAAAATCGATTTTTTTTTACCAGTCCTGGGATTGATCTTGCAACAGTTAGGTGGACTTTGTCTTGGTCTTGCAAAATGCAAGACCAAGACCAATTTTGGCCAACACTAATTTGGACATATGGTGTTGAGCTTTGACCACTAAGCCGTCGAATTCTTCTCATATAAAATCCTTACAATTCTGACTTAAATTCCTGAACCATCCGAACTATCTTGTTTCTAACCTTGCTTCCTCTTCAATTTCTGATAACCCTCAGAGGTGTTTGTGAAGAAAATGACCTCGGGACCTTCTAAATAGAATTATATTTTGATTGCTACCAATGGGCAGTTTTTCTTCATATTGTACATGTTATATTATCAATTCAAATTTACTTGTTATATTTGTTAACTAATACAGTAAATTTCAATAAATATATATATTTGTATTCCTTCGTGCTTTTATCTGCACCAGTAATGACAGTGAAAATCAGTAGATTTGATGGGCTTATACATGTTAGAACTTATGAAAGGCATGAGGAAGGATAGCACCCAGCGTCACCTCTTCCTGGTCTTTGTTCGCTTCCGTAAATCAGGGAAGGATATCTCTCATCCAGCTCCTCTTCAATCTCCTCCCAATAGAAATATCAATGGAGTCTGTTGTATCCTTGTAATTTAGCATGTGAATAAATAGTACATATGTCTTGGTGGATACTTGGTTGTCGTTAGTTGGAAAGATTGTAGTTTTTGGAAGGGTCTTTTTTGCTGAACTATATATCTGTGATGCCTATGTCTGAATGGGTTTCAGTTGGTATGTGTATGTTTTTAGTTTTTGTCTGATTTGCAATTTTGATTTGGAAAAAGGAGAGTATAATATTTACAGTCTTTCGTTTCATTTTGACGTGCGGATCCCACATAATACTTTTATCGAATATTAGTCCGAGATAGCTTATTGTGTTCGTCTGCGGAATTCGGTTGTCGCCGATATTAACTGGCATAAAAATTAATTTAAAATTTTTTTTTAAGAAACAAGCTATATAAAAAATATTGGTACATCTAAACTATATAAAAAGATTGATAATTACAAATGGAAGCCTTTCCTTATATGAACAAATATTTTAGTGACTTTTGGTCTATTAAAAAATAAATTAAAAAAAGTAGCAACAATTACATTTAAGAATGAATTTCTATGTTTTCTTATATTTAGTTACATTACGTGCGTGATAATTTAAAATAGTGAATATTTTTATTGTTTAAATATTTAGCTCAAACCATTCGCAGAAACATTATATATATATATATATATATATATATATATATATATATATATATATATATATATATATAATATATATATATATATATATATATTATATATATATATATATATATATATATATATATAATAAAGAAAAGGAATCTTCTATGTTGAGATGCTTCATTGAATTCTTTCCTCTCTTCCTCCCCTACCTTCCTCGCCATTAATTTTGAGTAAATCCTTTATCTAAATCCAACAGTTGTATTAATTACTACTATACATACACTAAAAAACGGTCACCGTCTCGTTGCTCCTTTAATTGTGATTAAATAAATATAAATAGTAATGAGAATGTTTTAAAATGTCTCGGTGAATAACAATATCAAACTAATGCTTATTCCTGTAGAAAGAAAAAACTTTTCAGATTATCGAGAAAAAAAAATTAGCGGCGAAACAGAGTTTTTATTTTTAAAACACCGCTTTGGTCCGATGGATAAAATGACAACCGAATAAAGCCGTTGGCAATTAATCCCCCGCTTCCCCATCGCGCCTCTAAATCCCAAGTCCAGGCGAATTAGCCTCTACGTTTGAAAAAAAGTATAAATTGAAATATTTTAAAAAATATATATATCTATAAGCTCTCTGTTGGTATTTTTTTTTATTTTTGCAAACAAACTTCGATTAATTAAAGTAGATTGTATCCGTTTTTTTTTTTTTTCAAACAAGCCCAATTTACACATTCTAGCGCTGCCAGCTTCGTTTAAGGGATGATAGCAGTGTTTTCTTAGCCATTAAACAACTTTCCAGCCGAAAGATTTTTTCCTAGTTAAAGGTACTTATTTAAATTGGATATAAGGTTCAAGTAAAGGAATAACCAGTTCATATGCCTCTGCATAAGTACGAATAACAGTAGCATAATGTCTTACTATCGAAGCTTTCCAGATCACTTAAATGAGAAGAAATTAAAAAAATAATGTTATTCTTGGACTACCTATTCAACCCTCTTTTCTCAGTCCGCTGAAGTTCCTCAAGGTAGTATCCTAGGTCCTATTCTTTACAGTCTATAAAGCTGACATTCCAACCCATCCAAACACCGTTAGTCGAAGGTAGGAAATCTTCCATCCAGATCCTTTTTACTGTTACTGAAAGCAACTGTTTCTAAAATTGACTGGCGATACTTGAGTAAAAATGAATCTTACTGCAGTTTGCTATACATGGAATGAAAAAAAAATCTACCACTACAACCCAAGGAAACCCAATGAAGGAATTCGGGTTCAGTACTTTGTTAGGAAGTACTACTTACTTAGCAGAGAGGTGATCGGGCCAGGTTCATGCTCCGGCGCTAGTTTTTTTCCCCTTAATTAATTATTTGATTAAGATTTCGCACTTTATAGAGGCTGATTATGACACAGAAGGGTATCCCGAACCCAGGATCGATCCATGACTGATGAAAAATTACTTAGCAGCAGTCGGATTTGTACCCAAGACTTTTAACTCAGCCCCAACTCACTGAGCTACTCCACTTACTGAATACAATGTTATAGGATCCATTGATTGATTGACAGACAGATGTAAGAGGCTATAGTGATTTTCATAGTGATAGTGATCATAATATTAATATTAAATATGAATATAAATTTTGGTCTATGTGCTATTCAGTTGAGGATGTTATTAGAAGCAAAGAAGGACCTATACGAAGGCTCAAGTGGTTGCGGTGGGACGCCGAGTCCCAACTGATTTATTGAATTAGTGTTGAGTGGGTTGGCGTTTGGGGGTCGCTTTTATTTCATGCCATATTTTTATTTCATGCCAGCTTTTATTCATTTATGCCCGGTTCGACTCCTTCTTAATGGGACGAACCTTTCCGCCTCTTCTCTCGTTGGAGATATTTGAAAGAATACCAATATCAAAAAAATGTTTTTTAATATTTTCTTTATTTCCAGATCGGCTTAGACGTGAGAATTTTAACAGTAAGTAAATATTTAACATTTTGCAAAGTGGAAGTATAGTCTCGTATAAGAAACGCTCCTGAATATAAGAGATGTAATAGCTTTGGTCTAGTAGAGTTTGATCAATGATACAATAAATAACGCTTAAGAAAAAAAATATATATATATATGTATATATATCCTTGAAGGAAGTTAGTCGACTATTCGACATATAATGGGTGATAAATATTCAGTATTTTTTAAAATTTTTATTTTTGCCAACGTTTCAACCCAAACATGTGGATCATCTTCAGGGCTGAAAATGTTTTTTTTTTTAAATTACAATTAGACAATATAATAGTATACGACCGCTAATCATAAACAATAAACTATAGTGATTGATGGCACATGAATCTTAATTAATATTGTAATACTCATATTAAAATAGTTATACAAACTAAAAATAAAAAATAATGTATATAATCCATTTATACAAATTTGTAATATTTCTCTTACTAACCGTGGTTTGAGCACTGAGGTTGTTCATGTACTGACACATGTTTGGTAGGTAAGCAAAAAGGTCAGGGGTGGAGGATTTCCCAGTTGTCCTTTTTCAGATAGCAAAACCTTTTCAAAACCTTTAATTCTAGAAAAAATTTCCAACTTATATTACAAATTATATTAGTCATCTTCCTGACGCCATTCAACACTCTCTTTACCATCTATATGATTTCCAAATTTACCAATCATTGCAACATTCTGAGATGCCTGAGGTTACACGCTATACCTCTGCCTATATTGGACTATGTATTTCTAGTTATCTGTATTTTTCTCGATTCGATATATCCATCTAATTTTTAGGATTCTATGTGTTTTCTTTCCTACTATTTAGGCGCGCATGTAGAGATATGTCTTGAACAGTGATGGTATTACTTCTATGTACATGCACTGAACATCTTAATTTTCATATTAGAAATAACTGTACTGAAATTTTGAGGTAGAAAAAAGTTAATAGTCTCAAGAAAGCTGCTAAATTAAAAAAAAAAACATTTTCGACCCTATGAAGAAGTTTGGAGAATCGTGAACCCTTCAATGTGAGAAAAATAGCGAAACAAATTGCCAGAACGTTTTTTTCAAATTGGAGCTGCAAGCGAAAATATTTGAACATAGAGAAAATTTCAGTAAAAATGTTCAATATTCAATATTCAATGGTATCGTTCTGTCTAAAAAAAAATCATGCATACTAATAGAAGAGTTTCATGTACTTTATCCCAAAAAGGGTCCACTGTGATTTATTTTTCTATTAAACCGTCTATTTTTCTTGAGGATATCAAAAAGACATAAAATTCATTCCAACCTCCAACGAAACATCACAAAATTCTACTATTTGGAGGAAATATTAGATGAATAAAAAAAATATTTATTTTATTAAATATATCAACCAAAGCGAAAGGTTCTAAAAGACGACTAAAATTGGATTCTGATACTGCCTAATTGAGGAAAACGAAGCATTCCACTGCAATCCATTACGTTTGATGGGATAGTTCAACTCATGTTTTCAGTTTGTTTTTGCTATTTTCTCTCTCTCTCTCTCTCTCTCTCTCTCTCTCTCTCTCTCTCTCTCTCTCTCTCTCTCTCTCTCTCTCTCTCTCTCTCTCTCTCCTCTCTCTCTCTCTCTCTCTCTCTCTCTCTCTCTCTCTCTCTCTCTCTCTCCTCTCTCTCTCTCTCTCTCTCTCTCTCTCTCTCTCTCTCTCTTTAAATGAACATATGTACATTTTCTGGTAAATCTTGATTCAGAAGAGAAAAAATACAAACAAAAAAACAAACAATATTTCGGTATTGTACTTTAATCCAGGAGGAAGCCTACACTGCTGAGAGAGACTGAGTAATCTTGGGAAGTTACCAAGCGTTATGCATTAAAGAAGAAAGATTGATGCACTAGACACCCCAGGCACTCTCCTAGGATCCTAGGATGTTGAAAGCTCTCTACATAAATTATAACTCTAGATTAGTGTTTTTTTTTAATCAAAAATGCCACATTGTACGTTTTTGTTCTCTTCTATTTTATGTTACATAGTTGCACACGATCTATAATCTGTATACTGGGCGGTGGCACAGTCTGAGAGTGAGAAGAAAGTCGCTGTACACCACAAAAATTAAAAATTTCTATAACTTTTAAATGTGTACAAATATGTTCTTTGGGCTTTGAAGTAGTCCATAGATGGATAACCATTTTATCATTAGAAGACATACTAAGGTTAGCCAATGATAATAGAGGTCGCAATGATTTTGAAGTGAAAATTTCTTTAGGCGTGTTTTGCACTTTTTATGTGGAGACCACAGTTGTCCGGAATTGGTCATGGTCTTGCACTTTGCAAGACCTCCAAATTGTAGCAAGACCAAAACTAGTCCATAAAAAGCTAATTTTTATGAATAAAAATCAAGGCGAAATAATTACTAATACCAGAATATTATAGTTATTATACGTAGAGACTTGGTAGGACTAATATACTTCTGCATTTCATTCTTGTAATTTTTCGTTGGGTTTCCCCATTTTGAAAAATAACTGTAATATATGTATAATATGCAGTAGTAACATTTGTTAAAAGGATATTTAATTTCTGAAAAAAAAAATTAAATTGTCGAAATGGGACCAGTTTTAGCAATGTTTCAGTACATTGAGTTCTATACACTGATTTTAATCATTTTTCATTTGCTCGTTTTGCATTGCTTTAGTTCCTATTTACCTTAACAATGCCGAAATTCCTCAAACAGATGAAATACCATATCTTGGACTGACATTCGACAGAAGTTATAGTCACTCAAGACACTCAATATTATATCTAAAACAAAAACTGAACACTTACAATTATATACTTAAACCCATATGGACCTACGATTCACAAATTTACGGCCAAAACGATCCAAGTACGAAAACTACAAACATTTAAGTCAAAAGCTTTCAGAACTATAAATAAATCTCCATATTACGTCACAGACATTACTTTGCAAAAATACCTTCAAATGCAAACAGTTAACGACCACATACGGACACACTACAAACGATTTCACAATAACTTCTTACGGACCATACTAACACACTTATACAAAGTATGGCTACATTTAACATGCCCGGAAACACACTTAGGAAGTTTAAAAGGAGCTGGATGAGGGTTTTCCTCGCTTAAAAATATGCTAAATTAAAGATAGGAAGGGATGCCTCCGGGCACTCCTCCACATCACGTCGATCAAGCCAGTTCATGTACTCTTACCAACAGCGGACTCGCTGATTGTCATTGCTTGCGGCAGGTGTGGGTAAAGAAATAGAGTTAAAAAAAAAGCTATCGAAGAAATCGTGAAGACTATTGCGCTAGATCAAGACTGAGTCTTGGTCTTGCATTTGGGCAACACTAGTGGAGAGTGAACTAGATTGTGCCGTCAGATTTTCGATGTGTAACGATGAGGTAAAGTTGACCAAATGCATGGTTTTTTCATATAAATTAAAATATCACAAAAACTAAATTGGACCTGCATATTGTTAGCTAGGAAAATGTTCATCATTTCATCCACTTTGTAATGAGGTATTATATCTTATTCATTATTGTATCTTTAAATATCTTAACGTGGAGCCATGTTAGAGAGGCGATAAGGGAAAAATAGTTCGAAAACCAAATGAAAACGAGTTTATGGATTAAAATATCTCAGAAACTAAAAATCGGACCTGCATACTGCAAGCGAGAGAATTGTTCAGAATTTCATTCTCTTTATAATAGGATATTATTTATAATTTACATTTCATATTAGTGATCTTGTCTTATTGATGTTCTGACGATCGTGTGGTCCAAAGTACACACCTTAGTTTTTAATATTTTACTTTCGCTATTTTTATTTATAAGTAAATGATCGTAAACAAATAGAAATACATGTAGTTTTACATACTTTTCGTAGCCTAAATAATTAATCATTAATTATTTCTGGCGCTGGGTTAATGAAGAAAGTGCAAACATATTTGGAGGCCGCATATTCCCTACCTGTCATAGTCATTTTTCAAGCAAAACCAATTGATTTTATTGATGAAATCTTCATAAATCCGTCCAAAGGAAGTTAATAATTAGTCCGTGGTACAGGTTCCTTTTTATCAAATTATTAACACCGGCCTAAAACTTCGTAAATATCATTAGCTCATCGTAACCAACAAGTATTTTATTTACCAAAGTTCTCGGAATTGGGGCGTTTGCGACCTGGAGATCGGTAAACTTTGCCTATTTAATTTGGTACTAAAAACTCATGAATACCCATTTTCTTTCAACTTGAATTATACCTTAATATAATCGCAAAGTCGAAACAAAAACTGGCCTACATACATATTGGTCCGTTTGGCGTCACCTCCACCCCCAAAATGTCAAAATATCGAGTTTACGTTGGCCTAGCGGCCCAATATTTTTGAAAACCACCTTTTTTTTTAACTTTGTGATCAAATTATCTTACGATTGAAGTGCAAATTATAAACAAAGCAAATGGATATGTATGTGTTTTTATTACATCATTAAATAGGCATAGATTTCTTTGCTCGATATTGAAAACGCTCCAATTCCGGGAATTTTCGTAAATATAATATTTGTAGGTTACGATGAGATAAAGTTATTTACAAAGTTTTAGGGGGATTTTAATGATTTCATTAAAGAAAGCTGTACCACGGACTATATATACACGTGTCTGTATACACGGCACGAAATTAGCAATTTTCAAATCTTTTGCTATTCAATTGCAATACTCTTTATATAAGCTTACGTATATTTTATAATAAGTAGAAAATATTCAGAATACTTAAAACGAAATAAATCCAGATAACCAGTCTCATTAAGTAATTTATTTTAGGGTTTAAAATATTCTTATAGATAAACTTTCAGAAATTGAATAATTAGAAAAAGTGATTGAATTTGATAGAAAAATAGTCTTTGAAAAACTATAGTAAGGTATCATGCGAATCTGAGCCCAAACAAACTTGATCCTACCTTCAGAAGTTATAAATATTTGAATATAATTACTCATATTTATGTAAAAAATATGACCATTTTTGCCTCTAATTGCATTTATATAATTTTTTCCTTAAAAACAAATGTGTAATAATTACTAAAATATATGTAATTAGAATGAAACTACTCTATTTTTTTTTATTATTAAAACGATATATTGTTCAGTAAAAACTATATATTTTTACTAAAACTATATATGGTTAAATAAAAACAAAATATTTTTCATTAAACTAAATTATCGTGTAGTTGAATTCAACAATTAATTGAATAAAACTAATAATAAAACATAAAAAATGCTAAAAAAAAAAAACAACAACTTGAATTTAAAGAAATCATTCTTAATTGCTAAGACGACTTATTTCTTTTTCTATAACATTTTTTTTAATATATCATAAATGGTATAAGTTGACTAAATATACCTATGTAAGGATAAGAGTATTTTTATTTATCTATTTTTCATATTATTTTTTTTTTAATTGTTGCAGTAAATTTTCGTTTCAAGTTTATAATTGTTTAGTTTTTTTATTCAGTCTTAGTTGATTTAAAATAGATTTAGTTTTGAACAATAACTAGATACATATATTAATGTTATAATAAATAATAAATAAAAATATTTTTAAAAACATTTACGTTACTCCTTCTATCAAACATATTTAACCATTCGATTCACTACGACCAATTACATAGAGTATGAATCCCATTATAATTATTTCAAGTGAACATGAAGAGTTTAGTGTTTTAATATAATTAAACTAATATTGGCTGAATAACATTGGACAAAGTTTGTTATGATGCATTGTAGCTTTTATGATAACTACAAATGTAATTGATGCACTTACTCATATGAACTATTAAATTGTTATATCTAATATTAAATATAATTGAGTCGTAATTAAACATTACGAACCTCACTTAAGTTATTATATGTTTCCATATAAAATATAATACTTAGATCTTCACTATGTAAAAGGCTGCTGTTCTATAATTTTGTGATATTCCAGTCAATTTTGGTTTCTAAAAAATAATTAAAACTTTAAATTTATGTCTTAGGCATGCGATAAAAATCAGTTGAAAATTTTGTTTATAAAATAAATAATACATTTTTCCGTTTAGTTTTTTTCTGTGTAGAGCCTTTTACAACTTAGTTCATTCATAAAATCACTATGAAATCAATTATTTAAAACTAATAAATTTCAATTTAAAGTTTTAAAAAAATTAATTGTTTATATTATGTTAATAAAGATATATTGTGTCCATGAAGAATTGTTTTTTTATATCGCTTTCCGTTCTTAGATCAATTTTATATTTACTATCTCTTTTACGTTGTAACTTTATGAGTATCTTATACTAAGAAATAAAATACATGATTCTGTGTCTCTACCATAGATAACTACTTCCAAATAATGAATTATCTTCTAAATTTTATTATTATAAATATTTATAATTTATTGAAGGAAGTTAGTTGACTGATCTACATATCATGGGTAATAAATATTCAGGACGCAATTATAATAAAGTTTTTATTGGTGCAGGCGTTTGTATAAAAAAACTTTTCTGCCATGATGATGAGCCATATGTTTGGGTTAAAACGTCGCCACCAATAAAAACTGTATAATGACTGCGTCCTGAATATTTATCACCCATTTATTATTTATATTATGAGACGTAATATGTTGAACAATTACTACAATTTAAAACTTTATTTTGTAATGAATCAGTTGCTTTTCTCAATCAATTTCCGAAAAAAAAAAATCAATTTGAACAGTTTGTTACTATAATTTTAGTAGATATAGCATACAATACAAACATTATTATATATTAATATATTACATAAATCGCGCATTAAAAATTAATTTTTTTATCATACAGAATAGTTTTAAGTAAATGACAACTCAAGGTAATTTCATTTTAGATACCATGTTAAATAAATAAGTAATAATAATTTATTCTTATTTACGGTGTTGAAATATTATTTAATATAATTTAAAAGGCTATTATTATGTTTTATGCTATTCAATTTTTAAGTATATTTTTTCTTAAAATATTGATTTTATATTCAGTATTAATGAATTATTAGATCACTAACACCTAATGCTCTTGAATGTAGCAGCTTGTATTTTATTCTACTAAATAAAAAAAAAGAAATAAAAGATATGAAATAATTAAATAATCTCATTATATGAAGAAGTTGTTAGCCCTGTCAAATTTTATCTTACATGAAGGGGATGATTCGTAACGAAGATACTCCACTTCTAATTCCCAGAATTATTTCACTCTCATTATGGTTACAAAGTGGCTATAAAAATAATTATAATTATATAAAATTGAAAATAAGGCGCGATGTATTACATATATTTTTAAAGAAGGAATGCATGTGTTTTTTGCTTAGTTTCAATTTTTTTATTTTTAGGTTATTTTATTTTATTTATTGTATATACTTTTTGATTATTATTAATTGCTATTTTGCTTCTATTTATTTTATATTTTTTGTACATATAGTGCGAATGTTATCCTACCTCACTATAACTAGTGTCCATGTGAGAGATTGTTGTAATACTCAATAAATTAATTAAAAAAAAGATTTTTAAATAACTTAAAAATGTTTCTGAACCGTGGTTTCAGGAATGTTTATTTTATGTTGAAAAAATAATAATACATTCAGAAGTGCAGAATACATGTTAATTACAGTTATACAATTTGATCAACGATCAATACAAGAAAATGGACAGTTGTATAATTTGTAAAACGTGGATTAGTCCGTCAAAATCTGTAATGAATTTTAAGGTAAAATAAAGTGAATTAATATTGAATTTCATAACTTCCAGCTTGCTCGTGGCATTCCAAATATCAGGATTTATCACAATAAAAAAAATGTAAAATAAAAAATATTAAACCGATATATTTACTTCTAATAAAAAATACATATTTTAGTACAAAGCAATATATTTAATATTGGGGCAGTAGAGGGCTTCAATGGAAGTCTTGGGCTGGCAAATTAAAAAAAAAAAGTATATGTATATATATATATATATATATACTTTTTTTTTTAATTTTTTTTAAACGTCAAAAGGAGAAATTTACTAACTCTAATAATTATGGTGGCATAAGCCAAAAAACAAAAAAATTTCCTTAGCTATGTCTATAACATTGTCCCTCTTACGAGTTCAACATTTCCAATAAACAAACAACAACAAGAACAAAATATTTTTTATAATATTTTTATTTGTGTTTTTTTTTTCAACTATGATGGCAACACCAGAAGAAATATTTCTTGTTTAAGAAAAGAGGATTGAAGCAGGACGGAATACAAGCCGTCGTCATTGAAAGGCATCCTGTTACTTTGGGGAAAAGAAAATGTTGGCCGTAACAGATCCGATACCATTTGACAAGTGCCTTCGCAATAACTCTCCGTGACAAAAGGATCCAATACTAGAAAAGCCCAATGATAGTAATCAGCAATGTGTTTTACTTTTCAAGATTCCCTGAAAATTGGATTTACCGATGTTTTTCCTGCCCTTTTTGTAACCTTTTATCAATTATTTATTCCTATTTTGTATAATATATAAGATTTTATCATTACCTAAATAAAACTTGTAAGATTTATTGAGGCAAAAAAAATTATTTTGCGTATGGTGGGTGTATACTGGGGCAGTACTGACATTTTTAATTATCTGAATTTTATGGTCACGGTTAGGTTTGTTTTAATTATCTGAAAATTAAACAAAATGTTCTGCATTCCAAATTTCAGTAATAAACTTAAACAAAAATTTTATTTTGTCTATCAAAAATATATTTGCGCCTGTCAACTTGTTATTGACAATCAGCAAATGTGATGACGATACATGATATAATGACATGACAGGCATGGGGAAGGAAAGTACTCAGCAGTACCTCTTCCCTAACTTGTTCCAATTACTTAGGTTGTCTAAGGAAGGAGATCTCTCATCCAACGCCTTTTTAGTCTCCTCCTCATGTTCTGAGGTATGTCAGCTGTGGCCATGTCTCTTATAAGTCTGTTATTATGTCCATTTAAATTTGTGTAAAATCAATGATAAAGGGACGTTATATGTTGGTCAACAGTTGGAAAGTGGAGGTCAGTATGTAGAGTTTTGTTAGTCACGTACCAAGGTGTTTTTGTTATGAGTCGCAGTAATTTTGATTGGAACGTTTCAAGTTTTTGTAGGTGGGTCTTTTTAGCGATGCCGTATATCTGTGATGAATAAGTCCATATGGATTTAAGTAAGTATGTATTTGTATTCCGTTTCTATTTTAGTTTTAGTTTTGAAGATTTAGAAAAAAGAGATTAAAGTAGTTTTAAACAAATTAATTATATTTTAAACCAATTTTATTTTTGTAATATTCGCTAGATATCGATGGAGGGTTCCCGGAGTAAATTCAAAATTTCATAGTTAGATATATTATCAGTCCGTGGTACAGACTCCCTTTTATCGAATTATTAACGCCCGCCTCAAACTTCGTAAATAGTTTAATCTCATCGTAACCTACAACAATTTTATTTATGAAAACTCTGGAATTAGGGGGTTTTCAATCTGGAGGAGGGCAAACTTTGTCTATTTAATTTTTTTTCTTTTAACTTTTATTATGATATTTACAACTGTATTAGTACAAATACATCAAGTAAATTTGATAACAGAAAATAAAAACATGAAATGACTTGTTGAGAAACTACCCACTGGTAGCACTCTAAGTCTATTTAATTAGGTACTAAAAACTCGTAAATACTCATTTGCTTTCTACTTTAACCGTAAGATAATTTGATCACAAAATCGAGAAAAAAGTTGGCCTCCAAAAATATTGAGCCGTATGGCGTGAACAACACCCCCAATTTTTCAAAATAGCGACGTTATATAGGACAAATGGCCCAATATTTTTGTCGGCCATCTTTTGTTCTCGATTTTGTAATAAAATTATCTTATGATTCAAGTATAAAGCGAATTGGTATTTTATTTGGTTGGTATACTAAAAGTTTTTAGTAGCTAATTAAATAGACAAAGTGTGTCACCTCCCGCAGATTAAAAACGCCCCATTTCAAGAGTTTTCGTAAATAAAATATTTGTAAGTTACGATGAGATTAAACTATTTACGAATGGGGTATGTAGCACGGACTAATGATATATCTAACCATGAAATTTTGAATTTACTCCGGTAACCCTCCACCGACGTCTAGCGAATATTACAAAAATAAAATTGTTTAAAAATGTAATTAATTTGTTTAAGTTCATTACTGAAATTTGGAATGCAGATTATTTCATTTAATTTTCAGACAATTAAAAAAATACTTGACTGTGACTACAAAATTCAAAAAATTCAAAATGTCATTAGTGCCCCGGTATACACCCACCATGTGCAAAATAAGTTTTTACCACAATAAATCTTACAAGTTTTCTTATATCATACACAAATATAAAAGCCATCCCTGAAAATCGGATGGCTTATATTACACGCTAATATTCGGTTGAACTCGATGACGATATTCGCGAAATTCCAATATGAAGGAAGGTCCTATCTTGGATTCAAAGCGTGTTGAAGTCTTCCAATTCACCCGAATTCCGGGTCTTGTCAGGGCTCTACCGCTGCATTTCAACGACTAATAAATTCCATATTACAAGAACGTTGTAGAATTTATTATTACGAATAAATGCGTCGTTAGGAATAATAAAAACGAGAATAATAGAAAAAAAAACTCGGTATTCGAGTATGTTACCTCCTTCATTAACGAACTGTTTACTCTAAACAGAATTTATTTTTTCATGAACGGAGAAACAATAGACTGCATATGACATGATTTGTAAGTTGGAGATTACAGTCACCGAGAATAAAAAGAAAATTTATATATATATATGGCCAAGACATCGACAAGAGAAATGTTGAGGTCTTTATGGATTATTTTATTTGTTACCTAATAAGGAGCATTTAGTATTTTTAGGAGCATTAGCAAAACATGGTTTTTAATTTTTATTAAAAAAATTTAATTTATATATATATATATATATATATATATATATATATATATATATATAATATATATATATATATATATATATAATTTTATGTCACCATTTTGGCCTAATTTTCCAACCATTTTCAGTGATGCTTGTTTAAATGTTGTCCAGCAAAGTATGACTACATATTTCCATCTGATTTCTAACCATATAATTTATTTTAATTGCACTGACCATATGTTTAATTATAACCAGTCTTGAGTTAAGACTTGTTCATCATAAATAAATCTTTCAGTGCAAAATAACGCATTACATAAATAATGACGAGATAAATTCGTTATGTTATATATTTTTTTCAGCTTTTATCTATGAAATTATTGTATTATTATTATTATTTATGGAAATTACAACTATAAACAAATAAATATACATCCAGTAAATGTGATACAGAGAAATACAGTGACATTAAAAGGATTTTAGAGAAATTATAGTTTATTTCTCAACTCACAAATATACAAATATTGACATATATAGTATGGATTTTAGAGCGATATGATCCATTGTCCAGCTTCTCTTGGCCCTCGTAAGTCTGTATCGGGTATGCTAATTTTCAATTGTATAAGAGTGTTATTATGTAAGTTATTGCGAAATCTTTTGAAGTTAGTAGTTATGTGGTCGTTAACTGTTGGCATGTGTAAGTATTTACGAAAAGTAATATTTGTGACGTACCATGGAGCGTTAGTTATAGTTCGGAATATTGCTGTCGTATGTGGGTCGTTTTGCCTGTCCAGTATAAGCGTTAAGCGCAGATCCAAATAAGTTTAAGCAGACAAATGGTTCAAATAATCTAAAAACTAAAATATGTTCTTCCAATCATGTTGTCTATTATTATGTCAAAAAAAAACAACATTAAAACACATGTTTTGCTAATTTGTAAATAGCAGCGTCAAACGCCTCGGACGATCTTGAGGTTGTTTCTTTCAGTTTTTACATTATATATTATACATTATGTAAATGATTATTTACATAACAAAACGGTGACCGATTCTGTTATTCCTTGTCTTTTACCATTCCTCCTGATTCATAATGTTTATAATTTTATAACAAACCATTTATTTGGAATAATAATAAATCGAGATATATAAATATCGCAGCAAATAAATAATCAAATACTAAGTTCTTAGTTTGAATTACAAAACCGGTACCATTTAAGACCGTAAAATCCGCAAATCTATGATAATGATACGATGAATTTTAATGAAGGTTCATCATGCTCCCTTAAATTACTTAAAACATAGTTGCGCTGCTATGATTAGCGCTGAAAGAGTTTGTTAGCGACTTGGGGAGTGAAATTAGGCCGCTGGAACGAAGTTATTAAAATCTCTATTTACGAACTCCGAGGAGGGCAAGCAAGGGAGGAACTTGTGTCAACACGGGAAGAACAATATTTTAATCACGTCATTAAACCATATCGAAAATATTGCGTTTTATAAAATATGATTTTATAGTAAAAATGTAATTTGTTATGTTCCTAGAAGAGGAGGTATTCATTATATATATTTATGCAATTATATACAGCTGTTCTCGGAAGTAATCAAGAGGATATTGAGAGACTCGATCGGACTCTGTTAAAAGAAGCAGAGAAAATCGGAGTACAGGTCTATGTAGATAAAACAAAATACATGATAGTTAGCCGAAACACCCATCCTAATAATATGATCTGCGTAGACTCTAAGTCATTCCCGAAAGTAGACAGATTGAAATACCTCGGCTCTACAATAACCTCAACAAATGATCAACTAACAGAGATATACCAGCGAATAAAAAGTGCGAACAGATCATTCTTCTCTCTTTCAAAGGTACTGAAATCCAGAAAAATCTTCACAAATTTAAAAATAAGGGTGTACACCGCCGTGATTAAGCCAGTTCTGCTGTACGGTTGTGAAAAAACCTTGGCTCTAACCGGCATACTGGAAATCAGAAGTGAGAGATTCGAAAGAAAAGTTCTACGTAGAATAACAGGACCTATATGGGACCAGAACCTCGACACATGGATGAGAAGGAACAATAAAGAACTGCTGAAATAAACGGGTCAGTCAATATCTCATGACATCAAGGCAAGGAGGTTAAGATGGGCAGGGTATGGAGTTGGTAGCAATCCATGTACTGAGAGAGTTCAAGTACTACACACAGTACTTGAACACTCTCAGTGCTCAAACCACGCCCTGAAGCTCACCCACATGTTCGGGTTTTATTATAATGATTTTCAATTTTTCTTCTTGAATTTTTTAATATTTAAATTGTACTTTTTAGCTATCCTTCTTTTATTATTAATTTTATTTTTTAAATCGTATTTTTAGTTTATATTCTTAAAATCATTAACCTTTTATTTAAATGTATTTGTTATGTTATTTTTTTGTAATCTTTAATATTTAATAAATTATTGAAGGAAGCTAGTCAACTGTTTTACATATCATGCTTGATAAATATTCAAGACGCAGTCTTTTAAAAAAAAAATAATAAATTTTCTATTTGTACCAACGTTAGTAGTGTACTTGAAAGCATTCAGTGCTCGAACCACGCCCTGAAGATGACCCACAAGTTGGGTTGAAACGTTGGCACAAATAAAAAATTAATTTTTTTTTTAAAGACTGCGTCCTGAATATTTATCAACCGTTTAATATTTAATTTTAATGGTTTTTGTAATATTCAAACTGTACTGTTTAACTTCTCTTCTATTAACACATTAAAGGCGGGAGTCGTAGTACTACGGTTTATCTCGACTAGCATACTTTCGTCAAGATCTCCCTCCATTAATTTGTAAACATTAATATAAAAAATAAAAAAAATACGAATTTTTAGCTTTTGTTCTTAAAATCATTAATCTATATTTTAATTTTCTTTGTTAACTTATCTCCTTTTAATCTTTTACTTTCAGTTTTTATAGCTTTAATTCAATTGTACTATCATATCTATCTGTAACTATTTTTAACTTTGTAAACTATAAAATGTATTTATTAGCTGTAGTTTTGTTATGTATGCCTATGTGGTAGTTGATCCAGGTTGAAGAGCAATAAACATTTATAAATAATATATATATATATATATATATATATATAGATACACACACACACACATATATATACATATACATGTTAGCCAAAAATAATATATATTCAGGGTGTCTCTTAAGTAGAAGAAAATATTTAAAAAGGTTGATAGTAGACATCAAGATCTTCAAAAAATGTCATATAAACAATTGCCCAATTTTCAGCAGAATAGTAGGGAATTTGTGTTTTTTTTTTTTTATGCGAGTCACGCTTTTTGTTGAATAGAAAGCGATAACTTAAAAAATATTTTATTTAAGCAATTAAACATTGCTCCATAGGAAACTAGACAAAATTTACATTAAAATAAAATATAACTAGTCATTGTTAAAACTATTTAAAGAGGAATATTAAGAGGATAAGCAGAGTCAAGTTAAAAAATAATGATTTGTGATTTTTTTTTATGACCCTTCAATGTACTACGTTTACCCCACTCTAATAAAAACTTCCACGTTTAATAAGCTTTTTTGCAGATCTTAGAGATATCTTAGAGATAGATTTGCAGATAGAGATGTCTACTATCAACCTTCTTAATATTTCTCTCTACTTACGCGACACCCTGAATACAGCCGAAAAACTGAAATAATACATATATATAAGGATAGGACGCCCATGTATTCAAATTATATTATAAAAAATAAATCAAGCAGTACATATTGATTCAATGTATAAAAACATACCTTCAAGATGTCAGAGAAAGAAATATCAGAAGCTTTCACAAACTGAAAAAAAAAAAATGGACTGAAAACTCTACTAAATAAAATTATTTACTCACTATAAAGATTACTAACCTAAAGAAATGTGGTTAGTTAAGATTTATTTCCTATAATAAACATTGTTAAAAATAAATAATTTCTAAAGCCTAATAATTATTTCCTTTGCATTACTTTTGCAGACAAAAAAATTAAAAATATAAATATATCATAAAAAAGCATGAATTTATATTAATTTATATATTATTCAATTTTACGTATTTTCTAAGGATGTTGAGATCAATCAAAAACTTTTTGGTGATGGTTAAAAATTGTATTATTTTGAAAATGTAAGTTTATAGAAAAGTATTCGGAAAATAATTATTTTCTACTAAAATTAAGGAATATTAGGATAAACGTTAATGAGATATTATAACTAAATTGGGTCACTCGAAAAAAAATCGCATTAATATATAATTCAGATTGCACTTTTCAAATGAAAAAAGTGCCTTTAAGAGATGTGGATTCTGAAAAAAAAATCTATTTATCTGTTTTTTTTTTTTACTATATTGTATGAAAAATGCAGTAAAAATATAGATGTTGTTCATTGGCTTAACATCAAGATACTAAGAAAACATGTATTTATTATTAATCTGTAGATAAACTAAGAGAATACCTCTTATATACAATATTTAAAAATTATTAATATTTCATTAAATTAATAAAAAATAGTTTAACTAATTCGTGGTATCGATGCCTATCGCGTAAATCGACACTGGTTTATCAATAATGCAATTAATAACAACTGATAAAAATGTATAACGTCCCAGGACATTCGATATCTTGTGACAACTTTGAAAAATGTCCCCCAAGCACGCTAATAATTTAACCAGCTAACAAACTATCATTCGATATAGAAAAAAAATCTATTACCTCCAGATATGGGGAAAGCAAAAAGAAAAAAACTTTTACATCATGAATCTAAAAAAAAACTTTTAATCAAATGAAAACATGCAATTAATAGAAATAAATATAAGAATACATATTATCTAAAATATGTAAACTAAGTAAAAATACGTAATACACATTAACTATTTTTCTTTATTAAGTAATATAACATTCTGTCTATTTGACAACAATTATAATAAGATAAGATCAAAGTTTGTCTAATATTAGATAAGTTAGATTGATTTGTACTTTTATACATTTAAGTAATGTTCTCAGCTACTTCAAACAATCATATAATCATATACATTTTTTTTATCTTTTTCGATTGGCTCTACAGAGCTTGTAGATCTTTGGCGGCCTGAACCAGCCTTCTCCACCTCTGCCTATCTTGGGCTACTGATTTCCAGTTTGCTGCATGAAGCTCAGCCGTATCTTTGTTTATCCTATCTATCCATCTGGTTTTTGAACTTCCACGTGGTCTCTTGCCTACTACTCTGGCATTCATTGTGGTGTAAAGGTGTCCTGATGGATTGCTACGAGTTATATGCCCTGTCCATCTTAACCTCATTGCCTTCATGTCATGAGATATTGACATACCCGTTTCTTTCAGCAGTTCTTTATTGTTTCTTCTCCTCTATGTGTCAAGGTTATGGTCCCATATAGGTCCTGTTATCCTATCTAGAACTATCATATATATAGTAAAAAGACGGTACCAAAAATTTAGAAAAATATTCTTATAGAAACTTTGTTCTCGAAATTTTACCATTTCGAAAATGATCTATAACAGAATTTTACTAAAACGATATAAGAAAGGCTTTTATCGTCTTGACACGGATATATATTTAAAATTGTATTTATATACATCCACATCTAATACAGCATTAATTGTTAGTGGATTGCATGCCAAAGTCATTAATAGAATAATAATGGCATGTCAGGCATGAAAAAGAAAAGTGCTTAGATAAATACAAAAACAAAAAAAAAGAGATATTCTGGGGTATCTCTGTTAAGGTATTATTTAAAACAAAAGAACGAATTTGCATACATACCGCTGAGATTAATGCTGTAGCAATAGCTCTACGATATGTGACAGTGTCGCCAGTTGTTAATTTGGTTGTGTTATCAGATTTTTTGAACGCATTTAAACCCTTTTATTTTTATTTAGGAAAAATAAATAATATTGAATCTTAACGCGACGCAATGTTAGAGAGGTGAAAAGTTAAAAAATAGTATCGCAAATCAACTGATAATTTGTTTTATTGAAAATAGGGATTAAAATATCTCAGATACCAAAATTCGGACCTGCATAATGGATACATTAAGAAAAATGTTGAGAATTTCATTCTCTTTCTAATGACTTATTCAAAATTGTATCTTTTTTTTTATTATTATTTCTTAATGATATTTAAAACTGTTTTAAAGAAATACATCTAGTAAATTTGAACATATGGATATAGCGACGTGAAAACACTTGCTGAGTAACTAAGTTAGTGCGCAAGTAATTGGAAACGTCGAGCGGTTTCTTGTCGTTTCAGTCTAGTATGAGGATTCCAAGCTAGTCGTCTGTCCAGATGGAGTCCTAGGTATCGGATTTGCTCAACAGGGATAAGTGGAGTAAAATTGTGTCTTAACGAAGAGAAAATTTGGTTAAAATTCCTCGAAATTTTGAACTATTTGATGTGTTAAAATGCCTGGGTCATTACGAATTTTCTTAAAACCTAAATGGCTTACTATCAGCCTTTTAAGTTGAAAATTTGCTTAAAATATTTCGGATTTTTCGGCTCTGGCTCCAGATCTATAAAATAGGCCATATAGCAATACCAATATGTATTGTTTACAACCTCCACCAATCTTTAAAAAATCGGCTTGATTTTTGAGCAACATAATTTCACTCGTTAGTCTTGTGATATTTTCCGCTTAAGGCATTTACTCCCAATTTCAATATCGAAAATTTCTTCTAAGAATTCGAATTAATTTTTGGTAAATTCAATGAAGGCGCTGTTATGAAGCAAGGACCAGGATTGGCCGTAGTCATCTGAAGCAATATTAACTACCTTGAGAAAGCCCTTCATTTTGCATTCTGATGGCTTCCTTCAGATGCGGTCTGACTATTGAAGAAGCCATAGTACAATATTGCGTTTCATCGCAGGGAAGAGGGGGGATTGAAAGAAGGGGAGGGGGCCATTAAATTTGAATGTAAAATTACGTCTCTTTAATTTTATTACGGTCCTTATAAATTGCCGTCAATTCAAGGAATACTCCATATTAACAAAACTTTAAGTTGAATTATTTCTAGTATTGAGTAAGTCGAGGTAAATAATTTCGATTCGAGAGATTTTGGTTTTTAATTTACTTTTCATAATGAATAATATAGAAAAAAAATCTGGTGTGTCCACTCACACGACTTTCCTACCTATTTCAGAAAAGCATTTATATCTTTACATATGTCCATCAAGAAACTAAAAAAAAATTTAATTAGATTTATTTTCCTAAAAATGAATAAAAAAAAGATAGGAGTACGATTTATTTGATAAACTAAAGCAATGTAAACTGCCTTCAGGTAGATCAGTGTATACATTTCAATACCCTGTAATATTTCTGATCAAACACTTTTTGCCATAGCCTAATATTGTCAAACAATAATTTCTGTTAAAAGTATCGGAAATAGTGAAGCTTGTGTGATGCGGGCAACAGATTTTCTTACTTTCAGTTATCTTTTTTCCCACATTCAACCCTTTCTGATACCAGGATATGAACCCGTAATCTTACATTGGAAATTGAATAGCTATAATTTCGTTAATACTTGTCAGTCAAAGCACTACAAAATAAAAAAAAAATTAACAAAATCGGTTCACAAGTTTCCGAGAAAATCTAGGCGCAGACAGACCAATGGCTGAAAATGTGTTTTTAAAACTCAGGAGGCTCTGAAACGTATAGATCCGTCGAAAACTGCATATCAGAAATTTGACCCGATCGAAATACTTTCCTTATCTAGTATGGGTAGGAAAGTAAAAATTAAAAATTATTATCTGTTAGATTTTAAACTGACAATTTTTCAGTTGTATTTCTCACAAAACTTATAGGCAATCGTACTTTGTCAAAAATCATCGAAGGAATCGAAGTAAAAAGGGTACATTTTATTAAATATTAGTTTAAAGATAACTTGGACACTATAATGAAGATTTCGGAGATGTCTCAAATAGTCTATATGAGGATCCAACCTCATTTTTATTTAACTCGAAAATATTTATATGTACAGTATGGACTGGAATTTCTTAAACTACGAATCATCAAATATCCAATCTGCAAATGTGGTACTTTTCCGCATTTTAGTATTCGCTGACTTGTGGATATCAAACGAGCAAATGTTGAGGGATTATTATATTTCCAAAACGACTTCTCCTTTATTCTCATTCGAAAAATTAAAGACTTTGAAATATAGATATCGTTCAGCCAATGAAAACGGTGAAGAAACTGATCTTAGTTGGCAGACATTTTTTTTATTTTGTAAAAATAAAGTGTCATTGAAAATAATATTCTAGAAAATAGTTTTAAAAAATCCATCAACTTTGATTCAGTGTCCAACAATGTTTAAAATGTCTACGAATAAAAAAAATGATTATTAATTAATACTAAGAAAATATATTAAACAAATAATTTATATCAATGTGCCGGAGGAAAGAAATATGTTTTGGTAAATTTATGAGCAGTCTTCGAATATATATCATGAAGTTTCAGAATCTTTTTTTTTTATGATGTACTTAGTTCGAGTGAAAAACGGAAAGTTTTAAGCTGAAGTATAGAGCTTCTTTGAGTTCCATGTTGCATTCATACATGAAAGCAATTTTACTTACATGAGGAAATATATACTTATTATTTGATATACTTCTAAAGATCATTTTCTTTATACTTGGTTGAATAATCTAAATATATAAAATCTATGTTTATTGATATCTGTTATTCAGTTCAGAATATACACTTCTATACAACAAGGTTTACATAGTTTTAAATATAATAATGTATTTTTATGAATAATTTATTATCAATAATTAAAAAAAATTTATTTCATTTTTTTATTCAGTAATATGACATTCTGTCACACGTTCAATAATTAAGTTATTCGTATTATATTATTAAACATTCACACCATATATACAGAAAATATAAAGTAAGCAGAATCAAATTAACAACTAATAATAATTAAAAAGTATATACATTAAATAAAAGTAAAATAACTATAAGATAAGTAAATTAAAAATACAGACATACCGATGTACAATATTTACAATCATGCGAGGGAACTCCCAGCCAGCCTTGTCTCTTCAACTGAAAAGGGAAAATGGGACTACAGGAGATCCGTGCGCTACTCTCTAAACTGCATAACTGATGTTAAAGCCAGTGGATATTGAGCGAGAGCGGTATGCCCACATACACTCATGTCTCGAGTGAAGAATCTGGCCAATACCAGAACGCCATATAAATATATATATATATATATATATATATATATATATATATATATATATTTTTTTTTTTTTTTTTTTTTTCCCGTTGGCGGTACAGACGATGAAGATCTTTGACCGCGAGATTGGTCTCCTAGACCATATCCTGATTTCTTATTTAAGTACACGAGAGTAGTTCACCATTCCTACGTCCGGTGTGTGTGAGTTGTCTCCAGTAGTCTGACGGGCCTCGTATAGCCGAGAGAGGGGGAAATCTCGGGAAGAGTGGCTTCCCCTGGTGGACGGTCCCCCAAATCGAGCGGTCACCCATCCAAGTACTACTCACGTTCGATCTTGCTTAACTCGGTTACCTATTGCTGGCGCCTTACCCTAGCCCCATATATGTGTTTTTTAATATATATTTTAATTACATATTAACATAATTATTTGAATTGGGAATTAGGTCACTTAATTATTATTCAATAAACTACTAAATGTTCATTGCTTCTGTTGTTATTCAACGTATCGATCCCGTTTTTTTTAAGTTAACAACAGGATCCTCTTTAAAGTTTTAAGATAGAGCCGCGATATCTCAGGCCGGGGACACACTAACATCCTCAGCGAAGTCCACTAGGACAGATATTAACCTATTACAATTACTAATAATAAGATATAAATATATACTACAAAAGATTATCTATATTTTTTAGGCTTTTTTAATGCTTTTATTGAATTAATCAATGATAACCACTATTCTATCAGTAAGTCTTTTGTCAGATTTTTTTACTTTTTTCAGATGAAAATCGATAAAATATTTTAAAATTTGATTGTATCTTTGAAGATGCCTAAATTTGCAAAAAAAAATGGATAATTTAGTAATAAATTATTTTATATATTGAGACTACTGACGATCTATTAAATATTATTTTCCTATGATGATGATAATAATTTATTTATTTATTATAGCGATAACTAAGTGAGGCGGATGGATAATATTGGTTTATATTATTAAAAGGGATATATCAAGGTATGAAGGGCAGGACGGGCGAAGGTTAAAGTAGCAAGTTTTAGATGTCATAAATAACTCCACAACAGCCCGCTGTAACCTGACGAGCCATCGCCCTGTCTAAACTTCGTCGTTCAAATTTCACTCAAAGGTTAAGAACATTAAATGAGAATTCAGATCCTCTATATGGGTCTAACATAAAGGCTGACCTCTGAATAATGATTAATATTTGTAGAGTTAAGAGGTTCGATTCCACATAAAATTAACTGGAAATAGAAGATATTTTTCTGAATGTCTTGAAATAGATTTTTTTTTAAGGAGTTTCCACTAAAAGTGGGTTTCCTTAACCTAAAGTGCTTGGCTTCTTTCCATAATGTCTTATCTGAGGTCCATTCTTCTCGTGACGCAGATCCTGTCCACATATCCTTTTCAACTCAGTAACTCTTCCCATCTCAGACACAGATCGGTATCTTGGATTCCTTTTCGACAAAAGACTAACATGGAACCCACATACCAGACTTAAAAGACAAGAGCTTAACCGACGATTTGGACAGTTATACAGACTACTTAACAGAAAATCTAACCTCTCAATTGAAAACAAACTATTCGGACTTGAAGTGTGGGGGACAACTATATTTCCGAACATCAAATGCATCCAATCCTTCCAGTCTGAAGTCCTCCGTATAATAGTCAATGCTCCTTATCTTGTTACAAACAAAACCCTACGTCATGACCTTAACATCCCTTATGTCCTTGACGTTATTCCACCCAGAGTTTCAAATTTTGATCAGAATCTAATCCATCATCCTAATCCCTTAGCACTATTCTTATCCAGCTCCAGTTATCGCAACGATTCTCCTCGAAGGTTGAAGCTGCAGTGGCCTCGAGATATTTTGGTAATACGTCATCGGAGTCCACTCAAGTAATGAGCGTATGTGGCTATGTGGCTTTAATGCCCTCTCTTAGTCTCCACTGGATTCCCATCCTACTGATGCGGCTGAGGGAGAAGCGCTGGGATCTCTTGGAGTCGTGCCATTTCCCCCACCTGTGGGGGATAAGGGATTCCTTTGCTTACTGTAAATATTGTAAATAAGTATAAATGTGTTTTATTTATTTAATGTTGTCTCATGTTTGATTTATTCTGTCATTCTAAGTTTTCTTTTATTTTCTTTTGTTATAATCTTGTTTTTCTTTTATTGTATATATGGTATGTTTGTGTTTCATACATCATAAATACTCAATGCCCTTAATTAAGGCAAAATGTATTTTTTTTATCAATAAAGTATTATTAGTAAAAATTTTTCCATAGACGATGATCATTCATGGATTTCTCCTCTTCGTTATCTCAGGTCTTGCTCGTTTCTACTAGTCCATTTCGATGGTTAGAATTTTCTTCCTGAGGTTGCTTTTTATGTTATATCCAAGTTTCTGACCCATATGTCATAGTGCTCAGTAATACACTATTGTAGATTTTCCTTTTTTTTTTTTTTTTTTTTTTTTTTTTTTTTTTTTTTTTTTTTTTTTTTTTTTTTAGGGTCTTATTTGTCGTATTTCCACTGGTATGGGAATTCAAACGGAAAGTGGGTCTATGCTCCGTGAGGACAATTTTTCCATTTTTTAGACCCCAAAAATAATACCAATACTATCGTTTATATCGCCTCCATCTCAGTCTCAATCCTTTTCATTCTTTAAATGAAGTTCAAGATGGAGGAAGCTATCCGTTCTAGGATTCTGCTAGAACCCAGAAGCCTATATCCAAGTGAGGTGAATCGGTCATATTATGTTGCACAGTGCAGGACAGTTTCCACTGCTTGTCTAAATAGATGACAGACAGAGTTCATCGTTAACTATCCTGCAGATATTTAATTGTTATACAAGTCTACAGTAGCCTGTAATTATTCCAATTTATGTTGCGTTTCCTTTCAATTCAGACCAAGCAGCCACTTAGTGGTAGGAAACGTTATAATTAAACGTTTGGCTTGTCTGAGACCAGTGCATTCTCTCCACTCATTACCTATTTTTTTAGCCATGAATTTTCTGATTATATTTCTTTGATATTCCTTTTTCAGATTATGGTCCCATAGTAAGGATCTCTCCTATTATAATGGACACGCATCATTTGTAATTCCCTTCATCAATATCTAAAACTTCCCCGGAACTACTAGTTTAGTCAAAAGTTTCCAAAGAGCTTCTGCCCACAGAATCATAGGCTTCATCGCAATATACTGATAAAGCGTACAATTTTTCAGCTATCATTGGTATACATAGGGACAAATTTATATCAAATTCACCACATATGCTTCGTTTGTGCTTTCCAAAAAATAGTTCCAAATATCCTCGTTTTAGCGAGTGTTGCTTGCAGATCAGAAGATCTAAAAGATAACGCTTAATCAGACACGGCAGATGCTCTCAGGGCGCCCTCAGGTAACAAGGAGATGTTTTAACCAGGCATAAAAATGATAAGCTATTTTTGCACAATCCGTATAACCTACCAATTCGTTAAGATACAGTCCACTGCATAAAATTAGAATGTTGCCTGTTTAGAACTTAACTAAGATGAAAGAGTTATTAGTCTTGCTTTAATTTAAAATTGGAAAAGTTGCGTAACTTTAAATATGTAATAAAAAAAAAAAAAAAACGATAAAAAAATGTGCTACTTGAATAGAAATGATGGATTTATTGTTTCATTTTCTGAATATTAAACAGAACTATTCCATATTAAATTTTCAAATCTCAATTGCACGACACGATTTTAATATTCCCACCGTAAACGTTGACAGCTTACGTTATATCAATAAATCAAGCAGAGGGGAAAAGAAGTTTGGAAAAAGTTTGCTGATGAATTGAATCTGATTCCGGTGAAAAGTTTTTGCCGCGGTGGAGGATTGAGTTTGTCCCGCGCTGCTTGGGTACTTACACCAACACTTGGACTGCGAAGTTTATCCCTACTTCTTTCTTACCAATCCTCGCTCTAGAGCTGTATATTAAACTATTGCATTTTTCTTTTTTAATTTACTTTTTGCCTCCTATCCAAAGAAAAAAATATATCCAGAAATAATGTCATTAATTATTTTTTAAACAAATCAATTTACTAACATTCATTGGTAACGCAACTTAAGGAAGTAGGAATTTTTAGAAATATATAAAATGTTATCTTTTTTTTTTAACTACATGGGAGTGGAATAGCTCAGTGGTAGGGTACTGAGCTTCCAATGTTAAAGGTCCCAGGTTCGAATACCGGCTCATGGCAGAATAATTATTAATTCTGTTTTACTGGCCGTGGGGCGACTCTGTTTATGCCCTTCTGGGGCACAGTCTCTATAAAGTGGGTACCCTTAATTAAAATAATTGATAAACCTTAAAACCTTAAAACCTGGCGGTAGGGCGTGATCTCGGTCAAATCACATCCTTGCACAACCATAGACCAAGAAACAGTGTTTTCCCTAAATATTACTGAACCCTAGAACCTTCATGCGTTGTAGTGGTACAGGTTTTTTATTTAACTACATACCTTACATATATTTTGATAGTCCTCATTAAACCACTTTGGACATATGGAATCGAACTATGGGGAACAGCTAAAAAATCAAGTATAAAAATCATCCAGTCAAAAGTCCTTCGGAAAATTGTAGACGCACCCTTTTACGTTTCAAACCTCACGTTACACACTGACCTTTTTTTTCCCCCTATTATTATGTGTTATCATACTACTGTTTTTTTTTTTTTTTTTTTTTTTTTTTTTTTGTCTTGTCTTCTTGTTTTATTACTATTCTTTTTTTTCTTTATGCTATTATTTCTTCTCCTTGATATCATATTTGCTGAATACGATGGAAAATTTATTGTAAGCCAAGAATATGTACATTATATTAAATAAATAATAAATAACTACATACCATCAACAGAAATAATAATAATTAATCATAATTAACGGTGTTGATGACCAACATGCTTTTCCTTTTAACTTGACAACTACGAAGAAACCTTCATGTGCACTTTATTTTTGTGGTTATTTTTTATCAAAATAAATGCAGAAAAGAATTTATTAATTTTGAAACATTTCTCTATTTATTATTATTATTAATCAGTTTCGAATTATTGAAATCAAAATTAAATCATAAAAGATTTATATTGGGATTGAATAAAAGCAATATCCAAGCATTGTGTTTCTCTCAGACTAGTAATATAGATCTCAATATAATATTGAGTACGACAATTTTCTTCCTAATAGAGTCTTGCTTTCTCATGATAAATAGATCTTAAGTCTTTGTTATGCAAAATAGCCAGATGCATATCACCGTTTGCGATAAGAGCTCTTAAATTGATATTCTATATAATATAATTTCCTTGTTACCTTATCTTTACCTTTATTTCACTCTTTCAAAAAATTTTATGTCAGTTTCTTTGTCAATATTCCTCATATTTAATTAATAATCTAAAAATTGATATTTTCGAAATCAACTATTTTTTTTTTACACATCGTCTGTTCATTACAAAAAGCAACTATTTTTAAGTATATTTTAAATTGAGCTGAACATTTTAGTAGGTTTTTATTTATTTACGTAAAAACACGATACTGGTACTGGTAGGCTAATTAGCACATCAAGTCGGCCACATGGTCCTTTTTGCCATCTTCTAATTTGCTACCTTGAGGTTGCCGCCGCGTACTCACCGTAGTGGGAATATCAAGATTCATTTTAGTGAGAAATTAAATTAGCCGACCCAGGTGGGAACCGAACACCGACGTTCAGAACTGAGCACTGTAGACCCTACAACCCACCGTGCTCAGCGCCATCCTGGTTTCTAAAAATATATTTTTTTTTTTATTTTTAACTTATTTATCGAAAAATATTACAATCTGTCTCAAGGACATTTATAATAGTGTTCAGAGATCACATTCACACTCTATGTCTAAAAATATATAATGCAGAAACCTATAACCATCTGAGTTTCTAACATCAAACATATTCAATCCTTTCAATCTAAAGTACTTCGAACAATAGTTGATGCTCTGTTCTATGTAACTAACAAAATCCTACACCATGACCTTAATATCCCATTTGTCCTAGACCTTATCCCAGAAAAATTCTCTAAATTTCACCAGATCCTTACCTATCATCCAAATCCCCTTGCACAATCTCTATCCAGCACCACCCATCCTTACAACCTCCTCGAAGGTTAAAGCGGCAGTGGCCTAGAGACCTTCTGTGATTAAGCATATATTGGAGTTTTGGCAATGGCCAGATCCTCCACTCAAGCCAAGTATGTGTGATTAGGTTAGTTATTTTGTCTCTATACATTTATTTTTATTATTATTAGTTTCTGTATTATTTATTTTTGGGAGTGGGGTAGCTCAGTGGTAGGGCACTGAGCTTCCAATGCAAAGGTCCCGGGTTCGAACCCCGGCTCATGGCAGACAATTTATTTATCTGTTTCATTGGCCGTGGGGCGACCCTGGGGTGGTAGACACTCCTGGCACACCCAGCCTCTACAAAGTGGGTACCCTTAATTAAATAATTAATTAAGGGAGAAAACCTGGCGGTTGAGCGTGATCTCGGTCAAATCACCTCCTTGCACAACCGTTGGCATAGAAACAAGTGCTATCCCTAAATAGTACTGAAACCCTACAGACCCTTCATGGGTTGTTGTGGAACAGGTTTTTTTTTTATTATTATTTATTTTTACTTATTGTAAATAGAGTTTGAGTGTGCTCTCTGAACACTGTTATAAATGTCCTTGATGTGACAGAATGTAATATTTCTAAATAAACAAATATAAAAAAAAAAATAAGCATCTGAAAGAAATATTTGCGTGTCTAGGGAAAACCTTTGATATCTGGCGTATATAAGCATATATAATATATTCAAGTTAATTTATTATTAGCCATATTTACACCAATTTTTAAAAATTGGTGTAAATATGGCTAATAATAAATTAACTTGAAAATAAATAGTATGCACCGAAGAAGAAGTGAGAAATATTGTGCATATAGAATATATTGTAGTGGGATCAATATGGTTAACCTTGGTTAACCTCTTCCGAACTGGACGAAGCGAAGATTTTTTGAAGTTTTTTATTTTATCATTTTGCATCATTTGACTTTGGGCAGTATCGTCTATAACAAATGAATATGCAATTACTATTTTCTTTGATTTTACTTGACGATTAATGCCCTTGACTGTGTTATTCTTTAGGCAGTAAATTAGGTCATTTTATTTTTACTTTGCGATGACCAGGTAATAAAAAAGACAAATTGAAAGAACTAATGTTGGTTGAGGAATGTAGTCATTGAAAGCACCAAGAAAAATAAATTATAATTATGTTTTTTGTGCCAACGTTTCGACCTTCCGTCTAAGTTTCAGGCTTCATCGGGGCTGTTCGTTAAAGGGGGTCCGGATGAGTAACGATATACTCAACAATCATTCGAAGAATATTGGATTGTGTTGTTTATATTCTGTTTCTGTGTGTTTATTTGACTCTAAAGTCCGAATTGGTCTCAGTACAATGTTATAAATTAATATTTTGTAAATAAAATTAGGATTAGTATTTCCGTAGATTTTGTTTCGACAAATCATGTACCAAAAACATCGAAAATTATACAGTAAATATTATGGAAGCTATATTTATAAACAGAACATGAATATCAGGTTTTACTAATTTACTGATGGATTTGGTGTAAAATGACTAAATGTTTCAGCTACTGAAAAAATCGATGATAAGAACAGGTAACTTTAATGTACCCGTGTCATCAATAAGTAAATACTAAAAGATGTAAAGTAGATTGAGGTAGAGTGGAGTGGACCAAAAAGTAGAGCTGGGTGAGTGCCTTTCGGATTAGTAAAGTTTGTCAATTACACCTTCCCAACCTCACTTGGTTATTAACCCTTTGTTGGGCTTGTGCACCCTTTGCAACTTGGGTATTAGCTCAAATACCAATGTTAATAATAAAGAGGAAGTGTGATTTTAGTCATTTCAGAACTTTATATTACCTGGCATTTATGCTCTGTAAATAAGAAACTATTTAGATATTTTTTCACTTCAAGACTATTCGTCTTTGAATATTGTATTTAAAAATAAATAAATAAGGTGTGCTTTAGTCCACACGATAGAAGGGAAAACAGCAACAAGGCGATATTAATAATATTAAATATAAATTATTAATAATAGCTCATTATAAAGAGGATCAAATGAATGAATTAATGAAAATAATTTTATTATTCTGGAACTAGTGTCCCTTTAGAACAAGTTACAAATACAGAAAGTATATTAATATTCTGTCGTGTCCATGGACTACAGCTTAGTATTTACAGGATGATTACAATAAAATTATTGATAATAAAAAGATACAAAAACGTGTATAAATATAAAATAAACAGAGAAAGTAATTTAGTAAACAAAATATCAATTAATCACAAAATAATCAGAGTATCTGGGTGTACTTTGAGATTCTTACAGCTTAGGTTTTTAAGTGCATTTCGTGATCAACTGGATTAGGAATGGAGTAGGTGTTTGAAGAAGAAAGATTTGAATGAGGATGTTGATTTACATGTCCAATGGATTTTCTGATTATATTTCTTTGATATCCTTTTTTCAGATTATGGTCCCATAGTAAGGATCTCTCCTATTATAATGGACATGCATCATTTGTAATTCCTTCGTTAATTTCTAAAACTTCCCGGTACTACCAGTTTAGTCAAGATCCTCACAATTCAGTCTGTAACAATTTATTTATTTTTTTTTTATTTCGGAGCTTCTTCAATTTGAAGTTTTCCTTGACCTAACTCCTTCTTTAGCAAGTGTCTCCATCTCTGCCGAATCTCTTCCGACAGTCTCCTACCAACCATCCTCTCCAACTCTCTGTCCTTCCATCTCACTGGGGTCTTCCTCTCCTTCTTCTACCCTCTGCCTCCCAATCCACAATTATCTTTGGTATCCTATTCGACTCACATACCAATACCATCTGAGTCTCCTTTCTTCTATTACCTCTAAGATATTTTGCTTTTTTTGCAACCTCTCTCTAAAAGAGGCGTTACTTGCCTTTTCGATCCTTGATATATCCTCGAAGATCTTCAAAAATCTATTTCAACTAAAAAGATTTTTTTCCTGGGTCATACTGAGGAGCCATGTCGCTTTCTACCATAGCTTTGTATATTTTGTTTTTGTTTTTTTTCTTTTAGTAAAATATTAGTTTACTTTTTCTTAGTTTACTCATTTATTTTTATTTATTCATTTATTTATTTTTTGTTTCCCTATAATGTGTATATATGGTATGAATGAATACATTTAGCCTTGTTACTTGTTGCCCTTCAATGTGGCAGATTGTACTGTTTACTGTTCAATAAAAAAAAAAAAAAAGTAAAATATTG
Source organism: Nezara viridula (assembly GCA_928085145.1). Lineage (NCBI taxonomy): Eukaryota > Metazoa > Arthropoda > Insecta > Hemiptera > Pentatomidae > Nezara > Nezara viridula. Next base: position 74,221,303 of record OV725083.1, read on the forward strand.
CTGCTCCAGAGTAACGGAAATAAATAATAATAATATTAATTTAATCCTTAGTTTAATAATTGAGTTTATTAACTGTAAATCAACTATTGAATCATGTTTTGACAATTTCCATTAATCAAAGTGAAAAGGAGAAAGCTATTCCTAGATAGCCAGGACAAGCTACCTCTGATAGCTTAGAAGTAGTTATCTAAAAGGCATTGACTGGACACAACAAGACCCATTATCAAGACTTGGAGAACAATAACAGATTTCAGCAAAAGGTTCCTTTCTCGCGGACCTCATGTCAATACTAAAGGATAAGAATATCGATTGTTAATAACTTCTCATGATTACAGCCCTTTCCCTTGTTAACTAGAACCTATAAGGGTAGCATTCTAGGTTTTGATAAAATTTTAGAAGGCTTTCTCTAAAGATTGGCCATTTAAATTTATTTATAAAAATTAAAATGATCAAGATGAAAAATAGTTTCCATTCATATATTCGATTTAAGGTGGGCGAAATGGACTAACTTGCCAAAATCTTCCAACCTTTTCTTCTAATACCTGTACCAATAACCACCTTTATAAATATTGTACTATATTTCTCATCCAACAGTAAATTAAAACGAACGCACTAATAAAGAAATTCTAGCCAACTTTACTTAAGATTCATAGAATTGAAGAACACGTACACTGAAAATAAAACAAACTAGTTGGCTCGTGCGAAAATTTCGTAGAAAATTTAATATTGTGAAAAAATAGAAAAAGGATATGGAAACAAGTAGTTCCTATGTATTATGTAAGGAAGGAATTAATATTTTTTCCTTGGTCGATTACAATATCCCATTAAACATAATAGACCAAAATATTTGTACAGATTGCATTGGTAGGTCCTATTTTTAAACGCTGACTGGAAAGATAATAAAAGTATTATAGACAAATTAATGTCCTGATCATAGGATATTTTAAATTATTAAAAAAAACATGTGAGAACAACCAAATGTCTTTAAGAAATAATAAATTTAATAATATCAGCCAGGAAAAAAAAATGTAGTAGACTGTTCTATTCCTAAATGCAATATCTTTAAATCAGAAGACATTATTAAGTATATCAAAACTAATAGACTGTATCTATGTTAATGATTGTCCTATTTTTACTTTAATTTTTAATTTGGTAATCTTTCTAATTATTATGGGTACAATCGAAAAAATGCATACTTTTTGAGTTATTCGCAAATAAAGTTTCTTTTTCTCCATAACTTTTTTTCCAGAAATTTCTGCTAGATGGGACTATTTTTCGCATGTGAAGGATTAGAATATCTTCAAAATGAGCGGACACCTTTTAGAAATAATATAAAGGATAATTTAAATTCCAATGAACACGTGATCTTACAAATATAGAAATTACTTTTATACCAGTTAAATAGTCTCACAAAACACAAAATAAATCGTATATAAATAATAAAATAAATTTCAATATTTAATGTAGTACTAGAATTTACATCGCAGACAACTCCCGACTTGGAGAGAGAAGAAAATGGATGAAAATTGCTCCTCTCTCTTAGAGATCCACTTCGAGTTGAAAAGTTCTTTCCTTGTGAACGGAGCGTAAGATGATCATTAGACCTTCGTAAACTTCTGTCCAATGTCGCTCACGATATTGCATCATAATTGAACAATTCTAAACATCATGAAAGCAAATGTTTAAAGCAATTAGTGTTTTATTTCCTCAATTATCTGAACAAGGAAGAAGGAAATAAAATGGAATTGAAATATAACGATTTGGTAAATTAAACCAATTAGTTTTGTTCTACTTTGTTTCATGTTACTTAAATGTTTTCCAGATTTTATTAATTATTTTTATCTAATATTTCGGCCTTCTTTTTTTATGGTTTCTTTGATATTTATCGAAATATAGAAAGTTATTGAAGCCTATATAGAGTCTTGATGTTTTATGAAAATTACTGTAGTATAAATACCAGTAAATGTTCAATTAACAGCTATGTCGCAATTGTATACAATATACAATTGAGGGACCAGAAATTAATCTTGGAGTACTCAAGCCAAGAATAGGCAAACTGAAGAAGTTTTCGTACGATTTTTCAATTGTTATTTATTTATTTACAACTGCGCAGTAGCACTTCAAACGAATTTGAAATAACTGCTTTGTTTTTTTATTTATTCATGTTGATGAACTTGATTTATTGGTGAACCAGTAGATTACTATGCCATTTTCTATTTAACGTGGGTTTACCAGGTAACAGGGAGGAGAAAAATGATAGAACCAGTGGATTGGGATCAATTGATGATGGATGAGATAAAAAAATGAGTTGAGGAGTAATGTTCATATCTTGGATATAAGAGAGTAAAATAGTCTTATACTCTTTATTCACTGAACACCATCGCCGCAGTGGAAGCGTGCTGGGCCCATAACCCAGAGGTCCGTGGATCGAAACCACGCTCTGCTATATCTTTTTGGGGGCGGGGTGGCCGAATAGGCTAAAGCGTGTGTAACAGCACCGCTAGTTGCCTGGCAACCGGATAACAGAGATTTGAGATGATATAAAAAGTACGAGTTCGCGTCCCGGTGACGGAGGAGATTTTAAATTCCCCGCCCTCACCCCCCGACCCGGGAAAATCCCGTATAGCCTAAAAGGCGAGGTAGGGAAGAACAAAAAAAAAAAAAAAAAAATCTTGGATATAAGATATAATATAACTTGGTACGTGAACAATTTTCAAAGAATTTCGGATTGCATTATATGTATTTTTTTTTATATGCCCTTGTTTTACTTAATCCTGAAATTCTGTCTCGTATGTCCAAATTGGTCTCACTATAGTGTTGTAGATTAGTCCTTGTTTCATTAGCTATGTAAGGACCGATTGTCAAGAAGTGAAAGTTGATCATATTGTCTTGTCACTTCTTGTCTTTGCGATTTCGTATATATGTTGCGAATAGTTCTTTTTATAATTCAAATTTAAGATACCATACTTAGTTTTTCGTGTGAAATGGGATGTTGATGGTTAAAGAATTATAAATTTTTTTTTGTCTTCATATTTCCATCCACACCTGTCATGAGCTTGACAATAAGCAGATGTGATGTAACTAATAAGAAAAATTGAAATTTTAGACTTGAGGAAAAAAATTACATAGCAGTTATGAGGTTACAAAAAAAAAAAAATGTGTTCAGAATCGAAAATTTCTCTGTATATCTGTAGTCAAATGGATGTAACGGGCATATCACCTATTACCGTTTATCCAATTTTCTGATTTTTTATGAAAGTTTTAGGGATTGTGCGGGTTGATGCCTAGATGGTGTAATACATAAAGTAAAGGTAATACATAAAGTACATAGCAGCACTTCTTCCTGGTCTTGATTTATTTCCTTAATTCAAGAAAGGAGATCCCTCATCCAGCTCCTCTTTAGTCATCTCCTCATAGTCAAGTTAGCTGTGGACATGTTGTTAATAAGTCCGTTGTGATGTCCGTGTTGTTTAAGATGAAATATGGAGTAGAGATCGCGTATGTGTTAGTCGATAGTTGGTTGTCGTTATGTAAAGTTTTGTTGTTTATCTACCAAGGAGCTCCTGTTATAAGTCGTAAAATTTTGGATTAAAATGTCTGTAATTTTTGTAAGTGTTTCTTTTGTTATAAATTTAACTAAACAAAAATAATATGGTGAAAAACAAATAAAAATAAAAATAATAATGCTGTAAATAAACATGTAATATATAAAAGGTATAATTGCAAATAAATATACATTGGAAATACACATAGTAAATATATATATCTACAATAAAATTAAGACTGCTTAATTTATTTACATAATTTTTATCCAGCCATTTCTGCCTTTCATACTTTTTATCATAACTTTAATTTTAAAATCAGATATTGCATGGACTCTTGCACTATACAAAAATTTCTTATAATATGATAATAATTTTGTTTCGAAATTGACTAAAAACCATCCGTTGAACATTGCGATCTTTTAGTAATTTCACTTTAAACTTCTGGAATATATTTACAAATTAAAACATTATTGTAATAAAATACATCACCGATCCCTAACAAGGCCAACAGCTCCTCGTCTCACTCTATCAAATTTAAATTTGAATTTCAAATTAGAAAAATCGTTATTTATAATTTATTACTCCATCATCTGAGAATGTTCGTAATTTTCATATTAGTATCGAACCGACCCCGTCGCGTGTTGAAGGTCAACACCTCAAGTAAAAAAGGTGTATATTATATATTATTTCCACTTTTCGTGTAGAAATGGCAATTGAATATACCACAACTAGACAGAATTTATTAATTGATTGTGATTTTCATTGAGAAAATAATTTGTCTGTTACCAAATAAACTCATATTATTTTCTCTATATCCCTAATTCCTAATGAAAAATATGATTTAATAATATCATTTGATATTTTTCATTAGAACCGAACATATAAATTTCTTGATTATTCGGTTTATAAAAAATCATTCCAACCCAAGACCATCTATACGATATTGTAAAGCTTTCGATTGGATTAGACCCAAAAGTTAGCCTGATTTCGGTTGTATTTACACGCAACCCCATGGGGGTGGAATAAAACTTTTTTTCCTTTGAATATTTTTCTAAGTTTCGTATTCATAATTTCATTCAATATAGACGTATCTAACATAATATGTTACTATACTTTTATGTTATTTTCTTTTACTTACCTATATTTGAAATAAATTGTTTGGGGAAGTATTACGATAGTGAAAATTTTCGAATCCGATTTTTTAACGGATATACATGTATTGAGATCCCTTGAGTCTAAATAACCAAGTCTTCAAAAATGGTTTGTGTGTGAACAGTCTAGCTCCAAGATGAAAATTCGTACGAAACTGAAATATTGTATTTAATTTTAGAATGTTACATTATTTTTTTGGTCAAAATTGCCTCTTTATATCTTTTATTTTACCCATTTCTTAGAATTTTTCCGAAAAATGCTTTTAACGACTATAATTAAATTCAATAGGTCAATGTATTATTAAGTGTTTCTAAATTTAAGGTAGGTTTTATCCTCATCGATGGAGCCTAACAGATCTTAAATGGCGAACTTTCAAATTAATCACTTCAAACTATACAATCAGATAAATATATAATAACTAAATATAAAATACGAATGAATTTGATGATTGATTAAAGGAGAAATAAGGGATCGAAATAGGTGAACGAAGAAACCCGAACGTGCTTCCGAGCTGTACCGAAAGATCAGCCTTCCAAACGTAGTATGTGCTTAATATAACAGGTGCTACGATAATATTATATACACATACAAGTACGATTTTCATAAACTACCGTTGGTATTAAGTAATATTAAATTGGACACATTATAGCAGAAAATAAAAATTCAATTGTTTACATAAATCAGTGCTTAAAAAAACAAAAAAAAACAATGATATATAAAGATTTCTTAAACATCAAACTCATTTTAGGATTTTTCACTCCAAATAAAAGATTGTTTTTAATTTTTGTGTAAATCTAAACAAAAAGTTTGTTAAAAAATTGGCCTTACACACTTCATCTTTGAAGTTTTTTCAAAATAATCTTACTAGTTTCTCCTGATTTACTTGTAGAAAGTAGAAATGTGAAATTTTGGCCAAATGTATTAACTGTAAAGTACTAAAACATCTAGAATCTAGATTCTATTCCTTTTTTTTTTATAATTAATTTTTTATTTAGTGAGCATCCTTAGCCTTGATATTTTATCCGCCATACTTGCCATCGTTTACTTTCTCAAATGCTTTCATCTTAAATCTTCTAAATGAACTGAAGATTTTGACAAAAATTTTAACTGTTATAAAATCATATTTATTCTTTAAGACGGTGTATAACTTTTTTTTATTTTCACTGAGTAAATAAAGAAATATCTTTCTAATGACATAATATATGCCGATTTAACAACAAGTTACATAAATAAATATTTGTTATTTTGTTAAATTCGTTGAATAAAATGAGCCATGAGACTTCAAATAGCTTTGATGTATTGCTTTCTTTCTATGACTTATTATTATTATAATTATAATTTATTTATACTTTTTGTAAATATGGTATGCATCTCAAACTGCACAATGTAACAGTTGCATATAGTTCAAGCAAAACTACTTCTTTCAGTAAATCCTTTGTCACCCTTTTGGAACTCTCTACCAAACTTCATACGTCTATCCTCGTCCACAAAATCCTTCAAACAACTCCTTTTCCACCACCTACTCCATATTCCGCAAACATCTAAGCAAGACTTATGCTTTTAATTATGTAACTCTGTTATTATTCTTAGAGGAATGTAGTCACAGAATAAAATTATTTTTTTCATTTCATTTCACAATATAATGTATAAAACAGTCATGTGCTTATTAGTTAAATAATGATATGAAAAACTGACAAAATATTTGTATATGTTTATAGATCTATATAACTTAATTTTTTGATTCCTTTTAATAAAAAGCACTTAATAAATTTACAAATACTTCTGATTATATGTTTTTATTTGTGATAGCATTAACGAATTGTCCTTGAAAATTGGAATGAGATCAATATTTGGCATATAATATTGGTATATTTATTGTGAAGAGAAAGATGGTTGGGGTGATCAGTCAGAAATAAGAAGGTGAAAATAAATAATAATATTTATTTTAACATTTGCCGACGTTTCAACCTGTAGTTCAGGAATTCATCAGGGCTGAGAAAAGAACCAGATAACAAGGTATGACAAACATAAATAATGTAGGTAAAAAAAATTAAAGTAAAATGAAGTGGGTAGAATAATGACAATATTAAGAACTAAGAGATAAATAATAATATTAAGAATTAAGGTAATAATAATATTAAGGTAATAATAGTAAGAACTAAGAGATAAATAATAATAACCGTTACAAAGTGTGGAATGATAAAGGAAACATAATCAAAAAAGGTGACATAAGTATTAAAATGGTAATCTTAGGATAAAATATAAATATTACCATTTTAATATTTATGTCACCTTTTTTATTATGTTTAAATTATCATTCCCTTATCTAAATTATTTATATTTCTCATACCTTGTTATCTTTTTTTTTTCTTAGCCCTGATGAAGGCCTGAACTTCAGGTCAAAACGTCGGCAAATGTTAAAATAAATATTATTATTTATTTTTTGCTTTCTTATTTCTGACTGATCACCCCAACCATCCTTCTCTTCATTATTCACGACAATCAACCATTAACCCACAAGTATATTTATTGAATATGAATTAAACATTTTATTTAAAATTGTCCCTGTTTATACAGAATTCGGTTCAATAATTTTAAGAATAATGTTTTTATTGGATACATTTTTATCATGCTACAAATATCATCATTTAAAAAAAAGTTTATTATATAAATATAATATTAAACAATATAGAATAAGAAAAAATATATGTATATATCAGAATCAATATATAAACTGAAACAGATTACCATTTTCAAAATTTATACACGCACACGCGCCGCCGAGCAGATAATTCGGGTCTTTTGTCGGTTGGGGATGCGGAAAAGATTGAATTAATACCAAAATACGCATTAAATATTTATAGATTTGAATACGAGATAGATAAAAAAGCTGTTTGTGAAAAATACGCAGAAATATTTTTACAATATAATTAATTAAAATATTTCATTATAAGTTCATTTGTTTAAATTGTTACGTTGAATAATGCTGTTTAATTATACAATTTTAATTAATTATTTTTGGCTGTAAATTGAAAATAAAAAGCTTAAAATATAACAAAATAAAAAAAATGATTTATTTATTTTACTTGTATTTGCCTCTATCCTGGAGGGACATTGGCAGTGATTCTTAATTTTTATATTCTGTTATGATATTTTGTTTCAATTAAATATTGCAAGAGAATGACGACATCTTCTTCTCTGTCTCCCAAAATATCCTTCAATGTCGTGGACAATTTTAATTTTTGCCTTTTTTTTTGTATTGGGGACACTTTAGTAATACGTGTTTGACTGTCTGAGGTGTGTCGTCACATTTTTGGCAGGTGAGCGCTTCTAGACCTCTGAGAAGGTACCCGTGGGTAAAAAGACAGTGTCCAATTCGCATTTGGCACAAAATTATTTCTTCCCTTCCCAATTTTCTATGGCTTTCTGCCCATTTGTTGCACTGAGTTTATGAATGAATCAATGACTGGATGAATTTTTGTTGAGTATTTATCCAATATCATACAACAAAACTATCCAAGCTCAATAAAAATATATACGGCTTGGTTCTTAAAACCGTCAGCCGGAGGATGGTCTTAGCAAAATAAGTATTATTGATACAATAATATTAACTAAAATCTAATATGTTAATGCTAACAAATACCGAAATACAATGAATCAGCTCCTAATATCACAAATATATAAATACATACACATTTTATTTTATTATATCAATCCATTTCTTTATTTATTTTTTTTTATTTTATTTTTTTTTTTATTTTTTTTTTTTTGTACCAATCATCCAACTAGTATTAAATGATGTTATTTAGTTGATCGGGCGCTTATAACCTGGATGTTTTGCGCCAAGACATCGAAACAAACAAACATTTTTAATATACATATTTTAATATAATTACATAAATATTTTTTCGGCTTAAACATTATTCATCTAATAATTAAATTCTTGGTACAAGGAATATGTGTATTTCCAGGCTATTTTACAATAATTGGATAGACTTACCCAATTTTTTCCGTTTAAATGTGCAATTATTTTCCAAAATATTTTCTTCTAATTCCCGCCAGAACATACACCAAAGAAATGCGCGATATTTTCTATTTCATTCCGATTGCATAATGAACATAATTTATTACTTGTTTCATAATATACCCTACAGTTTAATTGTATTAATTCTGCTCTGGTTTTAAATACCCATTTTATTATCGTTCCATTATATTTCTTATCAAAATAATTGTTTCCTGATATATCATGATTTAAGTTTTTGTATATATTAGTTCTATTGCACTCAGGTTATATATATATATATATATATATATATATATATATATATATATATATATATATATATATATATATATATATATATATATATATATATATATATAAATATATGATAATTTGGCTCGTTTTATTTTTATTGGTCTTTCCTATTTTCTAATATCTTTTATTTTGTCTCGTGTATCCATTCTTCAAGGGTGATGTAATTTATTGGTGTTACGCCTAATACCTCTCCCTTCCTTGCTATTTGAGCAGCTTGATCTGCGTTTTCATTGCCCAATATGCCACTATGGGATGGAATCCAGATAAAGACCACACTGATTTTTTTCGTACCTCCTACCATATATTTAATATTTCTATAATAAGTGTGTTGATTGGCCATGGGTTGATTAACCAATGGCCGTCACGACGATTTGGGAGTCAGTTGCTATGATCCAATTTTTCTCTTTTGATTTTGATATCCAATAGAAGAAGACCTCCAGTATCCAACTGATCGAAAATTGATTTAATATAGCCCCACAAAAAAATAATCTTAAAAGAAAAGCATGTAAATTGCAAATACTTAAAAGGAAATAGAGCTACGATTTTATCGAAAGGAATAATTAAGATTAAAAAAAAGTTTTTCTTTTAATTAATGTAGTTAATAATGTCCGTTTTTATAATATAAGCCCAAATAAGCGCACCTATAGAACTTAAAAATCTTAAAATATGTTGAAAAATTTTTTTTTTTGCTTCAAAAATTATAAATTTATAGCCCTGCAAATTGTCATAATGAATTGTCTTAAATATGCAGATATCTATAATTATTTAGAAATATAACAATCTGTCATGTGGACAATAATTATAGTCATGTATGAACACATCCACACCATCTACAATTAATCTATAATGAAAGTGAAATTCTTTATATTTATTAACACTGTAAATTTAATAATACATTCAAAATTAAAACTAAACTGAAAACTGTACATTTACATTCACGTATACTTAAGACGATTAGGACCAACTCTTTACAGATATATGGAGCAGTCGAAACGGCTCACACACGAAAAAATAAATTTAAAAAAATAAATGTTTACCTCTGAATGAAGTGTAGTATGTAAGTTTTTTTTTTTTTGATGCACTGCATCAGAATGTATTTAATAAACGTACGCAGCATACAGGATTTAGTTAGCTTCCTGATGCTCACACTCCACGCTTTTGATGAAACGACCAACTTACAAATAATCACCCTTTGAATATATAATATATAGTAAGGGAAAGTATTGTGATCGTGAAAATTTTCAAAACTGAGTTTTTAACGAAAATACACGTTTTGATGTTCCCTGAGTCTAAACAACCAAGTTCCACAAACTGATGTGTGTATATGTGTGATAAGTCTACCTCAAAAACGAAAAGTAGTACCAAACTGATATTACCTATTAAATATAGGTGTATGGCTTGGATGTTACAGCAACTTTTTCGTTAAAATCAACTAACCGGAATTGACACTTTATTTCAACGGTCATACACATTTTTACGATTTTCTCAAAAACGGCTCTAACGATTGGATTGAACTCGGTGTATCATTGTATAATTAAGTGGTCTTTAATATCATTGAGGTCTTATCCCCATTGATGCTACTTCACAGGGCTTAAATGATTACATGTTCAACATGTTTTCTCTTAAGTACATTTAATTTGGTTTATTTTGAATAATTAACTATCGCTTATTATAAAGAGTAATGAAAAAATTGCTAAATATAACCTTTAAAAGAAATTGAAAATAGAAAAATGGAGAAAAAAATGGAAAATGTTTATTTAGGTGTAAAATGAATCTCTGGAAATACTAGCCAGAAGATATACGTATTATAACTTGTCGGAAAACAGAGAATTTTAGAAAAAACAATACCCAATATAGAAAGTTGTAGAATGTAACGGAGAGTGGCAAAAAATTATAGATAATAATTTATAAAAACTAACATTATTTGACGGAAATAACATATTTTCTAGGAAATTAAATGAAATTTACTGACTAAATGTAAACTTTTTTTAGGTTAAAAAACATGTATGTAAAATCCACATAATCAATGCAACGGCATTGTTTTAAAAACTATTTTGTAGTACTTATGTAGTAGAAGAAGTGAGCTATAAAAATATTTCATTAATGTATAAATACTATTACTGTAGTTAAATATCTCTATACCAGATACTTTGTTTAAATAATTAGATATCAGCGTCCGTTTATCCCGAATAATCGCTGTGTAACCTTTTTATTGAGTTCTACCAATGGGTAGTTTCTCTCATGTTACCAATGTCACATTTACTTGTTGTATTTTTAATGTTATACAGTTCTAAATCTCATTAAAAAAAAAAACCTTTTGGAAAAATTCAATTAGTGAATACTTTGATAAATTTTTCCTTTGTGGAATTCAATCATTATCCCCTTGAAATTAGTTAAAAACTTATGACCTGTCTATGGCAGGCAATGGAAATCTCGTAATTCTATTGTAGTAAACTTAACAATGGAAAATAGTTGAATATAGAGATATGCTTTCAAATCTCTATAGGCATGTATGTGGTTTACAAAAACAGATGAGATACTGAGGTTTTTATTGTCTACCGTTGATATAATTAATAGAGTTTTTTGTTATTTTAATGGTGTTAATAAGTTTTTAGCTGTAAACTTTAATCTGTAGCAGTGTTAAAAGTGCACTCCAAAAATTGTATAATTTCTCAACATTGCCAGGAAATAATTTCTATTCACAGTAGAAGGGTAAGTGAAAGTTGTGTGTTGCGCGCACTAGATTTTTTTGGGGGGTCTTATAGGAAATTCATGGGCGAATTTAATAAAACTTATTTGAAGCCTGAAGTTATGAGGAAAGATCGGAAGATTATTCAGTATTATTCAGAAAATTATTCAATAGGCTGGAGAGGAGGGAAGATGGCCCCCAGCGAACCTCTTGGGTAGATTGAAGGTCTTCTTCCTCCCAACTGGAACGGGATACCATCAACTCCTCTCCAATTTTAGGCATGACTTTTCAATCAGTAGGCCTCAACATATCATCGTAAAAACTGGCAGGAAAAACTTTGGTTTTCCTAACTGTGTATAAAGGTTCCTTCAACTAAGTGATTAAGTTTGAACAGGAGGAATATAAACTAGTAGAAAATCATTCATATTAAAAACCACCGGGTCACAAACCACATGCGTGAATGGAATAAGCTAATAATGATAACTTCGTGATATGCTTCAATTTATCGTAAACTACTACATTTTCTTCTAGGATAATTCTCAGAAATGATTTTTTTATTATTATTTTTTTTAAATTTATTTATTTAGACATATAATAATCTGTCTGGTGGACAATTATTATAGTGATATATGACCACATTCACACCATATGTACAGAGAATATAAAATTAACAAAAGTAAAATAATAATCCAAAAACTATAATAAAAAAATAAAATAACCTAACGATAAGTAAGTTAAAAACACAGTCATTCTATACAATACACAATATGTACTATATACAATATGTACAATTAGGCAGGGAACCGCAAGCCAGGCTTCTCCCTCCTAGGAAGTGTGTGTCAGGGGATGGCACAACTGATCGTACATTGATTTAGTGCAGATCTGCTCAGTTCAGTGTTTTTTATTATTACATAAATTTAATGAGATACTAAAAACTTATGGATACCCATTTTCATCCACCTGAATCGTTAGATAATTTGAAATGAAATTGAAAGAAAAAATGAAAATACAGAATGAATGCCAGTGTGGCTATACATAAATTAAACATTTACAATAATAGCTAATTTAAAATAAAAATACAAAAAGAAAGAGATGGAGTTTAAAAAACTAAAAAAAATATATAATCATAGAGAACTAAAATAACATGAGTAAACCGGATCAGTTTCTGGGGGTACTTAAATAAATCTCTTAGGTACATTTCGTAATCAGTCGGATTGAGAAAGGATTGGTGTTTAAAGAGTAGAAGTTTGAGAGAGGAGACTGATTGTGAGTGTCGAATATCAGGAGAGATTGAACTCCAGAGCAAGATGGCTTGAATTACAAAGGAGTTGTCAAATACAGCAGTTCTGAGGGGAGAAGGATAGAGGTCGGAAGTACTAGGTCTAGATAGAGTATTTAAATTGTAAGCTATGAAAAATATAGGAGGATCGCCGAGTTCTGATTACCTGGTACAGAAAGGTTATAATAATTTTGACAACGATAGCGTGTTTAGAGCCATTTAAACTCGGTGTAATACTGGGTAATAAGCGTATCTCCTGACATCCCTAAAAGAAAACGTATTCAGCAATGCATTAGGCGTTCAAGTTTCGCTTAGAGTTCTCCCGTGAGTCCAAACAAAAAGTCCATCATACACCATACGGCCATAGTCCAAATAGGGGAAAACAAGAGTGGAAACTAGGAACCACCATCCTGATCGGATCTCCCTCACTCTTCAAATCCTTACAAACACTCCCCAATCTTTTCCAGAGCAACTCACCTATCTCATCACACACTTCCGTAAAAAACCTTGGTGTTATGTTTGATCAAACCCTCTCCTGGAAATCACACATCTCCAAAATTTCCCGTTCTTTCTATCTCTACCCTGAAACAGTTCAAGCGTCTCCAATATCTCCTTCCATATAAATCCCGCCAACTCCTGGTTTTCTCCCTTGTGTCCCCTATTCGACTATGGCTGTCTGGTGTACGGCGGACTCTCGGGAGAATCCGAGACCAAACTTAAACGCCTAATGAACTGCGCAATACGTTTTGTTTTCGGAATCTCAAGAGATACGCATATGACCCATATTACACCAAGTTGAAGTTGATCTATCCATCCAACCACCGTCTGTACTTCATTGCTACCTTTCTATACCAACCCATCAGAACTCAGCGACCTTTTTATATTGTTCACAGCCTACAATTTAAATATTCCATTCAATCCCGTCCCACTAGATCTCGTACTTCTGACCTCTATCCACCTCCTTACCGAACTGCTGCGTTTAACAAATCCTTGATATATATACATATATATATATATATATATATATATATATATATATATATATATATATATATATATATATATTTTTTTTTTTTTTTTTTTTTTTTTAATGCTTTATTTATTTACTTTTTTATGTACATTAAATCATGTCATAATGATAAATTACATGTTTTTGGTTGAAGCAACCTTACACATGACATACTAGTGGTTCGAATGCTATTTAGAAAATTTAAATCCATTTTTTACAGTAGGAAAAACCTCATAATAAATCTACATAAGATATAAATGAGAAACTAGATTACAATCATTAAAAGTATGAGAAAAACAAAATATGATTTATCTACAAAAGGAAGTTATATATACACATGCACACATACGTTTATATATAGAAATAGAAAAATCATCTTTATTCTGGGACTAGGTCCCTTTAGAATAACAGTATTGTTCATATATATTAACTATAAATCTGGTCAAAAGACTTATTACAATGAATAATAACAAAATATATGTAATACATTAAGTATTAATTAAGCTCTTAGGATAAATTAACGAGGACAGTTGGGTAATAGGGATTCAGTACTACAATATTGGAGCTAAAATAATTGCATAATAATCACTGAATGAAATTAGAAAGGAAAGTAAAATCTATTTTATAGGTAAAGCATTGTAGTGATGGAATATAAAAATTAAAAAAATAATAATAACTGTTAATATGTAGGGAAAGAAATTGTAAAAACTAAAACAAAAAAAAATATATAGAAAAACAAATAATGATATACATATGTTCCCTAAGATATTTAAATGATTATGCGTTAAGATTAGGAGAAGAGAAAATAAAATAAAGTATACATATACACATAGCGAGAAGTATGTTGAAGATAATTAGAAATGAAATACATTTCACTGAAATTCATTTCATGAATAACAAATTAGAACTTAAAAAAAACAAATTTTATCTAGTCACAATGCTTAGTGAGTGGTGATGGAAATTCACGTTCAACACGGAATAAAACAATAAAAAATAAGAAAAAAAAATAATGTCTAAAGAAAATTATACACATATATACTTACACAACACACTCACAAATATATACATATACACACACATCCTATAAATACAATTTATTAATTGGGGTGATTGAGTTTATTGTTACTAGTTCGTTGATTGATAATAATCTGTTAAATTTTCATAAATAAACAGATTGACTTAGACGTTTAGTAGTATGTGTTTAGTCCGTCTGTGTATTCCTTTATAAGTCAAGCCGTTTCCTTCTGGTATACCATCTCTCCCGATATCCGACTTGTACAATCAGTTTCCTCATTTAAATCTCTCCTTTTTAAGCACCGACTCCTTTCCCAACCCGATTTATCATGAAATGTAGGTAAAACAACTTTTTAAAGTTTCCCCAGAAATGATTTTGTTTACTTATGTTATTTTATTTTCACATTTCTGTATGTTTAGTGTTATTGTTTTATTTATTTTTTTTATTATTTTTCTAATATTTTAATCTTAATTAGAATTGTAAATATATAATTTAATGTATGGCCACACAGGCATTTATTCTGTATCTAAAATTTGTCATAATTGTCCCTTTCTGGCAACTTTTGCTGATAACACCGCCATTCTATCATCCGACTCAGATCCTCATATACCATCCTTAAACCTTCAAAGACACCTCTCTCTGATTGAGCACTGGTGTAATAAATGGCGAATTAAAGTAAACGAATCCAAATGCCAACACATCACCTTCACGCTCCGACGCAGTTCCTGTCCACCAGTACACTTTAATTCCATTCAGCTTCCTTTCTCGGACACAGTCCGGTACCTCGGCTTTCTCTTAGACAGACGACTAACGTGGAACCCTCATACTAGACTTAAAAGACAGGAACTAAACCGACGATACGGACAACTATACCGGCTACTAAACAGAAAATCAAAACTTTCCATTGAAAACAAGTTACTGATCTACAAGACAATACTGAAACCTATCTGGACTTACGGACTTGAACTGTGGGGAACAGCAAAATTTACTAACATCAAACACATACAATCCTTCCAATCAAAAGTCCTTCGAACAATAGTCAATGCTCCTTTCTATGTAACCAACAAAGCCCTACACCATGACCTTAATATCCCATTTGTCCTAGACCTTATTCCAGCAAAATTCTCCAAATTCCACCAGAACCTTACCCATCATCCAAATCCCTTTGCAAAATCTCTATCCAGCACCACCCATCCATATAATCCTCCAAGGAGGTTAAAACGGCAGTGGCCCAGCGATCTTTTATAGTTTGTAAATATTGGAGTTCTGGCAATGGCCAGATTCTCCACTCACGACATGAGTGTATGTGGCTAAAGCACTCTTGCTCAATCTCCACTGGGTTTAGTCCTAGTGACGCGGTTGAGAGAGGAGTGCAGGGAACTCCTGGAGTCATACTTTTCCCTCCACAGTTGGAGGGACAAGTCTGGTTTGGAGTTCTCTCGCCAAGTTGTAAATATTGTATATAGGTGTGCATGAGGGGCGGGGTGGCCGAATAGGCTAAAGCGTGTGAACAGCACTGCTAGTTGCCTGGCAACTGGATAACAGAGATGATATAAAAAGTACGAGTTCGCGTCCCGGTGCCGGAGGGGATTTTAAATTCCCCGCCCTCACCCCTCCCGGCCCGGGAAAATCCCGTATAGCCTAAAAGGCGAGGTAGGGAAGAACAAAAAAAAAAAAAAAAAATATATAGGTGTGCATGTGTTCTTTTTATTTATTTATTTTTAGGTTATTTTATTCTTATTTATTGTATATATATTATTTTTCTGTATAATTTATTTTATTTACTGTACATAGAGTGTGAATGTGATCTGTGAACACTATTATTAATGTCCCTGAGACAGATTGTAATATATTTCAATAAATAATTTATTTATAAAAAAAAAAAAATTGTACCTTTATCCAGTCCAGGATAATAAAAAAAAAATGTTTTTCAGTTTCATATTAATTTTAAAATCTTCATTCTCTATTACTGCTGAAATTTCTGTCATGTCCAACAGTTCTAGTTCAGAGCTTATGAAAAATAGACTCCCGGACTCAGGAATCATTAACAGAGATCACAAGAAACACTCCAGTCCAGGCTCGGTTCACCAATAATAGATTCCCCGAAGCCAGATATTCTATTCCAGCATGGCCACTGCGATAGGGATATTGAAATTGTTACATCTGCATTAATAGTGCTATTAGAATTAGCAAAGCGATATTTGCCAAGATATACTGCCTCGACGTGACCCGATCCGCATTTCGAGTATCTATTTCTCTCTTCATATGAAACATGTTTTTCCGATAACACATCCATTTATAGTTACGCGGAGAATAAGCAATAGGATATATATATATGATAATTGAAACAGAAAAATCTTTAGACTTATTGGGCGATAAAAATGTAACACTGATTTTTCTTTTATCATATTCTCGGTAATCCGAACAACCCTTTTAATATAAAAAAATGAAGATTTGATTTTATGTATGAGATACTTATATATATGGTGTATCAATTATTGATGGCCGAACTCTTCCAATGATTGATTCATTCAACATTTCCAATAAAAAGTTCATTGGCGCATGGCCCTATTCCGAAGAGAAAGAGAGTTAGGAGCAATTTTTTTTTTAAAGTAGTCACGGTTTTTATTGAATAAGAAGCAATCGCTTAAAAACTGTTCAAGATAATTTAATTCTCATTCCAGCATCGCAAAGTAGAAAAATGTTGTCAGAGAAAACATTGATTAAATTTATTAAGGTCAATGATAAAAGGGATTTTAAATTTACCAAGACAATATCTCACTTATCCCTGTTGAACAATCCGATACCTAGGACTCCACCTGGACAAACGACTCACCTGTAACCCCCATACTAGACTGAAACGACTAGACACCGCCAGACGTTTTCGACTATTGCAGCACTTACTAGACAAACGCTCTAAATTTTCAACCATTTACAAAAGACTCATATATATATATATATATATATATATATATATATATATATATATATATATATATATTACTATAACGCCTGTTTGCACTTACGAGATCGAGCTTTGGGGCTCTACTAAACCATCAAATTCCTCTCGTATCCAATCCCTACAATCCAAAATCCTTCTTAAAATCCTTAATGCTCCCTACTTTGTCACAAATACTACTTTCTGAAGACGCTGAGAGCATAACAAACACATTAAAAAAATGCAATCATCCATAACGACCATAATGTACCATATGTTTCCGATTTAGCTTAATCCAGATATCTATCCTTCCATAAGAAAATTCTGAACCATCCGAACATTCTTTTTTCCAACTTTGCTTCCTCTTCTATTCCTTATAACTCTCCGAGGCGTCTGAAAAGAAGATGGTCCCGTGATCTCCTAATGTAGACATATCATTAGAGTGTTACCATTGGGTAGTTACTCAGCATGTGTTTTCACGTCATTATATCCATACGTTCAAATTTACTAGATGCATTTCTTTAATACAGTTTTAAATATCATTAAGAAATAATAATAATTAAAAAAAGATACAATTTTGAATAATTCACTAGGAAGAGCATGAAATTCTCAACATTTTTCTTCATGTGTGCATTATGCAGGTCCGAATTTTAGTATTTGAGATATTTTAATCCCTCTTTTCAATAAAATACATTATTAGTTCTGTTCGATGGCCTCGAGACCTTCTAATATAGAAATATAATTGGAGTGGTACCAATATGTAGTTTCTCTTCATGTCGTACATGTCATGTTACTTATTTCATATTTATTTGTATTTATCATTTAATACATTTGGAAATTTCAATAATAAAAAATAAAATACCAAGTTCAATGATAAATGCTTTTCACGGATCTCATTCTTCCCACGGATGGCCGATGTGGGGATGTTTGGTGAAAATTCTTTGGAAGTTCCTCCCGGCTAAGTCCGATGGACTCGCTGACCAACAATGAGAGTGGTCCCTCTGGCTTGCTGGAGGGTGTGGCGTATGTTTGAACGCCCTACAAATATACCTTTAGTTCTCACAATACCCCACAAATAGATCTCCCCAAGGTAAAACGTTCATTATCCGTAAACTAGTCCCACGTTTGGGTCTCCGGGTGGTTACTGCTTTAGGGGATTCATGGCGCAAGTTAAAAATTAGGGATTTAAATATAGAGACTTGGTACCTTAGGAGTGGATAAATACAGCAGATGGATTAAAATCGGTTGGCGAAGGGAAGTACACGATTTGGTACGGAGGAAGCGAAAATCATAGGAACCGGGTTTCTAGTATAGATTGCTATCCGCTTTGGAGTACATAACATTCTTTGTTTATAGGATATCAGTAGCCATATTTCAGGGACGTTGGTTCAATGTCGCTTTAATAAACATGCTTGTCCAACCGAAGACAGCGATGATGAAGTCAAATCCGTATTTTATGATATATCCGAATGAGTTTACGATAAACTATCGCAAAACTGCATGAAAATAATTGTAGAAGACGCGAGCGCAAAGGTGTCAAGAGGAAAAAAGTTTATTTTCCGATGATCAGTAAAAAAAGTTTGCACGAGTACAGTAATGATAATGGGAAGTCTAATAAACTTTTCCATCTCTTGAAACTTTTACGTTTTGCGAACCCCCTGGGTTTTAATTAGTTCGGATTAGCGAGAATCCACCGTATTAAGTACTAGCACATATATGTGTACTTTGTTAAGTACTACCACCAACAGTAAGATAGTACCAAATTTATTTTTTTTTTCCATACTTATGCTCATAAATTTGGAAAACATACATTGATATTTTTTTGCAAAATCACTGCTAATTGAAATTTTATTTCTATTTTTAACAATTAAATCGGGATATATTTATCCTCCTAGTTTCTAGAGATATAAGGAAACATTCAGAGGATTATAGAACAAAAAGTGTAATTAGAATACATTCTATTTAAGATTTTTTTCTGTCTCTGAATCGCGTGGCATCGGCTATTCGAAGAAACAGTTGAATGATGCCAGGATCTGTAACTGAATTTGAAGCACTGTAAAATGATATAAAAAATTATAATAAAACACTTATCTCCCTGAATTTTATTTTTAACTGAAATATTTTATACTTCATTTAACACGACAGAACCTTTTTTCCCTTTTTCTGAATACGCTGAGAGCAGAACAAACACATTAAAAAATGCATTATCAGAAATCAATAAACAATATTAGGGAGATATTGGGAAAGGGGGGGGGGTTGTAAAAGTGCTGAAGAGCATTTAATACGAAACATTAATAAAAAAACAAATAAAAAATAAAAACTCAATTACGAGAGTCGTTACCCACTCCAATTCTGTCCCAACGTTCCGTTTTACCAATTCAATTAATAATCCATTAAACACATTGATATTTAATTACCCCGCGGATGAAGGTGTTTAAAATACTAATTAATTACCAATTTATTTTCTAAAACCCCTGTCATTTACTCATTTACAAATTGGGAACAGAGCGGAGGGAAACGAAATTTATCCGGTCAGTTTGGTTCAGCAATAGCGCATTAATGCCTTCAGTAAACAGTGAGCGCTTTTAGTAAATTAAAACCATCAATGCGTAGCTAATGTCAACACTTTTTTTTTTTTTTTTTTTTTGTAGCAACTGGTTTGTTACAGTGCTAACAAGTTGCGCAATATAACAACTGTTATGACATAATATTAGAACATTATGTAAAATTCCTATAAATATGTCTTATAATAAAAACAGTCAAAAATTCAGCAAAATTACATGCCATAATGCAGCTTAAATATTCAATTACACTAAGGTACTTTAAAAAAATATTCCGAACTAAAAAAGAAATTATAGGAAGAATTAAAGATTTAATGTTTTAAATTTGTCTATTGAATTTTACAACTATACTAACTAAAAATACTACAAGTAATAATCCGTGGCACAGACCCCATTTTATCAAATTATTAAGATCTGCCTAAAACTTCGTAAATATTTGCATCTCATTGTAACCTACAAATATTTTATTTACAACCATTATCGGATCGGGTCGTTTTCAATCTGGAGGTCGGCAAATTTTGTTTACTTAATTAGGTACTAAAACCTATGAATATCCATATGTTTTCCACTTGAAACATAAGATAACATTATCACTATATCGAACAAAAAGGTGGCCTACAAAAATATCGAGCTATTTGGGGTGGCCTCCTCCAAAATGTCAAAATGACGAAGTTATACAGGCCTAGCGGCCCAATATTTTTTGGGCCAATGGTTTTTTTTTTTTTTTTTTTTCGATTTTATGGTCATATTATTTTAGGTTCAAGTGGATTTTCGTAAATAAAATATTTTTAGGGATACGATGAGATGAAGCTATTTACGAAGTTTCAGGGGAATTCTTCTGGAGTTTATTACGAAGAGATAGGTATTTATATTGGGCCAAATCGGAAACATATGGAATTTTAAAGTCATTATGAATGTTTTTGATTTACTGCCTATACCTACTGCCTAGGTCTGTCTATCTGTCTGTAACACCATTTAGCTTGTGAATGAAATTCCCTGCAAAACTATATAAAAATCGTTCATTTCGGACAACTATTAACGGAGTTACACCTATAAAATTTACAATGTAAGATTACGGGTTCATATCCTGGTGTCAGATTGGAGCGTATGAGAGAAAAAAGATAACTAAGTGAAAATAAGAAAATCTGTTGCCTGCATCACACATGCTTCACTATTTCCGCGACTTATAACAGAAATTATTTTTTGACAAAATTAGGCTACGGCCATTTTAGAGGGTATTGAAATATTTAAACTGATGTACCATAAGCCGATTTACATTGCTTTAGTTTATCAAATAAATAGTACTAAAATCTTTTGTTTGATAAATTTTCAGAAAAATAAATCAAATTAAATTTTTTTTTTGTTTCTTGATGGACATATGTAAAGATATAAAAACTTTTCTGAAATAGGTAGAAAAGTCGTGTGAGTGGACACTTCAGATTTTCTATTTTTGTGACGAAGCAGTAGTTACTTTACGTGTTAAAGTGTTGCCTGTTTTAATATTTCCGATTATTTAAAAATTGTAAGTTAATCCTTCAAAATATAACGTAATATATATAATTATAGATGCTGAAGATAGGGTCAAAGAATCCTTGAAATATTCGAATAAAAATAACAAAAAACAAATTTTTAATTACGAGTATTAATTTTATTATAATACACATAGGCTAAAAGAGAGGAAAAATAATTAATAAAAAAAAGTCAAGTGAATAAATTAATAAATAAATGTAATTCACATCCACAATCGAATCTCCTTCTCTCATTACTAAAGATCGAATAAACATCCAAAATTCAATATTATTCACAGAATAACTTTTGAATAATTTCTGATCGCTGAATTAGTTTTACATCATCTACCACAGCTACTCCCGTTCCTTGTTTAAAAGCGAACAAAACTTGGGGTAAACTTGAAATTTACAAGTTGATGAGACAAACAAACTTTGTTATGCCTAAGAAAATTGTTCCTCCCCCGACTTTCTTTGGAATTAATATAACATTCTTATGTCAAAACTGTGAGGGGAGAACTTTACTAGATTTTTCCCCAGTCAACAAGAAATATCAGAATTCTTGACGTAAATAAAATAAAAGGAATAGTGAGCTACTGGATCGTTCATTGTTCATTTATTTCATTAAATGTTGTTTTCACCATGTAGCTAACTTTAATTCGAATAATGTTAAGCTTAAGGAAAATTCATCCTTTTTAAAATTATTTTAAAATTCACGTAAATATAGCAATTGTTTCTAGTATTATATCTAAAATCGAATTACATAATTTTATCAATTAATTAAATTAAATTAGTGATATCTTATATGAGGGAGGGGGGTAGATCAGTGGTAGGGTACTGAGCTTCTAATACTAAAGGTCACGGGTTCGAACCCCAGCTCATGGTAGAAAATTTATTTATCTGTTTCATTGGCCGTTGGGTGACCCTGGGTAGGGAGACCTTCCTGGGGCACACCCAGCCTCTATAAAGTGGAAACACTTAATTAAATAATTAATTAAGGGGGAAAACCTGGCGGTTGAACGTGATCTCGGTCAAATCAACTTCTTGCACAACCTACAAACAGTGCTTCCCTTAAATAAAACTGAACCCAAGACCCTTTATGTACTTGAAGTAGTGGTACAGGCTTTTTTATCTCTTATACAATAGTTTTAAAATCTCAAATTTTTTTTGGGTATCTGGAAAGTATGATATAAAACATATTTTAATATTCGTGATATCAACATTATATCGAATGACGTCTATATAACTATAATATCGATTGATGTCTATATTACTATAATAAATTTATCGCCAATAACAAATGATATCGAAAAATTTTATTAAGTGACTTTTCGTTACCTTAAATCCCCAAAAATATTGATTAATTTTTCCTTTGTGAAGTCAAGAAATCGAGGTCTTGTTGCAACGGTAATTTAATATACAAAAAAGTTGATACCATTTTAGTACACTTTGTTTTACATCTATAAATAATGTCGAAATTCACGAAAACGATCTTAAAATTTTAGTTACAAAAAAAATTTACTTGGTGACTTTTTGCAATAAGACGACAATTTGAGCTGTTTTTAAAAGTATTGTGACTCCATTTTGCAATATACGGAGAATATTTAATGGTTAATACTTCAATGTTCAAGAAAAGTATTTCACATATTTTGTGTTTTTTAAATATTAAATTTATTGAAGTTCATAATGTGAAAAAAAAAGAAAATATATTGAAATCTAATATTGGATTTCTATTATTTTCTTTTACAATAACAAAATAATTCGTTTTAATCACTTTATTAGAACACAAGGAAAACACAGTAAAATTATGACAACAAAATTAACAGCTCAAAGTAACATAAAAAAAACATGTGTTACAAAATGGTTACGCATTATTTACAAAATAAATTTTTTTGTTTCACACTCTCCCACCATATAAAAAGGACTCTATATTATTATTTGGCAGGCAAAACCGAACATTAAGATTGTTGGGTATTTTTGCTTGGAGCTGTTTTGTGGACATTAAGTTGGTTGGAGGTTCTCGTTGATACTATATCAGAATCAATTGAACTTATGACTACTTCGAATTTAGTTTGGTCACATGTTATTTTTGCCATTCTAAACGGTGCGTCTAATTGTATAAATCATATATTGAAATCAGGCTTCCAAATATTTGGTATTTCAAGAGATAAATGGGATATCTCTGATGCTGCAAAAAATTTTCGTTTGAGTCTTCCTCGTTGACTTGAGAAGTGTTCGGTGTCACCAATGTAGTTAATAAAATAAAAGAATAATTCTTTTTAACCACTTTATTAGAACACAAGGTAAACACAGCAAAATTATGACATCCAAATTAACAACTCAAAGTAAAATAAAAAAGGTTACAAAATGGTTACAAACTATTTACATGATAAATGTGTCTCCTTCAATATCGTATCTTTTGCTTTGATACGATAATGGGCGATATCGAAAAGAAAATATCGATACCGATATTATAATAACTTCTCTAGTCGTCTGCTATGTCTTATTCCCAAAAAATTGATGACATTAAAGTTGCTACGTTTTGGGGTGTTTAATTTTATTCGGGATGCCACTGGATAATTATCGATGATAATTATCCAGAAATTTTTAATAAAAAATAATTATAAAAAATCAGTTAAATAAATTTGGATCTATCATATATTGATTGGTCCAGAATTAATTAATTGTAATCCTTTTCTCAAAGGCTGGTTTGTGTTCATCATGCTTTCTAATTACACACATTACCTGTGACCATCATTATATAAATAGGTGACAGAATTAAAATAACTTTTACTAAAAAACATACTTTATTTATATGATTAATAAAGAATATATACAAATTATATTTACAAGAATTACAAATTATAGTTACAAGAATCAATGAATTCAATAATTAATTGTGAAAGCATGATTTCAGAAGGACTTTTTTGAAAATTATATTGCCATGAAATATTCTAACCTTGGTAAATTGATTGTTGGGAGTAAAACTTATCTATTGTATATGAAGTGGTGTGGTTGGTAGAATTCATCGCTGCTTCTGTTAAGTTGAGATCATCTCGTCATGGTTCAAAGCTCTGCCAGGAATCATAGTGGTCGATGTATTGCCAAGGCTTCAGTCCCCAAGCCGGAAGAAAACAGAAGAACCATCCTCAAGGCCGGACATCATCATAAGACCTCTCATCTAGGCCGGAGCTCCACATAAGACGTTTCCTCCAGGAGAAAGATCCGACATAAGACCTATTTTCTTCCTTCTCAGTAGATTTTATAAAAATATTCAGGGTGGAGCAAGAATGGTTCTCATTGGTTCTTAACTTTACAAAAACTGGTACCACCCTAAAAGGAACCAGTTACTTAACCCGTTACTAGTTTTTACTCTGAACCTTCCCTCGAGCCAGGTATAGGGTCGTTCCTTAATTTATCTGCTTCCTATCTTTGACGCCGTTTCTGATGTCAGAAGTCGATTTCGTTCATATTTGCTTTCTACACTATATAACAATTCCTAAACCCCACTATAGCATATATTTTAACAAAACTTGCATACATAGTCGTTGAATCAAGCCTGCTCTTGTCTGTTATAGAGAAATTCCCTTCAGCAGAAGTACTTCATACCGTAAAATTAATAAAATCAGATGAAAATTTTAAATATATCAGTTATATTGAAAAATCCAGTAAGTGGAATTGTCCACTACCGGAAGTTTCACTGCATATAAAACAAAATTCTGTTCTTTTTAATATTTATTAAGTGACTTTTTTATCAAGAGAGCAGAAGACCGCTCCAAGATAAACAACGTAGAAGTAAACATACTAATGACAGAAATATTTCTCTTTTTAAAAATTCATTCTCATTTGCAAGCTAACGAGCCCCCTCCACCTAATAATAGAAGTAAAGGGAATGGCAAAGGGTCACAAAACTCCACGAGTTGCCTGGCGACATCAAAGGCATACTTTAAGTTAATAAAAAGAAGAGAATTTCAGATGATGAGGAAAAGAAATTATTTAATAAATTGTATGTGTATTATTTCCTTCTACTCAAAATGTTTACGATATATTTTTAAAAAATATGATTTTATCGTGTATGAAATTGTGTATAACGCTATAATTTTAATGATAATACATATTAAATGTTATCAGTCATTCAGATATTTTCAGAGTTTGTTAAATAATAATTTTAAAGTCATATCATTTTTTTTTTTTTTTTTTTGGTTAATATAGTATGTACGTGCCTTATGATGTCAAGCCGACGTTTTTTTTATCTGCAATCTACACTATACGTAATAAAGTAGTGTTAATCCGTTTTTCCGTCTACGAAGAGGTAAGCATTTTGATGAATTAAGTATCGAAGGAAACTGAATTTCACAGAGAAGTGACAAATCCCAATATAAAATAGATTTCTGTTAGCCTAGTACGAAAACGATGATATACAAATATATATTCGAGACTATAACAACATATGCCTCGGAAGTGTGGCATATGCTAAGAATTCCGAAAAATATTGCAAGATGTCATATTCCTTGGGGAATGATGAACAAAAAAAAAAATAAAATAAAGTTTTGAATTTCAAAAATATACATTTTTCGAGATAATTTGTGATTCTTTCCGTAAGTCTCATAGGAGCTATGGTATCGATGGGATATTTACGTGACTAACAAAACTCTACACACTGACCTCCAGCTTCCAACAGTTGACCAGCGTGTAAAGACTCTCTACAAACGATTTTATACTAATTTAAGCGGACATAATAACAGACTAATAAGAGACATGGCCACAGCTGACATACTCCAGAACATGCATGACAACCTAAGTAATTGGAGGAAGTTGGGGAAGAAGTGCTCCTGAGTACTTTCTTTGCCCATGCCTGACATGTCATATATATCTTTTATTTCCAGTAAATTTGCTGATCGATAACAAAAATATGACAGTCGCATACAAATTTTGTATAGCCTAAAAAGTATATATTTGTTTTACATAGTCGAATTTTATTCAAATATATTTTAAATGTTCGATTATTTGTAGTCTCTCAAATCGTTTTCACGCTTCATTACATTTTTGGCTTCTTTTTAATGGTATTTATTTATTTTATATAATTTAAATTAGTTGTAAATATAAAATTATACTAAATTATATTATATTTAAATATTGAATTATATTTCATTTAGAGTTGAGTTATGAGGAAAAGTTACGTATTACCTTCGATATTTTTATCCTCCACTTGTTGAATTCAACCCGGAGTGAATTTCCTCTTAGAAGTACTTTTCCCCTAAAACTGTAATTGTACTTCCGTGCCCACAGCCAATTTCAACTTTGGACTACTACCAATCTCTTATACTGCTATTTCCGTAATTTTTATCTGTAACCTTTTTTTTTTATGGAATCGCTCAAATAATTTAATTAAGTCTATTGGTACGTATTAATAAATGTTATCTTGAACTGTCAAAGTCATCTTTTTGTAAGCGTCGAATCCTTTAAAGTCCATTTTACGGTTTCACCAGCATTATTCTGATATTACATATCACGAAAAAAAAATTAATAACCCATATCTTGTCTGAAACATAAATTTATTCTTCAATATTGAGAGTATTTGAAAAGGAGATGGTCTGAGAAATATAGTACATTCAACGAAGTTATACTAATAGAGAGTAATTTCTTCTTTCAGTCGTTCCACTCCTGATTAATAAAGATTCCACCTATATTTAAAATAACGTTTTATAATAAATATTTACTTTTGATAGGCATAATATATTGGTTCAAGAAGAAAAGAGAAAATATATATACATACATAATGAAAAACAGGACTACTACGTATTAGTATGAGAATATAGCACTGTTAGAAGTGTATATAATATATTCTAAATATATATATATATATATATATATATATATATATATATATATATATATATATATATGTATGTAGAGAGAGAGAAAGAGAAAGAAAGAGAGCTAGAGTCAGTGTGGGGGGAGGGATTTTAATTATTGACGTATCAGCGAAAATACTTCATACATTTATGAGTTAAATATTTCTTTACGATTTTTTTTCTTATAATATTAAATCGAATTAGAAAAAAAAGCAATATTCAATTTTCGAGGTTATATTTTGGTGATGGAATCAGCAATATCGGAGTTTGTGGTTAGCCTAAAAAAAACTTGATTACTTTTCCTCTATATTAAGTTCTCTAACAATTATAAAACAAAAACGTTTGTTAAATAAACTTAACGTTTGATATTTATACCAAGTTTCCACTTAAATACGGTCGTAATGAACCTTTTAAATATTTTTTTAAAAAATAGTTACCCCATTTTTATAAAAAAGGTAATTTTTAACTTTATGCTTATAGTGTAAAGTTTTACAACAAAATGCTTTGTTTGTTTTTAATTATTAGTATATATCTGATTTGGTTATTAAAAATTAATAAAACAATAATCGAAGATAGTTAGTTAAATAAATTTAAATTATTATAAACAAATGAAAAACTCAACAAATGACTGAGATTTTAGATTATAATTGAAAATATATAACCACCCAGACGTTTTTCTTTGAAATTCAAATAAAAAACTAGTACGTCAACTATTCACCAATCCAACCGAATTGCCGTCTTGTTTTTCTTTTGTTAATAATGACGACTGTTAAGGTTGAGGCGTTATTTGGATTTTTAGGCATAAGTCTGTGTGGTTTAGTCTTTTATATAAACATAAGTTTAATAAATAATTTATATTTATTATTATTACCGTTGAATCCTGTTAGAACATTGGATAACTATAAGTGAGCTTCATTTCGAAATGTTTGCGTTATAACTAATTTATATTGATTTTTGTTATACATTTTTGATATTTGATTAGATCGATGATATTAATTGAAAATAAAAAAATCTGGTGTGTTCACTCACAAGACTTTCCTACCTATTTCAGAAAAGTTTTTATATCTTTACATGTGTTCATGAAGAAACAAAAAAGAATTGAACTACATCTATTTTCCTGAAAATTGATCAAACAAAAGATTTGAGTAAAATTTATTAGACAAACTAAGGCAGTGAA
The DNA here is from genome assembly GCA_928085145.1 of Nezara viridula. NCBI lineage: Eukaryota > Metazoa > Arthropoda > Insecta > Hemiptera > Pentatomidae > Nezara > Nezara viridula. The sequence continues at coordinate 74,250,346 of OV725083.1, forward strand.
ACCGGCTTAAGGTAGATCAGTGTAAAAACGTCGATAGTCACTAATATTGCTAATCAAAAACTTTTTGATATAGCTTAGTATTATCAAACAATAATTTCTGTTAAAATTAGAGGAAATAGTGAAGATTGTGTGATGCGGGCTACAGTAAACTCGTATTGGAAATTGAATAGCTGTAACTTCGTTAATAGTTGTCCAAAATAAACGATTTTTATATGGCTTTGTAGGGAATTTCATTACCTTTCAAAAAAGGCGTCCAATGATTTTTTTTCGTTTTGTTGGTAATTTAATTACCTTTCAAAAGTTTTATTATAAATTTTACCGTATAATATATACTTAGCGAGTTAGGACCCATAAAAATTTCTTTTCTTTATAACTTTTTTTTCTGATTTTTTTCAGGAATTTAGTCCATACACAAAAATTGAAACGTCAATCATTAGAACATTGTAGGAAAGTTTAATCAAAATCGTTAGAGCCGTTTTTGCGCTACAGTCTATAGAAAAACGTTTTTTTCATTTATTGCGCGCAAGCTATTGCGCATGGAGCACCGAATTTCTGTCACAGGCATCGGTAGTCATAATCCTACAAAATAAAAAAAAAAGCAACATAATCGGTTCAGTAGTTCCCGAGAAAATCTTGGCACAGACAGATAGACAGACCAATGGCTAAAAATGTGTTTTTCGGACTCAGGGGGCTGTGAAACGTATAGATCCTTCGAAAACCACATGTCGGAAATTTGACCCGATTGCAATACTTTCCTTACCTAGTATAGGTAGGAAAGTAAAAACTAAAGTATTTTCTTGAAATGAATAATAAAATTGTATGACAAGGCTGTGTGATAAGTTTTTCTAATTATAAAATAAATTTATATTTGTAAAGTTAATAATGAATAATTAATATTGATATGAGGTCTGGGAGAAAGGAATCTTTTGCCGATATCTATTATTGTTCCTTAACCTAAGATATCAGGTCCTACAGTCTTCTTTGATTATTTCTATAATCATTATATTTCTAAGGTCTCAGAGGTAGAAATGTCCTTTGAGTGGTGTTGCTCAAATGTGAGAACAAGACTCATCTTGCTCGCTTAGTCTTGGTCTTGGTCTTGCGCAAGTCGCAACAGTCTTGCAGTTACATATTAGTCTATAACTCTAATTAGAGATATTACTGTATTTTTTTAGATATGGGAAACCTAACTCAGCTCGAATAAAAAATTGAGAGAGTTAAGTGCAGAAGTATATTGGTTATGCCATTTCTTTACATATAGTAAATAAAATTGTCAAGTATTAGTAACTATTTTGCTTACTTTTTATTCACAGAAACGATTTATTGTCTAAGTTCATTCATTTACAGAACTGAGCTCGAAATTCTATTACACATGTATAAATTAAGCCTTAAGCAAATAATTTATTTTTTTAATCTCATGTAGCTGGTACACAAACAAACGATAAGTTTTTGGTTAAAAAATAGTAAATATTTTAATATTTTTTTCTATTTAAAATTTTAACAGAATACGGCGCTGAATGAGTACAGTACCCACAATATACAACGTTAAAAAATTCCCACAAAAAAAAAAAAAAAAAAAAAAAAAAAAATATATATATATAATCAGCAATTAATACAGAGAAATAATTTATAAATTATTATCATGCCCTATTTAAATATAAAATAAAATAACAAGAACCATATTTTTTATCAAAATTAACTAAAGTAAAGACGAAAAAATTCAAATATTTTAAATTATTTCTTTAAAAAATATCCAGAGGTTTGGAAAAGGAGGGAACAGATATATTGACACTTTGCTAATTACATAAAAAACTGTGTTGCTCTAGGTAATGGTAAACATAAATTAGGAATGGTTAATTTATAACACAAGAAAAAAAACAAACAATATGTTGGAAAAAGAATATCTTTTTCTGAAATCTGAAAAGACGGCGCTGAGAAACGACAGTACCCGCAACACATACCATTTCACAATGGCTTGAAAACCGAAAAAAAAAGTTTTCAACTATAACTTCAATTATTATAAAATTATTTTTAATCAATCGGTTAGCAATTGTTTTCTTTCACAATAATATAATCCTTCCACATGAAGGCCTGTTTTTATTTCATAAACTAATATAAGGAAAATTAAAACCTTGATAAGAAAAGTGTGTGTTAAATGCTAAAATAATATGTTATTATAAAACTAAATATATATACATAGAATAACGATGAAAAAAAAAGCTTAAACCTTAAACACGAAAACAAAAAAAAATACAACAGAATTCGCTATCTACATTGACTACTATACCAAGTTCCAATATTATGTCAATTTCACTTAAGATCAATGTATTTAAGCAGATATCCAATTAAGTTTCTCAGGACAAATAGGTATTTCAGTTTGTTTATATACGTATAGTATTTAGTATATACTATATTTCAGTATTTTCAGCTACTAATATTTCAAACCAGGGGCGTGGGATCTCACTTAAGAATTTCAACCATTAAACTTTAAAAATCGGTCAAGACGTTCGCTGAAAAACTACATACCAGGAAAGGATTCAGTTTAATCCATTAATTTCCTTCTAACATCATTAATATAATAAAATATATATATATATATATATATATATATATATATATAATATAATATTGAGTAAAATATGTTTAGTTTGCTAAATTTAAAAAAAAAAATATACTGCATGTCGCAAGGTGCAAATAAATGTAAAAAAACACACACTACATGCATAACATATTCGTAATTAAAAAAAAAAATTAACAACGGGTCTGAAAAAAAAACCGCGCTTAGAAATATAAAGAAAGAAAAAGTCACTAATTATTCCCACCTGTTTTATTAAATTAAATAAACAATGATTGATTTTGTGACAGGTGTTTTTAATCTCCTTTTATTTATGTAAAAATTGAAGTGATTTGAACAATATATTGTTACTAATTTTTTTTACGATATGCTATCAATTTGTTTACAAATAAGCTTTTATTTTTTACTAAAACAACAACAACACTCTACATCTTTACTTCGAAGATAATATAAAAAATATATTATACTATATCAGAATATCTTCATCAAATCATTACATTCAAGTTTCAAATATTCTGTCAATGTTAATTACAGATACGTAATTATTTTTGTAATTATTTCCAGTAAAAAAAAAAAAAATTCGAAACCGTTGTCACATGAAATTATTTCTTGACTAAATAAAGTTTTTTCTTTCTTTATTTTTTTTAATTAAAATTTATATTCCCGCGTTAGGTTCGCTGTCAGAAACATATACAAAAAGAAAACACAATGTTTCAAGAGAAAAAAAATTCCACCTTAAAATACCACTTGGCATTATACAAGGATATATTTGTATATTGTGCACGTATGTTCGTTTAGACGTTGTAATAAAATAAAGTCAGAGTGAAAGAGAAAAATATCAAGAAATATCCTTTTTTTTTTTTTTAATATAAAATATCCATAATGACAAATATAAAATAAAATTTTATTAAATTTACTTGGATCATATTATGATCATATTACTTTGATGATAAACTCTATATATTGAAAGTTGTATGTATAAAATTATGACAAATCACTTTAACAGTGTTAAAATTAGGTTAGGAATAATAATCACATATGTTCTAAAAAAAATAACTGCAAATTAAATAAAAAATATATTTTAAAAAATATTAAATTTTAGAATTGAAAACCCATATAAAAAAATTAATTCTAGTAGTTTCGGTTTAGTATTATTTTATAGATTATAGATGGAACAAAGCATATTTTGGAGCCTATAAAATAATATTATTCAAATAAAATTTACGGAAGAAACAAAATTTGACAGGAATTTCTGTCAACGTATTTTTATTGGATTAGCCGACGTTTCGACTCAAATATGTTGATTAACTTCAGGGCTATCGTTAGGGAGTCGAGACAAGAACTGAGAACAGGGTGGTTAAAAATTAAAAATCATTTTAATTATTTATGTTGTTTTTATGTCCAATTAAAATATTTTTCAAAATTCGCATTTTTTGTTATATTTTAATAAATTTCTGTTGGAACTATTAATATTTATTAAAATGATCACTTATTGAAAATTATATTTTTTCCAGATATTAACTTATTTATTTGAGAAATGTTTTCTTTTTTCTCTTTAACTATTTATGCGCACCTGTCATGGTATTGACAATCAGCAGATGTGTTGCGATGATAAGGGTTGCCATTACAGGCATGAGGAAGAATAGTACCCAGTAATATAATTAAATAAATTGGAATTAATTAAAATTAACATTTTTTTTATTTCCAAAAATTAATTTATTCGTTTTATTTATGTCAGAAATACTTATTTTTAAGAAAATTTATTATGTAATTTATAAATATTTTTTTAAATTTTAAATATTTATTTTCATCACATTTGCTGATTGTCAACTTATTGTTGACAGGCGCAAATATATATTTTGTAGACAAACAAAAAAAAAAAAATTATTTTTATTAATATTAATATTTTGATTATTTGGATGGATTTTCTATTATAAAATAATTATACCTTCAAAATAAAATTCATTTTAATTTAATTCATATTCATACATTAATTTAATTCATTAATTTTATCAAAATACACATTTTATTTTTATTTTGTCATATTTTATATATATATATTTTTTTTTAAATTTGTGTAATATCTATTAACTTTTTATAAGATGACCATAGATATTTTTTAAATATAAATAAATAAGTTAAAATAAAATCTTTTATTGAAATATACAATTTTTTTTTCATATATTAAGTTCTTTATTTTAATTAAATTATTACATACATTGCGTTTTAAATATATTTATTGTATTATAGAATTCGGTAAAATGACATCAGGCTTGTTATTTTTAAGAACATGTATTATGTAAGTTATACTTTTTTTTTAATTATAAATTTTTTTTATGATTTTTTTTTATATTTTTATTATTTGGATTGGCTTTTCTATTTAAACACCCCATCGGACTCAACTGAAATATATTTTCCGAAATATATGAAGATATATTTATTCCTCACCTCGATGACGCGATGTCTAGACGAACAAGAGTGGCAGAGAACCTCGCGGTGGGAAATTCAGACGGTAACTGACTGAATCCGCCCGGAGGTTCCACGCATGCGTTCTCCCTTTCCTATAATTAGCTCTGAAACTTTGTAATCTTTTTTTTATTATAATCTTTAAGTTTTTCTCTTCTTCTTATTTTCTTCAAAATAACCTAATTTTCTCTCTGCCCATCGGTTAGAGGAAATGCCGGGTAATGATTATAATTTATGTCCCTAATAACGATCCAATACAAAATTAATGACTCTCTAAAAATACTTTAAAGAAATCTGTATTTAAGTGTGAGAGGATATTTTTAAATATAAAATATATATTTTTCCTACATTTATATTTTCTTATTTTTTTTTAATTCGTTTTTACCCTGAAAAAAAAAAACAGTTTTTCACTTGTCTTCCTTAATTTAATTATTAAGTTCTTTTATAGTTTATACTCTGTCATTATTATTATTACTAACAATAAAAGTACATTAGAGAAAGACATATATAAAAATTCGACATATAAGACCAGGTCAATACCAATATATCATACGAATTACTATTACGGGCCAAGTAGTTAATTAAAAATTACTAATATTCTAATTAAAGAGAAGAGTTTATGAAGCTATGTAAATTATTTGAAGTGTATAAGTAAGATTTAATAACAGAATTTTTTTTCCTAACAAGTTTTCTTTATTTTCTTATTTCGGGATCCACTTTCTTATCCCATCTTCAGTTATCCCAGATCAGTATCTGACTACGCTCTCCTTAGAGGAGTCCACAATATTATTTAAAATGAATTACATTATATATATATATATATATATATATATATATATATATATATATATATATATATATATATATATATATAATTATGACAAATCTTATAAAAAAATAAGATGATATTAGGATAAGATACTGTCTGAAGATGGGACAAGAAAATGGATCCCGAAAATAAAATAAAGAAAAATTGTTGGGATAAAAAATACTATTATTAAATCTTACTTATATACCTAAAAAAAAAAAGTATCTCCCTTATTACTTATGAAGAAAATGTAATTATTATCCTAGAAATTTTCAAAAGAAAGAAAATATCAAAAACAAGAATTGAAATAATAATAAAATGGCAACTTGTAAAACGCTTTGGAGTAGACAATAAGAGGCTACAAGTTAATTGGAACCCACTCAAAGGCTTATTAATTCCACTCATCAAGGATGCTTCTTAACCCACAACTCCATTAGCGCGTGGATTGTATTTCTTTTCCCCAGATTCTTCAACTGACTACTTTATTGCAACGTCCATTCTTAATTAAATAGATTCCGAGTCAAAGGGGAGTGAGGATATCTTCACTTTCTTCAATTAGCGGAGAAGAGAAACCCCTGGAAGAAATTCTCCAGAGCTTCTGGAAGCTTCCCTCCGTTTTGGGGAAGGGGCGAGATGCTATATTAACACCTTGCCAATTACTTAACAGAGTCTGTTGTTCTAGACAATGGCTCTCATAGAGCAAGAATGGTTAATTTAAAAGAGAATGAAAGAAAAAAATCTAGTGCACGCACCACACAACTCTCAATTACAACTCGACTTTAGTTGAAAACTAAACCACACTTTTAAAACACAAAACTCCAGTCTTTGAACTATATACAGGGTCTTCTGTAAGTCGAAATATTTAAACGGGAGATAGCAGACCTCCAGAACAACAAAAAAATTTATATATACATTGGTCCGAATTTTCGAATAAAAGCAGGAAATTGAAAATGTTTTTTTTTTTTTTTTTTTACGTAAGTCATGTTTTTTGTAATAGGAAGTGATTGAATTGCTTCAGAATTGTTAAACTAGATCAAATTTACATAAAATGAGGGAAGAATTTGTCATTCCTAAACTATTTTATAAAGTTTTTTGTGTGGATAAAATAAGTTCCGTTAATAATTTAGAAAAATCATGAATTATTCCTATTTTTTTTTTATATTAACTGATAATTATACAACTGATACTCCACTTTTAGAAAAACTTTTCTGTTTAATAAACTTTAAACCGATATTAATTAAATTGTTTTTCACAAAATAAGTTAAGTAAAGAAATGTTAAACTTAAATCATGTAAAAATATGAAGTGATTTGATATCCTGTCACGTAAAAGTGCTCATGTTTTTAGCAGAAGATTAAAATTAATTATTGGAAAGCTTTAATTTTTTTCCATTACTTGAGATGTGTTATAATTAACCTTAACTTAACTTGCCAGCAGAAGATCTCTAGGCCACTGCCTTTTTAGTCGACGTTGAGGCTCACGAAGTAACAGAGAGGAAGATGTAAATGTAAAAAAATGTAAATGTAAAAAAGAGGAAGTGTACTTGTTGTGTATGTAGGATTTTACTTTTGGTATGTTCATGTCTGTGTGTATGAGGTGATTTGAAATAAACCAATTTCATAGGCCTAAACCAAGGCATTGACGATTTAGCCTAAATATACATTTTATTCATTAAAAATGCTAAAAATTATGATTTTTATGACATTTATTTAAAATGGTAATGAAATTGATTTTTTTATTACTACCGGAGTTATAAAAATGTATCTGTATTTATAAGTTACTAACTAAATATTTCTAATTCCATATAATATTTACGTTTAAAATAAAAATTATGTATCTAAAAAATAAATACAACCGTGAATTTTTATTATCTCAACAACTTATAATACTTATACCTCATAATATATACTTATAACAACTTATATCAACTAATTTAGAAGACTTGATATATAATATACTATCTCTTAATGTTACCAAAACTACAGTCATCAGTCTAAGAGAACGCCAAGATACCGAACTGTGTATGAGAAGAGAATTAAAACAACCACTGAATGTAATTGAAATAAACTGGTGCGACGCGCAGCGTAAGGATTGATGTTGTCCAAAATCGGTCTTGCAATTTGCAAGGCCAAGACCGCCTAACTGTTACAAGACCAAAAAAAAATCGTTTTTTAAAATGAAAATTAAGGAACAGAGTTGCTAATACTTGACAATTTTAGTTGTAATATGTAAAGAATTGGTATAAGACCAAGACCGATTTGGGGCAACACTAATAACGATAATGTTTTTGCATTTGGATTTATTTACTTTATTGAAGGAAGCTAGTCGAATGTTCTACATATCAGGAGTGATAAATATTCAGGACGTAATCTTTTTTTTAAAAAATCTTTAATTTTACTTTTTTTATTTGTGCCAACGTTTCAACCCAAATATGTTTGTCAATTTTCAAATTTGTGAGTAATTGAACACCCTTAGTGCTCAAACCACGCCCCGAAGAAGACCCAAACATGTTTGGGTTGGCACAAATAAAAAATTTAAATTTTTTTTAAAAAAGATTCTGTCTTGAATATTTATCACCTATTTACTTTATAGTGTCACTTATTACACCAGTGTCCAATCCGGAAGAGGTGCTTTTGGAAATTCAAGGATGCTATTTCTGGATCTTGATGATGCGATTGTTTAGACATCAGCAAATGTTGCTAAGATAAATCGGAATAAAAGGGCTGTTAATTATAACACTATTCAATTATTTAAATTACATCGGGTTTATATAATTGACCGCTAAAGAGAAGTTTTTCTATTTATCATGGCCCATAATTCCAAGGATTAAAAGAACATTAAAATATTATAAAAATAATTTTTGTTAGTACCAATTTTATCGATGGTTGAATATTCAATGGCCTGAATATCATGGCGTATTATAAATCTCCCATAGAAAAAAAAGAGTGGTTTTCAAAGCCTATAGAAGACCTTTTAACCGCAAAGGGAAAGCAGAGTTGGCTGTTGAATGAAGAAGCCTTTCCACTGAATAGGAAACCATTCTGTGAAATCGAGTCAACTTGCCAAATAACCAGTAATGAAGGGAATAATTTTATTTGTATGGTTTCCTACTGGTAGTAAGTACGTTCCTATTTCATTGGAAAATGGTGTAATCATTCCTTTTTTCTTCCATAAACCTACTTTTTATTTTATTTTTTGCTGAAAATTCTCAATTAGGAAACTTAGAAAAAGAGTTAAAGACCTTAAAGAAAAATAGTTATTTTTAAAAATTAAAATAAGACCTATTCTTCATATTCTTAATATTTTATATTATAATATAATCATATAATAATAAAATTCAAGGGCTCTATAAAAATATGACGGGGGCTATAAAAATAGGAGACAGATAGTCTAGAAACTTCTCCATTAACAAAAGATTGAAACAGGGCTGCTGCTTTTCACTCTTGATTTTCAACATTTATATAGAACAAGCCCTTAAAGACTGGAAAAGATCGTGCGGTTTCATGTGTGTTCAAATCGGGGATGATGTCATCTACCATTTGCAATATGCCAATGATCAAGTCATAATCGCATCGGATCCGAATGATGTTAGCTACATGATGAGGACGTTGCTCGACAAGTATTCCAGATGGGGTCTGAAAATCAGTAAAAGTAAAACAAAGTGCATGGTTTTCAACGCTCCAAATTTACCCCTTGGCTGAAACGGATTACTGGACGCTCAATGTCAGCCAACAGTTCAAGTACCTCGAATGATGGCTATCTTAAAAGGGAGGTAGTGAATTCGACATAAAATAAACACTGGGAAAAGAATAATAATTTCTTTAAATTCAACCCTATGGAGTAAGGAAATAAGATTGGAAACTAACAAGTAGATCTACCATTCCTTTGTTGAAAGCGTGGCCACCTACGGATCAGAAGTTTGGATATTTACAAAAAAGGCGGAAAATAGGTTGCTTTCCATTTAAATGGGTTTCTGTAGAAGAAGCTGTGGTATATCTAAAATCAAACGGATCCCAAACGCAGCTATTAGAGACATGTTAGGATGTCAAAAGAACATCCTTCACCTAATCGGGACCAAAAGGTTAAAGTGGTATGGCCACTTAATACGAATGGATAAGAACCGCTGGTCAGAGAAAATTATATGCCATCTGAAAGAAGGAAGCGTGGAAGGCCAAAGAAGAAATGGATAGAGGACTTAGAGGAAAGCACGGCAGCCAGAGGGCTCCCTGAAGGAGATTGGATGGACAGGGCGCAGCGGCTTTTAGGTATCGTGAATAGGACTCAACTAGGAAATTGGCGGCCATTTCACAAACGTTGTGTGTCACCAAGTCATACCAAAGTGTGTCACGAGCCAGTGCATATCTTAGCAGGAGGGGTAAATCTCGGCCTTCCCTTGAGGGAATACTCTATGATATTTAAGTTTGAGAAGGCACAGAAAATCTTCTGAAGAATATCCGGGTGAGGATTGCAGAGGATCCAAGAAAATGGAAAAAGATTATCCGGAAGAAAAGCACAGATGAGTGGAATCGGCGGTGGGTAACTATCTCAAAAGGATCGAAATTAAGAAAGTATTTCCCCACCGTCCGAAGTCGCTTGGATGCAAATGGATTCCCCCGGACAATTGGATGTGAAAAGCGTTTGTCCAGTAAATGTTAAAGTAGCCGGAAACGTCTAGCAGTTACTTATCGTTTCAAACTTGCAATGAAGGTTCAAAGTAAGACGTTTGTCCAAATAAGGTCTTAGGTTTAACAGGGATAAGTGAGAGATTATAAAAGGATACTGTAGGACAGGACGTAGGTCTACAACGAAGGGTAAAGGGGATTTGAAAGGATTGATTGGAGTTAATAACTATAAAACTATACTCGCATTTTCCCAACTGTTAATCATTTTACATATTTTTAAAATATTCATATATGGCTCAGTGTAAGTAAAGTATATATTTAAAAAATACCAAAACAACACATCATTTCATCGCAAATAGGGTACAGTTAGTTAACCGGAAATAATTCACTGAGACCCAATACATGGTAGGTATTGATAGGTTTTCGGTTATCCGTTTGCAAAGCAAGCTATAAGCTAGTGCTATATAGGACGGCTTTGATGGAAGTCAAAGTAAATGATCCCCGAAGGTATTTGCACGCTGGTTAGACCAAGATTTCCCTTCTCTTTGATAAGGCTTAAGACATCTCAGACATTTTGCCTTCTTAAGTAATATTCTAAAACTAATAAGAAAAATCTGGTGCGTTGGGTGCACCACACAACTTTCACTTACTACCCTCTTCTTAGCAGAAATAAGTATTTTCAGACAAAGAGGAATTGAAGGTAAAAATTATAGCCACTATATTGATTTATATTTCATTGTGGATATTTTTATTTGTTCATTATAAAATGCCACTTCCAGTAAGTCAATATTGACGAAAAAGTTGATGTAACATTCTAGGTATATGAAAACCTTAAATATGAAATTTCACTTTCATAAGACTTTTCATTTTTGAGCTAGACTGATCACATACATACACACACACAGACGATTTTGCGGGACTTGGTTATTTGGACTCAAGAGACCTCAAAAAATGTATTTCCGTTGAAAACTCAGTTTCAAAAACTTTCAAGATCGCAATACTTTCCCTTACGCATAACTTATAAATTGCATATATTGGCAAGTGAAAGTAATAAAACTTATTATACTTTACGTAAAAGTAGATGTTGAAAAACTATGAACAATTATAATATTGATATACTCGTAGGTAATTTAAGAGTCGTTCATTTCCAAAGTGCACTCAAAGTATTATTAATAATTTTTCAGATAACACGAAAAACTATATTATCCATTCCAATAGTATTATCAAAACCATCATTTTTAAAACATTAATTGGATATATAAGGTATTTATTTTTACCTATTATTTTATTTATTATTATTATTATTTTATGTATTATTTCTGAAGACAATTTACAACTGTATACTAAGGACGTCAAAATTCCCTTTAGAATGGAAATACTCACTTATTAAGATGATTCACAAACCCGGTAAAGACATATACAGACCTTCATCCTACAGACCCATTAGCCTCCTTCCTATATGCTCTAAAGTTTTTGAAAAATTAATATACAAAAGACTTGTTGACATATTGACTGATCAACAGATCAACAGGTAATACCTGACCACCAATTCGGCTTTCGCACATTCCATTCGACGACACACAATTGCACAGAGTTACAGACTACATTGCTGGAGCTTTAGAACAAAAACTATATGCAACTGGAGTATTTTTGGATGTTGCTCAGGCGTTTAATAGAGTCTGGCACCAGGGTCTTCTCTTTAAACTTAAGACTATACTTCCATACACGTACTATCTTATCCTTCAATCTTTCCTCTTCGACAGATTTTTTTCAGTTCGGCAGGGCTCGGAAGTGTCTTCAGTCCGTCCAATCTTGGCCGGAGTTCCCCAAGGTTCAATACTAGCCCCTCTACTTTACGTTATATACACTTACGATATACTTATTGACGATGAGATCTTGACAGCTACATATGCAGACGATACAATAATCCTCACAAAACATCAAGACCCTACACAGGCCTCACTAACTCTACAACATCATTTGCTTAAACTTCAAGATTGGTTCACACTATGGAAAATTCCACTTAATCATGACAAATCCAAACATATAACATTTACTCTTCGAAAAAACACCTGTCCTCCAGTTTATATTGACAACAATCAAATTCCTCAAACGGACACGGTACATTACCTTGGACACACCTTCGACAAAAGGATGACATGGGGCCCACATGTTAAAATGAAACCTATGGCACTTAACAAACGACTCAAACTACTTTACTCTCTTTTTGCCAAATCTTCAAAACTAAAACTAAAACAGAAACTGAATACATATAGATAGTTACTGAAGCCCATATGGACATACTCATCACAAATATACGGCATCGCTAAAAAGACCCACCTACAAAAACTTCAAACGTTCCAATCAAAATTATTGCGACTCATAACAAAAGCACCTTGGTACGTGACTAACAAAACTCTACATACTGACCTCCACTTTCCAACAGTTGACCAACATATAACGACCCTATATCAACGATTTTACACAAATTTAAATGGACATAATAACAGACTTATAAGAGACATGGCCACAGCTGACATACCTCAGAACATGAGGAGGAGACTAAAAAGGCGCTGGATGAGAGATCTCCTTTCTTAAACAACCTAAGTAATTGGAACAAGTTAGGGAAGAGGTACTGCTGAGTACATTCCTTCCCCATGCCTGTCATTATATCCTTATCGCCATCACATTTGCTGATTGTCAACTTATTGTTGACAGGCGCAAATATATATTTTATAGACAAAAAAAAAAAAAAAATTACCTAATTTTTTTAAATAAAGGTTCCTTATTGGAAAAAAAAACAATAAGAATATTGGAAGAAAGAAGAAAGACATATTCATCTCGTTTTTCAGAGACACTGATCATACTTTACATTGGAAATAAGTGACTTACATATAAATGTAGCAAAAAATTGGCCAAAGATGGGCAGCTAAAGTTAAATTATGCTTGACTTTTTTTTTTTAATACTTTTCTTTTTATTGCTTCATTTCCATACTAATAATCGTTCGTGTTTTCTGCCTCTAAGGTTTGAAATAAGCATGCATGTTAAGTAAAACATAAAACAAAGTCGTAGGAGTAAAAAAAAAAGAAGTCATTTGAGGGGTTGCATAATAGTAATTGAAGAACAACCGAATACATTTTCACCATAATTTTGAGGGAGAAGATAATTTTATGTAAGAGGAAATACGAAAATTATTGAAACAATAAAGGTTGAACAAGCCGTACTAATTGAATGAGGATTTTATTCCAAGAAATTTCAAATACATTTAGCTCCAAAAACAGAACAGTTCCAGGATTTCATTCAATTTAGCACGGTAAGATACTCGGTAATATAATAACAATATAACCATTGCCAGGAAATGTTTAGCTCATAACTGTACAATATTCATGTTTGGTTATGAGGTATATGGATTTCTTTAAAAATGTCTTTTCAAACAGTTTTAAATTTTTGTTTCATCGACATATTAAAATTTTCATATTACAGTTAGCTCAATATATATTCCGTTCCTCATTTTAACAGTTCTGTAAGATTCCTAAATAATTATTAATGTGGCTACCTAAACGATTTGTACTTCCATTTATGTGATCATGTATTATTTTTAAAAATATGTATTTATTGAAATTTACTATTGTATTAAAAAAAATACAACAAGTAAATTGAAGAAAAACTACCCATTTGTATCAATCCAGTGATAGTTATATATTAGAAGGTTCCGAAGCCATCTTCTTTCCAGACACCTTGGAGGATTGTCGGGAATCGAAGAGGATAGTAAGAATAGGAATGAGTGGGTTTGGATGGTTCTGATATGAAAATATTATTGGGCTAAGTCGGTAACATAAAGAACGTAACAAAGTCTTAATAAAAAAAAAACTGTACCACTGCAATCCATAATAGTCCGTGGTACAGGTCCCTTTTTATCGAATTATTAACATCCGCCTGAAACGTATATAGTTTCATCTCATCGTAACTTGCAACTATTTTATTTACGAAAACTCCAATTTTCAATCTGCAGGGAAGCAAACTTTCTCAATTTAATTAGGTGTTAACAACTCTTAAATACACATTTGCTTTCTACTTGGATCGTAGGATAATTTGATCACAAAATAGATTAAAAAAGGTGAGCTACAAAAATATTGGGCTGTTTGTCCTATATAATCTTGTAATTTTGAAATTTTGGGGGTTCTAGGTCACGCACGGGTGTAGGTAGAGAGAGTTTAGGATTTGTAATGTAAGAATTAGATACACGATGAATTTTGTGGGTGAGTGGAGTCCCAAACCTTAACTCCCCAAGACCTAAAAAGGCTCATCATACTCATGTGTATGTGTCTTCTGTTATTAGTTGGAAGGTTAGAGGGTTTGTCTGGTTAGTGTTGGTCAACACTGTTGGAGTATTCGGAATCGTTGAGGGGTTCTTGTTTATGTTTGGTATGCGGACTCCAAGAAAGACGTTTGTCCAGATGGAGTCCTATTTATCGGATTTATGCAATAAGGATTAGTGTGGCATTCAAGAATACTGTAGAACAGGTACTGTAGAATACTGTCTTAGGTTTACGAAGAATGGTAAAAGTGATAAAAGGACTACAGTCCCATAAGCATAATAAAATAGTTACATAATTAAGAACATTAGTCTGACTAAGATGTATACAAAATGATGCCTAATTAACTGTTGGTTGTTATTGCAATTGTGCAGTTGATTGGATTAGACCTTGTACAGAGTGAATTTTACATCTTTGCGGAAGTTCGAATATGCATTAGGTGATAGAACAGGAGTTGTTTGAAGGAAATTGTGGACGAGGAATGACGTATAGAGTTAGGTGGAGAGATACAAAAGGATGCTGCACGAATGATGAAGGATTTGCTGAAGGAATTAGTTTAATGAGATAGGATGTATAAATCTATCCGTTGAGACCTGGTATTGAGAGAGCGGATTGAAGAACGTAAAGTTAGGAGTTCCAAGATGTAGGGAGGGTTTTTGGTTCTGAAGACTTGGAAAAGGAAAACGCCAAGGAGGAATTGTCGTCGGGAAGTAGGATAAAGCCACTTCAACTCGGTGTACCAGAATGAAACATGTGAACGCCTGGGGAGCCCGAAGATGTATCTTAGGAAAAAGTTCATGAGTTTCTTCAGTCTCATTTCTAACCTGGCAGATAGCCCTCCATACACCAAACAGCCGTAGTCGAAGTGGGGAAATTTATAGGAATTAATTTTTATCCTAAAGTTATGACACTATTCTTCGAGGTTTGTAATGATTAATTGAAGAGTTTATTGAAAAATGGAATGTTGTTATTGAATGGTAACCTTGATATTTATTGTCAGTTTCCATTCAAATTTATCACAATACTCTACAACTATTTATAACCATTGACTATCAACCGTTCTGATACATTGGAATAATCAGGTGAGATTGACGAATGTCAATATATCCGAAAATAGATTGATTTCCTCGCCTGTTATTTCATCTCGTCGCACACGCCTGTCTCGTCAACATCCGACTCAACCCCTATAAAATTTATATAAACCCGGCCTTCACAAATTTTCCATGTCGCCCGAATCGAGATATCTTTAATGAGTGGACTTTTATTTATGAATGAAATTTTTATATGAACGAATTTTATATATTAATGAACTTTTATATTTATCGATGATTTTGCTTATATTATTCACTTATACTTACTGATAAATAAAATATATATTAAGAGAAAGTATTGCAATCGTGAAAAATTAACAATCTACGGAAATACACCTTTTAAGAACCTTTCTAGATCCCAAATAATTTAAGATGGCATGCATTGGCGTTCCTTTAAATCCACCAGGAACAAGAATGAATGTTCAAAAAGGAATACTTTAATGAAACTTATGAAAAAGGCTTCCTTTCAGTCAATTTGGTTGCAGAAGGGCGTACATAAAACAATAATATTATTAGGAGTATTCATCCAGTTGTAAATGCTTAAAATACAATCATACTAAGCAGTCAGCACAAAATTTGAACGAATGGTAAATAAGCTGTCTGTGCTAACGTGCTAAAGTGTTATTAGTTATAGTGAGGTTATGCCTGTACTGTAAACAAACTTTGTGAGTTCTTAATTGATCTACTAACGTTCTGATTTATTTTTAATACCCCAAAGACTGAGTTGCTGGATTATTTGGTTTATTAGAAAGCATTAATGGCATAGATGATTCAGAAGGCAAGAAACTTTATGAATACGTAGATGAAATCCTAGCTGTCTTTACAATCCATTTCAGTGGATATTCTGCACAGACGAAAAACATAGAATCAAATGCATTAAAACCTTACAGTAACCTTCTCCGTGTGTTAACGAAGTTAGCAAACTTTACATCACAGATGGGTTAATGTTACTCTGAATACTGAGTAACAAGTATTTTACTCTAATTGAATCACTATTGGGAATTCAATCACTACTTCAGTAATAGTTTGACATCAACTGAATTAAATTCTTGGTACTCAAAAAAGGTCAGTATTTGAATAAAATAATTGGTGCTCAGCACTCAGTGTGGCGTTTGTCCATATTCTTTGCAGGACCTTAAGCTGCATTAAATCGAGAGTGCTTGCGAGAATATTTAGCAAACATTTCATAAATAATTTTCTCGACTTTACACGTTTACACGACTTTACAAGAGGTTTACAATACATAGCTCTGGTTGAATGGATACTCCTGTTATAAATTGCGTAGTGCTCAATCGATACTTTTACTTGTTTTTTCGCCAATATTTAAGAGAAGAATAAATACGAAATTGACTCTGAATTAAAAAAACAAAATATTGTACACAGACTAAGATAGTCACGAACTAAAAATCTATTAAAAGATAAACTGAAGATGTAAGCTGTATGATCACTTCGAAACTTCGGATGACACAGAAAGATACTCTTTGATATTTTTAAAGAGAAAAAAAAATGAACGTATGTTTTCTACAATCTCATAAATATAGTTCTATTCCCTTAGTAAGAGAAAGAACTACAAACGAAGGATTCTTCTGCACTGAACGAATTGGTCTTATGAGAGTACAATAACGGATTAGTATATGTTCGGACTTAGCTGTGCCTAATTGCCTGACCATTAAACTGGAGACAATTTAACAGTCATGGTTAAGTATGAAGCTTCACCGATTATGTGTATTACATATACTATTTTAATAATATTATGTTGTACGTTCGAATGAATATGTTTTGCGATGGCATCTATACCTCGGATGCATTAAGGAGAAGTTTGGCAATGTAATGTAAGAGTTCTCACTAAGCTATACTTGTTGTATTTCGTTTTATTATTACATTTAAAAATAAATAAATAAAACTAAGGTGTGTGCTTCAGACCACACGATAAAATTGAAATCATCAATGCGAGATTAATAATATGTAATATAAATTACAAATAATAGCCCAATACAATGAGGATGAAATGCTGGAAAATGTCCTTTTTTTACAGTATATAGGTCCGATTTTTAGTTTCTGCGATATCATAATATCTTAATCATTTCGTTTTTGCCTCTATTTTTTTCCTTCCCGTTTCTCTTTCGTAGGTTAAAATACAATTTAGAATAATAGCTCATTACAAAGAAAAAAAAAAAATAAACATTTTCCGTGCTTACAATATGCAGGTGCAGTTTTTAGTTTCTGAGATATTTTAATCCATATCTTCAATAAAACTTGTTATCCTTTCGTTATCGACACTATTTTTCTCCTTTTCACCTTTCTAACACGACATCGCGTTAAGATACAATTTAGAATAATAACTCATTGAAAAGAAGAAAAAATCATGGACGATTCCCTTGCCAACAATATGCAGGTACACTTTTTAATTTCTAAGACATTTTAATCCATATCTTCAATAAAAATCTCTACCATCTCTACATCATTTCAATAAAAATCTTTATCGTTTCGGTTTCGATACTATTTTGTTTTCATTTTTGCCTTCCTAACCCGGCATCGCATTAAGATACAATTTCGAATGTTAACTTATTACAAAAAGAAAGAAATTATGAACATTTTCTTTGCTAACAATATACAATTTTTGTTTCTGCGATATTTTATCCGTATGCAAAAACATTTCAATTAGTCGACTGCAGCCGATTTTACCCGAGCGTTACACACTGTAGATAAGACGGCTCAATATGATCTCGACAAAAAAATTAAAAATGCATCTAAAGAAGTTTTCACTATTAGATAATTTTAGACTGTTTTTATGTTATTCTAAGTTCAGAATTTTTCATCATCGACATTCTCTATTTTATTTTAAAATTTTATATGTAGAGAAGCTTTCGGTCTCCGTGAGCTATATTCATCTCTTTTATCATTTTTTTTCTATTTGAAAAACATAAAGAATAGGAACAGTATTCTTTTTTTCTTCATATCGTATTCAAGTCTATCGTTTGTCTATAGTCGACAAAGAGGAGTCCTTTTCTCGGAGAAAGTTGACATATTCTAATCCTTTAGGAATAGAAATAGAAAATAACTTTATGCTGGGACAAAGTCCTATTAAAATAACAAAATCGTACATAATTAAAAGACTACATCTGGCCTAAATTAAATAATAATAAAAAAAAGAGAAAGTAACGAAAATATTAGTTAAACAAGCTATTAACAAAAAACAAAAAAAAAAAAGAATCTTTATAAACAAACTATGACAAGACACTTAAAATTATGTACAGTAGGAAAAATTATAACTATACACTTTTGAGAAATAAAATAATAAAAAATACATTGAGTTCTTCAATAAAATAAGCTGTGCTTCTGCTAACAAAGGAAAGATGAATCTGACAATATAAAATTTCAGAGTATGTTTATGTTTTTTAAATACACAAAACTAATAAAATAGATGAATATGATGGATGGACACCGAAAGCTTTTCAACAAATAAATTTTTAAAATAAAATTGAGATTAAAACGCTGCAATGGTAAAAAATTCTGAACTTAAAAGTCTTCACTTCAAAAACAAATTTCTAAAAATATTGTTGTACGAAATATTAGTAAACGCCACAATAATAAATATAACACAAATATTCATTTGGTTCCTGTTGGTAACTATTAAGAAATGTTAGTTTTATCAAAATAATTAGTTCTTCGTTGTCTTCTACATCTTTGAGTATCGTAATTTTACATTCCGTTCATCCACCCTTATAAACTCCACCGGTGGGTGCAGAAGAAGCAGTATATGGTGAAAAAAAAGACTGTAAAAAACAACAAAGAAAGAGACTTCTCAAGTCTTGAGGTCGTTCAAGTTGATACGGGACATAAGAAGTTGTAAGAACCTTTAACAGTTGTAAACCTAAACCAAAGAAGAAACAAGTCCCACCAAAACTCGGGCAGTGTCGTAAATCCAAGGGTTGTGGGTAATAGGCATTCAGTTTGGAAGAAAGGGGGACAGAAGAAAAATGAAAATGTCGCTTCGGAACTTGTTTTATATAAATTTGAAAAAGAAATTCCAAAAGTAATTTTTAGAAATAACAGCGTACTTACATTACTTTGACAGTATTAACGACAGTCCAATGTAGGAGGATAAAATATTTGTTCCCAAACAATACACATAATTACTGACAAATTCGAAAGCGTAATATGTTTCATATTATCATGTGTACCCAAACCTGTGCTCGAGAGCACCATATTGCGCAAATGACGTCACAAATGGTCAAAATTGTTTCCACCTGAGTTAATCTGAAAAAAAAATCACTAAGTAACGCTGCGAATTATTACACTATAGTTTATTATTTCCAAACAGTCATATTTCAAATGTAACGTTACTTTCATTACCACATAAATGAAAATAAATAAAATGTGATTTCTCATATTTGTCTAAGTAATTTTAGTAATATAGATTACAATCTCGAATTCTTCGCAAGACTTTGAGTTGATGTAAGACTTTCCGAAAATCAAAAACGTATATCAGTTAAGATAGAAATGTTTTTAAAAAAGTTAAATTAATTTTTTATAAGTTTAACCTATAATAAATCCGAAATCCTTTGTAAAATCCTCAATGCACCTTACTTTGTCACAAATAAAATCATTCATAACGATCTTAATGTTCCATATGTTTTCAATTTGGCCCAATCCAGATACCTATCCTTCCATAACAAACTCCAGAACCATCCGAACCCTCTCGTTTCAAACCTTGCTTCCTCTTTGATCCCTGATAACCCTGCGAGGGGTCTGAAAAGAAGGTGGCCTCGTGATCTTCTGGTGTAAATTAATTATTTGAGTGCTATCAGTGGGGGGTTTATCAACAAGAGATTTCATTTTATTATATTCCTGAGTGCACATTTACTACATTTTTTTTTTAATACAGTTGTAAATATCATGAATGAATCAAACGAACCTATAATAAACGGGAGAGAGTTTTCTCATGGGCGGGATACATACATGTGTTACAATATTTTTATATTATTTATTGAACACGTCCACTGTAGTTTATGTATTTCTATAAATTAGGTTAAGAAGAGAGAGAAGAAAATATGAGGAGGAATAATATAAATATATAAGGGAAGAGAAGGGAAAGAAAGGGAAGTAAAATGTTGATGAAAGATGAAAGAAATTGTCAAAAAAGAAGAAGAAATAATAGAATAAAATAAAATACAATAGTAATACATATGTAAAAAATAAAAAATATATTGTATATTATTCTCATATATATTGTTAATACTGTATATTTATATATTACTTTTAAAAAGTTGTCCATAATGATTAAAAAGCATGCTGTGTTTATAGCAACCCAATATAATTAGGCAGCAAACCTTTTATAAAAATAAAAAGATTCCTTCTGAGTGTGGTCCAGAAGGGTCTCCCAACCGAATAAATAGTTACCTGTTACAGCCATACTTGAACCCGGGACCTGGATCATAAGAGCATAATGCTTTACTCATGAGGCTATTGCACTCTCCAGTGTTTAAATAAAGATCATAATAAATTTAAAGAAATTTTACAGACATAGCACTATGTTTGTACGTACATGACCCGCAAAATCAAAAGTGTCATGTCAACCAAATGGATTTCCGAGAACCCTACGAGGTGTATGGTTGATGTAGTGAATAGTTCGGTGTTATGTAAAAGCTGTCCTGGTGACCTCACCTAAAATAGTTTCCACCACCACTCTGTTACCAATATGTATGTAGTTACTCCAACAGACCATTTCATTGATAGTATGCATAACACTAGAAAATTATATAATATATTGTATCTTCGTTAAAGTTATAAACATAATTATTTATTATTTAATATTATATAATTTCTTAATAATATTAACAACTGTATTATATAAATACATCTAGTAAATTTGAATATATGGATATAACGACATGAAAAAACTTGCTGATTAACTAACCAATGGTAGCACTCTAATGATATGTCTACATTAGATCACGGGGCCATCTTCTTTTCAGACCCCTCGGAGACTTATCGGGATTGAAGAGCAAGCATGGTTAGGATTGAGAGGGTTAGGATGATTCTGAAGTTTATTATGGATAGATGGGTATCTGGATTGGGCCAGACCTGAAACAAAAGAAATATTAAAGTCATTATGGATAGTTTTATTTGTAACTAAAAAAAAAACCCGTATGCCAGAAATGGCCAGGTAGGGGGAAAAAAAAAAAAAAAAAAAAAAAAAGTTTTATTTGTAACAAAGTAGGGAGCATTGAGGATTTTACGAAACATTTTGGATTGTAAGGATTGGATGCGAGAGGAATTCGATGGTTTAGTGGAGCCCCATAGCTCAACTCCGTAAGTCCCAATAGGTCTTATTATAGTCATGTATATGAGTCTTTTGTAATTAATTGGAAGTTTAGAGCGTTTGTCCAGTAAGTGCTGAAGTAATCGGAAACGTCGAGCGGTTTCTTGTCGTTTCAGTCTGGTATGAATAAACATAAATAAAATTAAAAAAAAAAAAAATATATATATATATATATAATATATATATATATATATATATATATATAAATATATATATAATAGTATATTCATTCTCGCTGAACATTACTTCGAGAAAACTAAATTTTCATATCTCATAATTGTTTTTACTAAGCTGTTAGCTAATCTCAGGTTATTCCCAAATATATTTCAAATTAACATAGACATTGAGTTTACTAAACTAAGTGGATTTTTTTCTATAACAGTGGAATCAGTAGTCCTGTATGTGTCTGCTGATAGAAAAAAAAAAACATGATTTTATTAAAAACAGAACTTACGTAATTTAGCTAATTGAAATTTATTTTTAAACTGTGCTGGGGTATCCTTGCGGGCTAAGGGGCTTGCGATAGGTAATCAAAGCTAAGCAACGTCGAGCGTGGCTAGCATTTGGATGGGTGACCGTCTACCAAGAAAAGCCACGCTGCCAGAGATTCCTCCCTTCTCCCCTCCCCTGGTATTTGAGACCTACTGCAGGCAATTCACACCGACTAGTGTAGGATTGATAACCCCATCCCGTACTTTAAATCGGGAATCCAGATGCGGTATATTTGACCAAACTCGCTGTCAAAGATCTTCATGGTCAGTAGCGCCAACCGAAAAAAAAAAAATTATTTAACGGTTGTATTATTAGAAATATTATTTTTACTTATATTCACCTTTTTTATTGCTGCTAACAATGAGAGGTAATTATTTATATAAAATCAACCATGAGGAAGGGTAGTACCCAGCAGTACCTCTTCCTGATCATTATTTACTTCCTTGATTTAGGTGAGAAGGTCTCTCATCCAGCTCCTTTTTAGTCTCCTCCTGATGGGCATGGCATTCGTAGCCAAGTTTATCTGTTTATCTATCCGTGTAGTTTGAGATAAAAACGAGAGTAGAATGTACGCATATGTTGGTCTATAGTTGCTTTTCGTAAGTCGTTGTGTAAAGTTTTGTTGTTGACGAACCAGGGAGCTCCTGTTATGAGTCGTAAAATTTTGGATTGAAAATACTGTAATTTTTGTAAGTGCGTCATTTTTGCCCTACCGTAAATCTGAGATGCGTATTTCCAGATGGGTTTCAGTAGGTAAGTATATGTATTTAGTTTTTGTCAAACTTTCAATTTAAACATTTAAATCCTGTATTTTAAAATAATAATTTATCGAATCAAAAGTAAATTAATTTTTAATCAAATAGTTAATACTTACAGTATCTTTTTCTGCCCAAATCATTTTTCTCTCCTAACTGAATCTGAATCTACTGTTTTTTTTTTGTTTTTTTTTTGTTTTTTTTGTTTAAAACTGTATTTTGAAGTATAATTCATTTTTAAAAATGAATCATGGAATAATCAGTAATTTTTAGAAACACGTTTTATAAATAAAAAAGCTCACTTAGGCAATGTACGTTTTATATAATACAGTGACTGATGAAAATAAGAAGAACAAATAGAACACAAGTATAGAAAAGGTTCTGTGGGTGTGATTAAAGTTAGATATATGGAATCACCTATATACTTATATATATATAGATATATATATATATACTTTAATTGATAGACCCAAAATTGTCTTCTAGATTAGTATAAGACCACCTATTCTTATTAATACAACTAAATGAATTTATCTCAGATTTTTTTCATTTATTTTTTTTTACTTTGTGAAGAAAATAAGGCTTTAAGCAGATTGGGATTATATCAGAGCCGATAGCAGTAATAGTAAACAAAGTCCTAATCCTAGGTTTAAGACTGGCGCCCGTTAATTGGTCGGTTGAACGGGGATAAAGAAGGTACACAGTCCTTTATTGGTCCAGTAGCCGGCCAATAGGCTGCCTCCGTTAATTGTCACATTCAATTTAGGCCATGTGTTGGCCATTGGCTCCGGTAATGGTTGTCCAATCTGGTTCGTAATCTCTGCTGTCTCAAATGGCAAACCCTTCGTCCAATATTCGCTGGAATAAACTCGTCTTTGTCCCTGGCTGACTTTGAACAGATTGTGTCGACTTGTTCGTTTGCTTTTCTTGGCATCTTCTTATCTATTCAATCCACTTCAGGTTATAACAGTACTTTAATAAAAAAATAAATAAATCAACATTTATTATTGGGCTCAATGAGCTATAATCATTCACCAAAGGTAGCCAGAAAAAAATACAAGCGAACCCATCTTATGCCAATATATTTTGTAACATAGATCTCATTCACTGATTGTCATTATTATTTTTAAAAGGTGGGGATAAAAAATTACCACTGAATGTAGAAGCATTGTATTTTTGCGAGAGGTTAAATAAATGTTGTGCTCAACATCGAAAATTTCCACTCGCGTTTTACGTATCAGACATCAAGCATCAACATAAAGGATAAAGGATTAAAACAGACATAAACTCTCAAGGATTTTCTTACTCTAATATGTAAAAAAAGACTTATTTGTGATTGTGTTTATTTCTTTTGGAGTAAAACCAAGCTCGCTCTGGTCTCGATTTCTTTCTTAAATATCAAACTGTGTGAACTTCACGCATAGTTTTATATTCCAGGTTAATTATATTTGTTCTGACTGAAGAAAAGTATTGTTCTACTTAACTCTGAACAAACAAAAAGTTGAATTTTTCATATTGATTTTTTGTTCCATCCATTTTACGAGTGAAAACATACCATATTCAATATATAACGAAACTATTAGTGCAAAAGATCGTATCTAATGTTTTACCATTTATGTTCTATTTTTGTTAAAGTTGATATTTTGTAGTCTGCAACTAATATAGTCTTCTATTATGAAATGTAACAGAGAAAAATAAAGAAGAATAATTAGTTATTATACTTCTCGCAAAACAATCAATGTTTACATACGACATTTTTCATTAACGATACCGATATTCATGTTCAGTATTTTTTTTATTTAATCACGAATCATAAATTCCAAATTTGAAAATGTGGAGCTTGAATGTGTAATACGAAAAATTATAAACCTTGAAATATATAGATTGATTATGCAATGAAAACGGTGAGGAAGCTGTACTGACTTTACTTGACACACGTTTTTTTTTATTTGTGGGTCCCATGTCATTATTCTGTTTTTTCTTATACAGCTGAGGTTTGTCACCATTGTCTTAGCAGAAACTACTAGCGCCTTCTACCCGCGAGTGGGCGAAGCTCGTCCCAGCTGAGGGGCAGGTGTCCTATTCCTGCTCATTAGTGACCTAACTAGCCTCGAGAGAGCAAGTTGTTATCTTTAGGCCTTCGCTAACTGCGCCTAACAACTTCTGTCTGCATTACAACTTGGCCATCTCGCTTCCGATTAGCTAATATCAAACAGATGCAACACCACATGCCCGGTCAAACTTGGTCTTCATTGCAGTCCGTTAATGAGTTGCAAACTCCTTGTTCTCAACGACCTTCTGCTCAACTTCTCATCGCCCATCAGGAACGACGTCGTAAGCCAACTGGGTCTCGTCTTAATGCGAACTGACGTCAGGCCGTTTGAGATTCTAACTATGGTATGTATGATTTCTTAAACTTCGCTGCATACGCTGGAGAATAACGATTAGGATAAGTTAGCTCTATGCGCATATTATCGGTCATTATGACTAGTGTTGCACTTTAGCAACGTTACAGAGTATTGAATTTAATACACTGAGTTTAATAAATGTTCACTTGCCCGTTTACATTGCTTTAGTTCATCAATTAAATCTCACTCCAATGATTTCTATGATCGGTTATCAGGAAAATTAGTCTGATTTAGTTGTGTAATTTTTAATCGACATAATTTTTTTTGTCTATAAAAATGTGTTTGCGCCTGTCAACTTATTGTTGATAATTAGCTACTTTGATGGCGATACAGGAAATTATGACATGACAGGCAGGGGGAAGGAAAGTACTCAACATGTGTCTTATTAGTCTGTTAATATGTCCGTTTAACTTTGTGTTAAATCGTTGATAAAGGATCCTTATATGTTGGTCACCTATTTGAAGGTGGAGGTCAGTATGTAGAGTTTTGTTAGTCACGTACCAATGTACTTTTGTTACGAGTCGCAATAATTTTGATGTGAAGATTTGATTCTGAACAATTCTAACAAAACATCAAGACCCTACACAGGCCTCACTAATTCTACAACATCACTTACTTAAATTACAAGATTGGTTCACACTAAGGAAAATTCGACTTAATCATGACAAAATCCAAACATATAACATTTACTCTTCGAAAAAACATCTGCTCTCCAGTTTAAATTGGCAACTATCGAATTCCCCAAACGGACACGGTACTTTACCTTGGACTCACCTTCGACAGAAGGATGACATGGGGTCCGAATGTTAAAATGAAACGTAAGACATTTAACAAACGACTCAAACTACTTTACTCTCTTTTTTTCTAAATCTTCAAAACTAAAACTAAAAAAGAATCTGAATACATATACATACTTACTTAAACACACATGGACGTACTCATCTCAAATGAACATATTTAAAATAGAAAGAAAAGTTTCAAATCGGTGAATGGACAAACCAGATTTTTTTAATAAAAATAATTCATGACATTATATAGATTTCCTGTGATCCATAACTCTTCTATATAATCTATAAAATGTTTATATCAATAAACCATCTAATTGTACCTATTCTGTAGAATTTTTTTTAAATATCTAAAGTAACATAAGCTAATAGCAATAAGCTAATAGATAACAGCAAGACTCTTACGCAAGACCAAGACTCGTTTTTTCGTCGTTCATTATAGCAGCACTAATTATGAGCACTAATATTCTCATGTACACACTAATAGTTCTTTGTGGGATGCTTTATCTAATACTAAGCAAGTTGCTTATAATTTAAATCATAGTACAGTAGGGCATCTTATTTATTTTAAGGTTCGTTTAGATATTTCATAAACTATGGGAAACACAATCTAACTCAACCAATAGGTACATTAGTCCCCAACATAAGCACAAACAAAGGAAAACATAAAAAACAAGATAAAGACACTAGCAAAAACAACCATCTAAGTTTTTGTGTTTCACATAGTTTGCAAAATGTTTAAAAGCACCTTTAAATATGCACGTGTACTTAAGAAAAAAAAAAGGTATGTTTTCTTTATTAACAAAGGAGATATCTCTCATAAGTGAAATGCAACAGGCAGAAGTACAGCTATCTAATTTGAGAATGATCACATAGGCGTAAAGTTTATTTTATAATTTTAAAAAATGTGTTTTATTTTACAATATGCCATTTGAAATACCATCTAGATCTCATGTGTTCCAATTAGAAATTATAAGGATATTAAACATTATGCTGAATGTTTTGAAGTAAAAACTTCTTTAGGCTTGTTTTCCAATTTCTTTGTAGAGATTGAATTAGATTGAACCGTCAGATCTCCGATGTGTAACGCACAGGAGTCGACTAATTGAAGTGTTATTGCAGATTAATTAAATTTTCCCAAATACTAAAAATCATACCTGCATATTGCTAGGGAGGAAAATGTTCATAATTTCATCCTCTTTGTAATGAGTTATTAATCAAATTTGTATCTTAACGCGACGGTGTGTTAGAGTAGAGATACTCAAAAGGAAAAAATACTTTCGAAAACCAAGTGATAACGAGTTTTATTGCAGATATGGATTAAAATATCTCAGAAATTAAAAGTCGGATTTGCCTACTGTAAGCGAGAGAAATGTTGAGCATTTCATTCTCTACCTATGAGCTATTATTAAAAATTGTATCATTACGTGACGCCGTGTTAGAGAGGCGAAAAGGAAACAAAATAGTGTAGAAAACCAAAAGATAACGAGTTTTATTAAAGATATGGATTAAAATATCTCAGAAACTATAAATTGCATACTTTAAGGGAGGGAATTGTTATATATTTCATCATCTTTATAATGAGCTATTAATTATAATTTATATTTCATGTTATTAATCTCGTCTTGTTTATATTTTCACTTCTATCGTGTGGTCTTTTAGCTTAGTTTTTTTTTCTGTAATACCATAAGAAGCAGTCTAGCAAAGACTTTGATAGATAATGCGAATTTAAATATTTATTACTTCAAAGCGAAACAAAATCTGATCGCTCTAACAAAAGCGAATGTTAAAAAATGAAAATGAAACATTAATTCTGAAATGCAGATGTGGCTCCTCAGATTTAAGATTGGAGGGAAGAGAAGCAGTTAAATGCTATAAAACGGCTAAGGTTTTATATTTATACTCAGTGCAATAAAAACGGCCCCTCTGTTCACAAGGGAAAATTCAATCGTCTCTCCATCTCTTATATTCACTGTAATAGGTAGCCATAAAAATATTTAATGCAGAGGTATATTTTTTTATTTTATTTTTTTAAATCTGATTGAACCTTTCATTATCCTTCTGTAATACGGAAGATGATAAAATGGTTTATCTTAGCTTTCAACTTCGAAGATATAATATTAAATAAATATAAAAAGTTAAATATCAGAACTTATTAAATCTATCTTTATATATAATACGCTAGTGTAGATTCCTCTCAAGACTCTCAGAAGTTATGGATTTTGATGAATGAAGTACCAAACGAAATAGAATTTAATGGAGAAGTGGCAAATCATTGTCACATCCTTTCAAAATGTCGGGTAAAATAATAAATGAAAAGAAACTTTATTTGCAAATAACTAAAAAATCTTTTTTTTTTATTGTTTGAATGGTACTATTTGAAAACTATCGTCGAAATCTATCAGAAATTTCTATACTTAAAACTATTTCTACACTCCCAAGGAGCAAAGTGGATTTATATATACATATATATTTATCTTTTTTTTTTTTTTGCAGAGACAGATTTGAGATTTTTATTTCGCAACTCAAAAAAACCTCAAATCGACGAATATAATTTTTTTAAAAAGTAAAATCATATAAATTCAAAGAAAAAAAAGTACATCGAAACAATAGTTTTTTTTTAATAGATTACTTGTTTATTGATAAATATTACAATCTGTCTCAATTTAGAGACAGATATAGAGAGCACATTCACACTATAGTTTCAAAATCAAAAAATAAATAAGGTAATTTCAAACTAATATACAGCGAAATAAGAACTAAATAAAATATCATAATGAGGGAATAAAATAATAATAATAGTAATAATAAAATAAAATAAATAAATAAAATACAATTAAAATGTTCTTAAAAATGATAATAATAAAAATAAACTTAGACGCAGCCATACCTATTTACGCTATTTACTATCGGCCATGGGAACTCCGAACCAGACATGTCCCTCTCACTTGTGGAGGGAAAAGCGAGGCGTCAGGAGATCCCTATGCTTCACCTGTTTTTACGTAGCTTCCACCATTGGATTTTTTTTTTCAAATATCACAAAAACTTGTTCAATATGACTCCACTGACAGGCCCAAAAAGTAGCAAGAATTTAGGACCACATAAACTACAACAAATGACTCAAACCTCATTAAACATATAAGATCTGGAGATATAAAATAAACTCGTTCAGGAATTTGTATTTATTTATTTCTTTTAGATGCGTTAAATCTTAAAGGTATTGATATGATTTCAAAGAACAATAATTCAGCGTTTTAACGGTTGTAGTAACATTGCATTAGTAGAAAACACTGAGGAGTTGTAGGGAACAATTTTGTATTTTGTATTTTGTAGGGAACAATGGAAGGGAACAATTTTTGAATAAAAAGTAAAATGGTCACTATCATGACACCAGCTCAAGTCTAACAGTACTATTTATGTTTATATATAATATGGTAGTTTTTCGCAGTGTAGATCCCTTTTTCGTGGAGCGATGAGTTTTGATTAATGCAGCATGAAACGAAAGGGAAGTGCATGGAGATCATAGGGGCAGAATGGAACCCAATTTTCCCTCTTCGTAAGGAATTAGGATCATTGACCGGATTTACATAGATTGTTTGTTTAATGTCATACCAAAACAAAAATCCAGTGGTATCAGGTCTGGAGAGCGTGCAGGCCAAGCCACTGGTCCTGCACGGCCAATCCATTGATTGGGATAATTAACATTTAGCCATTGTAGTGGACCTGTTCTGTAATGTGCAGGACAGCCATCTAATCGAAGCCACATGTTCCTCATCAGTTTTAGTGGAATATGTTCAACAAATCATGGTCATCGTTATTACGAAATTACAGAAACGTTCCCGCATTGAATCAAGGTTTCAAGAAAAGCGGACCTATTAAAATATTGTCCATTACCCCCAACCACACATTGCACTAATGCTGGTGCTCACGAATTACATGGGGATTCGCCTGCGACTAGAGATGATTATTTTTCTGATTGAAGACAGCTCTTCTTGTGAAAATAGCTTTATCTGTTCAGAGAATATTTTCTGAAATTCTGGATTATGCTCAACTTGATTTAAGTACCAATCTGAAAAATTTCTTCTTTGCCGAAAATCTTCCTGTAATAAATTTTGTACTCGTTGATGATGAAATGGGTGAAGTTCATCTGCAATGAGAGTTTACCGTAGTGTAGTTGGCGTAATATTTAATTCTGCTCCAACTATTCCTACACTGCCAAATGGATTATCATCAAAATATTGTAATATTTTAATACCATCAGAAGAAATTATTTTTTTTGTTTTGAGGTCTTAAGTTCATTTTTAGAGTTTGGCCACCTAACCTTGAAACACCTAGCCTAGTAATAAATAAATATGAAACACTATGAATTTAGAAACGATATCTGATATGAATTCCAAATCAATCTAGTATAGCACAGCGAGAGGTCTGTGGTATCTAGCCTTTTTTAATCTAATTAAATATATAATTAGCATATTATGAATGGGAATATCACAAATGATGTTTTCGGTATCTCAACTTGCCTTGAAAAGTGGAAAGCCAGAAACGTAGCCGAAGAAAATCATTAATTAAAATTTTCTCATATCTTGTTGTATGTAAAACGTTGAAGAAGAACTCTGAACTGATAATTATTTTATTTTATTTCAATTATGATATTAATGGTTCAGGCTATGTATGTTATGCAGATATGTAAAGAAAAAAAAAGTTTGTTGTGTCTAAGGCTGTTCACGCTGCTGCATCCACACTCATTTAGGCCCATTAATATACATCGAGCCCTAAGACTAAGCTTTAGATCCTAAAATAAATATTAAACCAGCCTTTAGTTTGCCTAGTTGGAGCAATCTATCAGTCGTGCCGTTTGGAGCACCCGCACGTACTCTCAGCAATGGTTTAATTATTTTCAATTGTCCCGACCCTCGCTCTCTCCCCCTCCAGTTCAAACACAACCCCTTCCTATTTGGCCTTCGGATTAGTCATTAATTTACAATTTGTACCTGATATACTATTCCAATTTGATCCATGTCGTGACAATAATGTTTAGCTTACACGGTGATATGTTTGTTTCTCGTCTGGTTTAGAATATCTCCAACATTGAAAAAAAAAATGCAGGTGCGATGTGGGCATCACACAACATTCATTTACCATTCAATTGCAGTCAACGGATCTTTACGATGCACCGCCTTACTTTTTTTTAAGATCAGTTTTATCAAAGTCACAGTTTATTGAACTGTATGCACTGATTTTAAATCTACACGTATGTAACATTGTAGTGCTATAAAGAAAATATTTATTAGCACTAGTCCGTGGGACAGATCCCTTTTTATCAAATTATTAACATCCGCCTGAAACTTCTTCTTATCGCAACCTAAATTTTTAGTGTAAAATCTTTACTTTGTAATAAGAGAGGAGGGAGTGAAATAAGCTAAGCACATATGTAATTAAATTAACAGCTGCATAATTTGTATAATAATCGCCGAGCTCCTGTTATCTCCTACTCTCCTAATACTAAAATAAAATAAAATGTGAAAGTAACTAAAAACTTTTTTAAATAATAGAGAGAAATATATTTATTAATATTACCAATAATTAAAAAGCACTACTGGGGTCCAGACTTTTGGGGTTAGGCGCTTTTGATGCATGACCCGCAGCACTTAAACGTTGTGAAGGCTAGGTTGGTTTAATGCCCCTTTAATTCTGATAATCCAGATTCTAGATGTAATAGTCAGTCTTTGGTACTGAGTCAGTACAACTGACTCCTTTTTATCAAATTATTAAAATCCGCCAGAAATTTCGGAAACAGCTTTATCTCGTCGTAACCTAACAGTATTTTATTTACAAATATTCTCGAAATTGGGGTGTTTTAATTCTGGAGGTCGGAAAATATTGTCTATTTAATCAGGTACTGAAAAATCGTATATAACCATTTCCTTTTCACATGGGTCGTAAGATAATTTCATCACGAAATCGAGAGAAAAAGTGAGAATTTTCGTAAGTAGAATAGATGTAATTTACGATGAGGTGAAGCAGTTTACGAAGTTTCGGGCGGATGTTAATAATTTGATAAAAAGAGCTCTGAACCACAGACTGTACCTTTCGCCCCAATATTGAGCATGTTTTATACACCCGAAATCAACTTCAATCAGCTGTAAAACTCTGTTCACCTAAATAGAAAACTGTTACACATTTTAATCTGTAGCTTTTTATGTATAACAGTATGGGGCCTAAATATAGATTTTTGGTATCTAACAGCATGTTAAATTATCAAATATGTGAAACTTGATATCTTGTTCTCGTCCCTTTAAAAACAGCAATAGTTACATTTGTACTTCAGGTGTTTTAAAGGTTATGTATTAAACCTTAACTCAGATTAGTTAGTAATATTAAAATATCTTATTAATGTTAAAATGCAGACAAAGAAAAACCCATCAATTTGAATTTCATTTTATAACTAATTTATAATTTTTGATTTGATATGACATATGACATTTATAAGTCCTTTGTTTCTCTTATCAGCTGTTTGATTGTAATCTTTCTGTGTTTTCTTACCTTCCTTTCAGTATGCAATTGGATTTCAAGGAGTAGTGTTTGATTAGCTTTTTTTTCCATAATAATCATGCCGCAATCGATGAAAAGTAAAAAAAAAAAAAAAAAGAGTTTTCTTTAC
This sequence comes from Nezara viridula, assembly GCA_928085145.1. Classification (NCBI taxonomy): domain Eukaryota; kingdom Metazoa; phylum Arthropoda; class Insecta; order Hemiptera; family Pentatomidae; genus Nezara; species Nezara viridula. Next base: position 74,283,650 of record OV725083.1, read on the forward strand.
CTCTGTTCCTCTTTTCTTGCCTGAGACATACGGCTGTGTGGTTGAATTTTCCTAATATTAACCTAACATTTATGTTCTGTCTTGATTATTTTATAATTTATAACAATATCCCATTGCTGGTATCCATTTACTTTTTTTTTACGTGAATGGCAGACGTGTAACTTCACACCCTTGCAATTTTTCGGATTTTTCCGGACTTTGGCATCCTCGAACTAAGAACTTTGACGTTGGAATAATGCGACAGCCTTGAAGATAATCCATTGGGCCGAGGGCTGAGGTAGATATACAGGGGGCGCTCCCTGGGGTACCCTCTGCACAACTTTTTCCTACCTCTCTGGAACATTAATCTTCGTTATGACGGTGCCTCTATCTACCGGCGGATATCGGAAATAATCGCGACCTCGCTTCAATGCCTTCGCGATTACATCATCACCAGTTAATCTTTTGTTGGCGACTTCCCTCTGTATCTCTTCAACTGAGTTCTGTCTTTAACGAAATCGCTCAGTTTCATTTCAGTTTTAATTTTTTTTTTAAATAGTCTTGTTCGTTTCAGGAATAACTTGATGCCTCGTTATATTGATTGGATTTTATTTCTCAGAAATAGTCCGTGTTACAGACCCCTTTTTATCAAAATATTAAAAACCCTCCAAACTTCGTGAATAGATTCATCTAAACCATCATTTTTTATTTACAAAAATCATCATAAAAAGGGAGTTTTCTCATTAAATTAATTGGTTTAATGAGATTCTAAAAACTCACAAATACCTATTTACTTACCACTTGAACCGTAATATTGACATGCTGGTAGTGGGGATCACGGCAAAGAGTCCAATATTTTTGTAGGTCACCTTTTGTGATCTAATTTTCTTACAATTCACGTGGAAGCAAAAGAATGGTCATGGTATTTTAGTACCTAATTAAATAGACAAAGTTTGTCGATCTCCAGATTGAAAATGCCCCAATTTCGAGAATTCTCGTGATAAAAAAAGTTGTAGGTTATGATAAGATGAGGTTACTCACGAATTTTTTGGCGAATGTTAATAATTTGATATAAAGATAAGGACTAAAATTAAGTGTGTAAAATATGCAAAACATTAGTTATAAGTGGTTTTGAGTGGAATTAGGGCCAGCACACCAGTGATGCTTAAGGAATTTTTTGTATTTTTTGGCTTAACCCGCTGTAATTATTATAGTTATAAACTTCTCTGTTGGACATTTAGAATCTCTAGGGTCTAATTTTTCTGTTTAACAATTTAAAATTGAAAAAATATTCGGTTATCCAGATGTAATCTCCATTTAAGAAAAACACCTTTTTGCACTAGTGATAAACACCCCGAACTTCAATTGTTCTAGTGGCTTAAACGCTATCGCTCAAACTCCACTGGCTTTAGCACCAGTGAGGCGGTTGAGAGAGTAGTGCAGGGATCTCTTAGATTCCTGCTTTTCCTCTCTATAAATTTAGGAAGAAGCCTGGCTTTGGATTCCCTGCCTGATTGTATATATTGTATATAGGCATGACTGTGTTTTTATGTTTTTAATTTACTTATCTTTAGTTAATTTTATTTTTTTAATTGTACATAGTTCTTTCTTATTATTATATAGTTATTATTTTACTTCTGTTAGTTTTGTATTTTCTGTGTATATGGTGTGAATGTGTTCATTTATCATTATGATTATTGTACACGAGACAGACTATTATATATCTAAATAAATAAATAAATTATTCTAGTAATGGATGGAGGTCGGTCACAGTAAGGGACATAACTCAGAAACATTCTAAAATCTTTATTTAACTGTAAAGATAACATAACATCGATTTTCAATCTACTCTTAATCTTTTAATCTACTTAGCAAAAGTGTTAGTAGGAAGATATGAAACACCCTGATATCAAAAGCCCTATAGAAATAACAGTGATATGTATTTTAAAATTTTATTTTTTTTTGGGGGCTTTTAAATTAACAAAAAAGCTTATTATTTACATTTAAAGTGCAACCTATCCACCACTGGACCCCTGTCCATTACTGGTGCGTTCACCTAACCTACATATTTGTCAAAAAAAAAAATTCATCTCTACATTTAGCTAATATATAATATAATGGATATATAATATATATATATATATATATATATATATTATATATATATATATATATATACATATAATGGAAAACCTATTTTTAAAGAAAAAATTTAAATAGATATTTTCTAGGTACCACTGGACATGTGTCACTCTTCTTTGATTGCAGTGCCGAGATCCAATGATCATGCTATAAATGGCATTCCGAGAGTAGCGAAGGGTTGACAACGTGTTCTCAATACTGCCTTCCTTAATTTAGATCATAATTTATGAATTCTGCAAACTCCCTAATAGCCCTTTTCAGTCAAAATCGGACCTTAATTAGCTTTAATTGCATCGCTGCTTTATACTTCAAATGTTATATATAAACTCTCAACAGTTCAGTTCCGTTGACACCGAGGTAGTTGTCAGCATTGCCAGATGCTTCGACTTCCTCTATTTTCCAACACACTCGGTCACTCTTCCACTCCATTAATGATGTGATCATGAGATCATATGCTGTCCAAAGTGGACTGAAGGTTATACTGTTGTACAATCAATATGAATTTAACTTTATTTATTATTTTAAGGATCTTTTGTCAGTTGGCCGAAGTCATAAATCACAATGTAAGTATAGGGATACTATAGTATGAACATGGTGTCAATCATCAGTCATCAATGTGGAGTGAAACTTGTACAGTGGTACCTAATAGACTTCTATATTTTAGGATAGCCCCCATACCAGACTGAAACTACTAGAAACCGCCCGACGTTTTCGACTACTGCTGCACTTATTAGACAAACGCTCTAAGCTTTCAGTCAATTACAAACGACTCATATATATGAGAATAATAAGACCTATTTGGACTTACGGAATTGAGCTTTGGGGCTCCATTAAACCATCCAATTTCCCTCGTATCCAATCCTTAGAATCCAAAATCCTTCGTAAAATCCCCAACGCTCCTTACTTTGTCACAAATAAAATCACCGATAAAGACCTTAATGTTCCATATGTTTCCGATTTGGCACAAGCCAGATACCTATCCTTCCATAACAAACTGCAGAACCATCCGAATCCTCTCGTTTCAAACCTTGCTTCCTCCTCGATCCCTGATTACCCTCCGAGGCTTCTGAGAAGAAGATGGCCTCGGGACCTTCTAATATGGAACTTTATTTTGAGTTCTACCAATGGGTAGTTTCTCTTCATGTTGTGGATGTCATGTTACCAATGTCACATTTACTTGTTGTATTTTCTATGTAATACAGTTGTAAATTTCATTAAAATAATAAAAATTAATATTTTAGGATCAATAAAATGTAATATATATATTTTTTTTTACAACTATAAACATACATACAACCAGTAAATTTGCTTTTAGACGAAGGTACTTGTGAAGAAGCTACCCATTGGTAACACTTCAAAGATAAATTAATTTAAGAGGTCCCTTGGCCATCTTCTTTTCAGACGCCTAGGGGATTGTTAGGAATTTTGTTGGATAATAGGTTCCAAACTAGAGGAACCAATTTGGGGTGACCAAAGAGTTTGGAATGAAAAGAGGTATATCTAGTTCGGGCCAAGTCTTCCACAAGAGAAATGTTGAGGTCTTAATGGATAATTTTATATGTTACATAAGAAGGAGCATTTAGGATTTTACCGAGGATTTTGGATTGTAAGGATTGGATACGGCAAGAATTTGATGTTTTTGTAGAGCCCCAAAGCTCAATACCGTATGTCCAAATGGGCCTGATGCCTGCAGTCTAAATGAGTTTTTGGTAGAATATTGGAAGCTTAGAGCCTTTGTTATGTAAGTGTTGTAGTAAGCGGAATCTGTTGGCAGTTTCTTGCCTTTTAAGTCTAGTGTAAGGATTCCAGATAAGGCGTTTATCAAGAAGGAAAAACGCAATGTAATTTTTTTTTTTATTATAAAGAATATATCTTTAGTTTATTGTAAAACGTCGTTAGGTATATGAAAGGACTAAACTTCCAACTAAGATTTTATGAAATTCGGCCCGTTTGAGAGAGTAGCGCAGGTATCTCCTGGATTCCTGCTTTTCCCTCCATAGTTGGCGGGGCCTGGTTTGGAGTACCCTCGCATCATTGTAAATAGTATATGTAGGCATGTCTTTTTTTTGTTTCTAGTTCATTGAATTACAATCTAGAAATATTAAGACTCCATGTACAATAAATAAAATAAATTATACAAAAATAATATTATACAATAAATAACAATAAAATAATCTAAAAATAAATAAATAAAAATAACACATACATGCCTATATAGACATGTCTATGGGTTTTTTTAATTTACAAATTTTTATGTTATTTTATTTTTGAATATTGTATGCACTTTTTTATTATTATTTGCTTGTTATTTATCTTCTATTTATTAGATCTTTTCTGTATATGTAGTGCGTATATGTAGATTTACCATAACCACCATAACCATTAGCCATGTGATAGAATGTTAAGTTACTCAATAAGTAAAATAAAAAGTATGGAAACAAAAACACATAATCAACATATTATGTGAAAACCTAAGTTCTTAAGTATTGTGGAAATTCAAGGACTGCGTACGTTCATAAAACGTCAACCCTCTTTTGGTTAATTCCCTTAGTTATTTATATTTTGCATTATCTCCTGATAGCTATGAACACATTTAATTTCTATGCGGCGATAGCCATAAGACTTTGTAAATTTATCTACTTATCAAAACGATCAAATCGACAGCTAAAACGATCCGCATAAGAAAACTACAAACGTTTAAGTCAAAAACTTTCAGAACTATGGCTGAATCTCTATGTTAAGTCAACATATTACATTACATAAAAACATACACACGCCAATAGTTAACGATCACATACGTACACACTACAAAAACATTCACGATAAATTACAGACATTTTATCACTCTAATATAAAATATGACGAAAATTAACAGACTTAGGAGGCTAAAAAGAAACTGAATAAAGGATTTTCTCGCATAAAAATCGATTCTAAAATCAAGATAGGAAGGGATGCCACTGGGCACTCCACTACCTCACGCCAATGAACGCTAATACTTGTTTCTTCCCGATAGAAAATTCACTGATTGTCAATATTATATATATATATATATATATATATATATATATATATATATATATATATATATTCGAGTTGAAATAACAGATAATATTGCAAGAGCTCATAAAGTGGGATAAATCTAATATTTTATCTGTTCTATAGAATCAGCAATCACAAAATGTACACAAATTGAGAGAAGTAGGTTTCGACGGAATGTAGAACTAATTCCCATTAGTGTTTTCTTACAAAAAAAAAAAAAGGAAGAAGAAAAGTCATCGCCTGGAATTTCCAGTGCAGAGGTATCTGGAGAAAACAACTACGTTTTCTAAAGAAATTACATTAGCTTTCGAGCATAATCCCTAACCTTCCTCTCCCTTCTGGCTGCTACGGGATGAGTTAACTAAATTGGTTTTGTACCTTATTGTAGAGACAAACAAAAAAAAAAAGAAAGAAAAACACGGAAGAACGAGTCACTGTTTACAAGTAAGGTTTATTTTGTATCTGTTTAACAAATTTATAATATATTTTTCCTGCTAGATCTTTAAATTAATCCAGTAACTATTTATTTAGACATTATTAATCTATGCAATTTAATGTTAATTTGGTTTCTGCTCTTATTCATTTTCCACTCCTAATAAAATAAATCTGATGTCACACAACGTTAACTTACCACACTTTTTAGCAGAAATAGATATTTTCATACAAAGGACAACGGATGTAAAAATTACAAGCGGAACGAAATATTATTTGAAACAATTCAACATAAATTATCATATGTTTTTCACAACCGAATAAATGTATACATTTATTTATTTTTTGTCACTAACAGTTTTCTTTTAAGACTCAATATTTTAATTACCTATTTAGTTATAATAAATAATTAAGTGACACGATTTTTCTTTTAGTCTGACATGAGTGCCTCTTACAAACAAGGTTTATTTATTTCTATATCATTGTATGTGTTTTTATTTGTTTAGCATTGATGTAAAAACAAATTTTGAATTTTATATTGATGTAATATATACAGTTATATATTAAATAATATCAACACTAGTATTTATAAAAACCTCATATATATATGTACATAATATTATCGGAGCCCGTATTATATTAAACACATTATTTCTAGAAGCCTATTTTAATCTTTCGGCCATGCTCCTGTGCGTGCTTGAGTTTCTTCGGATCTCTATTATAATCCTTCATTTTTTCTTTAATTAATTATGAATATATTAAATATTTTATACTTAACAATTTTAGTAGCAGATTCCAATGTGAAATAATTAATTACTTTTAAAAAAAATTGAGGTACTTTAGAAGAAAAAGTTTTAAAAATTAGGCATTTGAGCCCCGTTAAAGAACATCAATGAGCATAAAACCAATATTATATTAACAATTGCTTAATTTTACACTGCTATAATGAATTTAATCAAAACCGTCGGAGCCATTTTTGAGAAAATAGTAAACATGTGTAAAATTTATGGTATAAAGTGACACTTCTGGTTAGCCAATTTTTGACGAAAAAATTGCTGTAATATCCCGGCAATGTAAAAACCTAAAAACCTGAAATACTCAATTTCAGTTGCATACGATTTTTCGTTTATGAACTAGACTGTTCACACACACACAAACACGGGCCATTTTGCGGGGCTTGGTTATTTAGACTCAGGAGACCGTATAACACGTATTTCCGTTGAAAACTCAAATTCAATATTTTCACGATCGTAATACTTTCCCTTGGCATATATTAATGATATAAATCAGGGAAAGTGAAAATTAGTATCATGCCAGATTAAAAAAATTTTTTTTTTCAAATTTTGGATGAGTGCTTATTACTTGTCTGGGACTCGATTCACATAGTTTTACGGCAATGTTATTAATTATTAGCCTAATATATCTTATCGAATTAATTTTTAAATTATTGGTTTTTAAGCATAATATATTTTTATAAAGTCAATTAACATAGATTTATAATGTGGCAATCAGTTCCAAACAAAATCCAATACATTTTCAAATTTGTAATTTGTTAATTAATAGTTTTGTTAATAAATTGACATAAAGTGGATATTTTTTTCTAATATCAGATTAATAATATCTGATTTTACAGCCTTTGGAAGAAATTTTTATCAGATCAGGTATTATTTGTGTACTTATTTTGAACGCCTTAATTTTTACAATTCAATTATTTTAAAAAATATTTGACCTATATTTCCTGTCTATTTACCTTCAAAAGTTATAAATCCTTCTTTTAATCAGTTGCATTTGATGTAAAGTTGAAAAAAAAAATGAAACATATATACACCGTCTTTTGATTAAAGTGTCTTAAATCGAAAGTTGAGTTTAAAATATAAAAAAGCGATTATGTTTTTGAAAACGTTAAATTTGTCTATGAAAAAAATTCATCTGTCTATGAATAAGTTGAATTCGTCTTAGAAAACATTTAATTTCAATTGGAAAAAGTTAATTATATAAAAATAAAAGTTTATTAAAGAATAATGTTGCGTAACGAATATAGTTTCCTATTAGTTTTTTTTTTAATATTTAATAGTTGACCATTACATTATAAAAGAAGGAGATGGTCCGGGGTGGGGGTCATAAATAGGGTAAATAGTGGTAAAACTATTTTATTAAAAGAAAACGTTTCGACCTGACTTTGCAGGTCTTCTCCAGGAAGGTGTGTTCAGCTAGGATTTTCACTCAAAACCCCAGTATACTTAAGTTCACTTAAATATCCAATTTGCTTACTGAAAATCCTAGCTGAACACATCTATCTGAAGAAGACCTGGAAAGTCGGGTCGAAACGTTGGCTTTTAATAAAATAGATTTGCCACTATTTTAGTCCATTTATGACCGCCAACACGGACCATCTCCTTCCTCAATAAAAATAAAAGTAAAACAAAATAAAAATATAAAGATAAATCCTGGGTTAGAGTCCCCAGGTCTGGCAAGCATTAAGGTTTCGTCAAAAACTATGCAGATATTTATACAATACATGAAAAATTCAATAAAAATAAAATTAACAATCAATTAGTTAAATTTACTTGTTCCCATATGTTTTGCGCCTAAAACATCAAAACAACCAACTAGCTTTAAACAAGATCCTAAGAGATAGCAGATGTATAATTTTTTTTCTTAGTTTATTTTCATATTGTAATTGTTTTATAATGAGTTTTTGTAGCCTTTAAATAATTTTTTGAAGATGGCTCTATTTGAATGTGTGAGGTAAGAAGAGGACGGTGAAGAAACTGCGGACGGAGAGGCTACAGAGACAAATTGCTGGAGATTCCTGTATAGATTGGCCAGGGGTCGCCTGGAAAAAGGGTTTACGCTGCCCACTCCAGCGCACCTGATTCTGTTCCCACAGGATATGAGGCATATGTGCGAGTCTCCCTGGATGATATCTTCTTCCAGCTTTTACCATCATCCACAGATTTATATTTGTGCCCTTTATTTTTTATTATATGTTCTTGAAGAAGGTTTTCGTTACTGGCAACTCTGTTGTAATTACATCTTCTCAGGGATTAGCAAAGATCTTAGGTTTTATAGAACCAAAATAATGTAAATATATTTATATATTTACCTTGGAGGTAAATCACTATGTCACATTTTTTTTTTTTTTTTTTTTTTTGCATTTGTTCAGAGAGCCAATTTTTCTTAGCTATTTAAGTTTGTTTCTTCGTCAATAAATTATTTAATAAAATAATGGACATGGCACCAGACCTTCAGAGTACTTTATATATATAATGGGAGTGGGGTAGCTTAGTAGTAGGGTACTGAGCTTCCAATTCTAAAGGTCCCAGGTTCGAACCTCGGCTCATGTCAGAAAATTTATTTATCTGTTTCATTAGCCGTGGGGAGACCTTGGGTTGGTAGACCCTCCTGGGGCACACCCAGCCTCTATAAAGTGGGTACCCTTAATTAAATAATTAATTAAGGGGGAAAACCTAGCGTTGGGCGTGATCTCGGTCAAATCACCTCATTGCACAACCGTTGACCTAGAAACAGTGCTTTCCCTAAAATAGTACTGAACCCAAGACCCTTCATGGGTTGTAGTGGTAAAGGTTTTATATATATATATATATATATATATATATATATATATATATATATATATATATATATATATATATATATATATATATATAAATAAACATAATATAATATATGTAAATAGGAGGTTGGTTGAGTCTGAAAGCAGAAAATACTACAAACATCTTAGTGATCATATTCATCCATATAATTCAAAAACCTAAAATAAATTCTCCAAAGTATATGGCAAACTAAATATGATTAAATCAAAATTTAAAAACTATCTCCTTATTTCATTTTAAAATTAACTAAAATAATCAACATATTGTGTTCTATCATAGCAAATCTATTCGTATTAGCACTCTCTTTTGGGTGTAGAAACCTTATTAGGTGTTTTGTAATTTTGTAAAACGGTATAAAAACCACTCATTATGATGTCCAGTAATATTTAAACTTATTTACTTTATCACTTATTTTTTATTTTTTTACCTATACTAGGTAAGCAAAGTATTGCGATAGGGTCAAATTTCTGATGTGCAGTTTTCGACGCATTGCAGTTTTAGGGATTGGTCTGTATGCCTATCTGTGCCAAGATTTTCTCGGGAACTACTGAACCGATTTTGGCGCTTCTTTTTTTATTTTGTAATGTTTTGACTACTAATACCTGTCACTGAAATTTGGTAATACATGCGCAATAAAACCTGTTTTTCTATAGACTGTAGACTGAAAACGGCTCCAACGATTTTGATGAAACTTTCCTATAATATTCTAATAATTGTTCTTTCAATTTTCGTATATAAACTAAATTTCCGAGAAAATTCAGAAAAAAACATACGGTAAAGTTAAAAAAACTTATGAAAGGTAATTAAATTTCCAACAAAACGAAAAAAAAAATCATCGGAATCGAACCAGTATTAGCGATGAAATGCTTATTATATTTTTTACACATGTTTTAATTTATTACTTTCCTACCTATACTAGGTTAGGAAAGCACTGTGATCGGGTCAAATTTACAAGCCCCCAAGTCAAGTTTCAGAGTCCCCTGAGTCTAAAAACACACTTTAGCTTACTTTTATGAAAGGTGATGTAATTTCCTACAAAACTATTAAATCGTTCATTTTAAACAACTATTAACTAAGTTACAGCAATTCAATTTCCAATGTAAGATTACTCGTTCATATCCTGTTGTCAGAAAGGGGTGAATGAGAGAAAAAAGATTACTAAATGAAAGTAAGAAAATCTGTTACCCATACAAAATGCATCAGACAAGCATCTCTACTTTTAGAAAAAAAATATTGTTTGACAAAATCAAGCCATGCCATAAAGTTTTTGACCAGCAATGTTAGAGGGTATTGAAATGGTTACATTGATCGGTCTTAAGCCGGTTTACATAGCTTTAATATATCAAATAAATCGTACTCAAATTTTTTCTTTGATCAATTTTCAGGAAAATAAATCTAATTCATTTTCTTTTTTGTTATTTGACGGACATATGTAAAGATATAAAAACATTTCTGAAATAGGTAGGAAAATTGTGTGAGTGGACACACCAGATTTGTTTATTTATAATGGCTAAGCATCGTTTTCTTTTTATTATTTTTTTATAATTATAATTTTTGAAGCTACCAAAAATTGAAAAATGGTGGAGCAGAGTTATTTTCGGTTTTGGGGAGAACACTATTGTCCCATTTAGACCCAGCCGTTGAAGCGAGGTTTGAGGCCCGATGGTGGGAAAGCCTGGCATTGTTCTCCTACAGGGCGAAACACATTTGTGTCGTGTTCCGCTCACCATCGCCTCATAGTAGGGCACCACGTGTAATCTGGCGCTTTGATACACGTGTCATCAATCACTTCGTTACTATAAGATATAAGAGTGATAAGTTATTCTAAGTAAAATATCAGCAATCCTTAAAATTAATTTTTGAAATTCCCCCCCAAAAAAGCTAAAATTATCGAAAATTCCAAAGTTAAAGCGAATAGTCTTTTAAACACCTGTAAATAACTAACTATTTAATATGTAATATCTGAAATAAACAGGACAAAAGAGACGCACTAACTAGAGAAGCACAATACCATAAGACATGTTATGAAATACTGAGAGAAACTGAGGTAATATAAATACCCCTGAAAAAGGATATATTTTAACAGATAACCAATAGTGAAATAAAAATTATCAATAATCTAAAATTTTGTCTTCTATGAAATAGAAAATATTTTGAAGGTTCTTAACAGACCTTAGGAAAAATAAAAATGTTTATGATAACCATGTTGAAATGCTGAACAAAATCACGGTCCGAACGCCTCCCTACATAATCTTTGGCCTTTAAACAGTACTCCCTTAGACGTAGTAGTGAACTAAAGACCCTTTATGGGTTGTAGTGGTGGTACAGGTATTTTTGTTTTATTTTTAATATGCTTATATTACACAGTTGATAGATTTGATTGAAAAATCCACCAGAAGATAACCGGAGCGATCTAGGATAAGAGTACTAACTGATGAAGGGGAAGGACCTATAAAGAACTGCTTAAAGAAATTGATTAAATAATATGTCATGATATGAAGGCAAGAAGGTTAAGGTGGTCGGTGCACGTAGATCAAAGCAATCTATCAGAAAGCTTCTGCACAACAATGAATGCCGAAATAGTACTGAAGAAATCACGCGGAAGGAAAAAAACAGATGGATAGATCGAATCGACAAAGATGCTACAAAGCTGCATGCAGATAACTGGAAAAAAAAATAGTCCAAGAAGATTATGCGATAAAAAATGTGATAAAAAAGTTAAGTTAGTTAACGGCAATTGAAAAACTATATACATTGTTTTTTATTTATTTAATGAGTATTACAACAATCTGTCTCTTGGACATTAGTTACAGTGAGGTAGGATAACATTCAAACTGCATGTACAAAAAATATAAAATAAATGGAAGCAAAAAAAAATCAAAAGTAGGTACAATAAATAATAAAATAAAATAACCTAAAAATAAAAAAGTTAAAACTAAGCAAAAAACACATGCATACCTACATACAATCAGGCGAGGGAACTCCAGAACCCTGCGCTACTCTCTCAACCGCATCACTGGTACTAAAGCCAGCGGAGATATACATTGTTTGACTTATACCTTAGCTTATGATTGTGAAAATTTATGTTATTATTATTATCACTAATTTATTATTATTGTTTTTGTGGATTCAAAGCTCAAGGTGAAGGACAAGTCCAACCATCTACAGTTATACTTTTTTAGATATTTAAGAATTTTCTAGAGATTCTAGCTGTATTCAAGAGAAATGCTTTCTGAGCTCTCTTAACATACTATTATATATTATTATTATTTATTTATTTATTCCTCCCTTCCTTGCTTTCGGCTACACGAAATTTTACAGCGATGGCATATCACACACGTGCATGCCATTTCTGCTATTAAACCACAAATTAATTATCAATTTTGTTTAGGTTTTTCAAAAACTCTTCTTTTTTCATTATTTTCGTTTCACCATATTAGTCTGGCGGCCTTCCATTAGCATTTCCTCTTCTTCCTAGATTAAAGTAGGAGGGCCATAGAGCAGCCACCCATACACAAAATCTTTGTAATACAGGTAGTTCTGCTCCACCACTGGGGATATTTTTCTCTTCTCGCCTCTCTAACACGGCTTCGCTTTAAGATACAATTTTGAATAATATCTTATTACAAAGAGGTCGAAATGATGAGCATCTCCCTATCTTACAGTATGCAGTTCCGATTTTTAGTTTTTGAGATATTTAAATTCATATTCTAAAACACTTCAATTAGTCTACTCCAGCCGACTTTACTCGAGCGTTACACATTGGAGATCTTTCTGCTCAATCTGATTCACTATCCAGAAAAAAAATAATCCAAAACTCGCCTAAAAAAATTTTGAACTTCAAAAATTTTTTGTTTTTGTTTTACCTCTAGCATAGATTTCATTGACACATGCCTTTTTCCCTATCTGGCCGGTGAGCTAATACCATCATTAACGAAAGAGTCATTAATGAGATAGCGCAAACAAAGCTCCAATGGCGTGGAGCTGAGGCTACATAATGACGAGCATTATTAACGAACTCGGACGTATTTAGATTCTATTCGGAGCTGCGACCCGCTGTAAAACATTGGATAATTCATAGCAGTGATGTCGAGCAGACCGCAGCAGAATGGATCCAGTAGTCGACATGGCTTAGCGTAGACCTTCTATCTTATTTAACGCCGCTTTCTGCCAACATTCTAACAAATAATTAATTTATATGGAGCATGACCCATACTTAGCATTTACCGCTGATATCTACCAGATAACAGATCCAACATCGAAAATAGGGAAACCTATAAGTTTTATTATTTTTTTTTTTTGTTTGCTTCCTCTCTACCGAAGGAATGATTGTACAATCGGATGAAAAAAAAAATTTACTCAGAATAAAAAATTCCATTCGCGTTTTATGTTTCGGACATCAAGGATCAAATTTGGTTCGGTGTCTGTCTATGGTCAAATCGATGTAACTGGCATATCACCTACTAGCGTTCATCCAATTTTCATGAAAATTTTAGGGATTATGTGGATTGGTGTCTGGATGGTCCCATATCAATTTTATAAAATTACATCTAGCACTTTTGCTTACACACGCGCAAACGTATTTTTTTAGATATGCCAATATTTCAGAAACGAGCCAATTTGACTCAAAGTTAGATAAAACGTACGACAATCACTAAGTGATTCCTTTTAAAAATGCCAATATCAGCGGCATCTCGTTTATAAATCATACATAGGATACGGTATTTTTCAAAGAAGACGGTCAGCTTCTGCGAATTCTATATGTGCCTATAGAATTCCCCACTTCAAAGTTGAGAAGACCACGCGGGGTGCGGATGGAAAACTATTCTATTTTAAGTTACAGACAAGACACTCATATTCTTCCTAAATTTTCTTCCATCTCCCTCCTTCTTTCTTCTGTTTATTTCTTACTTTTTCTTCTCCTCTACATTTTTCACTATTTTTCTAAATTCTTTCTTATCTTGGTAATTTTTCCCTTTGTTACTCATCTTTTCTACTTCTTATTTTATTCGTTCTGGATGTCTTTTTATCTTCTTCAGTCCCATAAATTCATCGAATTTTAGTTTGTCTTAACTATTCCGATTCATTTTCTTCAAAAGGCCAAAGAATTTGAGCATTCTTTTCGTCATAGATAGATAGCAATTCTCTGTCTACTGTCTGTAACGATTACCCTTTTGCGTAGATTATGTGTGGAATTTTCTGTTGGTTCACAGACCTTGCAGAGTCATTGCCCCTTTAACTAAACTACTCGATCTCGCGCTTTACTTTTCAATTTTTACTGTCAGATATCTGCAAGGAGGTCTTTTGTATCATTGTTGGTTCGATCTATCCATCTGCTTTCAGGCCTTTTGTGTAGTATTGTATTCTGAGGCATAATTGTAGTTTAGTGGCTTCCTAATGAATTCCTTCATATCCATTAAAATCCTTGCCTTATACATTGATTGACCATTTTCTGTAAGCAGTTATTTATTGATGTTTCTCATCTCTATATAGTAGTATTTTGATCCCAGAGTGCTCAGTTATTGTTCAAAGGATTTTTCTTACAAATTAGTCAATACTTCTTTCTATGTGAAGATCTCTAACCCGTAAATAATAACTATACTTCTTTATTATGTTCCTTAATTCAAGATAGGAGATGGTTCATCCAGCTTCTTTTTCATTCCTCTTCTGATAGGTATGTCAGCTGTGACCATATCGTTTACAACACAAGTTGTTGTCCCCGTTGTTGTGCCTTTGTAGTGGGGTTGGAGTAGCTCAGTGGTAGGGCACTGATCTTTCAAAGTCCCAGGTTCGAATCGCAGGTCATAACAGAAAAACGACTGATTCTGTTTCATCAGCTGTCGGGTGCCCCTGGGATCAAGAGACCCTCCTGGGATACACCCAGCCTCCATAAAGTAGGCATCCTTAATTAAATAATTGGTTATGGGGGAAAACCTGGCGATTAAGCGTGATCTCACTCATTTCACCTCCTAGCACAACCGTTGACTAAGAAACTGTAAAGAAGCTTTTTTTTTTCTGTGAGGATTATGTTTATTTTTGTTTAAGTTAGACAGAATAAGTATTTAGTTTAACCTAATTTTCATATTTGATGGTTTGGAGAAATTCAAGTACTGCTATTTCAATTGTTTGTTCAACCCTTCTTTTTATTAATATATTTTTTGTTCTTATAATTCTTTTCTAATTTTTTTTTTATAGATGATATTGCCGGTAATATTAATACAATCTGATACCAGATTGTATTATCTGAAGATGGAAACGACCCGTAGCGATTAAAGGGAAAACTTTATGTGTGAAGAAAATAAAGTAGAGCATTGAACTTTAATGAACCAATAAAGCGCATTAAGGTTGGCTTTATTGCCTTTATAGCCATATTTAGGAGGCCAGGCCAAGGCAATTCCTCCCTCCCCACCTTACAGCGTTGATCACTCATTCCAGAAAAAGAAGAAAAAAAAAAAGATTAATGGATTGTTATTTCCCGCTTTTTCTCTCACGGCTATTTTTTGTTTTCCCACCTAAAATGGTAGTGCCGTAAATTTTTCTCACAAGGAGCATTAATGTGTATTAAAACATTATCCTTTTATAATTGCTAGAATTTACTTCAGGGAAACTTCTCTCTTTAAAAAGCTTCTTAGAAAAACAATTTGCTGCCCTGAATAAATTAATATTTTTTTCAAGATCTATTATTATTCTTAAACATCTGGTGGTTTAAATCAATGTTCCATTACCACTCAATTTTAAGTAGATTTTTTTTTATTATACCTTAAGAATGTTAATTTAACTATAAATAAAATACATTAAAATGCACTGGATGAGAGACTTCTCTTAAACTAAATCTTAGTTTAAAAACTAAGTCTTAGTTTAAAAGCTATATCGTAGTTTAAAAAGTCTATATTAGTTAGTAGAGACCGATTAAGATTCCGGGAAGCCTTGTTATAGTGCCATGTGTGGCCATCAAGATTTTCCAAGAAAAGGACTTGCATTGCGCGGAAAGCCGTTTCAGCAACTTAAGTCGTAGGTCATTCTCTGGCAAAGCACATAGTTATATCATTAGAGAAAGGGTTATGTGAATAATTAAGGAATAACTCCCTTCTTAATTATTCCAGATGGAGTGAAATAGTTTGAAAAAATAATTCCTTGTATTCTGTTATTCACTTTAATTCTTAACAATCGTATGTTATTTTTAATAAAGCCAGAGCTTTCTGACGGTTTAAATAATTATACAATATAATTAATACAATATAATTATAAGTTTGAGGATATATGGTCAAAACCGTTTTATTTAAAATATAATATGCCAAGAAAACACTTATGAAAAAAAAAAAAAAGTGGACGAAATTTAATAAACAACTACCTAAAATTATTTTTTTTTTTTCTGTTGGCATTATAGACCATTTTTCCGCCTTAACAAGCCGGCTCCATCTCTTCCTGTCTTGGGCTATTTCCTTCCATTTATCGGCATGCAGCTATGTTGCATCATTGTTGATTCTATCTATACATCTGATTTTTGGCCTTTCGAGTGGACTTTTGCTTTCTATTGAGGCATTCATTGTTACGTTGAGGCTTCCAGATGGATTGCTACGAGCTACATGCCCCGCCCATCTTAACCTCCGTGCCTTCATATCATGGGATATGATTTATTGACTAGTTTCTGTAAGCAGATCATTATTGGTCTTTCATCTCCATGTGTTAGCACTCTAATCCCAGATTGCTCGGGTTATCGTGCGGAAGAGTTTCTCCTCATATCTTTCAAAATATTTTTTTAGGGTGCTGGTTAGTGTCCAGGTTTCACATCCATATATTATAACTGGCTTTATCATAGTATTTTACACCCATAGTTTGAGATTTTTTTGGGACTTCAATAACTTTGGGAGGTATTGGGGGAGGGGGGGGGAGGGGAAGAAAGGTCTGTTTGCTCTAGTTATATTTTTTTCCGTTGGTCATTCATTGAGGTTATAGTGGAGCCAAGGTATTTGAATTTTCCTACTTTCGGGAATGATTTTCCTTCCATTCAGATCCTGTTTTGGAGTGGACTATTCGGCTTATTATCATATATTGTGTTTTGTCTTCATTTACTTGTAGGCCGATCTGCTCTGTCATTGATAAATGTCATTATACCATTAACATATTTTAATGCCCACAGGTTATTCAGGAAACGAAATGGATACAAGATTAGAATTTAGTGGATATGGATGAGACTGAAGTTTATTATGGAAGGATATTTATAGGGAAAAACTCGCTAAGACTCTGATAAGAGAAGCAAAGCAAATCGGCCTTCAAGTAAATGACGATAAATCAAAATAAAGCCGCAAAATTTCAGCTAAAATCCCAATAATAGAATCTGCGTAGAAGAGAAATGATCCCAAAAGTAGGAAAATTGAAACACCTCGGCTACACAATAACCTCTATGAATGACGATATATAACAATCGTAAACAGAGCCTTCTTCCTCTCAAAGGAATTTAATTCCCGAAAAATCTCAAGAAATCTCAAATTAAGTGTGTACAATCACTTAATTTGAGATTTCTTGAGATTTCTAAGGTAATCAAAGTATTGTCACAATACTTATCACATATTTAGATTTTAAACCTTGATGGTTGAGAGAGGAGCGCTGGGATCTCCTGAAGCCTCACTTCTTCCTCCACTAGTAGAGGTACCAACACTGTTTCGGAGTTCCTCTGGCTTATTGTAAATTGGGTATGTAGGTATGCTTGTGTCTAAGATCTTTATTTTGTTTTTTAAAAAAACATTTTATTTTATTTTTTTTCTTTTGTAATAATATTTTGTTTTGTTCTTATTTATATGTTTATTATATTTTTATTACTTTATTTATTTATGACTCTGAAAATATGATGTGAATGTGCTCTGTGAACTCTATTACAAGTTTCCTTAATCGAGACAGACATTTCTCAACTAACTAGTTAAAAACAAAATCGGAATATAACTTTTTCGGTTAGTCTTCTAATCTCAAATTAAGTGTGTACAATGATTTGATAAATCCATTTCTCTAGAAGGTTACCAGTGCTTTAGAAAACAGTATAGAAATATTTAAGACAAGGGTCCTCTGCTTGATAAATGAAAAGCCATTGGATCAGAGTTACTATTACGTTGAGGAAAAAAACCAATAAAGACCTGCTTACAGAAACTGGTCAATCAATATCTCATGCCATGAAGGCACGGAGATTAAGATAACCAGGACATCTATCATGGAGCAATCCATCTGGAAATTTATATATAACAATAAATGCCTCAATATAAATGAAAAGACTATAAATTCCAAAAAAACAAACGGATTAATAGAATCAACAAAAAATGAAATAAAGATACATGTAGATAACAGGAAAGAAATGGTCCCAGATGGGCAGAAATGAAGTAGAAAAGATCTACAGTGTCTGTAATGCCTATAAAGGTATTTAGAACAATATCTATAAAGGTATTTAGATTTTACGAAAGGTATAAAGATACGGAAAGGATTTTATATAAAGGACTAAGGATTTTAAATTGTAAGGGAGGAATCCGATGGTTTATTGGAGTCAAAAAATGCCATCTCTTAATTGCAAAAATAGGCTTTAGAATAGAATAGAAAAATCATCTTTATTCTGGGACTAGGTCCCCTAAGGATAACAGTATTATTCATATAATTTTTTTTTAAAAACCTGTATACAATATATAAAATTAGCCAGGGAACCCCAAGCCAGGCTTCTCCCTTCAACTATAGAAGGAAAAGCAGGACTCCAAGAGATTACACATACACTCATGTCTTGAGTGGAGAATCTGGCCATTGCCAGAACTCCAAGATATATACTACAAAAGATCTTTGGGCCACTGCCGCTTCAACCTTCGAGGAGGATTGTAGGGATGAATGGAATTAGATAGGGATTGTGCTAGGGAATTTGGATGATTTATAAGGTTCTGATGGAATTTGGAAAAATTTTTAGGGATAAGGTCGAGGAAAAATACGATATTAAGGTCGTGATGTAGGGTTGTGCTGGTTACATAGAACGGAGCATCGACTATTGTTCGGAGGACTTTGGACTGAAAGGATTGGTTGCGTTTGATGTTAGAAAGTTTTGCTGTCCCCCAATTCATATAAATTAACAATAAATCTGGTCAAAAGACCTATTACAGACCTAGTAATAAATTAAGTATAATAGCTCTTAGGATAAATTAACGAGAACAGTTGGGTGTAGGAGTTCAATACTGCAATATTGGAGCTAAAACAATAGCATAATAACCACTAAATGAAAATAGAAAGGAACGCTAAATCAATTTTATAGGCAAAGCATTGTAGTGATGGAATATAAAAATTTTAAAAAAATAACTGTTGATATATAATGAAATAAATTGTGCTTTACTATAGTCATGTAAATCAGTATATTTTATTGGTAGCTGAATTTGTTTCTCTAGTAACTGTTGAAGTAACATGGCTAAGTCATAGGTTTACGGGGAAGGTAAAGGTTATTTGATGGGATTAGTTGAATTTTTTTTATCCCTTTCGATCTCAACGCCATTTTAAAAAATTGTGATGCGTGACCGACGATTCAGGGATACAATCAATGCGTCATTGTCGATTGATAATTTACATGTGGCATCTATACCTCCAACAATATAGAATGTTTCTTCTCGGAAGGCATTCTATTCTTAGAAAGAGCCTTTGATCGAGTCTTCCACGTGGGACTGCTATTAACATTTCTGCACCCAACAGAATTTCTTGTTATCCGTCCCTACCTTACTCACAGATACTTCAAAGTAAATTGCAATAATGACTAAATCAAAATTTGACTTCGTGAACATCCATAACGACCATAATGTTCCATGTGATTTCGATTAGGCCCAATCCAAATACCTAATATTCAAATATAAAGTTCTCGACTTCTTGAATATGGGAAAAAATTCAGATAGGCGTAAGTGAATACCATACGATAAGTTACGGTAATTGCAGCCTCAGATACTTCATCCTAAAAACGATAAGCTGATAGACAAAGACGGGAGAAAGCTGAGGTTGCTTTTACCAGGAAATGAGACTTTACGTGGGTCCTACGCCCAGCGGGTCCACCCCCTCCAGATATATTGCCCACTGTAGCCAACAAGATCCTCCTATATCTTACAATTTGTCTAGCCCTTTCCTTCTACCGGGTTATTTCTGATCGTAAATAAACATAAAGCAAATTCTAGATTTAAGGGTAAGCTACTGTTCTATCGTTTCAGTTATATCTCTGAATCAAAATAAGAAACGTAATATTGGATACGTGAGGTGAAGTACAATTCGATACAGAATACACTGTATTAGTAATCGATACATGTTACTGAATACTTTTGAAAATAATTTAATGACTTTCTATTGTTCTAAAAGCTTAATTATATATTAAAAGGTAAAAATCTGAATTTGCAGTATGGTTTTATTTTATCAGGCTTGTGTGTTAAGCTCTCTCAAGGTATTACGAAAACTTAGAATGAGGATTAACCAACATATGGGAAAAAATTATTTAAGAGATTGGAAATATCCTTTTTGTTAAGGTTTCGAGATAATAATAACAAAAATACAAATTAAAGAAAAAAAACTAAGGTACGTGTTTTAGACCAGATAGAAGTGAAAACATCAACAGGGTGAGATAAATAATATAAAATATAAATTATAAATAGCTCATTATAAAGAGTTTGAACGGTATCCGGTTAATATAATTGAGGTGATTAAGACAATTCTAACCACCTGCAGTTATAATATTTTTAGATATTTAAAAATTGTCTTGTAATTCTCGCTGTATCCAAGAGAACCGCTTGCTGAGCCTCTCTTAACACATCCAGGGTTAATTCCAAGCCGTCCGTACCTGCCACCGTTGACTTTGGGATCAGACCATTGGTCGATATTATTATTGGTGTAACCAATACGCTCTCCAAATGGTACAACTCCTTTAATTCGATCGCCAGTTCTTGGTACTTACGGAGATTCTCTCCCACGGTTGTGCTTATGTTGTTATCGTTTGGAATCGCGATATCAATCAACTTTGACTTAGTTGCTCCTAAATCTATAATAAGGATATCGGGTACGTTGTGACGCACTGTATGATCCGTTATTATAGATTCGTCCTAATATATTTTGAGGGAACCCTTCTGAAGCAGCCTTATCGGATTATATTTGTAATATGGCACCTTATCATCCAACAGGTTAAGTTCTTATTATTATCATTATAAAGAGGATGAAATGATAAAAATTTCTCTCGCTTGGAGTATTATGGTCCGATTTTTAGTTTCTGAGATATTTTAATCCATATCTTCAATAAAACTCGTTATCATTTGGTTTTCGATACGATTTTTTCCCCTTTTCACCTATATAACTGGGCGTTATGATAAAATTTTGAATAAAATCTCATTACAAAGAGGATGAAATGATGAACATTTCCATCGCTAAGAGTACACAAGTCCGCGTTTTAATTTCAAAGATATTTTAATCCATATCTTCAAGAAAATTCGTTATCATTTGGTTTTCGACATTATTAAGCTAGTTTCAACAAGAGTTAACAGATATAGTTTTGGACATATTACAAATAGGACAAACAATCCACCTTAGGAATTAATTCATCAGATAAGAAGTGTATCATAGTGACATGAAAACAAACAGAAAAACCGAAAGGACTTATTTGCCAACCCAATGGTTAACTGCTATTTTATTTCTATAGAGTAAAACATAAAACAATAAGGCTTAGTAAACCCAAAGGTTCGATGCCGATACCGCAAATCGCAGTCTACATTCTTCCATTCACCGGGCACCGTCGATCAGTTTTTAACGCAATCCTCCCAACCTTCGCTTCGGTTTTTGTAGTATCAAATATTTAAAAATATTAATTATCTGTGGCTAACATAAGTTGTTGTTGTAGTATTGGGTTTAGGGGATGGCTAACATAAGTAAATAACGAAGTTCTTAAAGAAAAGCCTTATACACACAAGATCGTAGTAATTATTTCAATTATTATAAAATATCTACTAAACAGTGTTGGTAGTGCGACTAAGGGAATATTCCTGAGAACAAAATTTCATTATTTTTTTATTAAAAGTTGATGAAAATTCACTTGAACGACATTCTCTTTTAAGTTTAGTATTATTAACCTTATATGAACCAAAAAAATTTAGGCTTATTGTGAAATTTCATATCCAAAGCATGGTATGAGAATTTATCCCTTTGTTACTCCAATATGAACTAACGAACCAGAATTAAAAATCATTCTTTGATATTAAAGACGATACAAGAACCTAGAATTAAATCGTTTCTTTAATGTTCATTTTTAGTTCTATGAAGAAAATATTATACTGGCAAAGAGGGCTACTTTTTGCCATATTTTGAATTTTTTTTTAATAATCTACGTTAATATCCACTTATAGAAGTCGAAAAAATATGAAATGTACATTTTACATACTTGAGGATATTAATGAAAGTAACAGTCCCTATGGTACATTTTAGGATTATACAACAATTTATCCTGAATTAATCCATTGATTTTTGAAACCTTGTGAGTTTTGAAAGCTCACAGTATTCTCGATAACTTTTGTTGTAAGCTTTTAGAAAAAAGTTGTTTAATTACCTCATTCATCGAAATCCATCACTGACATAAAAGTACCGTAATACTACCGTATTATACATATATATATATATTTGATGAAAAAATACCACCATTACTTAAAGTGAATAATTAATTAAAATTTTACAGACTATGAAAATCCATCGAGCACACTTAGTGTGTTTGTACGCTACGATACGTAATATGTATATATTTATTTCTATGTATACATTACGATACGATTGTTCCTGGTATATATATATGATCATCTGGTATATATATATATTTTTTTATTTACTATTTTATTCATTGAAAAATATTACAATCTATCTCCTTTTTCTACAAAAAGTCTCAGAAATGTGATGTTTTCTCGTTCAAATAATTAATTTAATGAGGTAATGAAACTGATTAGTATACATTTCCTTTTTCCTTGCATCGTAAGTTAATTTTATCACCGAATCGAGAAAAAATGTAGCTTACAAAAATACTGGGCCGTTTGGTCTATATAATCTCGTGTTTTTTTTTTGTTTTGTTTTTTATCCATGTTCCATATTGTCGCATGAAATACATTCAGGTTTTAGCCATGGTTGGTCTAAAAATCATAGTTTCTAGACCATTTCTGACCGTACCACTTACCCAAATTATTAAGTTGTGGTACCAATACAACATTTGCTTCTCGAATCAAAAGAAATCATATCTCGGGAAATGGGAATCTCTGTCAGATTAATGTCTCGTATAATAAAAAGTAACCTTAGGATGGCTGCATTTCGAAAAATAACAGGACAACGGCTAACCACTTCCCTAAAAAAAAGTAGAGTGGACAGATGAAAAGTGCTCCTTGGCCGCTACACTAATGGTCTTTATCGGAACATTTTGTTTAGCAATGAGAAAAGTTTTACAATTGAAGAAAAAACTAATCGCCAAAATGATCGTGTGTACGCACACAGCTCTAAAGAAGCACAGAAAGTCAATGGAAGAATGGAAATGGGTCATCACCCTTCCTCAGTGATGGTTTAGTGGGGATTTTGCTTTGATGGCACCATAAAACTCTATTTTTGTAAAAAAGAATTTAAAACAGCCGCTAAAATCTATCAGGACAATATTTTGAAACCTGCTATCATGCCTCTAAATGATACTCTGTTTGCTGGAAGTCATTGGGTTTTCCAGCAGGATCCCTCTTCAGCTCACAAGGCCAGATCAATTCAGCACTAGCTGCTAAAGAACATTCCAGAGTTAATCTGTGCCTCGGATTGGCCCTCAGGAAGATCTGAACTCAATCCTCTGGATTATCGGGTTTGATCCAAACTGGAGTGGATGGCGTGCCACAGAGCACACCCTAACGTTCGAGCTGTTGAGCGCTTTCCTCAAGAAGTGCTGCGTGCTGCTATTGATGACAGGCCACGGAGATTAAAAGCCTGTGTCAAGGCAAAAGGGGGACATTTTGAGTAATTTCTTTTTTGTTTTACTCTATATAAATATACATTTTATTTTCAAATAAAGTTTTTGAAAAAAATAAATTTCTGTTTAAATCTGTACATATTTCCTTGTAACAACTTCTGAAACTCACCGCTCACCTCCTAAGACGTTTTTTTATTTTTATTTTGTACATAGTATGTTTAAGTAATATTTCCTTTACTTTTTTTTTCTTTATTTTTACTTTTTATGTTTGTTTTTAAATAGGCCAGATATAATAATTTAATTTTGTACTTTTTTTTTATTATAAATGGACTTCGTCCCAGAATAAAATTATTTTCTATTCTATTCTAACAATATTTATGACAGGACTAGGTAGTATAAGTGTCCTGTACAATAAAAATATGAGCCTGACCAACTAAGGCAAACAAACCCTCTTCGCGTCTGAAATCCACCGCTTACCTGATTAGAGGTTTTATCGAGTGCGAAAAGAAAAGGGGGGGCGACGAAAACAATCAGTATCGGAAAAGGGGGATTGAGGGAGTGAAGAGGGGGGCGATCTACCCCTTTCCCTCGGGGGTACCGCTCCTTCCACTTCTTCCCAGACATTCTTTATTACATTAGGAAAAGTTACGACAATAGAGTTTTATCCAAAGCTCTTTTTCATCTTTGTCTGGTATCGAAAAAAGGAAAAAAACAAACTTTAAGACAGAAAGACTCTCTATTAAAAATAATAAATAAATAAATCTATTAATCCTATACTCTCTTTTCCATATATAACTAAAAAACGCTGCAAATTATTTCACAACGGTTTATTATTTCCAAACAATTATACATCTAAAGTAATATTACCTTCCTAGTTACAAGAAAAATGAATAAAAGGCGATTCTAATTATTGGACTAAACATTTTTTTTTAATCATTAGCAATATGCTAAAAAAAATATCATTACTTCAGTAACACATTCAAAATTTAAAAACCAAACAAAGCATATAACATTTAGAGTAGAACATATAAAAAATAACTGAAGACCATATCTTTGCTCCTAATTGTCCAATTTTAACTTTTTTTTTTTAGGAAATACAGTAAACTTTTAAAAAACAATATACAATATCAACAAAAAAGTGTAAAGTTTTTGAGTCATTCGGAATTTAATTTTACCATCCCTCGTAGCTTTTATTCTAGCTTCATTTCGTTGAAGTATGTTATATAGATAAATTTATAGGGAGTCGGGAAAATGACTTTAGCGAAGTTTCATTGAAATCAGTACATTCGTTGGGGAGCTACAGTCTATAGCAACGCAGGTTTTTCAGCCGCCATTTTGAAAGTGAAAGGTAGATAGTAACGATGAAGTAGGATCATCCTCTCATTTTATATACAAAATTATAAAAAATCGGTCCAGTAATTTCGGAGAAAATGCGCGGACGGCGGACGGCTCACGGACAAAATTTTTTTTTCGTCTTTCTAATTCTACGCATTTTTTGAAATTTTTGGTCGATCTCAATGGTTGATTATTGAAAATAATAAACCAAAAAGTGAAATTTATATTTATTGATTGCTCACTACTGAAAGAAAGTAAACTTAGTATTCGTGCGGATTATTTTGTTTTTATTCACAAAAAAAATTATATTGACCGCTGATGTAAGTAATTTATTAATTTTTAACACATATTTATTTTTATTCATAGTCCTGTTTTTATACTTTATAAATATAAAATAATAACATGTTTTGAGATAATTTCTGCACACTCCATAGCCTATTACTGTTAAAAAACATTTTGAGTCTATATTGTATTGGATTTTGGTATTTCTATTTAATTTTATGTCAATCTGATTTATTTTTGTAGATGTAACTGAAATTTGGCTTTAGTTTCCCTTACAATTCAACAAATTTTTTCTTTTTTTACTTTTTTATATTGTCCATAGCCGATTGTTTTTTTTTCTTGTTTTTTTTTTTTTAGGATTAATCTGTCAGTATCCTTCCCACCAAAATAGTTGAGTTTAAAAACAGGGACCAATAGGTCTAGATCAGACTTGGACAAAAAGTATTTTAATTATTATTTTAAAATTAAGTGATTAAAACACATAGTGTTTTATGTTTTTAAAATACACTAAATTTTAATAACCAAGTATATAAGTTATTTTTAAAAAAATTTTGTTTAAATACAAATACAAAATACTTTCTGGCGGACGATCAGCTTATAATAAAGTACATTTTTTGTATTTTAATATTTTGAAAATAAAATTCTAAATTCTCATTACAACAGAATATTCACATATCAAGATGATTAACAAAAGGGACAAAGACATTTTCAATGCCTCATCCTACCAACTTATCACTCTCCTTCCTATATATTCCAAACTTTTTGAAAAATTAATATACAAAATATTGATTGATATACTGACAGACCAAGTAATAATTCACGACCATCAATTATATTTTCGTTTATTACATTCAACAACACGTCAATTACACAAAGTTACTTACTAAATTTCTACAGCCATAGAGCAAAATTCATACGCTACCAGCGTGTTTCTAGTTGTTGCTCAGGCATTTGATGAAGTATGTCACCAGGGACTTTCCTTTAAACTCAAAATTGTACTAATTCTCACATACTATATCATTCTCCAGTGTTTTCTGTTCAAAAGATTTTTCACTATCCGACAGCCATTCAGGATTTCAGATATCTGATTAAACTACACTAATCCTCGTGCTCATCACCCCTATGCCCGGTCGGTGTGAGTTGTGTCCGATAGGATAAAGGGATTTACATACGGGAGGGGGAATAGGAGCAGGTTATTTATTTAAATATTCCCTTATTATTTTTAATTACTTCGACTTGTGATCCTAACAATCCTACGTAAAAAACGCTTCTTATCCTGCAAGGAATAAAATGATCGATAAGGACCTTACGATTTATTTATAAATAACTACTGATACTGATATAGGCGATAAAACAAGATTTTATCGAATAGCACCTACTGGAAATATCAAGGAAATATTTAGATTTCCTTACCAATTGATCTCGTAAGTTATATGGACTAGAGGATGTTATGAGGAAATTGTTAAAAAATTGGAGGCTGGATTAAATTACTATTATTATAAAATTATTTAATTTATCCTCAAAAGATATACCTATATAGATCGAGTAAGCTCAAATTATCTATCCTATATACATAGTGTCTCAGATCTTAATTATCAAATTCTGGATGGTGATTCTAAACAAAATTTTAAACAAAGAAGTTCTTAACACCAATTTTGTGTGGTCAAATTTCTTACTGAATAAGAAGGAATCACTCAAAAATCGTTTAAGATAGTAACATTCGTAGTAAACCATCGTAAAGTTGACAAATTTCTCTTTCAGAAAACATCAATTACATTTACTAAAGACAATGATAAAAGGGACTTTCAATAGGCATAATACGGCCACTGTACTGGTATAGTCACAGTACCCATACACGAGCACCATATCTCTGTACAGCGGCCATATCTAAACAAATTCTACGACTGTCGCAAACTACTGAAAATTCGACTCAACCAAGACAAATCACTACATGTCACTTGTACTCTTCGACATGAAACTTGCCCTGCTACATACCTTGATAATGATCTTGGACTGACCGTTGATTGAATGACATGGAGCCCACATATCAAAAACGAAACTGTAAACCTAAGACTACGACTATCGTACTCACTCCTTACAAGACATTCGAAATTAAAACTTGGAGAGAAATTTTTCTTAAATATATTTATTGAATATTACAACAATCTGCCGCTTAGACATTAGTTATACTGAGGTAGGATAACATTCACTATATAAGTACAAGAAATATAAAAGAAATAGAAGGAAATAACAATAAATAATAATCAAAAAGTATATACAATAAATAAAATAAAATAGCCTAAAAATAAGAAAATTAAAACTAAGCGGAAAACACATGCATACCTATATACACTAAGAGAGAAATTAAATACATATACTTACCTACTTAAGTACATTTGGACCTACGCTTCAGATATACGAGACAGCCAAAAAGACTCACATACGTAAACTACAGACTTTTCAATCAAAAACATTCAGGACTATCACCAAGCCTCTTTGGTACGTCAGTAACATTACTCTATATAAAGACCTACAGATGCCAACTGTTTACGACCACATACCAACATACTACAAAAGATTCCACAATAACTTACATGGACATACCAACTCATTGGTTCGAGGCATGACCACAACTAACATGAGCACCCGAAGGAGGCTTAAAGGAAGCTGGATGAGGGATTTCCTCCACTAACTATAAATATTAAATTCAAGACAGAAGGACGCCGTTGGAACTTCTGACAGGTCTAAGTTGAAAAATTAAGCTAAAAAAAATAAATGAAAAAATTGCTGATTTCTCAAAAAAAAAATTGTCTACTTTACTATGGCATACTTATTTTATAATTATATAATTTTATTATCTTGCTCAGTTTTCGAACAATAAATCTATTAAACACTTTATTCAGAAATATTACAATTTGTCACAGTTAAGGACACTTATAATAGAGTTCAGAGAATACATCCATACCGGATATACAAAAATATAAATAAATAAAGTAATAAGAAAAGAATAAGAAAAAAGAAAAAAAATATATATATACACATAATTAAATAAAAATAGAAATAAAAGTAAAACAAACATCTTATATAAAACATACCTATATACATTATTTACAATTTGCCAGGTGATCTCCAAACCAATTCTGTCCCCTCCACATGTGGAGGGAAAAGGGAGGCTTAGGTGATCCCTATGCTTCTCCCTCAGCCACTTCACTGGTATTTAAAACCAGCGGAGGATGAGTAAGAGCGCTACAGCTGAACAATAAATCATTTTATATATATATATATATATATATATATATATATATATATATATGTATATATATTTACAACTTTAATTTAATCGACTTATGAATATTAAATTTATACAAAATTACTTAATTGGGAATAATTTAACTTATTAATTATTCAATAACCTATTAAATGTTCATTGCATCTGTGCTTATTGACGTTTCGATCCCGGTATTTTTATTTTTATCAGTTAACAATGGTATCCTCTTCAAAGTTTTAAAATATAGCTTCGATACCTCAGGAAAACACCGACAGTCTCAGCACCGTCCACCAGCACATATATTAAGCTACTGCTTAGGTAAAAAAAAAACCGGGATGGAAACGTCGAATAAACACAGAAGCAGTGAACATTTAGTAGTTTATTAAATAATTAATAAGTGACCTTATTCCCAATGAAATAATTATGTTTAAATATATATATATATATATATATATATATATATATATATATATATATATATATATATATATATTGAACTTGAATGAAATATATTCTAATCATTATTCTTTTTTTGTTCAGAGGATAGCAGTATATTCATCTTCCTTTTCTCCGGACAGGAGGAGAGGGTAGGCGATGAAAACGATCCCAAATAAAGAATGCAAATGAGGAAATGTAAAATTCATGTCGCGATTTGGCTTCTTGGGATAATACGCCTTGGGACTTGATGGCTATCGGTAATGATTACTAACGCTCTCACATTTAAACTTTTTCCATAATCTTTCTCTCATTCAGAAAAAAGAAAAAGTCTCCATATACGAGCCGAAAGCCATACACTCTCACTCTCTCTCTCTCTCTCTCTCTCTCTCTCTCTCTCTCTCTCTCTCTCTCTCTCTCTCTCTCTCTCTCTCTCTCTCTCTCTCTCTCTCTCTCTCTCTCTCTCTCTCTCTCTCTCTCTCTCTCTCTCTCTCTCTCTCTCTCTCTCTCTCTCTCTCTCTCTCTCTCTCTATCTCTCTCTCTCTCTCTCTCTCTCTCTCTCTCTCTCTCTCTCTCTCTCTCTCTCTCTCTCTCTCTCTCTCTCTCTCTCTCTCTCTCTGTCTCTCTCTCTCACTCTCTCTCTCTCTCTCTCTCTGAGAAGTTGAAAACAAGTGCACTAAAAAAGGTCGAAGCTTTCCACAGCTAACAATAAGAACTTTATTCTCTGGAATTTAATGGTCCAACAGTTACACAGAGAAAATTTCTCTTGTATAAAATGTTTCTCGTCCCTATACGCAGTTTATTCCATTTCATTGTTTAACATTTCGCAACTCCGAGCTAATTTAGAATATGTAGAATAATTTGTAACAATTGAAAAAGTTTTGATTTGTTTAGTATATTTCTATATTAATAACTGTACGGACAAGGAGAAATAAAACATTGTGATATAGAGAAACATATTTGTCAATTATATTATTGTTATATACACTGACAGGCGAAAAATTCCACCCACTTGATTTTTCATGTTCCCATCTAAAAATATTTCTGCTTTGGATTGGTCTATTGTGTTTAATGAATAAATAAGTAATCTTTTTGTTTGTTTTCAATTAGAAATGTTAATATAGAGGACAATAACCCTTAATCCTTAATTCAATGAAATGATTCTAGATTCCAATGTTTACTTTCTATTGAATCAAAATGTTTATTCAGTATCATTAGTTCAGTGCCGTTTCCTGCAGCACATTTCTTAGCCTCCGGCTTTTAATTTTTTTCAATATTAAGTTAAAAAATGCCTCCTAGTGCTGAGGATGTTGCCTGTGGTGTGGCACTTATTGATGATAGACGTTCCATTAGATATGCAGCTAATGCCATCGGAGTTCCATATGAAACTTTAAGAGACGCCGTCAGTCGTTTTCGAGAAACTGGTTCTTACAATAGTAGGCCCGGTTCTGGACGGCCTAGGGTAACAGAACCACGGGATGACCGGTTTTTGAGTTTGTTGAATTTACTAAACCGGCATCTTACCGTTGTTCAAGCGATTCATCAGCTTGAAGAAGTTCGAAGTGTGCAAATTTCTAAACGTACCGCTCGGAGAAGATTAAATGAGTATGGATTAATGGCTTTTCGTCCAGTAAGTGGACCAGAGTTGACCAGAACTCACAGAGTAACACGAGCCATTGGACTAGAACGAATGGAGTGCTGTACTTTTTACAGATGAGTCAAGATTCGCTCTTCGATCTCCAGACGGGCGTGAAAGGGTGTGGAGAAGAAGAAACGAAAGATATGCAGCCTGTAATTTTTCCCAGAGCTAACCTTTCCAACGTGGTTCCTTAAAAGCTAACAAGTGGGTGGAATTTTTTGCCTGTCAGTGTATTTTTACGAAGTACCTATTGTGTAAAATAACTGAATCAAAAAGTCTACTGCAGGCATCTACTAAACACAAAGACATATATATTATATCAAAAAAGATCAAAAATATTACGAATCATAACTAAAGCATTTCCCACATAACATACTGATTTTTTTTATTTTTTTTTTAACTTTCTTTATTGAATATTAATACATTCTGCCACATTGGAGGGCATGCTGATTTCTACCTACCAAAAGTTGACCAACACATAAATAATCATTACAACGATTTTATACTAATTTACAAGGACAAACTAACACACTAATAAGAGATTTACTGATGGGCATGGCTTTAATCTGAGATGAGAGACTTCCTTCTTTAACAAATAATGGTAATTGAATCAAGCTAGGAAAGTGGTAGCGCTGGATGATATCCTTCCTCGTGTCTAATTGGTCAGTTTCATTATTTTATCAACCATCTGCTAATTGTCAACAGTTTGACTACAAGTGCAGGTTAATATTTGAAGTTAACAAAAAATAATATTTTTTAGGTCTTTAATAATATTGATTTATTTGGAAATAAAGGAACGAATATTTGAATCTCAGTTGCAACGGAAATGCACGTTTTGAGGTCCCCTGAGTCCAAAAGTCCCACAAAATGGTCTGTGTGTGTGTGTGTGTGTTAACAGTCTAGCTCAAAAACGAAAATTCCTACGAAATTAAAATTTCATATTTAAGGTTTTTATATGCTAGGGATGTTACAGTAACTTTTTCGTAAAAATCGACGGACCAGAAGTGGCAATTTATATTATGGACTAAGCATATTTTTACATTTTCTTGGAAATAGCTCTAACGACTTTAATTAAATTCATTATTTCAGTGTAAAATATGGCAGTTTTAAATAAAATGTAGTTTTTTATTCTGATTGATGTACTCTAACAGGTCTTAAATCGCTAATTTTCAATATTAGCTTCTTCTAAAGTACCTTTAATTTTATTTATTTGAAACAATTGACTATTTCACATTAATCTCTAATATAAAAGATAGTTAAATATAAAATATGAAAGAATTGGTAATTAACTAAAGAAGAAATAGAACATGGTAACGGAGAATAATTGTACTTGCTCGAGCGCGAGCTCACCCGAAAGATTATAACAGGCTTCCATACCTAACATGAGCTTAATATAATATCGACTCCGATAATATTATATACATATACATATGCGGTTCTCATGCTATTGTTGGTATTATTTAATATTTAATTGTATAGATTGCACCGATATAAATATTAAAATTTGTATATATAAGCGTACTTATATAAATAAAAATACTCACAATGAAATATAAATAATTATAGTGTTTATAATTTTTACTTTCACTTCTCCTTTGTCTGAAAATACTTATTTCTGCTAAGAAGAGTGTAGTAAGCGGAAGATGTGTGATGCGCACCAGATTTTTTATTTCAGAGCAATATTCAGTATGAACTATAAATGTTTCTCAAAAGAAAATTTATTTAATAGCGACGAAAAAGTAGTAGTGATAGTTTAGTCTTCGAACACGAAATTATGGGACGAGTTTTCGTTTATACTTGCTTCTCTTCTTCCAGTGCTTCAATGGACAAATTAGGTTAATTAAAATAAATTTTATTTTAATTTAAATGAGGCGTGGTGTTCTAAAACCATCAAAGCCCCTTTTTTCTTTTTACAACTCCCAGATCTCATGTGTTGTAACGAATTACCAATGTTTTTTTGTCACTGCCATTTAAAGATCTTTAAGTACGCTTTAAATACCTTGCAATAAATATTTATTAATAAAAAAAAATAAATATCCTTGAGGTCAAGGCTGATTCAGATGGACAATTTCTAAAATGTCTGTTAAGCCAACTTGAAGAAATTAAAAACAATCTATTTTATTAATAATAATACTGTATGAATTACTTCTACTAGAACTTTGGAAGAAACTGAAAGTTAATGATGAATTA
This sequence comes from Nezara viridula, assembly GCA_928085145.1. Taxonomy (NCBI): domain Eukaryota; kingdom Metazoa; phylum Arthropoda; class Insecta; order Hemiptera; family Pentatomidae; genus Nezara; species Nezara viridula. Next base: position 74,316,955 of record OV725083.1, read on the forward strand.
TCAAATAATAAATTATAAATATATTAATATTATCAATGAAAAAACATTGAAGTCAACAAATTTTGGAATGAAGCGCTCTTGATACCTGACCCGCAAAACTTTAACGTTATGTAGGCTGGGTTGCTGCATCGCCCCTTAAACAACAGAATCATTCTAATAGTTAATAAATAATAACTAATTCTTCATTTTTCATTTTTATTCAATTTTAAATTATTAATACTTTACATAGCTACTTGCAGATAACTGGAAAGAAATAGTCTAAGACAGGCAGAGATGGAGTAGACTTGTTAAGTCAGCGAAAGATCTACATGGTCTTTGAGGCCGACCGAAACAAAAAAACTTACATTATAAACCTATAATAAAAATGATGAATTATAAGCTATAAAATAATATGATAACTAACCAAAGAAGGAATAACGAATTATCATTAAAAATACCGACCGCGCATTCGAGCTTAGCTAGAAGGTTAGAATAAGCTTCTAAAAGTTACACATGCTTAATATAAGTTGAAAATAATGGGCTCCGATAATAACATATTATATTTTATTGTACAAACATGTGCGATAAAAATGCTAGCGTTGGTTTTTTTTTTCTCTCTTCATACTTCTATCCACACCTAGTATTGACAATAAGCAGAAGTGATCTCATTGTATAGAAAATTTGCATTTAAGGCATGAGGAAGATTAGTACCCAGCAGTACCTCTTCCTGGTCTTGGTCTACTTCATAATTTAGGAAAGGAGATCTCTCATCCAGCTCCTCCTGATGGGCGTGTCAGTTGTGGCCATGCCGTTGATAAGTCTGTTGTGGTGTCCATGTAGTTAAAGATGAAATCGGGAGTAGAGAGCACGTATGTGTTGGTCGATAGTTGGTTGTTTTAATTAATTTAATTTTTAATTATATGGATCACAACAATATAATTATTAAAATTTGTTCAACAAATCTGCTAATTGTCACTACCATGACAGGTGTGGATAGAAAATAAATAAATAAAATTTATACATTCCAATAGTTAAACAAAAAAAAATCGTACATTGGAATATAAATAGTGAAATTTTTTACTATTCTCACTTTTGTTATTTAATCATAATATATTTTTTTTCGTGAACAACTGAAGATATTTACTATAATAAGTATTTTTGTGGCCGGATTTAAAAACATTTCCTGTAAGTAATGATAAATTCTTGAAAATTATTATTGAAGAGTTTCCTTTTTGATGCTGAACTTTTTTTTAAAATCTTTTTCTTACTAAATCCGATATACATGGTATTTGGAAAACTTGTTTCATTTTCCTTTTCCGGCCTTTTTTTTTTATGTATTAGCAACATGTACATTTTACTTCAAAGAGATTTTAAAATTTTAGAAATGTATACAGGAAGGAAAGAGGTACCGGAGCAAACTTCATTTGACGAATGCGTTCTTGGAAAATTTTGTGAACGAACAGGAAAACCCCGACCTTTATCCGGAAAATTGATAAACCATTTTCAAGCTTTTCCCTTTGATAGCTTCTGCTACCTAGGGAAGCATTACGTAAAAGATATCTCAATAGCATTACCTTTCCGTATCTGGAATGACGTAAGATTTGCCTATAAATAAACGTGTCCCTTTATATAAGCAGAGACCATTAATTCGTTATTAATTAAATGAAGATTCACTTTTAGCTCAGCTTTTCCCTCCTCCCAAAAATAAAAAAAAATTATATACGATACTAGATCTCATGAGTGACATAAAAGCATACGATTCTGAAAAGATTACAATATTTCCAAAATGGAATAATTAGAAAAATTGTAAGAGGAACCACGCTGCAGAGAAAGAAGACTTTGGATATACAAGCAACACTAAATTTATCAACTATAAAAGAATTTCTGGCTAAACGAAAAAAAAATAATCTTTCGAAAAATCCCAACAATTGGCAAACCCTCTTTTCAACTAATTATTACCAGCCCAAATTAAAAAACGTTGGCACCAAATCACATGAGATATATGTTTTTATTAATTTAGTTGTAAGCTCTAGAGTATAAGGTCAACTCAACCTGAGGTGAGCCCCATCACCTTTTATATTACAGATGAAGAACAAAGTACTCATAAACGACAAAAAATACACCTTACAATGGTTTTAAGCAGTAAAAGGACTACTATGAAAACAATGAAAAGGATCCAAGTGAAAAATAAAAAGGGGATATGAAAAAAAAAGCATAAATAGTGGGAACTAAACACCAAAATGCTACTGTGACAGAATTTGCTAATGACATTGCTGTCTCAAGTAGCAGTATGAATGCCAAAAAAGCTATGCAGCAAATTTAATCTATAGATTTAATCCGGAAAATACGAAAGGAATTATATTTTCATACCAAAAATGAAAAAAAAAATGCCTAATGAATTCAAAACTAACAACAATAGTATTAAATTATCGACTGACTTAACATATCTCGGTATTCACTTCGACAGACATTTCAAATTTACTAGAAATTGTGACAAAAAAATTAAAATATTAAAATCTAAGACGTACAGACGCCAAAATTTAATTCGGACAACAAACCTGTTTTTACGCCTAAAGCTTCTAGTCTATACAAGTATAATACGGCCGGCTCAGTTGTATGGTGCAACTCTGTCCGATCGTGTCAGCAAAACAAGTGGGAAAAGATCACAATATTTCCGAAATAGATTAATTAGAAAAACAGTAAGAGGGACCACGATGCAGAGAAAGAAGACATTGGATATACAAGCAACAATAAATTGATCAACAATATAACAATTTCTCGCAAAACGAAAAAAAAAATCATTTTTCGAAAAGTCCCAACAATTGGCAAACCCCCTTTTCAACAACTGATTACCAGCCAAAATTCCAAAACGTTGGCAACAACTCACATGAGATAGATGCTTTATTAATTTAGTTGTAAACTCTAGAGGATAAGATTAACTCAAGCCTGAGGTGAGCCCCATCACCAATATGGTTTTTGTAGATCTGACACCACTGGATTTTTTGTTTGGGGTGAGATTAAACAAGAAGTATATGCAAGTCAGGTCAATGATCTTAATTCTTTACGAAGAAGGATAATCGAATCTTGTGAAACAAAAACACATTTCCAGTGTCATTCTATCACTGCTGCTGTTGAAAAAAAGATGCCGAGCCTGTCTTAATGCTCAAGGAAATCACTTTGAACAGCATTTAATATGACTTTAATGCTTACGTTTAATTAATAAAGTAGTTGGAACCAATAAATATTTACATAATATAACGTAAATATTTAAACAAAGTGTTAGCGGACATACCTTTATAGGATTTTATTTCTTGTTTTGAGGTCCTTAATTCATATATTCAGTTTGGCCACTTAACTCTGAAACAACCTGTATACTGAAACAAAATAAATAAAGTAATCATAAGTAATACATCTCCGGTATGTAACGCTCTGGTAAAACCGGCTGGAGTCGAATAATTGAAGTGATTTGGCATATGGATTGAAATATATCAAAATCTAAAAACCTGACCTACATACTGTAAGAGAGAGAATCGTTCATCCTTTCATCCTCTCTGTATAATCTACCATTCTAAATTGTATCTTATCTTGACGCCGTATTAGAGAGGCAAAAAGGGAAAAAGAAATAGTGCTTAAATGGAAATAGTGGGAAATAGGGATTCAAATATTTCAGAAACTAAACATCAGACCTACATACAGTAAGCGAAGGAATTTATCAGCATTTCTTACTCTCTGTAATGGGCTATTATTCAAAACTACATCTTAACACGACGGCGAATTTTAAGGAAAAAAAAATTGTATCGAAAACCATATGATACCGAGTTTTATTGAAGATATGGATTAAAATATCTCAGAAACAAAAAATCGAACCCCCATACTGTAACGGAATGAAATGTTCAAGATTTCCTCCTCTTTATTATAAGCTATTATTTATAATTTATATTTCATATTATTTATCTCGTGTTGTTGACGTTTTCACTTATATCGTTTGCTCTAAATCACAAACCTTATTTTTTGCTGTTATTTTTTGGTATGAAGAAAATATCAATCCTCTACCAACTCAATTTTTCACCTCCTTTTTAAAACAAACATGGACCATAAAGCGATTTTCCTTTTTAAAATAAATATAATTTTGGTTTATTATTTTCAATAATGAACCATTGTGATAGACCAAACAATTCAAAAACTTAACCCCTTCTCAAAATTTGAGGTTTCACGTTTCAGGATGCGTAGAATTCGAAAAACGAATAAAAATTTTTTTTCCGCCCGCCGTGTTTTCTCCGAAACTACTAGACTGATTTTTTTCTAATTTTGATATAAAATCAGAGGTCACCCAAGGATGATCCTCCTTCATCGGCATTAAAAGTTACGAGAGATGGTAAAATTAAATTCCGAATAACTCAAAAATTTTACACTTTTTTGTTGATATTGTTTTTAAAAGTTTACTGTATTTCCTAAAAAAAAAAAAAAAAAAAAAAAAGCTAAAATCGGACAATTAGGAGCAAAGATATGGTCTCCTGTTTTTTTAATATGTTCTACTCCAAATTTTATAGCCTTTGTTTGGTATTTAAATTTTGAATGTGTTACTGAATAAATGCTTTTTTTTTAGCATATTACTAATGATTAAAAAAAATTTAGTCCAATAGTTGGAATCATCTTTTATTTGTAACTAGAAAGGTAATGTTATTTTAGATGTATAATGGTTAGGAAATAATAAAGCACTGTTGAATAATTTACAGCGTTTTTCTTGTCTTTAAATGCTTATTCTCACCTGTGCCTGATATTACGTTAATAAATAATAAAATTGGGTTAATAATTAATTATTAATTATTGTCTGGGTGAAATATGAGCTGCTTATTATTTAACGACAAAGGGGGGGGGGAGGGATGATTTGATCGCTATTCTTCCAACGCGGAGGGAGGGGAGGGGGGGACCCCATCCATCGAGAAGGCGGTGACAAATAAACCGATCATCCGCACTCACCCACTCCACCAACATTTTTCCTCCCGAGCTCCACTGTTGGAGTCTTCCTCTTCGTTATCTGGTTGAGGCCATCCAGCGGTCCAATCTTCTATCTTCACTTTTAAATCTCACACATCTCATTTCTGACTCTGGTATATTTATCTTTGCTTAGGATATAAGAAAAATAATTTATTTCGAATAATATGGATTATTTATGTTACATACAGTAACGGTCATATAAGGTCAACTATTCACTTTAATAATCACAATGGTACCCAAGAGATGATTTAACAAAATGCAGCAACTAAAGAGGTATCATAGTCCTTCCTGTTGCATATAAAATTTTTGCGGTGTTAGAATAGAATAGAATAGAAAATAAACTTTGTTCTGGGACGAGACCCCAAATAATAACAATTATGAATAACAAATAAAAACCACATCTAGCCAAAAATTGCATTAATCAATTTTTTTTATCTGATTTTTTTTATTTTAAGTGTTTTTATTTTCATTTAAATAATGTTTCTTTTTTTTTGCAAAATGGTGAATTTTTTTTTGTTTTAATATACTTTGTCGTAAAATCGTCAATACTCCTTGGTTTATTTCAAATCACACCATCACACAGACATGAACATACCAAAAGTAAAATCCTACATACACAACAAGTACATAACATTTCATTCTTCAACTCTCAATCATCCAAATTCACTCGTTCTATCTCTATCTTCCTCCCTATTACCTGGTGAGCCTCACCGACGACTGAAAAGGGAGTGGCCTAGAGATCTTCTGCTAGCAAGTTAAAAAAATACCAATAATACAAGAAGATAAAATAAACTCCAACAGATTTGCTTGATACGTTACAACGCAGTGGCAAATTTAATGATAAAAATAAATAAATAAACTATAAAAATATACTTTCTCTGAAGATATTGTATATATTCTTTAATTTTGATTCCTTCTGCGCAAGGAATCAAAATTAAAGAATATATACAATATTTTCAGTGAAAGTATATTAAAACAAAAAAAATGTAACACCATTTTGCAAAAAAAAAAATTTAAATGAAAAGAAATCAGGTTAAATAAAAAACAAAATGTTATAAGCACTATTGGTTGATTCTTAAAATTAAAACTCAAATAATTTCAACAACCATTCACCTCAGTCAAAATTTGATTCATAGTATTTATTTCACTGTAGAACGTCATTTTGAAATTTGAGAAGGAATCGAGATATTTTAATGAGGATAAGGAAGAGGCATGGCGGATATCAGATGGCAAGGAATTCCAGAAGGCAGTGGATCGGAAAATAAAGGAATATTCAAATGCCTTAGTTCTATGGGAAGGGATATAAAGGTCGGAAACACGGGATCTTTTTTTCTGGGAGTGGACCACGGGTTTGAATCGTAGGAGATTGTAGATGTAGGAAGGGTGTCTGGTGTTGATCATTCGGGATAGGAAAGATTCAAGAAAATATTGTCGGCGGGAAAAAGGGAAGAGCCACTTTCATCATGTTTAGTTTTGATGGGCATTAACTTTTTTTTAATAAACACGATTTTTGTTAAATAATTTTATAAAAAATATCTAGGAATATGTATAAAAACGATTTTCAAACAATTTTTTAAATTAAACAATAATAATATTTTTTTTACATATTCATTCCTAATTGATATTTTACTTTTAGACTATTGCAATACGCGTGAACACGAACTTCGATGTAAGAAATTCCAATTAAATAACCATCCGATTTAGTGAGGGCAGAACAGTTTAAAAAAAACAATCATTTGAAAATATGCTAGAATTTAATTGAACTTTAATTAAAACGCTCGAATTTTTAGAGTTTGCGTAAATAAAATAGTTGTATGTTACGATGAGATGAAGCTACTTACGATGTTTTAGGCGCATGTTAATAATTAAATAAAAACGGGTCTGTATATATATACCACGGAATATATTGAGAACATACTCCGGCATCGTCAGCAAACATAGAAATAAAGTAAAAATGAGGATTGTATGATGTCATGCAAATAAAAGTTAAAGGTGTGAAAAACTGAGCCTTGTAGAGTTGACGCATGGATTGGTCTTACGCATGGATTGGTTAATTTTATGTTATTTATTTAACTGTAAATATAGGGTCGTTAAGAAAGGAATATAGAATATCGCGTAGGTATTTAAAAAAAATATATATTAACACAATAACTTTTTTCCAGATAAATGAACTTGTAATGTTGAAAAGGAAAAAGTGTTATTTAAAATAGTTAAAGGGAGTAGAAAAGATTAAACCGGAGAGTAGAGGAGACGAAGGGATTGGAATGGTGTGGATACACAAAGGAGATGCATTATTCTCACAGAGATCGGGCTTGAGGCAAAGGCTGTTCCTAAAATTGCTTTCCTTCCCTTCAGACTTTTTATACTCTCCTTCGGATCTTCCTATATTACTCGATATGTTTGACCCCATCACCTCCAATACTCTTCCATAATATATCACTTGCTACATCAATTTCATCTTAGTAATATATTTAATTTTTTTTTTATTCGTACAAATTCCGAAAGTAATTTATTTTTGCACGATATCTAAGATTATTTAAGAATAAATGGTTTTGTACAAACATGCATTAACTCTTTACAAATATGCAATGACAATGTCTGGGAGATTGGTATCATTTGCATTTCATTTTATGATGCATACATAATCAACTTTAAATGCAATAATGGCCTATTGTTTCCAAATAGATAGCTCTAATGTAGTTATGGAGTAAATGAGCAACATCACAGTAAAATGGAGATATGCATGTTGCAATGAATCGATATATATTAGTATACGCAGATGAAGCTGTCCTTCGGAGAAATCGAGGGAAAATTGAGGTTCTGATGTGAATACTGGAGCAAAACAGTATAAAAATAAGTGAAGATACACTAAAATACACAGAAGCAAGCCGAAAAATCCAAACCAGTATAGGTTATAGGTTCTGCGTGAAAGAGAAATTATGTCGAAGTGTAGACAGATTCAAATACTTCCACTTCAGAAAAACCTCAATAAATGACCAACGGTCAAATAGACCAGTATATAACTAGGGCAAACATAGCTTTTATTCGGTTATTTCTTTTTTTTTCATATTCGACAGTATTTGATTCAGTATTTAATTTGCATTTGATTCAGTATTTAATTTGCATTTGATTCAGTATTGCATTTGCAGTATTTAATTTTTAAATTAAAATTTACAACTGTAAAAATATATACAACCAGTAAATCTGCTATAGGAATATATAGGAACATATATATGAAAATACTTGTGAAGAAGCCACCCATTGTTAAAACTTCAAAGATAAATTAATTTAGGATCTTCTTTTCAGATGCTTCGGAGGGTTGTCAGGAATTTTATTTTATGAAAGGTTGCGAACTAGAGGATTGGGTTGACCAAAGAGTATGGAATTAAAAGAGGAATATCTAGTTCGGGGCAAGTCCTCCACAAGAGGAATGTTGAGGTCTTTATGGATAATTTTATTTGTTACCTAATAAGAAGCATTTAGGATTTCGAATTATAAGGATCGGATACGGGAAGAATTCGATATTTTTGTAGAGCCTCAAAGATCAATACCATATGTCCAAATGGGCCAAAGTTAAATTAAATTAGATGGAAAAGAAAGACACTAATAAAAAAAATAAAATTTAAAAAATACACGAATTATAATAAATAAATCAAAAAAACCTGTATCATCTAACAACTTAAAACATCTAATGATATAACGATGATAAATGAGTAATCTTGAATTGTTTATTTTAAAAAAGTAAAGTATTTCATTGAAAAAGATTTTAACGAAATAAACCTCCGCGGTTCATTGGTTGGCTTTAAAGACAGGGATTTAATTGTTTTTCGTTTTTTTGTCTACCGTCCAGGTTTTATTTTTTACTCTATAAGAGTTCTCTTTGAGTTTTAAAAATAAAAATCCTGTCGCGAAATTTTGTTATCCATCCTTCGAGCTAGTATTTCTCGTACTGCAACATGGTTCTTCATCACACTAGGTTTTTGTTTTAGCATAGAGCGGCAAATTAAATAATATACAAATATGTCTACCTTTGCCTATTCTTTATTTTAATTTTATATCTAGATAACTTTGTAATTTAATTTATTCCTAATTATTTATAATGTCAGACAATTGTTATTAAATTGTTCATTGTAGTTATTCTAATTACTGTCCAAGAATAAAATTTAGTTTTGCTCTTCTTTTTCTTACCTTCCTATTGGATTTGGTGTAGTCTTGTAATAAGGAATGTTAACATTCGTTTTTGTTTCTATTTAATTTTTTTTTCATAATTTTGTTTATTCATATTTTTATAAAAATATTTATATGTTAATCACAGTAGTTAAAAAAAACTATTTACATTTTTTCGCTAATAATCATGCGGTATAGATTACATCAATGAAATGAAACTTTAATTAAAAATAAAAAGGCAGATACAACGAAGAAAAGCTTTTCAATTACTTTATGCAAATACTTTGTTCATTGTTATCCTAAAAAATAAATTATAACAGTGATTTATATCATTTATTTATTTCCATAAATCTCTTTGAGCTAACTTTCATTGGAATTTTAAATTGAATAATGGCTTGTAAAAACTTGAAAAGTTTTTCAACTCATTTATTCAACCACTCCAGCCAGCAACAGCGAAGCAACGTTTTATATATAATATGTTCAATAAAAAATTTTTAATGAATTAAAGTTTTCGTTTTTACTCTGTGAGTATACCAAACCTATTTATTATTTTGCTAGTTTGAAATTCAAAGGGTTTTAGCACAACCAAGCTCCAATATAATATATAGACTTTTCTTAAGTTTGATATTATAAGTTTTATGGATTATATCTTACTATTTTTCTTTTTTTTTTTATCACGAAATTTACGACTATATAAAATTAAATATATACATCCAGTAAATGTGATAAAGAAAAATACATTGACATCATGTTACGGGCTTTAATTTAGAAAAAATCGTTTCCGCAACAAACTTGCCGGATGCTCAGTGGAGAGGGAAAGGTTCACAAAAATTTTTTTTTTTTAAATAATCAAGAGTCAATTAAATATTACTAAATATCTAACAAGTGCCACGCTATTTGATTAATTGAATTTGGAAAATATCGAAAACCATAAAAAAAAAATTAAATAAATTTAATTTAAAAAAAACGATTAGGACGCGGAGTGAGCTACGAACTATTCCTATGGGTTGAAAAACATATGCTAATTAATCTCATAACCTATCGAACCTTCTTACTTGATTAATAATGACTTTTCCTGATCCCTCGAATAGAGTTTTACATTTCCTTATTAAACCTAAAAAAAAAAAAAAAGAAAAAAACAATACAACATATACGTAAAACTTGAAAACTAACTGAAGCAAAAGAAGAAAATAAAACTGGTTATTATTAATACTAATGACGAATTTACTTTTTTCTTTTGATTTAAATAACTGTTAAAGGAAATGAAAATTATAAACAAGAAATTAGATCCATAAGAAAACAAATAAAATACAATTAACTTTAACTATCAAAGAAAAGAATATAAAATTATTATAAAACTATATTTTAATCTGTTTATTGAATAATAATACAATCAGCCACTGCTGGAGGGCTATAAGCATTAGGGCTACAAGTTCTCATTCATACGATATATACAAATAATAAAGAAATAAATATAAATATAATAAGTAAATAAATAATACTGGTGAAGAGTTTATAAAACTAAACATCAATACAAACATTTGTGAAATTAAAATAGATAGGAAAAAAAAACTTATATGTACATATTTACAAAATATTAATGGTTTAACTCAGTCTAATTGGCACATTGGGTTATCTGAAGAAGCGGGAACTTATTCGAACTACCGTCGTCAGGATCTCCCCAGTCTATCTTCTCAAGCTGTCATATGTTCAATCATCAACTTGTAAAATCAAACGGCACTCCTCGCTGATAATCACAGGTTCGTGGATAGGAAAAGAAAATCCGATGTACACCGTAAAACTAAAGTATTTCACACAACCAAATCCTTAGCGTCCCTTTTGTTTTTCCTCCCAATCAGGTGTTAGATATTCCAATTCGAAATAAATGCATAAAAATAAGACTTATTATAAATTAATACGTATTATTAAAACTAATACTAATTAATTAATTTTATCTAACCCTCTTCGAGGTAATAAAAAAACTAATTTTTTTTATATTTTATTTTTTGTCACAATCATAAGGCTTGTTGAAAATCTACCAATTGATAGCACTCTAATAAAGCATCTAAATTAGAATATCACGAGGCCATTCTTTAAAGCTAAATAAATTAAATTCTAATTTTTATCAAACAGAGTTAAAAAGATACCGACATTTTGTGAATGACAGTGCAAAATTTACTGGACGTTTAAAATCGTAACGGACGAATATGTGTTAAGTATTCTATTTAAACAAATGCCTCATTATCTTACTATGAAACTAACATTAACAATTGAATTAACATAATTAATAATTTAAATAATCAAATTAGTATCTTTTTAGTTCATAATGAAGTCATTACAAATAGAAGATTTATAATTTATCAGTAAATTATTTTCAAATCGTCCAAGCCATTTCTAGCCATGTCAACTTCAAGAACACCCCATCTTACTTCAAATCGATGTCCCAAGAATCCTAATTACATACTTTGAAGTTTTGATCAGGTAAGAAAACCCAATAGCGGGTGCTTTCCCCTCCAGTGGGCGGCGCCTAATTGACAAAGTGACAGTGACTGGACCCTCTCAAACAAAGAGAAACTGTTTCCAATTTACTTAAGTAATTAACAGAGCTAGGCGTCCAATTACCATTACAGTCGGGAAGAACCTACTCTCTCCTCTTGCAACCATATTGCCAATTATAGTTTTAAGCCCTAATTTCCAATATATATATATATATATATATATATATATATATATATATATATATATATATATATATTACATTTAAAACATAAATCATTAAAAGATTATAACTTTAACTGGAGTTTAAAATTTTATTTCTGTCTTTTGAGAAAGTAAATAATTAAAATAATAAAAATTGAAAAATATAATAATTAAATTTATAAAATGCATTTAAATTGAAAAAACATCAAAATGAAAAAAAAAGAATTGTATTGAAGTTTATAAATTATTTTTTGTTTACGGGATTCATGACCATTGTCGAAACATTATCAAGTACAACAGATAAACGGCTAGAAACACTCAATGGCTTACTTTTTCCGCTAGTTAAAATAATCTATATTTACTTCTGCAAATATACCTTTCAGGCGTTCTGTTACTACATATTTTAAGATAAATAAAAAGTTATCTTTATTATATGAAAAGTGTAATGTCAATATTATTTGTGTTTTTTATCACTTTAATTCAGTTGTTGTGACAAAACTATTTAGCTCGCGCCTCTTGTCCCGGAACTTAAAAAATAGAATCTATAAAACCATTGTGTTACCTATAGTTCTCAAATTGGCCGCTTACATTAACGTCTTAAGGTTTTTTAAAATAAAGTATTGCGTAGAATATTCGGACCAAAGAAGGATGAATTAACTGGAGAGTTCAGAAGGTTACACAACGCCGAATAGCGTGAACTGTATCCGGGTAATATAATTGAGGTGATTTCATCCCAGCTAATCAAAAGGGCTGGTAAAATTATAGGGCTTAGTAGCGAGAGAATTCCTAAAAGGTTAATATTCTCTGTACCAAATGATAAACGTCCGAGGGGTGATCCGAAGCGAAGGTGGGAAGATTGCATTTAAGCCTATCTGAAGGGACTAGGTTTGCGGTTATGGTCCTCTGGCTAGGATATTCTTCTTGACTTCGGCCGGGATTGTTTTCGCTTATCTTACGAACTCTCTAAAATGGTAATTTTTAAAAATACTTGGATGGGAGTCAAATATATGTAAAGATAGAAACAAATATAAATAATCATTATATCTAACATAAAGCTATCGGTCACCAGGTTCCATGACCGCAGCTAACGTGTTATCTCCAATCTCTTTTGGAGGGATTCGTCAGCATATGGGATGGTGTGTTATAATTTTCAGCTTCTCTGTTATCTTCTAGATATCTACGCAGAGCCGGCCATTTTATACTGAATTTCAAGGAGTTGGACCACTGCGATCGCGAAGGTATTTATTTGTAAGATATTTATTGGCTTTCAGGATCTCCTTAAAATGACAAACGCTCTATATACAGTTACCCCATGCTCTAAAAGAATTTTCTCACACTATCATAGAGCTCCCACGTTTCAAGGGACATTATCAACAACCAGAATTTCAGCATATTTGATGATTAGAAACTCGTTGAGAATTATTTTTTTTAATTTTTAACTTTATTTCTTTACCCACACCTGTCATAAGCAATAACAATTATCGGGTCTACTGTCGGTAAGAGTACAGGTAGTGACTTGATCGGCGTGATGGAGAGGAATGCCCAGCGGCATCTCTTCCTGTCTTGATTTTAGCATCTTTTTAGGAGAGGAAATCCCTCATCCAGCTCTTTTTGAGCCTCATAAGTGTGTTTTCGGGCACGGTAAATGTAGCCATACTTTTTATAAGTGCGTTAGTTTGTCCATGTATGTTATTGTGAAATCGCTTGTAGTTTGTCCGTATGTGATCGTTAACTGTTGGCATTTGAAGGTCTTTATGCAATGTAATGTTTAGTTATGATCCTGAAAGTTTTGGATTGAAAAGTGTGTAGTTTTAGTAGGGTCGTTTTGGCTGTCCCGTAAATTTAGTAATTAAGTAGGTAATTGTAAGTGTTTGGTTTTTGTTTTAAGTTTAATTTTGGGCGTCTTGAGAGAAGTAAGTATAACAGTCGTAGTCTGAGGTTTAAAGTTTTTTCTTTTTTGTTGATATGTGGACCCCATGTCATTCTTCTGTCGGATGTCAGTCCAAGATATTGTATTTTGTCTGTTTGAGGAATTTCGGCATTGTCAATTTAAATAGGGGGGCATGTTCCGCGTCGAAGAGGGAAAGTGATATGTTGCGATTTGTCTCTGTTGAGTCGCATTTTCCAGAGTTTGCACCAACCGTTTAGTTCGGTTAAATGATGTTGTAAAGTCCGTGAGGCGTGTTTTGGATTATTAATAGATATAATATTTTTTTTTTATTTATGATATAATAGTTAATCATTTATTATGAATTTGATGAAAATGGGAGGTGATTAGAACTGCAAGATGACAGTAATTCCCCTTATTTTTCTAATTCTTTGTTTATTTTTCATTTATCTTAAAAAAGCATAAAGGGACTAAATGAAAAACGGACCCTAGAGAATGAAAAGCAGAAAATGAAAAAACATGAAACAAATTAAGATAAGAATATAATTAATGAGAACACCCCCTGCCTTCAGGAAGCTTCCGACGAGCGCGGATAAAACGGGAAAAAATGCTTTAGAGAAATAGCCGTTATCAGTTAGGCTAAACTAAATAGAGGCCCTTATTTCAGATTTCATCTCGGAATATAATTATACTTCCAAGGAAATTATAAACTGTTACTCTAACTGAATAAATAAATTATAATTTAGCAAGCGTAGGCTTTTGTTTTACGTAAAAACGAAAATTCTGGCGCATCCTGTACATCACACAACACCCACTTACCACCTTACGTAAATTATTAAATTTCTTAATCAACTGGCTCAATTTTAGCAGAAATCTCGAAATAAAGAGAAAGGAAGACATCATCAAAGCTTTTGATAAGGTATGGAGGAATAATTTTCAAGTTCAATATTTTTTTTTCTTTGACTTAATATTCAATGTTACTTCTAAAAGCCAGACACTTCATATTAAAAGAAAACCAAAACTAATATGTGTACTTCAGACCACCCGATATAATTGAAAACATCAACAAGGCGAGATTAATAATATGAAATAAAAATTATAAATAATAGCTCATTATAAATAGGATGAAACGTTAAACATTTCCTTCGCTTACAGTATGCAGGTTCTACTTAATTTTATTATTTTCAATAATGAACCATTGTGATCGAACCAAAAATTCAAAAACTTAACTCCTTCTCGAAATTTGAGTTTTTAGGTTTCAGGATAAGTAGATTTCGAAAAACGAATACAATTTTTTTTATCCGTTCGCCGTCCGCGCATTTTCTCCGAAACCACTGGCCCAATTATTTTCAAATTTGGATTTAAAATTAGAGGTCGCCCGAGGATGATCTTCCTTCATCGACATTTCTCTCCTCCATTTCCTTTCAAGATGACGACTGAAAAACCTGCGTTGCTAGAGACTGTAGCTCCTAAACGAATGTACCGATTTCAATCAAACTTCGCTAAAGTCTTCTTCTCAATGCCCTTTAAATTTATTTATATAACGTACTTCAACTAAAAGAAACTTAAAAAAAATTTTACGAGGGATGTTAAAATTACATTCCGAAAAACTCAAAAAGTATACACTTTTTTTTGTGGAAATTGAATATCCACTTTTTTTTTTTTAAATCTTATTTATTGAAAAATATTACAATCTGTCTCAAGGACATTTATAATAGTGTTCACAGATCACATTCACACTCTATGTACAGTAAATAAAATAAATTATACAGAAAAATAACACATATACAATAAATAAGAATAAAATAACCTAAAAATAAATGAATAAAAAGAACACATACATACCTGTATACAATATTTACAATCTGGTGAGGGAACTCCGAACCAGACTTTTCCATCCAAGTGTGGAGGGAAAAGCATGGCTCCAGGAGATCCCAGCACTTCTCTCTCAACCGCGTCACTGGGGCTAAACCCATTGGAGATTGAGCAAGAGTGCTTAAGCCACATACACTCATGTCGTGAGTGGAGAATCTGGTAATATCCACTATAAAAAAAATATATATATATATATTGAGAATATTCACTATTAAATTTTTATTTTAAATTTTACAGAATTTCCCAATAAACAAAAAATAATCGTTAAAATCGGACAATTAGGAGCAATGATATGGTCTCTAGATGTTTTTTATATGTTATACTGCAAAGGTTATATCCTTTGTATTGTTTTTTTTGATTTTTGAATATGTTATTGAAGTAATGTTAATTTTGTTAGCATATTACTAATGATTAAAAAAAGAAAATTTGATCCAATAATTGGAATCATCTTTTATTTCTTTTTCTTCATCACTAGGTAGGTAATGTTGCTTTAGATGCATAATTGTTTGGAAGTAATAAACCATTGTGAAATAATTTTCACCGTTTTTAATTTCTGTGCATCCATATCTTTCATAAATAACTTTATCATTTCGTTTCCGACAATTGTTTTTTTGTTTGCGCCTCTCTAACATTGAGTTGGAATTTAGAATAATAGCCCATTACACAGAGGATGAAATGCTGAACAATTCCCTCGCTTACAGTATGCATGTCCGATTTTAACTTTCTGAGATTGTTTAATTCATCAATAAAATTCGTTATCGTTTGGTTTCCGACGGTTGGTTTTCAAAGGAAATGAATCATGATAACTCATGAAATGTGTTCGAGTAGGGATTCTACAAGGCAGTTTACTGAGAACGTTATTTTTCAATATTGTTGTTCAATTATACCTGAGAGTCCACGGAATACAATAGATAAGACCGTTGCAATAGCTGGAGAATGGTCGTTGAGGCGAATATATTCAAAGTAAGTAAAGTCAACTTAAAAACAAAATTAATTATTTTAAATTCATACAGGCAGGATAATAGTTTTAAATAATTGAATATCAATATTTTAACAGAAATTTAATTACATTAGTGAGTGAAAGTTGTGAGATGGACGGTATACCAGATATATATATATATGTTGTTTTCTTTACAAAACTGGAGGCAAATCTCTGTTTTCCTGTAACAAGCCTCAGCTTAATTAATATGGACTTACTCAACATGCAAGTTTTTATAAAAGTGGAAAATCCGTTGTGCAGAAGGAGGCATATAAAAAAAAACATGTTTTAGCCGCAAGTACAGATCCCTTTTTATCAAATTATTAACAACCACCTGAAACTTCGTGAATAGCTTCATATCATCGTAACCTAAACCTATTTTATTTAAGAAAACACTTGGAATTGGGACGTTTTCAATATGGAAATCGGCAAATAAGGTCTGTTAAATAAGGTACTAAAAATCCATAAATACTCATTTGCTTTCCGCTAGGGTTGTAAGAAGTAAGAATGTAATCACAAAATCGCGAAAGAAGATGGCATAAAAAATTATTGGTCCGTTTCGCGTGATTAACATGCCAAAATAACGAGGTTATATGGACCAAACGGTCCAATAGTTTCGTAGGCCACCTTTTTTCTCGATTTTTTAATCAAATTATCTAAGTGGAAAGAAAATTTACCTTATAATGTAACTTATTAACTAAACAAAGTTTGCCGATCTCCTGATTGAAAAAGCTCCAATTCCGAGAGGTTTCGTAAATAAAATAGTTGTAGGTAACAATGAGATGAAGCTTTTCATATCTACTGGACTGAAGATCCTCACTTAACTTACGAAACAAGCGACTGATCTACAACACCATACTGAGACCAATTTGGATATATGATGACATGCAATCAGTATTTGAGGCGTTTACTATCAAAACCATCTCATTCAGTATTTTTCTTAAATTTACTTTTTTGTATATTTTGAAAGATTAGAGGATCCTTCATAACCTGATGAAGGGATATAGCTCAAATCCAGCTCATTCCAACACAAAATTAGATGAAAAGGTTTGCCCTCTGGAACAAATCCAGCTTGTTGTGGGAATGGCATTTCAAGTTTTCAGCAATCAAACGCTTTTCGTTGAAAAGAAATTCAGGCAATGAATGAAGCTACTACAATTCAGTTTGTGCGTATAAAACCATACGAACGAAATAAGCTATAGAAACTGAGGCCCGATCCCCTGCCTGCTTATGTGGTGGTGGCTCCCTTAAAGATTCGAGATGTAGAAAAACTTCTTCAAAAACAGTTTGGAGTGGAGTGGGAAATCATTGATAACCTTGGTTATTACCAGGACGTGTTTAAGCACGGCAACCAAGGAAGGCCAGCAGAAGAAAACTAAGAATGTGAGCCGATATATTACGGCGACGAAAATTTCATTTTAATAATGAGCCTTTATTTTCCTTTCTCTCCTTGCTTTCTATATTTTATTTACAATATTGTTTTCCTATAAAAAAAAACGTTCTGTTCCATTCGGCGTTACTATTTATGACCTTTTTCATGTTGTACCAAAGTTATGTCTCAACTGTGGATTTTCAGATTATTTGAAAAAGTTAAGTGGATTTCATTTATTTAAAACTCGTAAAGACACAAATAATAACTGGTAAACTGGAAAAATTTTCGCACAACTTAATTGAACAAAAAAACTGAAAAAAAACCATGAAAAATCGTGTTTTTGCATCAAAATCAGCTCATTCCAACCTAATTAGTGTAATCACGCCCAAGGTAATGGACCTGGAATGAAAATGAAAATCTAATCAAATTCCAGGCGGTTATACCTACAATTATTTTTTTTTATTTCTTATCACATTTACAACTGTATCACATAAATACATCAAGTAAATTTGGATATAATAGATATAATGACATGAATACACATGTTGAGAAACTACCCATTGGTAGCACTCTAATAATATGACTACATTAGGAGATCATGGGGCCATCTTCTTTTCAGACGACTCGGAGGGTTATGAGGAATTGAATAGGAAGCAAGGTTAGAAACAAGACGGTTGGGATGGTTATGAAGTTTATTATGGAATAACAGATATCTGGATTGGGCCAGATCTGATATATAAGTAACATTAAGGTCATTGTGGATGATTTTATTTGTAACAAAGTAAGGAGCATTGAGGATTTTACGAAGGATTTTGGATTGAATTGTAAGGATTGGATACGAGAGGAATTTGAAGGTTTGGAGCCTTATGGCTCAACTCCGTAAGTCCAAATAGGCCTTATAATAGTCATGTGAATAAGTCTTTTGTAATTAATTGGAAGGTTAGAGCGTTTGTCTTGTAAGTGTTGAAGTAGTCGGAAACGTCGAGCTGTTTCTTGTCGTTTCAGTCTGGTATGAGTTCCAAGTTAAACGTTTGTCCAGGTGGAGTCCTAGGTAACAAAAAAAATTTTTTAATTTAGTTTTAGAACTGTGGACGTGAGAAGATTTTGTCTCTCCTGTAAAATTTCCAAAAATGGAATGAGCTGGATTTGATAGCAAACGCCTCATTTAAGATAGCATACATTTTTAATGTATTTGATTCACATTGAGAATTTTTAATGTATTTGAATGCCATTGCTAGAATTTACAGTTGCGTAAAACAAAAAAAAAAGTGGTATCTCCCTAGTTAGAAAAAATGTTTATAGTAGGGTCGTAGAAAATTTACAAAGTGTGAAATGTAACCGAGGATTTGAGTTATGACAGTACCCAAAGGCTGTAGGAACAGAAATGTCTTGCCCGACCCCCCCGTCCCCCTCGCGATGCCATTGCTAAAGAATACATTAGGACGCATAGCCGCAGAGGGAGCTCCCATGGTTCTCGTAAATATCCCAATCATAGTCCTATCCCTAAAGCTGAAGCATTAGTTTTAATTTAGCTGCGAAGGATGGGGTTATGAGGGAGCTAACTTTTAATCCCAGGCTACAGTTCAATTTTGTCTGTTCGACTGTTTCATAGTGTTTCCTTCTATTGATTTTTTTTTTCTATTAAGGTCATCCATCTATTAATAATTCTACGGTTTTCCTACAGTGTCGAAAGAAAAAAGCATGGTCAGCTCTTATTTCCTATTTTTTTTTCTGTTGTGTAAATAAGGAAAAATAAATTCACAGCTTCAGTTCATTATTATGAATAGAGCCCGGGGATCTTCGTGCGGTAAACATCCAAAAAATGTGCAGCGAAAACCTCAAAATCGTGCAGTAATAATCAAAAATATGTAAAAATTTGTAATAAACACCTAACGACGTACACCCATTTTGTTTAGTACACCAAAATATTAATGCATCGAAATCAGATCAAACCTAGTGTTGACCTTCTTAATTAAAATAATTTGAAATAAGAGTCAAAAATTGAAGTTAACATTTGAAAACAACCAAATTCCTCATACGGACACTACCTTGGTCTTACCTTTGACAGAAGGATGACATGGGGCCCAAATGTTAAAATGAAACGGAAGACCCTCAACAGACGACTCAAACTACTTTACTCACTTTTTCCAGATCTTCAAAACTAGAACTGCGACCGAAAATAAATACATGCCTATACTTACTTACACCAATATCGACTTACTCCTCACAGATATACGGTATAGCTAAGTATACTCACTTAGACAAACTTTAAACATTCCAATAAAAAATATTAAGACTTATAACTGAAGCACCTTGGTACGTGACAAACAAAACCTTACATACAGACTTCCTTCTGCCTACAGTTGACCAACACATAAGAACTCTTTACAAACGACTTCACAATAATTTACAAGGGGATACTAACGTACTAATCAGAGATATGGATACAGCTGACATACCCATCAATATGAATAGCAGACTAAAAAGGCGCTGGATGAGTGACCTCCTTCTTTGAAAAAACATCGTAATTGATTCAAGCCAGGGATGAAGTACTGCTGGGTGCTATCCTTCCCCATGCCTAACATGCCAGTTTCATTACTTTAATCAGACCAACTGCTGATTGTTATCAGTTGTCGACAGGTGCAGATTAATATTCAAAGATAAAAAAAAAAACCATTCATGCTTGTTTTAGGTGATTTTTTTTTAATATTATAAAATAAGGCTGTGTTTTATGTAAGACTGTGGCCGAAACGTAGGTATGTAAATTGAAATAAATATGGTGAAGAAATAAAACACAGCTATCTTTTATAATAATAAAAAAAAAACAGAAAAGTTAAAAAAAAAAACATTGAACATGAAATTCTTAAGAATTTAAGGGGAACATTAAGGATACATTGTAATACTTGAGATGTTCAAGCATTCAAATACTATTTTTTCTAGATTACTAAAATATATTTCTGGGACTTATGCTCTTTCTAAAAAAATTAAAATTAAAAAAAAGCATTCAATTACTTAGTAGTAATTCAAGGAAAGTTCATTGGAGTGTTCACTAAAAAAAAATTAAAATAAATGAATGATTTTTATTTTTTTCGAAGTTTCGATCCAATATTCAGGCCTTCATCGGCTAAAAAAAGACCAGGTAACAATATGAGAATCTATTAACTTATGAAAAAAAAATAACAATAAAAAATAATATTAATAATAATGTAAAGGAACATGAGATACAATTTATAACAGTAATAGAGGGAGACTTGTGAAATATATAATAACAGTATTAGAGAGCAACTAATAACAGTTACAATGAGAAACTTATGAACTTGGATAGGATTATTTTTTATTACCTGTTCCGCAATGAGAGCCGATCTGTGATTTCCGATCAAACCCGATTGATTTTTCATAGGCCGAACAGTTTTTTCATCCAATTTCGACTCATGATAATAAATTTTATATGTTTCTATTTGTCATAATTAAGTCGAATTTTCCATAGTTTTAATCAATGTTGTAATTTAAGTAAATGATGTAAAGTTACTGAGGCGTGTGTAGTGTCTTGATATTCTGTGAGAATTTTTGTGGCGTCTGCATAAGTAACTATTAATTAATGTTTTATAATGTTATAATTATATTTTGAAATGTGAACGTTAAAAAAAGATCTAAATTTTATAACCCTCCCAAAAAAATGAGTTTGATGGGTATCTGTCAGAGGGGTAAATCAATAGATGTAGGTTGCATGTTAGGGCAATAGGACACCAAAATGAAATTAACGTTAGATAATTTAACCCTTGGTGTGATATAGATCAGATTATGTTGGGTGTGGGAGTGGGGGAGGGGTCTCATGGATCGATATCAAATTACATTTTGTCTTCGTTTTATAAAATTGATTGAATGTAGCGATTAAAGCTTGTGGGTTAATCATCGGCGAATTAATAAGTAGATTAAAGCCAGGTTAACTAGAGGGCGTTGTGAATGCCAAATTATACGGGAAAGCTTTTCAATTTGGATTTGATTCACTTCGAATCATAAATCATGATTTCTGTATATGTATACATTATAGTATTATGTCAGTGAAGTTTTGATTTTATTTTTTGTATGAAGTTAAAGAGACTTTTTTTAAAATTTAATTATCTAGATGTCACATTTACCTGTTGTGTTTTTAATGTAATACAGTTGTAAATTTCATTAAAATTAAAAAAAACGCATTTTTGAACGCATTCACAACATATATACAGAGAACATAAAATTAACAAAAGTAAAATAATAATCAATAACTATGTATAATAAAAAATAAAATAACCTAAAGATAAGCAAAATAAAAACTCAGTCATACCTATATACAATATATACAATTAGGTCGGGAACCCCAAGCCAGGCTTGTCCCTCCAACTATAGAGAGAAAAGCAGGACTCCAACAGATCCCTGCTCTACTCTCTTAATTGCCTCACATATCTCATGTCTTGAGTGGAGAATCTGGCCATTGCCAGAACTCCAAGATATATACTACAAAAGATCTCTGGGCCACTGTCGCTTCAACCTTCGAGGAGGATTTTTGAGATTGAAGGAACTAGATAGAGATTGTACAAGTGGATTTGGATGATATTTAAGGTTCTGATGGAATTTGAAAAAAAATTCAGAAAGTTAAGAGACTTCGAATGATAATTATTCAAAGGATAAAAATTAAATGAAATAGCCTTTATTTATGAAATATGAAGTTACTATGTAAACAATAATATTTTATTTTAATATACCTACATGAATTTATAATAATATATAATTTTTTTTCATTTATTTACTCATGATTTACTGAGATATATTTCAACATTTATTCCTCAAAAATAACTTAATTATGTTTTTCTTTAAACATGCTTTTCAAAAGTCACCATGATTTCCCCTTAATTAATTATTTACTTAAGGGTACCCAATTTATTTGATTTTTTTTTTTTCGTCGTACCTATTTTCCTGCTACATGCAGCTTAGGAAAAGAGAACACTTAAATGATTTTATATCTTTATTATACGAAATTTAAGAACCTCTAATATAAATTATACGGACTAAATTTGGTCATATTATCAACATAAATTGAAATATTCATATGAAATAAATACTTCATGTTTTTTTTGTATTTAGACGTGTTTTGCACTTTTTTGCGGAGAGTGAATTAGATTGAGCCCTCAGCTTTGCGATGTGTAACGCTCGGGTAAAGTCGGCTGGAGTCGACTAATTACGTGTTTTCGCATATTGATTAAAATATCACAAACGATAGGCAAACGAAAAGGAAAAAAAAAAATGTGTCGAAAACCAAATAATAACTAGTTTTATTGAAGATGTGGATTAAAATATCTCAGAAACTAAAAATCAAACCTGCATACTGTAAGCAAGGGAAATGTTCAGCATTCGTACTATTTGTAATAGGCTATTATTCAAAATTGTATCTTAACCCGACGCCGTGTTAGAGAGGCGAAAAGGAAAAAAAAAGTTCGAAACCCAAATGATTTCTAGTTTTATTGAAGATGTGGATTAAAATATCTCAGAAACTGAAAATCGGACCTGCATACTGTAAGCGAGGGAAATGTTCAGCATTTCATCCTATTTGTAATAGGCTATTATTCAAAATTGTATCTAAACGTGACGCCGTGTTAGGGAACAAGTAAGAGAAAATTCACGACATCTATTTGAATCTGTCTAAATATTTTTATTTTTTTCAGAACTCCAAAAACTAGATAAACTGTTTTATTGATACTTTGTGTTGTTGGCTGAGTTACCGAGAATATTTTCAGTTGACATAATATACATTTTTCATTGTTTTTATTGAATAGTTCAATCTAAATACATACACACATATATATATATATATATATATATATATATATATATATATATATATATATTAATTAAGCCGATGTAGCGAGTTTTCCTTTACTCGTCCCACTATGCGACGCGTTATGGAAGCGATAAGAAAAAAATAGTGTCGAAAACCAAATGATAACTAGTTTTATTGAAGTTATGGATTAAAATATCTCTGAAACTAAAAATCGGAACTGCATACTATAAGCGAGGATATTGTTCATCATTTCATTCTCTCTGTAATGGACTATTATTCAAAATTTTATCTTAATGCGACACCATGTTATTGAGGCGAAAAGAAAAAAATAGACCTATTATTTATATTTTGTATTTTATATTATTAATCTCGCCTGGTTGATGTTTTCAATTATATCATACGGACTAAAGCACATACCTTAGTTTATTTTTTCTCTTTCCACTTAGGAATTTCTTCAATATGAAGTTTTCCTCAACCAAACGCCTGCTTCAGTATGTCTCGCCATCTCTTCCAATCCATGGCGTCCTCGAATTTATGGTTTGGTAAAAAATAAGTAAGTAAAAAATAAATAGGTAAAAAATAAAATTATGAAAATATTGATGGTAATAAAAGAAAAAGTGTGATGAAGATAGAGGAATGAAGAGTTGAGAGAAGTCACGTCTTGTTTTGGACCACGTCCGAGTCCAATTTGTTAACTGAAGGTTCTCTTTTTTATTGTTTTCTTTGATAGTGCAAGCGTGACCAATACATGTTCGAAGACAGTTTGTCTCTGTTACTTATGGAGTACACTATATCTAGTTTTCAACAGATCTATTCATCTCAAGGCAACACGTACGAGTATCTTCTCAGTTTCAATTTTAAATTATATTTATGAATATAAAGTATATCATATAATTTCAATTTATGTACATTGGCTAATAGCATAAAAAAGTTATTTTATTTTTACATTTTATTATGTTTATTTAAATAATTTTACCTCATTTTTCGACCGCGTAAATTAAGTGAAACACATAAAAGGATACTGAAAAATTTATGAAAATAATAAATAAAAATATCCTGTACCACTACAACCCATGAAGGATCTAGGGTTCAGTACTATTTAGGGAATCACTGTTTCTAGGTCAACGGTTGTGCAAGGCGATTTGACCGAGATCACTCTCAACCGCCAGGTTTTCCCACTTTATAAAGGCTGGGTGTGCCCCAGAAAGGTCTCCCGACCCGGGGTCGCCCCACTGTTAATGAAACAGATAAATAATTTTTCTGCCATGAGCCGGGGTTCGAACCTGAAACCTTTAACATTGGAAGCTCAGTACCCTACCACTGAGCTACCCCACTCCCATTGATTATTTATAATAATTAGAATTAAAACAAATGTAAGGTTATGTCAAAATATGTAAGGTTATGTTGCTAACGTACCAAGGTGCTGTTGTGATTGTCCTGAATGTTTTTGCTTGAAAGGTTTGAAGTTACTTCAACTATAATAACTTTTTACTTTCACTAATCTATATATGAAATATATAGTAAAGAAAAGGAATTGCGATCGTGAAAATTTTCGAATCTCAGTTTTCAAAGAAATTACTCGTTTTGTGGTCGTCCCCTGAGCCCAAACAACCAAGTCCCGTAAACTGGTCATGGACATACTGAATTCTTAAATTTCAAAACATAATTAAATATATATTATATATTATTTCAGATTATTAATTAATCATGGATTTCTATCATTCCACTTCAAATTTCAATATCAAAACAAATAATAAAATACTTTATAGTTAATTCCAGATATCATTTTATTATTTATTTTTATAACTATAAAATTTCTATAATTAGTCTATATTATTGTTATGTATTTTTATTACTTAAATTTCCTAATTAACGCTAATGCTTCGATAAACACGCCGCCGATGGCGAAATTTTTGCGAAATAACGGATATTTAGCTTGGTACGGATGAAGAGCCTACAAGCAGAAGCCGAAGTGGCATTCCATGTTCCATTAGTGGAAATTAAGAAGGAGTCATTTAGATTGGAATTAGGAGGATCCCGACTACAAAGCTATGGTCGGGGTATTAATGCCTTTACTAATGCTAACAATTCCAGAACCTTATCTAGGAAACCGGGTCAAACCCTGGTCTTCGAGTAGTGTCTGCTTCTAGTTGAAGTATTTAAAATAGTAACAACTATGATACCAAACTTTAAAACTGTTGAAAGTTTTTTTTTTATATTTTTTACATATTTCAAATATTTTTTTATATTTATATTTTCAGTTGTTAAAATATTAACAAATCATTTTCATAACATATCATCGCATGATACCATTTCCAATAAATTTATAATCGAGATACTTTTTTTTTATTAACTTTTATTTTTTTTTTATTCACACCTGTCATAATGGCAATGACAACCAGTGAATGTGATGATTGTGAAAAAAAAACATAATGGCATGTAAGGTATGGGAGAGAGAAGGACCCAGCGGCACCTCCTCCTGGCGTGATATCTACGTTAGGCGAGGAGGTCACTCATCCAGCTCCTCTTCAGTCTCCTACTAACGTTACCTGGCATTTGCATAGTGGCCATGTCATTGATGAGTGTGTTAGGATGTCCTTGTAAGTTGTCTTGGAATCGTTTGTAATGAGTTCGTTTGTGTTCGTTAAGAGTCGACATATGGAGGTCAGTATGTAAGGTTATGTTGCTAACGTACCAAGGTGCTTTTGTGATTGCCCTGAATGTTTTTGCTTGAAAGGTTTAAAGTTACTTAAACTACAATAACTTTTTACTTTCACTAATCTATATATGAAATATATAGTAAAGGAAAGTATTGCGATCGTGAAAATTTTCGAATCTCAGTTTTCAACGAAATTACTCGTTTTGAGGTCGTCCCCAGAGTCCAAATAACCAAGTTCCGTAAAATGGTCTGTGTGTGTGTGTCTGTGTGTTAACAGTCTAGATCAGAAACGAAAAGTCGTACGCAAGTGAAATTTTATATTTAAGGTTTTTATGTGCTAGGGATGTTACAGCAACTTTTTTGTCAAAATCAGCTTACCAGAAGTGGCACTTTATATAATGGTCTAAGCACATGTTTACGATTTTCTCGAAATTAATTAAATTCGCCATATCATTGTAAAATAAAGCAGTTTTAAATAAAATGTGGTTTTTATTCCGATTGATGTTCTCTAACAGGGCTTAATTTTCAATATTAGCTTCCCATAAAGTACCTTTAATTTTTTTTTATTTAAAAAAATAGACCATTTCGCATTAATCTCTAATATAAAAGATAGTTAAATATAAAAAAATGAATGAATTTGATAATTAACTATAAGAGAAATAAGAGATCGTATCGGAGAATAGTTGTAATTCAGGAACCAAAGGAATACAAGCTCACCCGGGCTCGCCCAAAAGATTAGAACACACTTCCATACGTAACATGAGCTTAATATAATAAAGACTCCGATAATATTATATAAATATACAAATGTGGTTTTCAGAAATGCTGTTGTTGGTATTATTTAATATTGAATTGTATAGAATACACCGATATAAATATTAAAATTTATATTTATATATATATATATATATATATATATATATATATATATATATATATATATATATATATATATATATATATATAAGGGTACTTCTACAAATAAAAATACCCACAATGAAATATAAATACGGCGTCTATGATTGTTTACTGAGCACAGTAGCAGATTGAGCATAGTCTTTCCAAAAAAAACATACTAAAAATTGTTAAAGTATGTTCCTTCCTTCATACTTTTGTATCAGTAAAACTATTTTGTATCCTATGATAAAACAACTATAGTTTTTTTTTACTATCCAATTCGTTCAGGGGTCAAGGAAACTAAGTGATGCATTTCCAAAAGTCAAGGGGTCAAGTTAAAAAAGGAGTTAAACTTTAGTAAAACTAAAAATATTAAAAAAAGTTAGTAACTGGTATTAAAAGGTCCAAACACCTGTTTGAAATTTTGGAATAAAAAAAAAATATTTCAATTCCATATAGAAATATTTTTTTCAAACTTTAACTTTGATTTTCTCAAAATGGTAAAAATGTCATTTAGATCCCTTGTGTTCTAGGGTCCACATATCCCTGAACAGATAACATGGATATATATTAGTATGCTTATCTCTTAAGTTAATGGATTCTATAGCTCTAAGCTTGAGGAGGTTTTATATGAAACATGGATACGACGAAGCAATTATGAGGTAAACCATATTCTACAATAAGCTAAAAGGGGGCTGAGAATCCGAAATAATTGAATCAGCCCTGCTCAACGCCTTTGCTTCAATTTCTCTAACCAATCCTACTCCCTCCCCCCTCCACCTCGATTTCCCCTCGGCAAACACACACATACTATTATTACATATGACAAAACGTTCCAGCTCCAAGTGAGAGTGAAATCATTAACGTTCAAACAGAAATTAATTTTCAAAGGCTTTATTACCAAGTCCATTTCCACTTTGTTCATCCTCTTAACTTTATTGGACGAAGCTCTATCATTCAATAGTTTTCAAAGGACTTAGCAAGAAATAGATTCAGGGTATAAAATATCATCTTTACACTAGCTGACTATTTATAAAAGGGACATAGAAAAGATAAAAAAAAAAAAATAGAAAAATAATATTAATCAAAATTAAAATATTTAAAAATAATAATAGGGTTTAAAAAATAGAATGGAACATTAAAGAAGTAGAGTTAAGATGACCCTGCATTAAATAATCTTCAGTAATAATTTGCTAATTTTATTGAACATATTTATTGAAATTTACATCTATACAAGAAAAATACAACAAGTAAGTTTGAAATTTGTAATATGTTATGCACATGAAGAGAAACTACGCATTAGTAGAATTCCAATTATAGTTCTATATTAGAAGTTACCGAGACCATCTTCTTTTCAGATGCCTCGGAGGATTATCAGGAATAGAAGAGGAAGCCAGGTTGTAGGAACAAGAGGGTTCGGATGGTTCAGAAGTTTATTTTGGAAGGAAAGGTAAATTATGGTGGTTATGGATGATTTTATTTATGACAAAGTAAGGAGCATTGATGCATTTAAGAAGGATTTTGAATTGTTAGGATTGGATACGAGAGGAGTTTGATGATTTAGTAGTCTTTGTAAATAATTGAAAGTTTACAGCGTTTATATAGTAAGTGATGGAGTAGGCGAAAACGTCGAGCGGTTTCTTGTCGTTTTAGTATGCTATGAAGATTCCAAGTGACTTTTTAGTCCAGATGGAGTCCTAACTATCTAGTTCTAGTTATGAGTACCGAGTGCCAAGTATTTTACTCAAATTGTATCATTATTGGGAATTCAATCACTCGTTCAGTTAATCGTTTCTCTTCAACAGAAGTAGCAGTTAAACTCTTTGGTACTCAAAAAAAGGTCAGTATTTGAGTAAAACTCATGCTATTCTGAGTACTCAGTACTCAGTACTCAGAATAGCATTGGCTCATCTCTGGATAAGAGGAGCATTCTTAAAGGATACTGTAGGGCAGAAAATCATAAGTTTTCGACTAAGGTTAAAGGTAATTTGATGGGATTTATTGGAATTTATTTTAATCATTCAGTTTAAACACCATTCTTCAAGGCCTTTGATGTGTGATTAGAGAGTTTAGGATTCAATTGATGAAGCATTATTAACTGATAAGATACATGTGTCATCGGCATAAATTATGGGCATAATGGTGGGTTGGATGTTAGCTGTATAAACTGTGTAATGGATAGAACCTATGACATTACCTTGAGGAACACCAGAAAACTGAAAAAATAATGATGAATAGGCATTTTTATGAATTATTTTGAAGTATCTATCAGTAAGGTAGCAACGAATAATAAAAAAGTAAGCAGGTGGTAGGGATTTTTGTTTAGGGAGTTTGTACATCAGTCCCGGGTGCCAGACCTATGTAACGTCCATTTGCGATTTAAAAGAAATTTATTGCCGGAATTTATAGTTTTCTTTTGTCCGGTATTCGTACTTTCGATATATTTTATGGATCCGCTGGTTCATTCAAAAAATTATAATAATTGAGCAATTTAAAAAAAAAAATTAAATCTATATTTCTACTGTATTGTGTTATAGTTCGTGGTACAGACTCATTTTATCGAATTATCAACATCCGCCTGAAACTTCATAAATAGTTTCATCTCATCGTAACCTATTTTATTTACGAAAACTCTTGGAATTGGGACGTTTTCAATCGGGAGGGGAGCAAACTTTGTCTATTTAATTAGGTACTAAAAACTCGAAAGTAGACATTTGCTTTCTACTTGGATCGTAAGATAATTTGATCACGAGAAAAATGTAGCTTTAAAAAATACTGAGCCGTTTGGCGTGACCTACACCCTTAAATTTTCAAAATAACGAGGTTATATAGGACAAACTGCCCACGTAAATAAAATAGTTGTAGGTACCGAAGAATCAAACTATTTACGAAGTTTCAGAGGGGTGTTAATAATTCGATTAAAAGGAGTCTTTACCCCGGACTATTAAAGGGTATTCAGCTGCTCCGTTTAGATTTGTTAGTTTGCTTATTTTTTATTTTATTTTTTTTATCCAAAAATATATTATGTTCTACAATCAAATTTCAATTTCTATATGTTCCAAAAGTATGGCACAATAATATAACTATTTCGATGTACCGTTGTTATTTTTATCGCTTCATCAAATTATATTAATTAATTATTATTTTGAAATAATTTTTGTTTATTGTGACTATATTAATTTTTGAGGTTTTGAAGTTGGAATTTTCATATTTATTTTAGAGCTGATAATTTAAATTTTTTTTCAGAATGATATAGTCATAAAAGTTAATTTGATATACTTATGTGAAAATCGAATCATTAAAAAACCCCTAAAAGCATATAATTTAATTAATTCAAAAATATATATAAAAATTAGAAATAAGAATTCAGGTAATATTGTAGTTCTTAAAATATTTCCCTTCACTGAACATGTTGATTTTTCCTGAAACAATTCCGTATGTCGTTACATTTGTAGACATGAATCCAATGCCAAGCTCAGGGTAGAAACAATTGAAAATCTTTTTCGTTTTTCCCTTTTTTCCATGTTTTCCCTTTAAATTGCCAATTGAGAAAAGAAACGTCTGCCATTGACGCTTCGAAATTGGTGGGAACTCTTTTATTTTGTTTTTTTTACTCTGTTCGTTCCCATGATTCCGAACGGCTGAAAATTATTATATTTATTATTTATTTTAACTAAACAAGATGTAGGTAAGTGAAAAAATATTTTTATTGCTAATTTAATTATTTTATAATCGATACAAATTATTTCTAGAGGATGTTTTTTGCCGTAAGGTTTGTCTCATAATTTATCAAATCCAATGCTTAGACCATTTATAAAACACGATAATGATTAAAAATAAAAACAATATTTTTTTATTGGAAAAACTTACTTCGTGCGTACATAAAAATCTGGTGCGCATAACACACAACTTTCACTTAACGCTCTCCTCTGAATAGAATATATTTTCTGACAATATTGGGCTATATTGGGATATTACTCCATCTGCTTTTATAAACTTCAGTTCTGTAAATAACTTCAGTCTCTGAACCTTTCAGTTGACAGAATGACTAACTCCAATTTCATAATTTTTGAGTAACGTTATTTTAATTTAAAAGTGTGTAAGTTTAAACTATGAATAAAGGTATAAACTTTCCCTCTAGAAACATCACTACAATTAATAATAAAGAATGTTGAAATTGGAGTTAGTCATTCTGTCAACCATAAGGCGCATATATGTCTAGAGAGATTAGAAACCTATTTAGCCTATAAATGATTATGGATTGTAGGGACAATTAGTTATTAAACTATCATTTTCAATTGTAAAGTTTACAAAAATGAAATAGCGAAATTTTCATTGCTTGCCATTAATAGGTCACTCTAAATGAAACTGGATAATGTTGGGATTTCTCACAGGGGAAATTCATTAAATTATTCACTAATTTAAATTTCTAAAAGGTTACTTGGAGATTTTTTGGAACAAACTATTAAACTACAGTAAGTGTATTTAAGATTAAAAACATATCCATGAAATATTTTCATATTTCACTTCTTATTTCACACAAGTATAATGAAATGTGCGTTTTTCAGTAAAATTTAGTAAATCTTGAATTTTGTATTTTTTTAATTTCTGATTTTAGTTCTTTAGCGAGTTGGATGTAATGAACTTTATCTGTTGGGTACCTAGTTCTATGCCACTTCGATCTTGCTCTGTGTTTTTGCTTTAATAAGATACGAATATGCTTTGACAAGTTAATCTGTTATGAATTGTTAATCTTACTAATTTTTTTTTAAAATCTTTTTATTAAGAAATGATACATTTTGCCACATTTAAGGGCACTGAGTATTAAAGCTGAGTGAGGCCCATTCATACTATATATACAATGCAATACAAAATATATATATATATATATATATATCTATATAACAAAGGTAAAAACTATAAAACTAAAGAAATGTAACTTGAATTCTTTTTCTATTCTATTTTTAAAAAAATAATAATAATAAAATAAATAAAAATACAGAAATTGGTAGCAAATTAAATAAGTCATAAGTAAAACAAATAGATATATAAAAAAGAAAAACATTCATACTTAAAATATAAAAAAGAAAAACATTCATACTTAATATATTCTTACTAATGGAGGTATTATTATTCATACCGTCTGTTATTGATACTGTCAGTTTTCTATGGCTCCATTAATTTCTACTTTTGTCTTTAGCGGAATTTTTAGGACTAGTTTGTTTTTCTGAATCAAAAACTAAATTTGTCCAGGTTTATTCTGCCTGTAATCAATTTAGGAGATGATGTTTAGGAGCAAAGTTTGAATGTAGCGAAAGCAGAACTGGACTATGGTCTGAAGAAAGGTTATCCAGAGAGTTGATTATGGTCTGGGAGAAGATAAATATATCCAGGATATCAGAATGTTTTTGGAGTGATGTTACACTATTTAAAAATTTAATAAGGTATGAGGTGTATCACTTTGACTATGAGATAAAATCATCCATTTTTTTTAGATTTTTTTTTATTTTAATAATAATTGGAGCTAGATGAGAGATCTAGTCACCTGGATCAAAGAAGTAAATAACGACCAGGAAGAGGTGCTGCTGGCTACTATCCTTTCTCATGCCTCTAATGTCAATCCTTATTTATCACAACAAATCTGCTTGATTGTCAATACCATGAAAGGTGCGGATGCATACTTAAAACGAAATAAATTAAATAAATAATCACAGTTGAATATGTTAATTTTATTGAGTATAAGTTTATTTAAATTTAGATTATAAATAAATCTGTTGAAGAGTTTTTTGTTTTATCTTATTTTTATTTAGTGTAACAATTTAGGTCTTTTTCGTATTTTCCTATGGGGTGTATCAATTTCATTGTGAGCCACTATATACTATACAGCCACTATACCATAATATATACAGAGGTGAAACTAATATAAGTAGGTAATGAAACAGCTTTCCATGAAACTGATGAACGACAGAACAACGACGACAGAATATAAAGTTTTATTGATTCATGTTTAAATATCCTCTAACATTTTTATAGTCTGTAGATTTTGTTTACTTAAATCGATTCATACAAAATACAAAAATATATTTATTTCAATCACACACACACACACACACACAAACACAAATACACTCTCTTTTGTATATTTGGAAAGTGAAACATTTAGCTCACTTGAAAACATTGTATTCTCGTATCTATGATGATAATTTTTTTTTTGGTATTAAAAAACACTTTATTCAGAAATATTACAATTTGTCACAGTTAAGGACACTTATAATAGAGTTCAGAGATTGCATTCATACCGTATATACAAAAATATAAATAAATAAAGTAATAACAAAAGAATAAGAAGAAAGAACAAAAGAGTAAAGAAAAAAAAATATATATACACATAAGTAAATAAAAATAGAAATAAAAGTAAAACAAACACCTTATATAAAACATACATTATTTACAATTTGCCAGGTGATTTCCGAACCAATCCTGTCCCCTCCACATGTGGAGGGAAAAGGGAGGCTTAGGAGATCCCTACGCTTCTCCCTCAGCCACTTCACTGGTATTTTAAACCAGCGGAGGATGAGTAAGAGCGCTACAGCCACAGACACTCATGACTTGAGTGGAGAATCTGGCCATTGCTAGAACTCCAAAATATGATGATAATAATAACGTTAATTTTTGAAATAATTATAACATTGATATTAGCGTTTAGCATACCAATAAATTATCGAAAAACTATTGGTTGGCGATACTAATATATATATATATATATATATATATATATATATATATATATATATATATATATATATATATATAAGTTTCTCAACCGCATTGAAGTCAAAACTTTGAAGAAACCGGCTGTGTATGTTGTGCCAAGTAATTAGAAGGCTTTGCAGGTTGCAGACAGGACTAGCACTTAACGCTCCACACTTGGACCTAAATGAGAAAAGTTTTCCTCCTGAATATTTCCTAACCCGTTACTATCCACTTGCTCCTAGCCGAAACAACAATTAACTATTCCCTCCAACAATTTATACTCATAACTAATTTATAGTGGAAATAGTAAAGCTTTAAACCAATGTTCATACGGATAATTTATAGTAAATAAATTTGAGGATACTTCTGAAGACTAGATACTTTCCACTATTATTATAATTACGTTTTATTCTTGGATTTATGATTTAATATAGAAGATTTTCACCACATATGATAGTATATATATATCCTTTTTCCGACTATCAGGAGCAATGGATATTAAAATAAATAAAGTATAAATTTAATAAATCGCATATAATAATAGAATAAATTTATCTACCACAAGCCGGATTCGAACCCGGTACCTTGAGCAGAGAAAGCTCAGCGCCCTACCACTGAACTATTCCACTGCCGATAGTATATTGTATATACAAATAAACATATTCCCTGATGTCGCTATTACTGTTGTCCAAAATCGGCCCAAGACCACCTGAGTGTCGCAAGACCAAGACCAATACTTGTAAAAAAATATATATAATAAATTTTTTGGTTAAAAAATAATGCAAAATACTTACCAATACTTGACAATTTTAGTTACTATATTTAAAGAAAGGTACAGCCAATATACTTTTTGCATTTAACTTTTCTAATTTTCAATGGGGGCTTTAGGCTTCAATCTAGCCGGGGGGGGGGACTAGATTTTCTCTATATGAAAATTTACAGTAATATCTCTATATGAGAAAGTTGGTCCGGAGAGAGGGTGCGGTCAAATAAATACCAAATTTTTAAAAATCTGTATTTTTAATTATTACGCCGAAGTTTCGACCCACCTTGTAGCTCTTCATCAGGGCTACAAAAGATACAAAATATAAAAGGTACATGCTGAAAATAAAATAAATTAATTATAAGTAGATATTAAGTAAGAAACAGTTGTATGATAAAGAAATAATAAGATGACATCTGAGATATATTGGGTGACAATGTAGTTAAAATATCAAGTTTTATATGTATAGAAGATACAAACAAAATTAGAAAATAAGTATGAATAAAAAAGGAAAACAAACGAGAATATAGCATGTAAGTTAAAAGTAAACAGATTGTGATAAAAGACCTAGGTGCTATATTCTCCATTGTTTTATATTTTTATTCATACTTATTTTCTATTTTTGTTTTTATCTTATATATATATATATATATATATATATATATATATATATATATATATATATATATATATATATATATATATATATAAACTTGATATTTAAACTCCATTGTCACCCACTATATCTCTGATGACATCTTATTAATTCTTTATGAAAATACTGTTTCTTATTTAATATCTACTTACAATTCATTTATTTTATTTTCACCATGTAAATTTTATATTTTTTATCTTTTGTAGTCCTGATGAAGAACTGCAAGGTGGGTCGAAACGTCGGCGTAATAATTAAAAATACTAACTTATAAAATTTGGTATTTATTTGACCACACTCCCCGACCAACTCCTCATATTATATCACGGTCAACCATCTCTACATCATTATAATATCACTATAGTAATAGGCTAGTAGGTAACTACAAGACTGTTTCGAAATACTTACGCAAGACTAAAACCAAGACTTGTCTTGGTCTCCCATTTGGGTAACGCTAGTCTATATGTAGAATGCATCATAGAGAATAAGATAGCTATTTGATGGGAGAGTTTCACAGATATAAAATAGTATAGTTTGAATAAATAAAAGCATATATAAATCCCACATAAAAACACCTTTTT
This sequence comes from Nezara viridula, assembly GCA_928085145.1. Classification (NCBI taxonomy): domain Eukaryota; kingdom Metazoa; phylum Arthropoda; class Insecta; order Hemiptera; family Pentatomidae; genus Nezara; species Nezara viridula. The sequence continues at coordinate 74,353,033 of OV725083.1, forward strand.
TTTATGCTTCACCAACCATTTACATATTTATCTTTAAAATGTTTAAGAGACCTGCGGGATTGAAAAAGTTAATAAATATTTTTTAGAATCCTTTACAAAGGCAAGATACCCAGAAAACATTGGGGTTCTGGGAAAAAAAAAGTGAAATCGGCAAAAACTTTGGAGGGAAGACATTTTTATAAAAAAACGTAGAATACACTTCTTCTTTTTTTCTCTCTCGTTCAAAAGATTAAAAATACTTACAATTCATAGCTTAAATTACGCATGACAAAATTTCTTGCGGTATTTAATTCAATTTGTAAAAGGTTTAAACGAATCGGATGAAGTCAAAAGGAATTGATAATAGCATTCAGGAAGTGAAAATAAATAATTACCTAAATTAAGTTACAGCTTAAAACAAACTTCGCCCTTTATTTAAAAGTGCTCGAAATATTCTTCAGAATTTGTTTTTTAATTTTTTTATTTTATCATTCCTTTGCTCTATAACGTTTTTCCACACTATAAATTACTAAACATCATTTATTCTAAGCAAACGTTTATAGTTAAATTAAAATTATATTTTACTCAATCAACTTTATTGTTTTTTATTAAAATAAAGAAGCAAATAATAATTTTTAAAAAAAAGTAATAAATAATTTATAAACTAAAGCAGCTAAAATCATTTTGTTTTTCCGACGATAAAAAAGATTTTTCATACGCGTTTATCTGAATCCGCCATATTCAAAACTCATTAATTTTATTATATTTATCTTCAAAATTGTTTCTAAAAATTTTGAGCTTTTATTTATAACTAACCAATATAAATTTTTATTGCACAATCTTGACAAAAATCCATTTTTATAATCGATATACTTTCATGAATTGTCTGAACATGTGTGTTTTTGTTTATTTTCCAATTAAAAAAACTACTAATGCAAATTGTACCATACTCTATATTTTTCTAAACCAAAGTTTGTTTCGTTGTGAAAGTGGTAAATTGGTAAAACACAAAAGACTATTTTTCTCCTTAAAAAATCATATACCATTCATTATTTATATAAATACGCAGGTATGTTTTTCAAACTGTTATGATCAGTGCCTTTCACATTTCACTGTCATTATATTGTTTACAATTATTTATTTTAATTTTAATTATTATATAGAATTCAATGAAATTCATACTAGGTTCTACACAATTCTCCAAAATTCCTCCAAGTTTGGGTCAAATTGAACATGCAGTTTTCAAGCTATAGGTTTTTCAAATAATACCTTTACTGGTCCGAAAGGAAAGTTTTTTTCTAGGAGTAGTGGATAGAATTTTATAAAATTCATATCTACTTGATTATCTGTTTACCAATCCCTAACTTCCTTCCAAATTTGAGCCAAATCGAACATGCGATTTTAGAGATATAGACGTATCAAGGAAAAGACATTTGCTCATATATAAGAGAACTTAGAAGACAGAATTCAATAAAATTGACATTCCGTTATTTTTTTTTTTACTATTACCTACCTTTTATCCAACTTTGAGCCAAATCCAACGAGTCTTTTCTGAAATATTGGCATATCTAAAAAAGTACGTTTGCGTATGCGTAAGCGGAAGTGCTAGATAGAATTTGATAAAATTTGTAAGGAACAATCTAGGCATTAACCCGCACAATCCCTGAAAATTTCATGAAAATCGGATGAGTGGTAATAAGTGATGTTTCCATCACATCGATTTGACTACAGACAGACACCGAACCAAATTTGATCTTTGATGTCTGAAACGTAAAACGCGAGTGGAAATTTTCGATTCTGAGCTCAACATTTTTTTTAACCTCTCGCACAAACACAATGTTTCCATGCCTTTGGTAGTGAGGAAGTAAAATATATTAGTATAGTACTTCTATAGAAGTGGAAATACAAAATGATAAAATTAGCAATCCCAGTTATTTAGTAACAAAGCATTTGATCCTATGAATGAATCTGTATGAGGAAAGTGTACTATCCTATCTAAAAAAAAAATAAATAAAAAATAAAACGGATGTAAAAGGAAGGTACATTTAGATAGAAATATACGCAAATGTTCTATTTTCAGAAGACTAAAATGGTTTGTTAAGTTTTTTTGTTGGGTCAATAAAATATAAACTTGCCCGTGATACATTTGCTTTTTGTATAATTTTAATTTTCTATCATTTCAAAAGATTTTTATATCTTTTGTTTCGTAGAGAGCCGGAGATTCATTAAGTTATAACATTTTCCTTTATTTCACACGCTTTTCAAACATGAGAGAAGAAAATTCATTTCGTTTCTCTCACCTAATTTTGTGAATTAAAAAAAAACGAATCGCTATGTACAATATTTTTTATTCACGAAACACTCGAATGATCAATTTTTTTTTTTAATATAATATATCTGCGCCTGTCAAGTTTTTACATGAAATAAAGACATGACAGGCATGGGGAATTCTTTAAAATAGTAAATAAGGTAAACATTATTAAACCATTTAGGATAATGATTGATAAAATAATAATATATGATCGACATTCAATTTCCTTTTATCTTCTTCCCTCACACAGTAACATTATAGAAATATCGTGTATTTGTTAATTTATAACTTTCCATGCATTAAGCATGGTCAAGTATCTATTTATTAAAATATTACATTTTTCTTATTAAAACTAACAAGATTATTATAAAATTGAATGTTAAAGGTTATAATGTAAAATTCAAATTTCCCTAATAAAACTTATGAAAAAAAAAAACCAAGAAATATTTACAGAAACTATAAAAAGTACAACAAAACTATAAAAAAAAAATAAATAATTAAAATAAGATAAACATTTTACATTATTTATTGAACAAATCCACTATATTTTATAAATTAGGTTAGGAAGAGAGAGGATACAATATGAGGAGGAATAAGAGAAATATATAAGGGGAGAGAAGGGAAAGAAAGGGGAGGAAAATGTTGATGAATGAATGAAAGAAATTCCCCCCAAAAAAAAAAATAATAATAAATCAATAAAATATAAAAAATAATATATATATATATATATATATATATATATATATATATATATATATATATATTTATATGTAAAAAAAAAATGTAGTAATTCCAATATATTTTTTCAAGGTTTTTTATTTATCTAACTCTTTAAATTTAATGTAGCTCTTCTGATCAGAAGTATTTCTTCCGTTCTGTGTCCTTCAGTTGTTCTCAGGGGAACTCGTCCTAGAATAAAGTTATTTTTCTATTTCTATTTCTATATATTCTACTTGCAGAACACTTACTAATCTAAGCTTAATGAAAATGTGAAACTACAATTACAATGGTATGGAATAAAATGAATAATATGGAAAAATTAATTTTCTCTTGACTATACAGATCTTGTATAACCAATCTTGGGGTGTCTATAATCTGTGTATTGAAGGAGCAGTAAGCCGAACTAGCCTTCATAACGCATAAGTATTGCGGGTCATGTATCAAAAGCGCCTATCTCCAAAAGCCTGGACCTCAGTAATACTATTTATTTATTGGTTACATATATATATATATATATTTCTCACTATTATATATATTTTTTTTATATTATTTTTTTTATTAATCTTAAATTTTCAACTCACACCTGTCAGTAGTTCCGGCAATCAGTGAGTGTGATGTCGAGATGTAAAATATTGGAACAGGCCTGAGGGAGAGGAGTGCCCAGCGGCGTTCTTCCTGTCTTGAATTTAATATTTACAGTTAGTGGAGGAGATCCTTCTTCTTTTAAACCTCCTTCGGGTGCTGTCGGGCATGTTATTTGTGGCCATGCCTCAATGAATTGGTATGTCCGTGTAAGTTATTATGAAATCTTTTGTAGTATGTTCGTATGTTGTCGTAAACTGTTGCCATCTGTAGGTCTTTATGTAGAGTAAAGTTACTGAAGTACCAGAGAGCTTAAGTGATGAGTCAGAAAACGATGCAAGTAAATGATAAATATCCATTTATTTTTACTAAAAATTACTTTCTGTTGCAATTATTCGATTACTTTAAAATGAGTATTTATTTTTTATCTTTGATTAATTTTCATTATTATTTATTATTGTTAGAATTGATTTAAAAAAATATTTGTTTTAATTTAGCCATTATTATGTTACTTTAATAAAAAAATTATAAGTTGACAGAGGAACAATTTTGATAATAACTAAAACTAAAAACAAGAAGAAAATGATTTTATATTTGAATAAATTTTAATTTTTTTATACCACCATAAGATATGCTTCTCACCCTTCAATATGGACGAATACGTCCAGAAATGTTGTCAAATTTTAAAATAAGTTAAATTGCATTAAAGTAGTTTGAACCACAGGCGTATCTACGGGGTTACATCTATTTTTTCAAATTAATTATCGTAATATGTATATGAAAACAGAATTATTTCGTTCTGAAGCCCCCCCCCCAAAATCCTGGATGGTTTGAAGTGGTTTGAACCGAAAGGGTTCGAAGTGTTTCTCGATATAGTAAATTTCCATTCTTGCCTTTTTTCTTTCTGCTTGCCTTACATTTTTTATTTTATAATTTTATTATCTTGTAATTATTGTTTCTCAGGACATCTCCATTATTCTCAGGAGACTTATCGACCAACAACGTCAACAACATAACCACTTTTGTTTGGAATCTGCCTACATGTAGCATTAGGGTCATTCAATACAAGGTCTGAACCTTACCATCCAGATTTTCTTTAAATTCGGCAAATTAGAAGTATTTATAGAGACTTGCAAAATTTAAAAAAATTACTGAGGTAAGTCAACTCGTTTCTAAAATATACAGCTGTAAAGTATTCATAAATAGACTCAAAATGAGAAATTAGCAAGGTTACTGTCATTTTGTAGAATTTTAGATGTTCTTTCCTATGATACTATTTTTTTTTCTTTTCATACCTTCATCTGCACCTGCCATGAAAGTAACAATCAGCAAATTTGATAATATTATAGATGGTAATGGCATTGCAGGCAGGAAGAAAGTTAGTTCCCAGCGGCACCTCTTCCAGGTCTTTGTTTGCTTCCATAAATCAGGAAAGGAGATCTCTCATCCAGCTCCTCTTCAGTGTCCTCCTAATGGCCATGGCAACGGCGTCCATGTCGGTTATAAGTCTGTTGTTGTATCCTTGTAGTTTACATGAAATCCTGGGTGGAGCACGTATGTGTTGGTCGATGGTGGGTTGTAGTAAGCCGTTATGACAAGGTCTGTTGTTAACGTACCAGAGAGCTACTGTTATTAGACGTAAAATTTTAGACTGGAAAGATTTAGTGAGTCTTTTTGCTGAGCCGTATATCTGTGAGGCGTGTCCAAATAGTCCAAATGTAAGTATTTGTTTGTATTTAGTTTTTGTCTGATTTTTATATGAAAAAAAGATACTGTATTATTCTCAGTTGCTTGTACAAAGTATTTCGTTTCATTTTGATGAGTGATCTCTGCCGAATATAAATCCGATATAGCTATCGCGTCTATCTAAGGAATTTGGTTTACACCGATATCAACTGGTAGTGTAAAAGTTATGTGTTGTGATTTATCACTTTAAATGTAATTAAACATTTCAGTTTTGCAAAAACTCATTTTAAAACTCATGTACCCATCCTAGAGTGTAATAATATAATCTCTGATCACCAATTTGGATTCCGCACATCCCATTCCACTATCCAGCAATGCCATCATCTGAAAAGAAGGTGGCCTCGTGATCTTCTTACCTAAATAGGGTGTGCTATCACTGGGTAGTATCTCTTCAAGTCATTATTTCTAATGTGTGCATATTTACTGATTTTATTTTTTACAGTTGTAAATTTCATTAAAAAAATAAATAAAAAAACAGTTTTAATATTCTCTGAAAGTACATATCTTAAAATGTTTAATTCTGTTCTGTAGCTAGATAGTGTTGTAAGTAAATCATAAGGCAAAATATAAACGTGAGATGGCAATGGCTTCATTATTACAAAAGATTGAAGACTAATGTTCGATTTTCATAAATTTAACTCTTTATTTCATTTAGTTATTAAAATTATGCTAACATTACCTAAATTCAGACCAGAATAAGGCTTCAACTATTAAGTTCAAAGTTACTTTTATTCTATCAAGTGACAGGATGTCTTGGTAGATAGTAAGCACTTCGTCTGTCAGTGTCTACTAATACTTCAAAAAATTTAAAGTTTTAAATGTTTAATCTTACTATTTTCTGCTGATATCCCAACCCACCCCAACACTGTCATCAGCACATATGCCGATGACACATGTGTCCTATCAGTTAATAATGATCCTATAATTGCATCCCAAACTCTCCAATCACACATCACAAACCTCGAAGAATGGTGTCGAAATTGGAGGATTAAAATAAATTCCAATAAATCCCGTCAAATCACCTTTACCCTTCGTCGTAAACCTATGACTTTCTGTCCTAGGGTATCCTTTAATAATACCCCGCTTATCCCTGTTGAACAAATCCGGTACCTTGGACTCCACTTGGACAAACCTCTAACTTGGAATCCTCATACCAGACTCAAGCGACAAAAAACCGCTCGACGTTTCCGACTACTCCAGCACTTACTAGACAAACGCTCTAAGCTTCCAGTTAATTACAAAAGACTCAAATACATGACTACAATAAGACCTATCTGGACATATGGAGATGAGATCCTCAATCCTTCGTAAAATTTTCAATGCTCCTAACTTTCTCACAAATAAAATCATCCATAAAGACCTTAATGTTCCTTATATTTTCGAATCGGCCCAATCCAGATACCTATCCTTCTATAATAAACTTCAGAACCATCCGAACCCTCTCGTTTCTAACCTTGCTTCCTATTCGATCACTGATAACCATCCGGGGCGTCTGAAAAGAAGAAAAAAATTCCATTTTTTTTTTTTAGAGTAATACCAGTGGGTAGTTTCTCAACAAGTGTTTTCATGTTTTTATTTTCTGTTATCACATTTACTTAATGTATTCTTTCTTAATACAGTTGTAAATATCATTAAAAAAAAATATTTTCTGTTTTTGAGTTCTTTTCTAATTTAAAACAAGATGACTTATCTCAATAAAATTTCATATTTTTCTAAGTCTCTAAAAATACTCTTAGTACAACTGTGCCGAATTTTAAGAAAATCTGAAATGGTGAGCTTCAGACCTTGTGTCAATTGACATGGATGAACCATTACCATTCCTTTTTTTATTTTATATGACTTGTTCTGTAGCATTTTGTAAATCGTTTGTGTGGAGCATTTTTGTCTTAATCCATATCTTTCTTTGGATCACCGAAAGGGAATATAACAACATGGATCGCGCCGGCCGTTTTGGTTTATAGAAGGGGGCTATTGGCTCAAAGGACACCCTTCCCCCCCCCCAGTTAACAAGTACTTAACAACCTGGAGGCACTTAACTGCCTAGCTACTTAGCCGCTAAGTTTTGAACTAACGCGGCTCTACTACAATATACTAAGGACCAACTTCCCCAGGTCGCATTATCAACTAATAGAAAGCTAACTTAGGCCCCGTAATTTACTAATGTCGTCCATTCTGACCAAAGGGCTACCAAACAGTTGTTCTCCTCTCGTTATTTACCTATCCAACCCCAGGCGATTCCCGCTCAATCGCTCTGTAAATTGATACGGAAATTTGCCAATGATCGCCTTATCAATGAAACGGATACCTAACAAGATATGAGGTAATCAGCTACCAATTTAAGTATACTGAAAGCGTTCTAAGGTAAAAAAAAACGCTGAAAATTATTTCACAATGGTAATTCAGAGATTGGCAATAAAAATTCCTTAAATGCAAACAAATGTTGAATATGTCACATCTTAATTGTGACATTTCGGGAATCTTTTTCCCAGTTTCAGAGCATTTACTTGTATCAGTTTCAATGTATTCTCTTATGTATTTTTACTTTCCTACCTATACTATTTAAGGAAAGTATTGCGAACGGGTCAAATTTCCGATATGCGGTTTTTGACAGATCTATACGTCTCAGAGCTCCCTGGTTTTTGAAAGATAATGTAATTCCCTACAAAACAATATAAAAATCGTTCATTCCGAACAACTATTGACTTAGTCATAGCTATTAAATTTCTAATGTAAGATTACGGATTTATATCCTTGTGTTAGAAAGGGGTGAATGAGAGAGGAAAAGATAACTAAGTGAAAGTAAGAAAATTTGTTGCAAGCCTCACACAAGATTCACTATTTCCTCCAATTTTAACAGAAATTATTCTGTGACAAAATTAGGTTATGGTAAGAGATTTTGATCAGCATTATTAGAGGGTATTGAAATGTTTACACTGATCTACCTTAAGTCGGTTTACATTGGTTTAGTTTATCAAATAAATCGTACTCAAATCTTTTCTTTGATCAATTTTTAAGATAGTTAATGTAGTTCAATTTTTTTTGTTTCTTCATAAAAACTTTTCTTAAATAGGTAGGAAAGTCCTATGAGTGGACATACCAGAATTTTTGTATACATTTTATCGAAGTTGTTATCCCGAGACACTACGTTAACAATTGTATATATTTTATTGATAACCTCTGAATTAATTCACCAACAACTTTCCAAAAAAAGAAGAAATAAATAATCAAATTGATTAATTTTTTATGTTTAATAAATAATCCAGTTTAATAAAAAATATAAGAAAAATTAACAGTATTCCCCCTTATTGGCTTAAACTTAGTTTTAGTTCATATTCTTTTTATTGGTAGGAGGCTGTATATGGAGCAGAGCATTGATGGTTCAGTTAAACAGCTGCTGTCGACACCTGCCCCCCCCAACTTCTACTTCTCCCACCCCATCCCTGGTCGGTGTGTTTTTATAAATGTTTATGTTCCTTGGAAGGAACATTACTCAGATTGTACCGGTCCGGCTCCATTTCCTTAAGCCCTAAACCTGGAGGAAATTGCTTCAACTGATTTATCGTTCGGATCCCGGGGGGGGGAGGGAGGGAGTGAATTCACCCTCCTGCAGAATCGTATTAAAAATATTTTTTACCCTTTGATTCATCAGTTACCTATTGTGACATTTTTACATTTTAAAACGGTTTAGAAATATTAAACTGTACTATGATTCACCTGATAGATTTGTTTCTTGCAAAAAAAAAAAAATATATATATATATTTGCGGTAAATCGGAACATTGCTCATATAAACTTTTTTATAGCTCTATTTTTTGCTGTGTGTTTACTAACGATTAAATTCTGAAACTTACTAACATTTATAATTATAGTGATATATGAATACATTCACACCATATATATAGAAAATATAACATTAACAAACGTAAAATAATAATCAATAACTATGTACAATAAAAAAATAAAATTACCTGAAGATAAGTAAGTTAAATTAAAAAACATAGTCATACCTATATACAATATATATAATTAGAAAGGGAACCCTAAGCCAGGCTTCTTCCTCCAACTTTAGAAGGAAAAGCAGGACTCCAAGAGATCCCTGCGCTACTCTCTCAAACGCGTCACTGGTGCTAACGCCACTGGAGTTTGAGTGAGAGCGCTTTAGAGAATCTGGCCATTGCTAGTAGATATATACTACAAAAGATTTCCGGGCCACTGCCGCTTCAAACTTCTAGGAGGATTGTAGGGATGAGTGGAACTAGATAGGGATTGTGCTAGGGGATTTGGATGATTTATAAGGTTCTGATGGAATTTGGAAATTTGTTTAGGGATAAGATCCAGGACAAATGGCATATTAAGGTCATGATGTGGGGTTTTGTTGGTTACATAGAACGGAGCATCGACTATTGTTCGGAGGACTTTGGAATGAAAGGATTGGATGCGTTTGATGTGAGAAAATTTTGCTGTTTCCCCAAAGTTCAAGTAAAAAAAAATTAATTTACTTTATTAATTAATAGTTAAAATATTATACAAAATACAAACAATCTTAGCGAAATAAATATTAATAGTGATTTATTTTGTCTATAAAAATGTATTTGCGCCTATCAACTTATTGTTGACAATCAGCAAATGTGATTGAGATACAGGAAATAATGACATGACAGGCATGGGGAAGGAAAGTATTCAGCAGTACCTCTTCCCTAACTTGTTCCAATTACTCAGCTAGTTTAAGGAAGGAGATCTCTCATCCAACGCCTTTTTAGTCTCCTCCTCATGTTGTGAGGTATGTCAGCTGTAGTCATGTCTCATATTAGTCTGTTATTATGTCCCTTTAAATTAGTGTAAAATCGTTGATGAAGGGGTGTTATTTGTTGGTCAACTGTTGGAAGGTGAAAGTCAGTGTGTAAAGTTTTGTTAGTCACTTACCAAGGTGCTTTTATTATAAGTCGCAATAATATTGATTGGATGGTTTGAAATTTTTGTAGTTGGGTCTTTTTAGCGATGTATATGTATCCAGTTTCTGTTTTGAAGATATAGAAAAAAGAGAGTAAAGTAGTTTGTTAAATTTCTTCAATCATTAATAATGATACATTTATTTTCCATAGTTTTTAAATTTTGAACTTTTTATTTTAATTTCTATTCAGACTTTAGTGTATGCCTGAAGGTCAGTTTAATAAAAATCAAAATTAACGTTTTATAGCTATTTATTTTACGATTCATGGAATCTGTGTCCCCATCGTCAGAAATATTTTACCCTCCAAAAAATTGGGCAAGTCAATATAATATAATAAGTTTGGTGCAATGTCAGATTTTCAACAGAAAATTATTATTTCGTATTGACTTACCCAATTTTTCGGAGAGGTTAAATATTGCTGAAGAGGGGGTAAAAGATTCCCCGAAACGTCCAATAAATATCAATATTAAATTTGATTTTTTTTAAACTGACCTTGAGACATATACTTAAGTGTAAATAGAAAATAAATTTATTTTTCAAAAAATTTTACAAATACCGTCTGGTAATTTTGTAAATATGACACTCATTAGCTGATTTCCTCTCCGGGATTAGCGTGAATACGTAATTCGAGAATCCTCCCAGTGAAGGCACTCCTAACGCAACTCTTTTAAATTTAGAAGATCCCTGCTCCAGAGGCGTTTGAGTCTCCTTGTTGGATTCTGAGGTAGTTTGTTCGCTACTAATGTTTGCAAAAGTGGATTAGGATGTCCAGCTAAGGAGTAATGAAAATGTTTGTAATTTTTCTTAATTACGCCAGTCACTTGTGGTGTTTGTAGGTCTTTATGAAGTGATTTATTGGTTATATAGAAGGGACAATGAGTGATACACCGTAAAAATTTAGATTAGAAGAGTTGATGCCTGTATGTGTGTTTTGCATGAACCCCACCCCTGAGAGGCATACGACTATATGGGCCCAAGTAGCATTTTGTATAAAGTAATTTTGTTGGAAAGTATTTCTGCAATTAATTTAATTATAGTTGACATATTATCGTGCTATTGCAACTGAGTTTATTTGTTAAAGCGTTATGGAAATTAGTGCTTCGACGTATGGCTCATTAGCCCAGTCAAATTAGCACAAAAAAGGAGTTCACCTTGCAAAGTGTCTTGTAATTCAAATTTCATTTTTATATTTTTAGATAAGTAGTGAATATAAAAAAGTTTTTCCCTTAAAAGTTTTGTGGGTTCGCTGCAGTGCTACAAAAACCATTTAAATATCGAACTTTTTTTGGTTTACGCTAAATATTTTTAAAGCAGTATAGATGAAACATAGTTAGATTCAATCTTAAACAGCTTAAAATTATCTAACATTTTGTACATAACGTTTTTTTCTAAACCCAATAGAAAGTGAACTATCGAGCTTTCAAAATTAGTAAAGTTTTGAAAACTCGCAAAAAAACTGCATAATTTTTTGTTTTTATTTAATTATCTGTTTTTATAGGTGGAGTAACTCAAAGTTTTAAATTAAATATTAAAACAAACACAACTTACTTTAGGTTTTATAGGAAATATATTTCTCTAAACTATCATTCTTAAATTATGTGACCATGTCACATTTTATATCACGAGTCACATTTTTCTTTCACATGATTTTTTTTTAATTTAATTTTTTGAATAATATAAAATTCTGTATATTTTAGAATGGTTATAGTGAGGTAAGACCACATTCACACTACATATGTTGTTTTTTTTTTAGTTGGCATTACAGACCATGTATCTTTTGCCGACTTAACAAGCCTGCTCCATCTCTCCCTGTCTTGGGCTATTTCTTTTCTGTTATCTGCACGCAGTTCTATTGCATCTTTGTTGACTTTATCTGCTTTTTGGCCTTCCACGTAGTCTTTTCATTCATTGTTACGTAGAGGCTTTCAGATGGACTGCTACGAGCTACATGCCCATGTTAACTTCCGTGCCTTTTCGTATCATGGGATATTGACTGACCAGTTTCTGTAAGCAGTTCTTCATTGGTCTTTATTCTCCACTATGCAAAAAAAAAAAAATAACAACCAAATAATTATCAAAAGTATAAACAATAAATACAAATAAAATGACTTAAAAATAAATAAATTAATAAAATAACACATACATATGGGAGGGAAAAGCAGGAGATCCCTGCACTACTCTCTCAACCGCGTAAATGGGTGGAGATTAAGCCAGAGATTTTTTGCAGATTAAAAAAATAATATATTTCAAAGAAATGTATCGGTAACATTACAATTAATCTATCTCAACCACAAGAAGAAATATTTCAATGTAAAATTTTAAAACGCAACGAGTGCTACTGCCCCAATTCGAGGATGCTAAGTCCATCGTGCTTTGAAATGAAACCATATGTGTCAATTAATAACTAATCATGGAAAATTTTACTGTTATATGTATTTTTTTTTCAAATAATAGAAACTTCTCTTGGTTAACCAAAATAATCCGCAGTACAGACTCCTTTTAGTCAAATTACTTACATTCGTATAAATACCATATTAAGGCTTTATCTTATCGAACTTACAATTTTTTATTTATAATTATCTTAAATGTAGAGTTTTCAATCTGGAGATCAGTAAACATTATATATTTAATTAGGTATTAAAAACTCATAGGCAATTTGTCCTATATAATCTCGTTATTTTGAAAATTTGGGGGTGGAGCTCACGCCAAACGGCTCAATATTTTTTAAGGCAACCTTTTTTATCGATTTCGTGATCAAGTTATCTTACGATCCAAGTATAAAGCAAATGTGTATTCACGAGTTTTTATTAACTAATTAAAAAAAAACAAGGTTTGCCCCTCTCCAGATTGAAAACGCCCCAATTACAAGAATTTTCGTTAATAAAATAGTTGTAGGCTACGATGAGATGGAACTATTTACCATGTTAATCATTCGATGAAAAGGGGTCTGCACAACGGACTATTATTCTTAGGGGACTAAAGATCTCAAAATAAAATTTACTTTTCTCCTTATTCTAAATACTAGTTTTTTAAGGATCATATTAAAAAATTGATAAATATAATAAACATACTGAAGGAATTATGTTAAGCCCTCGCATCAGCTACTGCTTATGACCACCCAGTTTAGTTTCGTAAGGGGGGGGACCTCTTGCACCCTTAAAACTCCTGGAATCTTATATGAGAAAAGTTCGAGGTTACAGCCTGCTAACTTGCAGCGAAGTTTTATTGAATTTGATCTGCCTTCAAGTGATTTCTTATTTATAAACCATCTCTCATTTCGAAGGAACACTTTATCAATACTTCCAACTATCGGGAAATAATTTAGGACATATCCAATCGATTATAAGTGAAATTTATTTCGGTTGTTTTTTTTCTAAAAAAAGGATATCGATTGTTACAATTGTTAGGTATCCATTAATACTTTATAAGAAAATGAACGATGCTAATTATTACAGTATAGTTATGTAAACACTATCTCTAATTCGTATACAAATCAGCTCCGTATTTAACACTTTTGATTACCACGATACTTATCCAAGTCAATTTAACTAAAATATATTTTTTTTTTTATTAAAGCATTTTCTACTAATTTGGTTTTCCTTGACCTAAATGAGATTTAAAGGGAATATTTAGAAGGAAGGCCGGATAATATTTTTTTGGTAGTTTCGAAAGCTAATGAGTGGAAAATAAAGGATATAATATAGTAGGAAAGCTAAGAAGGTGTCTGTATGGCCCAAGTTGCATCAACAAAATTTTGATGGAGCATATTTTTACGGGGTTATGGATTTTTGAGTGCATAGTTGACAGATTTTGAGATTTCATATTTCTTGGGTGATTAATAGAAGAAGCTATAGAAGCTTCACATTAAGATTTCCGTAATTATCGAGAACATAACACAAAAAAGAAGTCCCGCAAAGCCTCAAATAGAGACCGTTTTAACATGCTTTTAGTTAGTTCTGACCCTCTAATTAACGGTTTTCGAATTACTATTCAAAAAACGTTCATAATCTCCGAGCGTTGTGAATTACTTTACTTTTTAGAACCAGAAGCACTTATTTCATCACTATCTGAATTATCGTTTTACGACTATGACGGACTTCAGTCAGTATGTCTTTCCTACGGATGTCGATAATGAGGATAAGGATGAGAAAATAAATTCAATTCATTTGTTCACAATACTTTTCTTTCATTTATGTTAATGTTAATTTTTTCTCTGAATGTTCTATGAAAATACATATATATATATTTTTTTTAATATATATATTAATGTTATATTAAGTAATTTTAAACATAAAAGTCTTTTTAATGCATTTATGACGCATAAAGGATTTCCAATCGAAAGTTATAATTCTTATATATATATTCAATCGTTTGGTTCATTTTTTTTTTTTATAATTCTGGAAATATTTAAATTTTTACCATATATTAATGTTATTGTTAACGCCTTATACGCTCAGATCTTTATTTATTTTTTTCACCATTCACCCCTTTTTAAGTGTTAATAATAAAAGGTTTATTATTTTTTTTTTTTTGGTAAAAAACTGAGGGACTGAACTGAAGTTTATAGTATTTATATATTTAGGTTTATTTTGCGATGTATTATCGCGTTGTATATAAACACCAGCCCGGCAATTACCCAGTCTTAGGGATTAATACATCAAAATAATGCCATAATTCTGCTGGGAAGTCAGTCTGGAGCTATCTTTCGTTTGTGTTGGACGTCTACCCCCACCATTTTCATCGGCTCCAGGCTCGTCTCGTCTCATATTTACCTCACCTGCGCCATTTTGAAGACCCCAGCTGTGTCATCGATCAGGATCGATATGCATATCGATTCTCCCACCATCGACTTCTGTTGTCATTACCTGCATAAGGCAATCTGGTTGGAAGCCGAACCTCCAACTTGTCTTTTTTTTTTTTCATTCTCACTATCACCAAGACATTTAAACATTAATTTAATTTTGTTTCTCCCAATAAATTAGTTTTATTCTTTTGAACAGTTATGGTTTTCTCTTGTTTTATTAATAGTTTTAGAAGTTGATTTTATTAATATTTTTTTCTAATGTTTTTATTTTCTCTGAATATTGTATCTTATTTTCAGTGCATTTTAATAGTCTTCTTTCAATCTTTTTTGTTTTCAAAATTTGTATATATCTTTTTTCCATCATAATAAATATTGTAAACATTCAAAAGGGGGATTTATATTTATTTTCCATTTTTTTTATTTATTGAAATATTTCTAGTTTTAATATTTTCATGTGCATGCATTTTTTTCTTCTTTTACAGGTCTCATATTTACTCTATTTATTTTTCCTTCTTTCCCAACATTTAATTTTGCTCGAATTTTCTCCCCTTTGAGGAAACTCACCTATGAAGGGTTTGTGTTTTAATTTTGAAATACCCCCGGCCTCAACAGTTATATTAAATAAATTTCAACCATAAAAGTGTTATTTATATTTAATTTTGACAAATACATGATTTCCAGTCAAAAATTATGGTCAATGATTTTTCTCCTCCTAGATCGGTCATCGACCCCACTGTGTGACGCATGTACTTGCCTGAACCCTACATTTCAATATTGGCCGGAGCAAATAAAGTTTATTCCAGAGGAAATAAATTATGGCAAGCTCCGGGTATTAGCGGGTAGAATTAATGCAGCAGCTACTGTCTGAATAGAATATAGGTTTTAACGAACCCGGGCAAGATCCCTGACAAATCCCTCTATGCTAATGCGTCCCCGCTTGATTGCAAATACAATTAAAAAAAAAGGAGTAGCCGGAATCCTGATTAGCCCCACTAATGACCTCCGGTTGACAAATGGACGTCGACACTACTCCCCTCCTCTCCCCCCTCCAGATCTATTTATTAATCAACAATCCACATCGTTTGCATAATGTCGCTGTGATCGGTTTCCGGCCGACATAATGATCCATCGGGTTTGTTCTGTATCGGTACCCTCCGATTGAGAAAATTACTTCCGGCCGAAATCCCTGTTTGGCAAGGATAGCGTAGTTTATTTGCAGAAAGATTCAGCGGACTGTATAATACGGCTCTCAAATAATTAATTGACTAGCAGTAGTTTTATTAGGCTTCAAACTGAAAAATGTAAAAAATACATATTGAAAAAATCTGATGTGTCCACTCAGTGTGATTTGATAAACTAAAGCAATGTAAACCGGCTTAAGGTAGATCAGTGTAAACATTTCAATAATTTCTAATATTTCTGATCAATAACTTTTTGCTAAAGCCTAATTTTGTCAAACAAATAATTTCTGTCAAAAGAATCGGAAATAATGAAGCTTTTTCTTTCTCCCATTCAACCGTTTCTGTTACCAGGATATAAACCCGTAATTTTACATTGGAAATTTAATAGCTATAACTGAGTTAATAGTTGTCCGAAATGAACGATTTGTATACATTTTTGTAGGACAGACAGACAGACAGACTGACCATTGACTAAAAATTGTTTTTTGAACTGGAGCGTATAGATCTGACGAAAACCGTATATAGGAAATTTGACCCGATCGCAATACTTTCCTTACTTGGTATAGCTAGGAAAGCAATAAATTAAAACATTTGTAGAAAATAGAATAAACTGTATCATCGCTAATACTGGTTCGATTCCGATAGTGTCTTTTTTTTTGGTAATTTAATTACCTTTTTAAAGTTTTATTATAAAGTTTGATATAGAATATGTACTTAGCGAATTATTAGAACATTATAGGAAAATTTTATCAAAATTGTTATAGCCGTTTTCTATGTTATAGTCTATGAAAAAAACGTGTTTTTCATTTATTGCACAACAGCTATTGCGCATGGAGCACCCAATTTGTGTTACAGGTATCAGTAGACAAAACCCTACGAAATAAAACAATAAACAACAAAATCAGTTCACTTGTTCCCAAAAAAATCTTGGCACAGACAGACTAATGGCTAAAATGTCTTTTTTGAACTTAGGGGGCTGTGAAACGTATAGATCTGTCGAAAACCGAATATTGGAAATTTGACCCGATCACAATACTTTCCTTACCTAGTATAGGTAGGAAAGTAAAAAGAGATACATTAACAGAAATATCTCGTTTGTTAAAAATAATGTGTGGTCATAGTACTTATTTTTATAAGATTTTCACTTTTCTTATGTACTACGCCTCTTTGATCAGCTATTCGTAATGTTTCAGTAATATAATTATATAATTTATATAATATAATTTATTTCTCCTAGCTGTTGTCAAGATCCACCTAGCAAAATACCTTGTGATGTCCTGTAATGTATGGCATGTGTCGACATTTTGTACATTCATATCTAAAAATCATAGAAAATAGATCGTTCTATATGCCAATGAAGTGAAGGTGTTTCTGCAAGGAGTGCTATAAATATTGTAAACAAGCCACAGAAGTTGGGATTCTCCCGCATTCCATCTTCCAGCAGCATACTCCATTGCTTTTCTTCGAATTTTTGGCTTATTTCTCCTTTATTATGCTTCGGAGATTCTCTTTTATCATTCTTTTAGATGAATCTATTCCAAGAGAAATATCTGGTTGGGTTACTCCAAATCCTTTCCTAATCAATTTACTAGTATCATTCCCGTAGTGTCCGCATTATTAACTGAAAAGCGATTTCTGTTCCATTTTCTTTTAATTTTTCTAGAAGCCAATATAGATGGTATTTAAGAAGGTTTGAGTTCATATAATATCCATCATTTTGGAGAGACAATATTGCCCTCTGGGAGTCAATAAAAAAAAAAATAAAAGAATGATTCTTTCCTCCTCTTCAAAGTTTCCCTTCAAATAACAAGAGATGAGAGTAACTTCTTTTTTTTTTCATCTGTATAATAAATTATAACGTCTGTATTTCAACCATTAAATGGAAAGCACGCCTTGAGGAAAAATTATTTTATTTATTTTATTTTATTTACACCCTACCCTGCCGATTAGGCAATACGGGTTTTATGCAGCAGTGAGTAGCAACGCATGCGTTACAATTCACTGCTGCATTCAGACCAATTACATTTTTTTTTTTTTACAGCTGTGCACACAGCCTGCTCTTTTCATCCAGCATCCTGTTCCTCCCTCTCTGGTGGTATTCCGTATACAGGTTCATTTCTTCTTCCCAATGAAAAGTGGTTTGACCCAACCAGTTCTTTCCACCCGTATACGAATGCCTTGTAATACGGGTATTTTTCCTTTGTCATAAGTTGAGGGAGATCGCTCTCCGTCAGAGCGTAGAGCCCCGTCTCCCTCAACAACTTAGCCCTCAGTGCCTCAAAGGCGGTACAGGCTAGGATGATATGCTCGGCGGTCTCCGGCACTCTGCAACTTGGGCATAGGGGATCGATGTTCTTGCCATATTCAGCGAGCTTTGCTCGGAAACCCCCATGCCCTGTGAGGAACTGTGAGACCCAGTAGTCCGGGAGAACCCATGTCTGTTCCATTCTTGAACCAACGGTGGGGAAGTATTTTCTTAGCGTAGCCCCTTTTGGCGTCGTCACCCACCGCTGGTTCCATTCCTTTAATGTGTTCTCCCGAATAATCCTCTTCCATCCATTAGGGTCTTCACTGATCCTCACACGAAGATTCGCCGGTAGATCCACCAAGCCCTCCCTCTTCATCTTATGCCGAAGGTATTCTTCTCGTAGGAGAAGATCAATAGGAGTAGTTCCGGCTAAGACTTGTACCGCCTCATGAGACACTGAACGATACGCTCTAGTGACCCGCAGCAGAGCCATCCGCTGGATTGTTGCCAACCTTTTCTTTTGTTGGTGCGAGAGATGATGACTCCACGCAGGGGACGCATATCTCAGGATGCCCAGAATAACTCCTTTATAAATAGTCAACGTGGCTGGGTACCTGAGACCCCAAAAGGCGCCCCCGATGCGACTAAGTCCATTGAGAGCCAGGGCCACCCTACTTTTCATGTAGTCCAAGTGAGGCGTAACGTTGAAATTTCTCCCAATTCTTATTCCAAGGTATGTAACAGCCTCACTTGGACGTATCCTTTCTCCTTCTATTCTGAGAGTAATAGGGTGGGCCCTGTCAGTCTTACCTCTTAAAAGAATGGACTGGGTCTTAGCAGCTGCCATCTTCATCTTTTTTCTCTCGCACCATCCTCCTACGAGGTTGGCACATCGTTCAGCTTCTTCTTTTAACCTGGCTCTGCTGTTTGAGGCCACTACAACGGCCAGATCATCAACATAGGCCGTGGCGGGGAACCGCTCCTGTTCTAGTACCCCCAGCAACTCATCGAAGACTAATTTCCACAGGGCTGGACCAAGAACCGAGCCCTGCGGACAACCTCTTTCCATCGACTCTTGTACTTCAAAGAAGCTACCTTTTATCTTCAATGTTCGGTCCTGGAGGTAGCTCCTTAAAAGATCATATAAGTTGCTGGGAGCCTCATACTTTTGCAACTGCTGGAGAACGCTCGGCCACCAGACGCTATCGAAGGCGGAAGATATGTCGAACAGGATAAGCATGACATACTTCTCCGCCTTCTCTTCAACGTCACGGCGCACTCTCAGCAGGGCATCTGCGGTTCCTCTGCCTTTAGTGGATCCGTACTGCCGTGGATGGCTAGCCCTAGAGAAGACTGGTCGTAGACTCATCATCAACAGGGTCTCCAATAATTTACTCATGATAGGGAGGAGGCATATAGGCCTATAAGATTTGGCTAATTGCTTGTCCTTGCCTCCTCCCTTGTAGAGGAGTCTAACATCAGCAATTTTCCAACTCTTAGGAAAGTATCCCCTGTCCAGACAATCATTGAACAATGTCAACAGTCTCTGTTCAATATAGGGGATACTGTTCCTGAGGATTGCTGCGTCTATGGAGTCTAAACCAGGTGCACGTCCAGTCTTTTGCCTATCCAAAGCAGCACGTAGATCCCATATGTCCCACGGTGGGCACAAGTCCGTACCAGGTGGGCATACCGTAGTGCGTCTTATAAATATTTCCTCTTCATTATCCTGGGACGAATCATCTCCGGGGTAGGTCTCAGCTAGGAACATCTTTGCAGTCTCTTCCAGAGTGGTTGCCTGGGAACATCCGCGCTTCAAAGCTGCAATCACTTGCTGTGGAGCAAACTTACCAAGGGCCACTCTGTAAGGTACACCCCAGGGATTCTTAGAGGACTCCTGAACAATGAATTCGTCCCAAGACTTCCGCTTTCTTAACCTCACCTCGTTTCGGTATGCCCTGGCTTTAGACTTGTACTCATTATGAAGTGGAATGCGCCTCTCTTCGCAAGTACACTTCTGGTATGAACGCCGTGCCTTGTAGAGTTCTCTCTTCATTGTGGTTAAGGCAGGCGTCCACCATGGGACAGGTCGAGCTCTCGCCTTCCGGTGCTGAAGGGATTCTTCAGCGGTATCGCGGATGACATCAGTGATCCTGGACACTCGGTAATCCAGATCATCTGTTTGCTCCGTTTCCGCCTCATCCCAGTCTTCGTCGACCAGTTTTCCCTCCAGCAATGACCGGAAGGCACTCCAATTTCCTTTTCGAGTAAGGTAACCTTTTTCGATCCCGAGAGAAACTTCTGTATTTTCCGTCAGTTTAAAGGCTATCGCTTGGTGGTCGGAACTCGTTTCAGATCGGAGGACACAATCGATAATGCGGTTTGCCAGCACCGGTGATACCAATGTAACATCAATCCAGCTCTGCCCCCTAGCGCTAGAGAACGTCGGGGTAGCAGAGGGATCGTTCATAACCACTAGATGGTTTCGGGCAATAAATTCACCGAGCTTAGCGCCCCTTCTATTAGTTCGATTAGATCCCCAGACCGTGTTCCAGGAGTTGGTATCTGAGCATATGATCACGTTCCTCGTGCAAGCCGTGATCATCTCCATGGCGGATATGTCTTCGTCAATATCGCCCCCGTCCGGTAAATATGATGAGACCAGCGTAAAGGCAACATGGTTCCATCTGATATGACAAGCAACACAATCCGCCATGGTAAACTGCCTCAGATCCATCACATCGAGGTTGGGGTTGTTAACCACAATAGCAGCTCTGGGCCTCCTCTCTCCACTGCTCAAGGCTATAACCCTCGATGTGAGACCAAACCCCGCGACCTTGTTTCCCCAGCAACTCGGTTCCTGGACTGCCATGATGTCGTAGCTTTGTGAGAGGGAGCGTAGCTCTTCCGCAACTAGACGCCGGCGGCCCATATTGAGCTGAAGGATGGAGATCTTACTCATAAGATGTCCTCATCGCCATTTTTTTTGACCAATTCAAATGCACAGGACAATCACGACTGCCCGCCTTATGCTTAGTGTGCCTGGGATGGGCCTTTGCCCTCACACAGTTGATGCATATCGGTCCTGCCTGAGCTAGTTTTTTGGGACACTCCTTGAGAAAATGACCAGTACCTGCACACCAGATGCAGACTAGTGCATCTGATGGACATGTGGCCTTAGAGTGCCCGTAGTCCTGACACTTTGTACAACGGGGGGCGTCGAGGTTATCTTCAAAGGTCATTGACCACCATCCTCCATTCAAGCATGCCATGTCTAATAGATGGAATCGTAGGGTTGGGTGCACTTCCAGCACCCAGTTTTTAGTTATTCCATTCCTTGCTGTAGAAGAGAAAACAGGCCGAAGTCCATCGTTCACGAGCGAAGCTGGGATCGATTTATCAATTAGCTTTGCCCGTAAAAGTGTAATTAATGCCTCCGCAGTCCACGAATTGGGCACACCTTTAATTTCAAGCCTAGGTCGTTTCTTAAGTGCAAGCTTGGCCTCTAGTCCTACTTCTCGTAGACCCTGCCACCCAATAACTTTCGCCGCTTGGGAGCTATCTTCCATCCGTACTAAGACCGAGCCTCCCTTAGTAGCACGTACTATGGAGGCATTAACTCCTATTTCAGTAGGAGATGGCAGCCCACTGATGATTTCCACAGGACTTTTACCGGGCCCACTAATTGTGACGTAGGTAGGTTTAGAGTTAGAAATCTCTGCCGGCTTCAATGGCAGAGATTTTACGATATCTGCCATTGTCCTTGGCTTACTTCGTAATTGGGCTGAATCTTCAGGAGAGGCATGACTGGTCGGCTCAATCGGGTTATTTAAATTACTGGCTACCTTGTTAGCTGCTTTGGTCCTCCTGCGGCTTCTTTTACTGACTACGACTTTGTAGGGTTCAGTAGCCGCTGAGGGTCCAGCCGGGCTTGCTTCTCTGATATCTGCTTGCGCTTCTCTTGAAGGACCGGCTTTGGCTAAGATTTGTGGTTGTGGTTCCACTCGAGCTGCCGTAAGTCCCTCAATAATTTTGGGCACCGTTTTTTCTATCACAAGTCGAGCAATCATCTCATGAATACTGGGAGTCGTAAGTGACTCATGAACCGCTTTTTGGATGAGCTCAGAAACGTCTTCATTTGTGTGTGGCTTTTTACTTTTGTCATCTAGTGTTTCAATTATATCTATCAAGGTTAGAATTTTTTTATTTATATAATTTTGTACCTTGATATTCAACCCATTATCTGCCCGTTGAACATATACCCTGAGATTCTCCTGGATTTTTAAGGCCGATTGTAGTAAACTTTTAGCTGCAGCCTCCTCCGAATTTGCCTCCAAATCAAGAGAACCCTTTCTTGCCCGTTTGGCATTTCGCTTGGAAACCTTTTGGGAACTATCCTCTTCCATATCAATTACAATTGGGTCAACCATACTGTAAGAAAGTAGTAAACACTACAAAAATGATTTCAATTTATAGTACACTACAGTTTAGAGGTTAACTAGCTACGTTTATTAAATGAAGGTTACCTTTCTATTATTGTCCAATGAAACTTGTATACAAGTTCTCTGATATAAGTTTTAGCTCTCGTAGGAACGATTACAGTCCAGAAAGTCTTCAACTACGAGAAGATGACGAACTTGTAGTTCCACTTAACCTTACTTAAAACTAAAAACTTATTTACAAAGGAAAACTCAAAAAAAAAGAACAAGAAAACATAATGAACAATAAAATAGAAAACACTAGAACACGAACAATAACAAAATAAGTATATATACACCAGTCACAAGTCTAAACACAATACTTTGGAGAACCAATACGTTATCACCAATCACTATCACAATCCGCCTTGAGGAAAAATATAAACATTTTATCTCTAAAAGATTTATTGGTCCTGTAATTATCGTTATTGAAAAAACAAACTCATCATTATTTTCCTTCGATCCCATTAACCCATGCTTCCTCTTTCTATTTTTAGACCTTTTTAACAGAATATTTTTAAATTTAGTGAAAAAATATTTTAAAATAAATTAAGCAAAAAATAATGATATGGCTTTAATGCTTATTAAAAAAGTAAATCTGTTGTCTTACATGAAAGTAATTTTAAAAATTTAGGAATTCTCCTTCCTACACAAAAATCAATATTGTGTTTTTCCAACGTTCAGGATGTTTGCTGGTATTTGGATGGTATAAAGAGCGGGGGCCAACTGTTCACAGTTTAAAAAAAAAAATTCATATGCTTTGTGAGGAATTTTATAACCGAAGGTAACTTTAGAGTTGACAGGATATCCAATGTTTTTATTTTATGCTGTTTGTGCGGAAATGGTTCCAAATTTACTCATTATGGCGAGTGGTGGGGGCAGATCAGAAGATGTAAAAGATGAAGCTTAATCCGTACAAGCGACGCAGCAGCCAGCTATCCATAGAAGACAGATTGTCCGAGGGCGCCCTCAGGTAACAAAAAGATGTAAGTTGGCATAAAAATGATAAGCTGTTTTTGCACAATTATTATCAAATTATTATTTAGTTAATTTCCTTCTGATAATTTTTTTTGTATATATTGTGTGAATGTTATCTTACCCTCCCTATAACCAATGTCCATGTAACAGATTGCTATATTTTTTTTTCGGTTGGCACTATTGAGCATGAAAATCTTTGGATGTATGTGGAAGATGTGGTCTCCTTACAGATGTATGCTGCTTAGGGGAGTTCAGGTAAGCTGGAGAGGGTCACCCAACCTCACGTTACAAACGAACCATGGTCTACATGGTGCAGTGGCAGGCCAGGCATAGCTCCATAGCCGATCTCTTTGGAGACAATCTGATGTCCTTCCCACCGACTCACTCCGATCGAAGGACAGTTAAAAATCAGTCTAGATTCATGGATTATGGCTACTCGGAGTAAGCAAGTGCACGATGACCTATATTTCTTTTTCTCGAAACAGACCGTCCATGCAACAAATCTCAGGGGGGCTATTAACATCCTGGTAAACCACATTCCGATTACCGATTTAAGTGGACAGGGTTGGGTCATCAGTCCTACTCTCGGATATTATTAATAAATAATTTTTTTAAAAATTATCAATATGAGCTTTTTTGTTGGAAATAAGACAATACATATTTGGATATCTTCCTCTGCCATATTTGGGATTGTGATTAACTATTTCAATGCAGTTGAAATAAAAATAATTGAGAATCGATTGACTGGTTGTCGTCATAACCAGTCATTCGACAAATTGATTTTAAATTGATATTTCCTTCGTCGTAAACCAACGACTGCCTGTCCTACAGTTTCCTTTAACAATACTCCACTTATCCCTGTTGAGCAAATCCGATACCTAGGACTCCACCTGGACAAGCGGCTAACTTGGAATCCTCATACGAGACTGAAACGACAAGAAACCGCTCGACGTTTCCGATTACTTCAGCACTTACTAGACAAACGCTCTAAACTTCCCATTAATTACAAAAGACTCATATAAGACCTATTTGGAGCTATGGGGCTCCACTAAACCATCGAATTCTTCTCGCATCCAATCCTTACAATCCAAAATCCTTTGTAAAATCCTCAATACTCCTTACTTTGTCACTAATAAAATTATCCATAAAGATCTTAATGTTCCTTATGTTTCAGATCTGGCCCAATCCAGATACCTATCCTTCCATAATAAACTTCATAACCATCCCAACCCTCTTGTCTCTAACCTTGTTTCTTATTCGATTCCTGATAACCCTCCGAGGCGTCTGAAAAGAAGATGGCCGCGTGATCTCCTAATGTAGTCATATCATTAGAGTGCTATCATTGGGTAGTTACTCAGCAAGTGTATTCATGTCATTATATCTATTATGTCTAAATTTACTAGATATATTTATGTAATACAGTTGTAAATGTCATTAAGAAATACTTTTTTTTTTATATGATATTTACAACTGTATACAAAAAATACATCTAGTAAATTGGCACATTGGTATAAAGACATGGAACACATGTTGAGAAACTACCCATTGGTAGCACTCTAATAATATGTCTATATTAGAAGATCACGTGGCCATCTTCTTTTCAGACGCCTCGGAGGGTTATCAGGAATCGAATAAGAAGCAAGGTTAGAGACAAGAGGGTTGGGATGGTTATGAAGTTTATTATGGAAGTCTGATACAGATGTCTGATTGGGACAAATCTGATACATAAGGAACATTAAGGTCATTATGGATAATTAAAGTAAGGAGCATTGAGGATTTTACGAAGGATTTTAGATTGTAAGGATTATATACGAGAGGAATTTGAAGGTTTGGTGGATGGAGCCCCATAGCTCAACTCCGTAAGTCCAAATAGGCCTTATTATAGTCATATAAATCAGTCTTTTATAATTGATTGGAAGGTTAGAGCGTTTGCCTAGTAAGTGTTGAAGTAGTCGGAAACGTCAAGCTGTTTCTTGTCGTTTCAGTCTGGTATGAGGATTCCAAGTTAGACGTTTGTCCAGGTGGAGTCCTAGGTAACGGATTTGTTCAACAGGAATAATTGCGGTGTTGTTAAAGGATACTGAAGGACATGAAGTCATTGGTTTACGACGAAGGGTGAAGGTAATTTGATGGGATTTATTGGAATTTATTTTAATTCTCCAGTTCTGACACCATTTTTCAAGGTTAAGAAATAAAATAAATAAAAAAATTGATATTTCAAAGACTGTTTTATCTCGGAATTCGCCCCTTAAAGACGAACATTTACTTGGTTCGAGGCACTTACTAGTTAATTCCAATCAAGGTGTAATTTCATTTCTGTCCGTTAATGAGAAGATGGCAGGGGGGGGAGCGGGGAAAATTTATAATGGCGGCTAAGGTGGCGGGTTTCTCGCCCCCCTCTCCCCTCCACCCCCGATCTCATGTATATTCAGCGAGAGGATGGAGTTAATTGGTAAGCTGATGAAGCAACTGACGTCAGGCATATTGATGGCTGGAGGAAGAAAGTTAAGATGGCTGGAGGAAGCGGTCAAAAGGCCCTCCTTGTCAACTTGTCCTTTCAGCGGATCTGATTTCATTAATCCTCTCCCGTCGGCTTCCTTAACCAACCCTTGTCAATATTAACTAGCCCGCCTATGATGAAAAATAGGGTTTTGATAAAGTGATCTACAAAATATGTCATGGGACTTGTCTATGCCACAATTATCTGTGCCGCCACGATTCTTTAGATTTCACCTCTAATCGAACCATTTTTATCATTAGTAGTTAATTCCTAAGAATACGTATGAGCGATTAAAATATACATTCGATGTCTTATTGTTTCAAAAATCTTATATCATTCAATACTCAAACTTGGCAAACATTATGATAAATCTCTTTGAATCGTATTTGTTATCAATTTAAAATTATTATAAGCAGGAAGAAACATATTCATTTTAAAACAATATATAATTAATATCCAAAAGATTTTAATATCAAATATCCAAATGATCATCATATTATAGATTTTATGTATTTATAGTATTTTCTTAGATTTAATTTATTTTGTTGTACTTTTCTTATATTTTTTTGTATTTCGTTGCATTTTCCGCTGGTCGATGTAGTTTTTTTATTTTTTCCGAGGTTTTAATTTTATCAGTTTTTTCTTTTGTTGTATATTTCCTAGATTTGGTATTTGCCCAGGATTTTAACTTTGTCATATTTTTCGCAGGTATTTTATTTTGTTGTATTTTTCAATTTCAATTCAATTTTTTTCAATTTTGTAGTATATTTTACGATTTTTTGTATTCATTTTGTACTATCGAAGATTTTTTGCAGCTTTATAAATAAAACATATTTTTAAAAAGGCATTTTATTTTTACCTGGACCCTAAAAAGTCATTTTCAAAAACATATTCCAAACAAACAAGAATAACAGTAGCCATAAAATCGTTATTAAAAAAGTTATATTATCATTATTATTATTTTCATTCTTTATTCCCACTATGCGGGGTAAGTTTCTGAGGTAGGAGACCAGAAGTCCAGCCACCTTCATATTAATATCTGTTATTTTTTTAGAAGTTTAAAAATTTTGGAACAATACACGCTGTGTCTAAGAGAACTGAGTGTTGAGCCTCTTTCAACACCTCAAGAGGTTATTTTAATCCCATCGTGCCTGCAACTGTTGTCTTTGGTATCAATTCATTGGAGGATATTATAATTGGAGTGGTGGTGACGTTCCACAAATGATATAATTCCTTCAGTTCGATTGCCAGTTCCTGATATTTTCTCAGCTTTTCTCCAACAGTGGAGCTTATATTATTATCATTGGGGATCCCGACATCAATAAGCTCTGCTATTTTCTCTCTCATATCTATCAGGAGGATATCTGGTTTATTGTGACTTATTTTATTTATTTGGTTTATTTGTTTGGTGGTTATAATATGGAGTTCTGTCATCTAATAAGTTGAGCTTCACCGCCAGAGCCTGATGAAAAATTCTAGCCACATTGTTATGCCTCTGGAGATACTCGGTGCCACCTAACACTCCACACCCACCTGTGATATGTTGGATTGATTCCAGCGTCGCTGAGCATAACCAACATTTATCCGTAGTTGTTGCGTCTTTTAGAACATGCCTTCTATATGATCTAGTAGCAATAACTTGGTCTTGGATGGCGAGTAGAAATCCTTCTGTCTCGGAGAATATCTTTACAGCTTTCAGCCATTCAATGGATATTTATTTGTCAATCGAGCTATCAATCAATTTGCTGTAGAATCTTCCATGCAGAGATTTATTTTTGCATTCTGTCAACCATTCGTTTTCTGACACGACTGTAGAGACCTCACGATTGCTCAGGTTAAGTGCGGTTAGACCGTAATCCAATCTTGAGATTGCGAGGTAAACCTCAGTCGTTGTAAGAAAGTATCGGCGTAGGGCCGCTTCCTGCTTGCGGCAAGCTTCTTCGATATTTAACAAACCACGTCCTCCTTCTTTCCTAGGTAAATACAGTCGAGCTTTGGATGATATTGGGTGGTGGGTCCGTTCTTGTGTGAGAGTCGTTCGCACAAGGCGGTCGATCTCCTGTAGGCTGGTGTTTGACCAGTGCAATATGCCGAAACTATAACCGAGAGCAGGTATTGCCCAGGTGGTAATAGCCTTGATTTTTTGTTTCCCGGTTAGCTGGGTTTTGAGCACTTTCCTCAATCTAATTTTGAACATTGTCAGAAGGTCTTGTTGCATGTCTTTTCTTGTAATTTTAAGATGTTGCTGCATTCCCAGATATTTATATAACCTATTGTCTTCAAGTTCCCTGATGTACTCTTTTTCTTTGATTAGAATATTCTGCATACTTTTCCTTTTTCTTTGGTTACATGGAGCATCGCACATTTATCCAGACCGAGTGACATGCCTATATCACTAGTAAAAGATGAAACGGCTTCAACCATGCTCTGTAATTGGTCTTTGTTTTTCGCATATAGTTTAAGATCATCCATGTACTAGCTGTGGCTGATTGTGGTGGCTTCGTCGTTGATGATTAGTTTGTATCCCATCTTGTTCTTTCGAAGAATCCTGCTTAGTGGGAACAAAGCCATACAGAACCATAAGGGGCTTATACAATCGCCTTGGTATATTCCTCTCAATATTTTAATTTGATTCCCTTTGCAGATAGTTCCAACTTTCAGCGTAGTTTTCCATCCTGTCATTAAGTTTGAAAGGAGCCTGCTTACTTTAGATTCAACCTTGTATATATCTAGTACTTTAAGTAGCCCAGCTGTGTGGAACCGATTCAAAGGCCTTTTTATAATCCATGCCATAGAGAGGTTTCGCTGTTCTTTCGAATAAAAGAGACCCTTGACCTAAACAGTCTTACCACAATACCAAGGCATCTTCTATTAAGTTTTTGATAAATAAATAATAAAGGTATTGAATTTTTTTTATTTATCTATACTATTTTTTATTTCACTTTACAAATATCCTATTGATCTTAAAATTAATTTAAAAACTCAATATGTATATGGGAGAGCCACATGTTGTTTATTGAATAACTCAGTCATATCAGATATGTCCTATAAAAATTCCAGACCAATATAAGACAAAAATTCCCTTTATGAAGTCATTAAGAGAGCGGGATATTGGGGTCAGTGGGCATTAAGATATCCAAGTAGGGCATTAAGATGTGGCCCCAGTCCTCTATTGGGGGGGAAAGGGGTTCTATAACTGCGGGCGACTATATCGCAGTGGGGGGGGGGGATTTACAACCAACAGCCGCCCCCCTCCCTCTTGGTTGGACTTAGTCCTATCTTCCATCTAAAGCTCACTTAGTCAACTTGAATATTTGTCTCCTCTTAATAGACAATAAAACTGTCCTCGGCCATAAATCTCTTCCACGGTATATTATAGCAGAGATATTCTTAATTGATAATTATCCAACGATTATATTATTATATATTATAAGCGGTTAGAAGACGTAGGGATCCCGATAGCTAATATTTTAAAACGATCTTAACTAACTAAAATTTACATAAAATAGTCGAAAAATTCTAAAAATAAAACTTAAAATTTATAGCTACTTTTTTTTATTTTTTTATTTTTATTGAGTAATATAACATTCTGTCAAATGAACAACAATTATTGTTAGATAAGGTGGCATTCATACTATATATATAGAACATAAAATATAATATAAACAGAAGCAAAATAACAACTAAATAATAATCGCCAAGCATATTTGAAATAAATTAAAATAAACTATGCATTTTTATTTTGCTGGTTTCATCTTTGTTCTTTTTATAGTGATTCATTTTCCTATTGGTCAGAAATAAATTTATCAAAATTAGTCTTTGATTGAAGGTTTCAAATAAAGTTCGTCCTCTTCTTCTGCTATGTATAATTCATCGTAGAAATTTTGTGTCACAAAATTCAATACAATAAGGTGGGTCAATGGTAATTCACTAGTAGAATAGAATGTAAAATTTGAAAAAAATTCTGGGACTAAGTCCCCTTAGAACAACAATGATGAATTAATACAAAATAAAATACAAATCTGGCCAAAAACTAACTTTTAAAAATTCTAACATTGTATGCATTACATTAAAAAATAGTACGTAACCACTAAAAAATTAACAAAAATATAAATGAGCATAACAATTACTTATTATTGTGATTGAAGAAAGAAGAAATTACATATCTATATATACATAACTATTTATAAACAATAGGCTAACTAATAAAAATTAACTTAATACAAAATATTATAGTATGTTATTTATAGTGATTTACGCAATATTCTGCCAACACTAAAAGAAACAAAAATAAAATCTTCTCAGAAATACTTGTTGTGTAATGGCGAAAAAATAAATATATATACATAGATACACGTATTGGTACATAGAGAGACAAAAAGTATAACGTGGATAAATAAAAAAGTAAATGAAACAATAATTTAATAAGATAGCAAAAATAATAAAAGGAAGGCATTGATTTAGATGTTAGAATATAAAAAGTAGACTAAATTAATAAACTAACACTATAAAATAATATGTTAGTACATCGACATGTTAGTACGTAGTACATTGACTTAACTGGTCGGTTAAGTACCATTGACCAATAGGCAAATGAATCACTATAAAAACAAAATAAGTTAAAACTTTAACTTGTATTTACTTTGTTAAACTATAACTGCGGGCAGCATTTGAGAAAAAATTGTAATAATATATTTGTTATAAGGAGCTGGATGAGAGATCTCCTTTCCTGATTTTAGGATGTAAACAGACCAGGAAAGAGGTGCTGCTGGGCTCCATTCTTCGTCATGCCATTTTCTACCTAACAACAAATCTGCTAATTGTCACAACCGTAAAAAAATTAAAACATTTAAGATCATGTTTTTATTATTAAGTGATCTAGTCTCAGAATCTGGTACTATCCAACGAGTGAATACTTCATTTTCATTTTAATATCCATAAATCTAATTAATATCAACTGATGAATAAAATATTTATTTCTCATTATGCTTGTTTGACTTTTGTTCTTTTTATAGAGGTTCATTTCATATTGGTTAGAAATAAATTAATCAAAAATTAATTTATATAGGGATATGGAATATTTAATATATATCTTCAAACCAACAGCACTTGTGATCGTCAAATATAGTAGTTTTTGCAAGGAAGTCATTTTTGCTGAATCGTATATCTGTGAGGCTTGTATCCATATGTATGTTTTGAGTTTTTATCTTTTTTTTTCATTTTTATTTGGAAAAAAGATAGTTTAATGTTTTTCTTTTTATTTTAACCTGTGGTTTCTAGGTCATTCTCCTGTCGAATACTAGTCCGAGATAGCGTATGCTTACTCTGTCCGTCTAAGGAATTTCGTTGCCAGCTATATAAAATGGTGGGCAAGAGTTTCGACGAGTGTGTGACTTTTTTTTTATGTTGTGATTTGTCATGTTTCACTTGATAAATAAATTTAGTAAATAATTTTATCAATTCAGTGAGGTCATGGTGTTTTGATAAAATTTCTCGTATTTTGTTGTTGGCTGTTGTAATTGTTGTTTTTTTTAAATATTGTCAGCGTAGCAGTCAATGTTTCGGATTTAATATGCGAAATATTTAATGAATACCGAATTATATAAAATAATATACAAGCATGGTTCGGTTACCAGGTACTCTATTTATATATCAACAAAGGTTGTGGTGGTTACGGCTCTAATATTGGCAATAATTTTAAACACGTCACTTTATTGTCATGTTATTAAAGTACCATACAAGGATATATTAATAACCCTACATGTAAAAGGAACTGAAGGTATAAGGCTCAGCTGAGCGAAATTTAATTTGAGCCTAAGCTCCATGCGTATGAATATTGGGCGTTTAACAATAGGGAACAAGAGGCAGACATGGAGATTATAAATGAAAGAAGTTTTCTTCATTTTCACGAAAAGAAACAGGTTTCGAGGAAGGGGGGCGACATGGATTCTTTTTCTTTATTCTTTTTTTTTTCTCCCTTCTCCCTCGTCAGGAGACTTAATATAAGCCCTGTGCCCGGTTGGCAACACTGGCGAGGAGACCAATTAGGATAAACGGCACACAATCGCCTTCCCCCACCTCTGCTTATTTTCCCACTCTCACTCTCTCTCTCTCTCTCTCTCTCTCTCTCTCTCTCTCTCTCTCTCTCTCTCTCTCTCTCTCCCTTTTTCTTCATTAAGAAGGATTATGTAAATAATCACCTTTTAACAGGGAGGGATGGCAACGTGAAAACAATCCTACTTACGACAACTTGGCAAACCGAAAATCAGTTGACACCTGTCCGAACCTTCTGAGCTTACGCAACAACATTTGCTAAGCTTAATTAATATTTCTTGCAGAACTGAATGGGGTTGTATAACAATTATCAATTCCTATTGGCGAATTTGTAAGTTTTTTACCGACTAGAGAGACAACATATATCCACTCTAATACTATTATTTTTATCTAAATCTATTCCTAAACTTCCGGCATTACGGAAAGGTGTCCTAACGATCGAAATAAGGAAAGTAAATTTTAGTAAACAAAGTTTCAGCACTCGCTCCATTACTTTATATTACTTACATAC
This sequence comes from Nezara viridula, assembly GCA_928085145.1. Lineage (NCBI taxonomy): Eukaryota > Metazoa > Arthropoda > Insecta > Hemiptera > Pentatomidae > Nezara > Nezara viridula. Next base: position 74,386,075 of record OV725083.1, read on the forward strand.
ACGACATACCTTATAATTCCAACATCCTAACTGCGATATACACAGACGACACAGAAGAGCCTAGAACAGTATTTAATTAAATTACATGAATGGTTTAAACTTCGACATGAAACTTGTCCTTCAGTTTTCCTCGACAATAAACTGATCCCACAGACACCGTTCTCTTCCTTGGTCAGACATCTGGTTGAAAAATAAAATCTAACCACTAACGAAAAAAAAGTCGTAAATCAAAGAATATGACTTCTACATTGAGTTCTCTCTGGAAACACTTAAAACTAAAACTTGACAGAAATTGAACACATAAACATATGCACTAAAACCTATTTTAACTTACGCATCATATATATCAACAGCCGTCACCCCTCCTATACCTATGATCTCCAATTCAAGTCCTTCATTCATGTCCACTTTCTCACCACAAGATCCCGACCATCAGAACTTTATACTCCTTTTTACATGTGTGCCTCTTTTCAAAACTACTTCGTAGTCCACTCTGCTTCATTCTGGAATTCCTTACCTCTAAAAATTCAACAATCCCTCCATATCCTATTTTATATATATTTAACAAACCCTGCTATTCCAACTTCTTTTCTCGCAAGTCAGAAAACGGCTAACCACATATTAAGTAATTATGTAAAACACATTTTTTTTTATCTTAATTTATTTGTACACATTACTTATCATCTTTTATACATAACATATGAATGTATATGTATATATATTTTTTGCTCACCATTTTTCATTTGGCAACACAGTTTATGTATATATTTCGCTGTATGGGTATGTATATTTCAACAATAATTGAAAACTTCTTTTATTCATAAGAGATTTGTTGCTCATTTATTGGAGCACCACATTTGATATAATAATTTGTTGTTGTTGTTTTGTTTTTTTGGCTTTTTTTAATATATTTCTTTTGACTATTACATTCTTTAAGGTTTTTAACTATGCAATGCTTATTTTATTTCATAGTCTTTTTAATTTCTTATTTGCATTATATATAATTGTAGCATTTTGTAAATCGTATCACTGGTTTCATTTGTGTATATAGTTTACTTACGTAAAGCTTTTTTTCTAGCTACTTTTTAAAGTAACAAGTTTTCCGGTCAGACGTTATTCTTTTTTTTCTGTAATATTCTGTTCTTCTTAACGGACTTCGTTCCAGACTAAAATTATTTTCTATTTATATATTTAAAACAGCCAAAAACTCATATTGGAAAAGTTCTAATTTTTTTAAGCAAATAAATTCAGGACAATTATAAAAGCACCTTGGTGCTTTAGCAACATAACCTTTTCTCATATTGTATGTTATATCTATCTAGTATGCTAACCAACTAAAATTCATTGAACCATTTAGAGATATTCATTTTGAAAAAATTAAACAGAATTAACGTCATAACATAGTGTCATTCACAAATATTCCTCTTTATCAAATTTTCCTTTTTTTATTCATTATTTTTTTTTACAAGAAAAGAGCTTTCGGTCACATGGCCTGTACCGCCCCCCCCCCTCAATATTGCACAAAGATAGAATACATAAATATTTATATTTTATTTTACTTTATTTATATTTACTTGGTCCTCGCGCGGGCTCATTACCGCGTATGGGGAGCGTCCCACGGGTGGCGGATGTGGGGATGGTCGGTGGGAATTCCTTGGAAGTTCCTCCCGGCTAAGTCAGATGGACTCGCTGACCAACAATGAGAGGGGCCCTCCAGACTTGCTGGAGGGAGGGGACCTCCAGACTTGCTGGAGGTAGGGGCCCACCAGACTTGCTGGAGGGTGTGACGTAGGATTGAACGCCCTACTCACATATCTTTAGTTCACCAAACACCACAAAAAGTCATGGATCTCCCTAAGGTAAAACGCTCATTATCCGGAAGTAAACTAGTCCCCCGTTCGGGTCTCCGGGTGGGGACTGCTTTAGGGGATTCATGGCGCAAGTTGAAATATAGGGATTTAAATATTGGTACGTGGAACGTAAGGAGTTTAAACACAGCAGGGGGGCTAAAATCGGTCGCGAATGAGGTAAATGGGTACAATTTGGATGTCGTGGCTCTGCAAGAGGTTCGCTGGCCAGGGGAGGGCTCGATGAGGGAAGGGACGTACAATTCTTTAGTGATAGAATTTCGGTAACTACATTTCAGGGACGTTGGTTTAAAATCGCATTAATAAACATACATTGTCCGACCGAAGACAGTGACGATGAAGTCAAAAGTGAATTTTACGATAAACTCGAATGGGTTTATGATAAACTACCGCGAAACTACATGAAAATAATTGTAGGTGACGCGAACGCAAAGGTAGGAAGGGAAGAAGTTTATATTCCGACGATTGGTAAAGAAAGTTTGCACGAATATAGTAATGATAATGGGATCCGTCTGATAAACTTTGCCATCTCGAAAAACCTGATAATTAAAAGTACGACGTTTAAACACAAGGATATTCATAAATATACTTGGACATCACCGGATTCGCAAACACGAAATCAAATCGATCATGTCTTGATACAACACAGCTGGCAAAGCAGTATAATTAATGTACGGTCTTATCGCGGAGCAGAATGTGGGTCGGATCATGAATTAGTAATCGCGAAACTTCGACAAAAACTTAATATAAAAAAGAGAAAAGAAAACCGTTTCGATTTTGAGAATCTTAATTTGGAAAAATTAAAAAATCCATCAATTAGAAACCAATTCGAGCTAGATGTTAAAAATAGGTTTGAAGCTTTAGAGCTTCCTGACGAGGACCACGAGGATATCGACAAGTTATGGATAGAGATCAGGGATAATATTAAAGCGGTCGGTAACTCGTGTCTAGGGAAAAAGGAAAATAAGAATAACAAACCGTGGTTTGATGAAGATTGCTTAAACATGTGTGAAAAAAGAAAAGCCGCTAAATTAAAAGCTCTAAATAATCCTAGCGAAGACAATCTGGAATACTTCCGAATCTCAAAGAACGAAACGACAAAATTGCTCAAAAATAAAAAAAGGGAGTATCTTAAAAATAAAATAATTGAAATAGAAACTAATAGAATCGAAAATAACGTAAGAGACATGTACAAAGGTATAAAGAGATCACGTAAATATGTAGGGCCCGTAACGTCTGGAATTAGGGATGATAATAACAATATTCTGACCGATCCGGTTGACATATTGAATAAGTTTAAGGACCACTTTGACAATATTTTAAATACGGGAAATTATGATCTGTGTCCTCCTTCTGAGTACCAGAGTGCTGAACCGTTAATAGAAGGACCAAGTAAAGAGGAAGTTGAAGTAGCTATCGGAAAATTAAAATCATATAAAGCAGCGGGAATCGATAATATTCCTACTGAACTAATTAAGGCATGCGGAGAAGCTGGAGTTTCTAAAATACATCGGTTGGTTAAAAAGATCTGGGTGAACGAGAAATTACCTGAAGAATGGAAAGAATCTATTCTTATTCCGATTCACAAAAAGGGTCCGAGGACGGATTGTAATAACTATCGAGGAATTTCACTGCTTCCAGTATGTTATAAAATATTCACTTTAATCTTAACCAGTCGAATCACGGAATACGCCGAGGAAATTATCGGAGACTACCAATGCGGATTTAGACGGAATCGTTCGACTATTGATCAAATATTTTCTTTACGGCAAATATTATAAAAAAAATTGGAGTATAACGGTATTGTTCACCACCTGTATATAGATTTTAAAAAGGCTTACGATTCTATTGACCGCCAGAAACTGTATAATATTCTAATCGAGCAGGGGATTCCAAAAAAACTAGTAAATCTAGTCAGGATGTGCTTGACAGAGACACTCAATAAAGTTAGAATCGGTAATAATTTGTCCGAAAAATTTGAGGTTCGTTCGGGCTTAAAACAGGGGGATTCTCTTTCGCCTGTCCTGTTCAATTTGGCATTAGAACATGCCATTAGGGAAGTAATGCGAACCGAGAAAGGGTTGGATCTGGGCGGGACAATATCCGTGCTGGGCTATGCTGATGATCTGGTACTGTTAAGCGAAGACGTTGAAACTATAAAACTAAATACGACAACGTTAATGAAAGCCGGTAAAAAACTAGGACTCGAAATAAACGTGGATAAAACAAAATATATGGTTAGCTGCAAAAATGGCGATACTACTGGTGATATCGATATAGATGGTAATATGTTTGAACAGGTAGATAAATTTAGGTATCTAGGTTCTACGATAACTAGAAAAAACGAAATTGAAGAAGAGATTAAGGTTAGACTGAAGGCGGGGAATGCTTGTTATTTTTCTGTGACAAAACTACTTAGTTCGCGCCTCTTGTCCCGAAACTTAAAAATTAGAATCTATAAAACAATTATCTTGCCTACAGTTCTTTATGGATGCGAAACTTGGCCGCTTACATTAAGGGATGAGCAGCGTCTTAAGGTTTTTGAAAATAAAGTATTGCGTAGAATATTCGGACCGAAGAAGGATGAGTTAACCGGAGAGTTCAGACGGTTACACAACGCCGAATTGCGTGAGATGGATCCGGGTAATATAATTGAGGTAATTTCATCGCGGCGAATCAAATGGGCTTGTAAAGTTGTTGGGCTTAGTAACGAGAGAATTCCAAAAAGGTTAATATTTGCTGTGCCGAATGGTAAGCGTCCGAGGGGAAGACCGAAGCGAAGGTGGGAAGATTGCATTAAAGCAGATCTGAAGGGACTGGGTTTGGACGGCGAACGGTGGAGGGAGGTGTGTAACAAGCGATTGGTGGTGTCGGCATCGAACCTTCGGGTTCGCTAAGCCTTATTATTATTATTATTATATTTACTTGGTGCTCATGTATTAGAGGAATTTATTTTTTATTGCTTTTCTTCCAATTTTCTTTAATTCTTATTTATATTTTTAGCTAAGCAGCGATTATTTTGTTTCATTTCTTCTATGCATTATATATAATTCTAAGTATTTCTTATATAGTTCGGTTTTATACATTTTAATGTAGCTCTTCTGGTTACAAGTATTTCTTTTGTTCTTTTACTTCCTGGTATTCTCAGAAGAACTCGTCCCAGAATAAAGTTATTTTTATAACCAATTGCAATGGACTAGAATAAAATTAATAATATGAAATAATTAATTTTCTGTTGACTATACATACCTTGTATAACCAACCTTATCCATCTATCCATCTAGAATCTGTGAATTGAAGGGGCATTGAGCCGACCTAGCCCCCACAACGATTAAGTATTGCGGGTCATGTATCAAAAGCACCTAACTCCAAAAGTCTCGACCCCAGTAATGATATTTATTTATTGGTTATATTAATATATATATTTCTCACTATTATATAAAAAAAAGTTTTTTGTGTACTTTCATATTTTGTTTTATTTTAGTATTAGGAGAGTAGAAGATAACAGGAGCTCGGTGATTATTTTACAAATTATACAGCTCTTCATTTAATTACGTATATTTTTTGCTCCTGTTGCCTAATACTTCTGATGCAAAATAAAGATTTTAGACTAAAAAATTGTTTCAAAAATTGTTGATAACAATTTTTTTTGTCGATAAAAAAATTATTTATATTGATAAAAAATAATACAATCTGAACAACAGAATACATGTAAATTATACAATTTGCCAACAAATCGTACAATTAAATGAACAGTTATGGAATTTGTAAAATGGGGGTTGGTTCGCCGTTATGCCGACATGAGGTACCCTCGTTATTTTCGTTTTTATTTGGTTCATCGAATTGAGAAATTTTTAGATGTTTTAATCCGAACTTGAAACGTCTAAAATCTTTTACTTTTTTTATTTATTGTTTTATTTCAGAAAAATATATTTATTGAGAGATATTACAATATGTCACAATGAAGGACATTTATAATAGTGTTCAGAGAGCACACTTACACTATACCAACAATAAGTTTAAATAAATAATACAGAAAAACAATAGTACTTAAAGTACATGTATATAAACTAAACTAAACACAAAGAAACTAAAGTAATGCACACATGCTTTTATACAATAGCTAAAAAATAGAAATCATTCACGCAAGATCTCCGAGCCAAGCCTTTTCCCCGCACTCGTGAAAGGAAAGGCAGACTCTAGAAGATCCCAGTGCCTCTCACTCAGCCACATTACTGGTATTAAGGACTCGTTGAGGCTGGTAAGAGGCGCTATAATCACACATACCTGGCTTGAGTGGAGAATCTGTCCGATGCCAATACTCCAATGTATACTTATTCACAAAACATCTCTGGGCCACTGTCGCATTAATCTTCGAGGAGGATGCTGGATAGTAATTGTGCAAGAGGATTTGGATGACAGACAGGTAAGGTTCTGGTAAAATGTGGATAATTTTTCTGAGATAAGACAAATGGGATATCAAAGTCATGGTGTAGGATTTTGTTGGTTACATAGAATGGAGAATCAACTATTGTTCGAAGGACTTTAGATTGTAAGGATTGAATGCGTTTGTTGTTAGAAAAGTTTGCTGTCCCTCAAAGTTCAAGTCCGTATGTCCACATAGGTTTCAGGATTGTGTTCCAGATAAGTAATTTGTTTTCAATTGAAATTTAGATTTTCTGTTCAGTTGTTTGTATAGTTGGCCTTATCTTCGGTTGAGTTCTTGTTTCTTGAGTCTAGTATGTGGGTTCCATGTCAGTCTTCGCTCTTAAAGAAAGCCAAGATACCGGAGTGTGTTTTTATTTTAAAAAATTTTCGGTATCACTGAAATTTTTATTATTGATATGATGAGATATAGAATAGTAAGCAGTTCTATATTCCCATAATAATACGCATGCTTTTATATTAAATTAAATTTATTATATTACAGATAATAAATATGGGTATGTTTACATTGTTTCAATAGTTGGATTATAAAAAATGACAGTAAGATAATTGTGAAAAAAATAGATAAATAAAATAAATAACAGGCACCTTAATACTTTCAAAAGAAGCAAGTTAACAGTGAGAATTTATCGAGAACTTATCGCAATCAATGGTGGCATCATTCATAATCCATATCAATAAACTGCTAGACTGATTATGTTTCAAAGTTCATTACCTGGTGATAATTGTTTGATTCATCATTCCGTTTACACCTGCTCTACTTCCAAAATTAGCTGTTATGGATTGACTATTAAATGTATGGTGTCTTGTATTCGAAACGCTCCATCAACTTTTATTTTGAAACACATTTTTGAAAATCAAGGTTTTATAAATTGTCAAGATATTAGTTTCAAATGAAAAAAAAACTTAATAAAAATCTGGTGCGGTGCGCACACATCATACAATTACCAACCTTAGTACAGTATCAAACAATTCTAATGATAGTGGGGGAAAGTTGATCTTTTGGAAAAGTTCTATTTTTATCACGAAAAAAATAACTTAATTTTAATAAATATTGTATATTATTTGTAATTGTGGGTTTAGTGGTGACTGTAGTGAATAATTAAAGAGAGTGATGGTTGGGGTGATCAGTCAAATTCAAATGGTAAAAAGTAAATAATTTTATTTATTTTTACGTTAGCCGACGTTTCAGCCCGAAGTTCAGGCCTTCATCAGGGCTGAGAAAAGAACCAGATGACAATAGATATAATAACATTGAATACACATTTAATAATACAAGATTAAGATTAAAAAAGGTAATAGATATAGATTAATGATTTTGTGGGCGGGGTTGCCGAATGGTCTACTGTGTGGCACAGCACCACCGTTGCCCGGCAATCTGATACATGAGATTACTAGGTGAAAATAGTCACGAGTTCGCGTCCCTGTGCCGGGAAAGTCTTCTAAATCCCCGCCCTCACTTCTCTGGCCCGGGAAACCCCCGTATAGTCTTAAAGGCGAGGAAGGGGAGGACCCCCAAAACAAACAAAAAATTACTAATAATTTTTAGTTGAACAACTTAACGTAAAATGAAGTAGATAGAATGAACATTAAAGTAAAACAAAGTAGGTAGGATGATAACAGTAACAGAGAACTAATAAATAATTAATAATAACTACAACAAAGCACGGACCAATGAAATAAGCCTAATAAAATATAAGGTAACATAAGAAATGAACAATCTAGAATAAAGCGTAAAACAGAGGAAACAAATATGAAGTTATAAAAGAAAATAATCTATATAAATATAACATTAAGATATCGTAAAAATCTATCAAAAAATATAATGTACATTTCCTCATACATTTTTTTACATTATATTTTTTGATAGATTATACAATATTTTAATTTTCTATTTATATCTATTATTTCCTTATATTTTATATCATTATAAATAATATATTATATAATATACTGTATACTATAGCTATTTATTTCTTAGTTCTCTATTACTGTTATCATTCTACCTACTTTGTTTTACTTTAAAGTTCATTCTATCTTCTTCGTTTTACGTTAAGTTGTTAAACTAAAAATTATTATTACTTAAACCTATCAGCTTTTTTAATCTTAATTCTGTATTATTTAATGTCTATTTGATGTTATTATAAATATTGTTATCTGGTTCTTTTCTCAGCCCTGATGGAGGCCTTAACTTCGAGCCGAAACATCGGAAAATGTAAAAATAAATATAATAATTTATCCTTTACCATTTCAATTTGTATATTATTTATTTCATATTAGCGGATCATCACCATTTTGCATGAAAACCTTTTTTAGCTCAAACTAACTCAAAAATCCCCTTTAAACGTTTCTGACAAAGATAAACTCTACTTGTATTTAAAGGAAATTTTGTCTTGTTTACTATGAAGCAATTTGTAATTACCTGAATTAAATATTTTTTATGTTTTCACTTCCTATGAAACAGAAAACGAGAATGCCTTAAGAAGGGACAAAATTGGGCTTAGCTATTTTTGCGTACGAAATCGGTGCATACATCAAATGAAATTTATTGTTAGAAATTCATTCGTTCATTTAATTACCTCAAAGTTTGGACAATAAGAACTGAGAAACCCTGTACCTTATATCTAAAGGTAACTTCATGATGAAGTGCCGTGTCTCTTTGAGAAATTTGGTTGTTTTAAATATATATTTAAGCTTATTTTTCGAAGATTTTATGTTTGAAATTGTAGTGATTTAAATAATAACATTTGTTTTTTTCTTATTTACTTTATTTAATTATTTAGACCTATTTAGCAAACTTTTTAATTATTTTTTAATCAAGGAATTTTATTCAATGAACACAGAATAAAGCGAAAAAGTTTATTTTAAATGATTAGGGGAAGGTATAGGATAAGTAAATAAAGATGGGAAGAGAAAAGGTTAATTGAACATCTATTGGTCGGTGAGGTAGCGCCACCTGTATTAGGCTCAGTTTATTTCTTCTAGTTCTCTACCATCCCCCCCCCAATACCCCCATTCGTCCCCCCTTCCCGCTGCCCCCCTATCAACTCGTCCACCTCCCCCCCTATCAACTCGTTCCCCTCCCCCCCTTCCACAGGCTCACCCAGATTAACTTACCTTTCTATTCTCTCGGATTCGTTTTCTCCAATTTACAAGCAGGATCTGTATCGATTTTTGCCTTAGAACCTGTTGAATTTAAAAATAACCTGCTCCTGATTTGTTTTAACCAGCGATAAACTTGTATTCATCAACAGGGTGATTCAAGGTTAAATGGCCCAACTGCAAAAATGAACAAAGGTCCTCAAACCAAGAAAAAAATTTAGTCTGAAGGTATGTCCGCAAATAGGAGATATTCATACCTAAAAAAAGATTTTCGTTGTTATGAATTATTTACGTTATATGAATGAATAAAACCTATTTATTTTTTCTTAATACTTTATTAATTAAATGTAAACATTAAAAATCATATTAAATGTTGTTCAAAGTGACTTCCTTGAGCATTAAGAGAGACTCGGCATCTTTCTTCAACAGCAGCAGTGGCAGAACAACACTGGATATGTGTTATTGTTTCACAAGATTCAATTATCCTTCTCCGTACAAAATTAAGGTCATTGATCAGACTTCCTCCGTATCCCAATCAATGGATTGGCCGTGCAGGACCAGTGGCTTGGCCTGCACGCTCTCAAGACCTGACACCAAGATTTTTTGGGGGGGAGACATTAATTCCATACGAAGTAGGATAATTGAATCTTGTCAAACAATCCACATATCCAGTGCCGTTCTGGCACTGCTGCTGTCGAAAAAAGATGCCGAGCCTGTCTTTATGCTAAAGGAAATCACTTTGAACAACATTTAATATGAATGTTAATGTTTACATTTAATTAATAAAGTATTGGGAACAAATAAATAGGTTGTTTTTTTATTTCATCAATTATTGATAAAAACCATCTAAAGCGTTGTGAGTGGCTTAATCTTACCGTAATTTTCAACTTTTTTAAATACGAAAAATCTCAAAAAATGGGGCGTTTTGTGATTAAATTAATTAGTTTAATGATGCACTAAAAGAAATCCATGGATGCCTATCTGTTTTCCACTTGAATCGTAAGATTATTTGATCAGAAAATCAAGAAAAAATGCGGTATAAAATATTTTTGGACCGTTTGGCTTACATAACCTTGTTATTTTGACATTTTTTTCATTCAAAAAATTTTTTTCTTGATTTTGTGATCAAATAATCTCACTTTTCAAACGGAAAGAAAATGAGTATTCATGAGTTTTTATTACGTTGTAAAATAGAAAACGTTTACCAATATAAAAAACTTTTTATAAAAAAAAAAAAAAATATGTGGGTTTGTTAGGAAGCACTGTTTTTAGGTCAATGGATGTTCAGGGAAGTGTCTGACCAGTATCACGCTCAAATACGTGAATTTTTATAAGTTTATGTTTTATATGTACACTTTGAATATTCAAGGAATGATTATTTTAATTCCTTTCGTAAATGTAACATAATGTATGATGAGATAATTAACATTAACATAAATTAATAAACCATATGTTTCCCTGGTCCTTAACCATTATTTCTTCAATGATGAAATAAGATATTTGATATGCTATGGGATATCAAACCTTCTGAAGTCATAGCAACAAAATTTTTATGGGTTTGAGATTTTAAAAATATATTTTAAATATACGTCTTATGTCTCTACTCTTCTCAGAACAATATTTTTGTTTTGATTTATTTTCGTTATCTGTACTATGTTCTAAAGCCCATCCCTTTAATACTCATTCTTTGAACTCCAGAAAAAGTCAACCGTCATTTGCTTTTCCCACGCAAGACACATCCTACTCACTTCCTTTTGTATAGAAATAAAAACTGCTATCTCTAGATATTTAAGCGCTTATGATGGAATAGAAAAAAAAATCGCTAAAAATTATTTCACAATGGTTTATTATTTGCAAACAATTATACATCCAAAGTAACATTACCTTCCTAGTGACAAAGAAAAAGAAGTAAAAGATGATTCTAATCATTGGACATTTTTTTTTAATTATTAGTAACATGCTAAGAAAATTAGCATTACTTCAGTAACACATTCAAAAATTAAAAACTAAAACAAAGGATATAACCTTTACAGCAGAACATATAAAAAAGCAACTAGAGACCATATCTTTGCTCCTAATTGTCCGATTTTTTTTTTTATATTTTAGGAAATTCCGCAAACTTTTAAATGATCATAACAATATTGGCAAAAATGTGTGTAATTTTTAAGTTATTCGGAATTTTATTTTACCATCCCGCGTAACTTTTTTTCCAGCTTCTTTTCGTTGGAGTATGTATATAGATAAATTTAAAGAGCATCGAGAAGAAGACTTTAGCGAAGTTTCATCAAAATCGGTAAATTCATTTACGCGCTATAGTCTATAGCAATGCAGGTTTTTCGGTCACCATCGTGAAAGGAAAAGGCGTATGGAAATGTCGATGAGGGAGGATCATCATCGGATGACCTCTAATTTTAAATCCAAATTTGAAAAAAAAAATCGGTCTAGTAGTTACGAAGAAAATTCGCGAACGGCGGACTGAGACCGGTCTAAAAATTTTTTTTTCTCTTTTCGAATTCTACGTATCCTGAAACGTAAAACTTCAAATTTGAGACGGGGTTAAGTTTTTGAATTTGTTGTCCGTTCATAATGGTTCATTATTGAAAATAATTAACCAAAAGTGGCATTTTTGTTTTATGGAAAAGAAAATCATTCACAGATTATGAAGCTAAAAAAAAATCATCACCATGAACACATACCCATTAAAAATAAAAGTTTTCGACATTTGAAAAGGTTTCTGTCACTAATTAATTATATAAGGTTTTCAATTGGTAGCCACATTATGGAGTAGAAAATCCCCTCCAGTTTCATCGGAAAAGTTGCGAAACTAACTGGCGAAACACCGTGTCAATTTACTGAAGCCACATATGGATTGAGTTGGTTAAACGTTGGGCAAACACCTCACCTTGTTTCACCACTAATAATGTTTCAAATACCTCGTAATTTAAGTTGACTTGCAGCCTTCAGATTAGATCCGTGTTAGTAAACGTTCATGACCCATTCCTGTCTCAAGTTTATCATGACGTTATTTTCATTTTATATCCATATATTATAATTAAATATAAAATTATACAACAAATTTTGTTTGTTTATTTAGGCTTTAAGGCGTAGGACTAGGGTCATAAACGCCTGGGAGTCGGTTATATTTGTAAACTCTTTAGAGGAGAATTAATAATTAATAATAGACAGAATAATAAATGAAAAAATATTTAAAAAATAAAGAAACAATAAAATGAAATTTATAATTATTTTTATATTTTATTTAATAGCCTATGGATTTTAAGAAATTTTAGCACTGGTTTTATGTTTGATTCGTTGTTGCTTAATACTGCTGATACATCCGGTTTAGAGATAATCGATTTAGGCTTGAAGTATAATGAGTGCATTCCTGGAAAATATGATTGACTGTGAGAACGCTGTTGAAGTGCTGACAATTTGGTGGTGGCTGTTTAGTGATGAGATGTACATGAGTTAGGTTCGTGTGTCCTATTCTCACCTCTTCTCTATGATTTGGGCGCCTTGATTTGATCCAGGACTTCACCGATTTTTTAACAGCTTTTAATTTACTAGGCGGGCTTTCGTTCCACATAGATTGCCGACTATTCAATATTTCCTTCTTGAGAGGAAAACTCATTTCTGGAGGAGTCAGGATAGGAGAATCTCGGTGTGGAAGCGCGAATACAACAAATTTGTATTATCATACATAAATGTAAAATTTATAATAAAAAAAACAACTAAAGTATGTGCTTCAGAACACACGATAGAAGTGAAAACATCAACAAAGCAAGATTAATAATTATAATAAATTATTGAGAGAGTAGAGCAGGGATCTCTTGGAGTGCTACTTTTTCCTGTATAGTTGGAGGGACAAGTTGGGTTCCCGGCCTGATTATATATAAGTATGACTGAATTTTTATGTTTTTAATTTACTTATCTTTAGGTTATTTTAAGTTTTATTGTATATAGTTATTCATTATTATTTAGCTTTTGTTAATTTTATGTATTCTGTATATATGGTGTGAATTTGTTCATATATCACTATAATTATTGTCCACGTGACAGATTATTATATTACTAAATAAAAATAATAATAATAAATTGTAATAATAAGCGAGACACACTTTTTTCCTTTTCATCTCCCTAACATTGCTTCGCGATAAGATACAATTTAGAATAATAGAACATTACAATGAGGACGAAATGATGAACAATTCCCTCGCGAAAAATACGCAGCTCCGATTTCTAGTTTCTGTGATATTTTATCCATATTCAAAAATACTTAAACTAGTCGACTCCAGCCGACTATATCCGAGCGTTACATTTCGGAGATATGACGGCTCAATCTAGTTCACTCTCCACAAAAAAAAAGTACAAAACGCGCCTAAAGAAATTTTCACTTCAAAAATTAAAAGCTTATTTTAACTTTGACTCAAAAATTATTTCTACTTTCATTTCTCCTTAATTGTAATTGATAAATGGTAGTTTAAATATTGCCAGTTACAATTATTGCCAGAAAACATATTAAATAAAATAAAATATCTGATGCATGCATCATACAAATTTTATCTACCACCTAGTTTTATTATAAAAATAATTAATTTTAAATAATCTTCAATTTCACAGAGTATGTTGCCAAATCATTGCCGCTCAACCTCCACTGGCTTTAGTACCACTGACGCGGTTGAGAGTAGCGCAGGGATCTCTTGGTGTCCTTCTTTTCCCTCTATAGTTAGAGGGACAAGTCTGAGTTCCCTCTCCTCATTTACAACCATTATCAGTAATATATATATATATATATATATATATATATATATATATATATATATATATATATATCTGAGTTATGTTTTTTTTTTTCTTGTAATTTACTTATCTTAAAGTTATTTTACTTATATTTATTATATATACTTTTTGATTATTATTTAGTTGTTATTCTGTTTCTGTTTATTTTATATTTTCTGTATAGTGTGAATGTGTTCTTACCTTACAATAATTATTTTCCATGTGACAGAATATTATATTACACAATAAATAAAATAAATTTATAGAAAATCGTATGATTGTATTAAAGATTGCCTACAAAATATACAATTTATTGTTTGTTTTTTTTAATAATAATTTTCCTACTTTTAATCAATTTTTAATTAATTGCATTGATTAAATACAAGTATAGATGAGAGCTTTATAGACAGGCCTATAAATTAATTTCATTAGCCCAATTGCAAGCTGAATTATTATTTCATAAATAGTGAAGAAATTGATTTTATCTGTTTAAAACAAGAGAGTAAAGTATTTTATTGACTATAAATGAAGGAAATCACTAAATTTATTGAGCAGTTTATTGCCTTAGAAATGAAATCTATTTTATCTGATAGGCCTCATAAAAACAGAAATTTTAAATTGTTTTTTTTTCCTTTCTTTATATATATATCTTGCTTTTAAAAGCTAACAGAAGACATGAAAAAAAACTGTTATAAATCGTTCCTCGAAGTAAAAACATCAAATAAATACAGAAAAATACAATCTAATTTCTTTCTATAATGAATGGAACAAAATATGAAAAAAATATATGGATGAAAGCAAATATTGTAATGAGCATTAAGGAGATATTCAAAGGACTAATGACCATATTATGGCGAGTAAGAGCAACAATAAATTATTTTATTTTGTAAATTTATTTTTCTACTGATACGTGTACCGAAGTACCGACAACCAGTAATTAGAATCAGAATGGGGAGTAAGTCGTTGGTAGGCGTGAGGGAGAGGAGTGCCCAGAGGCGTTCCTTCCTATCTTGATTTTAATATTTATATATTTTTTTATTAACGAAATTTACAACTGTAATTAATAATAAATATAACAAGTAAATATGAACAAGTAATATGGCATGTACAACATGAAGAGAAACTACCCATTGGTAGCACTCCAATTATATTTCTATTTTAGAAGGTCCCGAGGCCATCTTCTTTTCGGAGGGTTATCAGGAATAGTAGAGGAAGCAAGGTTGGAAACGAGAGGGTTCGGATGGTTCAGACGTTTATTATGAAAGGACAGGTATCTGGATTGAGCTAAATCGGAAACAAATGGTACATTCAGGTCATTATGGATGATTTTATTTGTGACAAAATAGGGAGAATTAAGGATATGGATTGGATGGTTTAGTAGAGCCCCAAAGCTCGATCCCGTATTATAATTTATGGGTGACCGTCCACCAAGGAAAGCCACGCCGCCCGAGATTCTCCCCCCCCCCTCCCACAACCGTGTATGTGAGCTCCGTCAGCATACTGGAGGCAACTCACACCGACCGGGCGTAGGATTGATAAACCTACTCTGTACTTTAAAACGGGGATCGGGATGTGGTCTAGGAGACCAAAGTCAAAGATCTTCATGGTCTATAATGCCAACCGAAAAAAAAAAAAAAAAAAATATATATATATATATATATATATATATATATATATATATATATATATATATATATATATATATATATACATATATTGTCTGTTTTCATTACTTTCATTACAGACAATGTAGAGCTTTTGCCGTCTTAACAAGCCTGTTTCATCTCTGCCTGTCTTGGGCCATTGCTATCCATTTTTCTACACGCAGCTCTGTTGTATCTTTGTTGATTCTATCTATCCATCTGTTTTTGGCCTTCTACGTGGTCTTTTGCCTTCTATTGAGAGCCTTCCAGAATGATTGCTACGACATAAATGCCCCGTCTATCTTAGTCTCTGTAAGCACTTCTGGTCTGGTACGTACGTAATTCTTCATGTATTAGTACTCTGATATCAAATCGCTCCGATTATCGTGCGGAGGATTTTCTTCTCAAAGCTTTCAGGATCAATATGCTGTATATACATATATACATATATATATATATATATATATATATATATATATTTACAACTTTTCCTTCATCGACCTTTGAGTATTAAATTCAAACTTCACTATTTTATTGGGAATAAGGTCACTTATTCGTAGGTCACTTATTTGTAGCTACAATATATAAGCTACAGTAGCTTAATATATGTGCTAGTGGACGGTGCTGAGGCTGTCGGTGTGTCCCTGGCCTGATCGAAGCTCTATTTTTTTAAATTCTAGCTTTGAAGAGGATCCCATGGTTGACTAATAAAAAGAAAATACCGGGATCGAACGTCAATAAACAGAAGAAATGAACATTAATTAGTTTATTAAATAATAATTAAGTGACCTTATTCCCAATAAAATAGTGAAGTTTATATATATATATATATATATATATATATATATATATATATATATATATATATATTACTCCTATATGAAGGGAAGGAAATATAAGTGTTGAGGATGGATGTGGTGGGGAAGCTCTCTGGCCAGTTGGTTTTTCTCTCACTTCATTCGGCGCCTCGGAGAAAAAGAGAAGTGTAGTTGAGAATGAGAAGAGCGGGATAGAAGAAGAAAGCCAAACCTCGTTGGAAGTTTACTAATGGGCAATGTGAAAAAGTTAGCCCCCTCTCGCTTCTCGATTGCTACCTTTATATTCGACCTAAAAGGTGTTAAATGCACTGCCTCTAGTTATGAGCAAAGTTTTCTTATTAATTTATTTATTAATATTTCATTTTTATTTTTTCGTCTGTTGGCTTTAAAAACCTTGCAGACTATTTGCCAATCTTCTCCACTTCTGCCTATCTCGGACTTTTTTCTTTCCATATGCATACAGCTCTGCATCTTTATTAATACACTCTATCTATTATTGCTGTGTAGAGGCTTCCGAAGCTCCGAGATTAGTGTTGCCCAAAATTGATCTTGGTCTTGCACTTTGCAATACCAAGAACATGGCCACCTAACTGTTGCAAGACCAAGACCAGGACTGGTGAAAAAAATAGATTTTTTAAAATAAAAATTAAGGCAAAATAGTTACTGATACTCGACAATCTTAGTTACTATATGTTGATAATTAGTATAAGCAATATACTTTTGCATTTAATTTTGTTACATGCATAAATTGTATTATCATGTATACTATATATGTAGATTGTTTCAATAAACATTTTGGAGGGTAAGAAAAAACAAAACAAAAAATTTTGCATTTAACTCCTCTAATTTTTCATTCGGGCTTAGTTAGGTTTCTCCTATCCAAAAAAATCACAGTAATATCTCTATAGAAATAAACTAATAAGTAACTGCAAGACACTTGCGGAAGACCAAGACTGAGTATGCAAGACCACTATGAAGTACACTATCCGAGATACATGCCCAGTCCATCTTAACTTCCTTTCCTTAATTATGTGATATATTAAATGTCCAGTTTTTACTTGCATGCTTTTAGTGGTCCTTTTCCTTCATGTGTATATTAGTATATATATGTATATTATATAATCCAATGTATACACATTTATGTTGTCCTATACGCAGATTAAGAGCTGTGTGATAATGAAAAGTAAGTTTTTCTGTATAGTTTCGGGAATTTAATCATTAATTTAATTAACTGTTCTAGCCTTTAAATCTTTGAAGATAAGAGAGTAAAGTAATATATATTATTAAAGAAAATTTAATATTAAACCACTTTCTTCCTCATAACTTTTTCAAAAAATGACAAGATAAAGAGTTGGCGAATCAAATAGTGATAAAAAGGACCAAAAAACAAGAATAAAATTTTCCCTGAAAGTATGTCCGCAAACGGTTTGTTTAGAAGATATTCACATCTAAAAATTTTCGTTGATATGAATTATTTACGTTATATGAAATAAATAAAACCTATTTATTTGTTCCAATTACTTTATTGAATGTAAACATTATCATTCATATTAAATGCTGTTGATGAGTTTTTATTAGGTTGTAAAATAGAAAAAGTTTACCAATCTCCAGATTGATAACTTTTCATTTCCATAAATTTTCTTAAATAAAAAGTTTTAAATTCTGGTTCCCTCCATCTGGTATTTCCTTCCTTTTGGTCTCTTACCTAATATTAAGGCATTTATTATTATGTAGAGGTTTCCTGGTGGATTACTCCTAGCTACATGCCATACCCATCTTAACCTCCTTGCCTTGAAATTGACTAACATTTTTCTATATGCAGGCATTTATTGCCCTTCTCTTACAATCGTTACTGCTCTGGTTCCAGATCAATTGCGGTTTTGTTTTGTTTTTCTCAAATCTTTCAATACTTTTTATCTGGAGTGCTGCTATGTTATGTGTTCAAGTCCCGAAGCCGTATATAAAAAACTGGTATTACTTTTGCATTGTATATCCTTAATTGGAGATTTTACGAGATTTTCAATACCTTTGAAAGAAAGAAGAAAGCTCTGTTTGTACCTGTTATACACTGATATATTTCTGATCCTTAGTCGTTAATTGAGGATAACATTATGAAACTAAGAGGGAAACATAAGTAAGTAAATAAAAAAAAAATTAAATTATAGGTAACAAATGTCGGTATGTTTACATTTTTTTCACTGCTAAGCAACAAAAATAATGACAGTTAAATGTTAAAACAGTAAAATCATAGATAAATAACATTTACGTCAATACTCCTAAATGGAGCGACCAAGCAATAAACGTTTTGGAGAATTCAAAAAAATACCAGACAACTTATGCTCATCCTCTCGCTGAATTATTTACTAACCAATCGGAAGATATTTTTTTTTCCTCCTTTTCTTCCAAGCCTTTCGCATCTGAGACTATCTTATAGAACATATGATGATCGGCCAGTTTCTATATGCAGCTCTTTATTCGTCCATTTCTTTCATTTGATTGCACTTTGATCCCAGTGTCCGGTTATTGTGAGAGGTATGTTTATCTCAAATCTTTTAATAATACTTTTGCTGGTTATGATCGAAGTCTCCTTGCCGTATATCAGAACTGATTTTATCATAGCATTGTGCGTACATAAATGGAGATTTCTAGATGCTTATTTTTGGATTTTAATACCTTTCAAAGAGAGATGAAAGCTTCTTTTCATCAAAACATGATCAATTTGCGAATATAAATATAAAAGTATATTACAACACATATGGTCATATATTTGGGATACGGTTTTAATGTTTTCGCTGAAAATGTTTGTTTAACGTCTAAACATGAGAATCACGACGAATAATATTCATTTTCGTTGAATTTGTGAACGATATTCGTATTCGTAACGATATCGGATCAAGTAGATTTATTTAGAACTGTTCTGAGAATAACTTTTCAACAGAAAAATAATTCCTGTGATATTTCAAGACCTAATTCCCTTTGCAACTTGAATTAATTTTAAATGCTCGAACACGAGGATTAGAAAGCGGGTGACATTCCTTTAATGCTTTACCATCGAACTCTTTTAACAGTTGCAAAAATTATGCATGACATGCGAAGACAACGCGTTGCCCTAGCATGTCATGTATAATTCAATGCCTTTCAGTGATTGAAAGGCGGAATCACGAATATGCGTTTTTTAACCAAGCAGTATTAATTGTTAGAATTTAGAAGAAGTTAGAATCAACACATTTGGAAGTAAAAAACATATTTATAATAAAGATATTTACCATTAATATTTTACAAATATGATAAATACACTATCGCGCAAACCCAAAAGTTGAGGGATCGAATTTGGTATCGTTATTGCATAGTTAATAATTGAAATATTAAAAAAAAAAATATTTCGATAATCCTTCAGAACATAACGTTCTCTGTGGTTTATTTTTAATTGTTTTTTATTTATTCAGTAAAACAAAATTCTGCAACATGGAAAATAATTATAGTGAGTTAAGAACAAATTCACACCATACATACAAAAAACATAATAAACAGAAGCAAAATAACAACTAAATAATAATCTAAAGGTATCCAAAATAATTTTTTTATTATTTGTAACTTTATAAAAAATACATCTTGTAAATCTTCTTTTCAGTCGCCTCGGAGGGTTGTCAATAATCGAAGAGAAAGCAAGGTTAGAAACGAGAGAGATGGGATGATTTTGAAGTTTATGGGTGATTTTATTCGTAACAGAGTAAGGAACATTGAGGATTTTAAGAACGATTTTGATTTTAAGGATCGAATACTAGAGGAATTTGAAGGTTTGGTGGAGCTCCATATTAAGTCAGAATATTAATAGTCAGATACTACTAAGTATTAAAATATTTACAGTCCTTTGAAACCTTGAGTTTGATAAAAAGGTCATTTTTTTTTATACACCCTACCATTTTTATTCGGTTTATATTTTCAGTAAAGCTCTTTCAGATAATACAATTAACAACTGCGAAACATAGTATGAATAGTGTTACTTCATTAATACCATTGACCATATGATAGAATGTTATATTACTTAATAAACAAAAATATATTTTTTTTTTTGTCTATAAAATATGTATTTGCGCCTGTCAACAATAAGTTGACAATTAGCAAATGTGATGGCGATAATGATATACTGACATGACAGGCATGGGGAATGAAAGTACTCAGCAGTACCTCTTCCCTAACTTGTTCCAATTACTTAGGTTGTCTAAGGAAGGAGATCTCTCATCCAACGCCTTTTTAGTCCCCTCCTCATGTTCTGAGGTATGTCAGCTGTGGCCATGTCTCTTATAAGTCTGTTATTATGTTTATTTAAATTTGTGTAAAATCGTTGATATAGGGTCCTTATATGTTGGTCAACTGTTGGAAAATGGAGGTCAGTATGTAGAGTTTTGTTAGTCACGTACCAAAGTGCTTTTGTTATGAGTCGCAATAATTTTGATTGGAACGTTTGAAGTTTTTGTAGGTGGGTCTTTTTAGCGATGCCGTATATTTGTGATGAGTATGTCCATATGGGCTTAAGTAAGTATGTATATGTATTCAGTTTCTGTTTTATTTTTATTTTTGAAGATTTGGCAAAAAGAGAGTAAAGTAGTTTGAGCCGTTTGTTAAGTGTCATACGTTTCATTTTAACTTGTGGGCCCCATGTCATCGTTCTGTCGAAGGTGAGTCCAAGGTAAAGTACCGTGTCCGTTTGAGGAATTTGATTGTTGTCAATATGAACTGGAGGGCAGGTGTTTTTTCGAAGAGTAAATCTTTTATGTCTGGATTTGTCATGATTAAGTCGAATAAACAAAAATGATTTTTAAAGATAATTAATTTCACTCTTTCATAATACATTTTATTTTATTTTTATTTCCACATTATATTGTCATTTGTTAACTGAAGAATACATTATGTGAATTATCCACATGGACTATATAGTATTATATTAATACAAAATAAAATAATAAAATTTCTGCCGAACCGGTTGACACAGGTCCTACAAACGAAGTTAGCACATATCAACCTATCTTGTGTATTTAACGGTTTGTTAGATATTGGAGTAATTGGTGATCCAGTTAGAGACAGGGGGATTTCCCTCGGGGCTAGAACCATCCGACCTTTTCCAAGTCTAAATATTCGTTAATTAATCAGGAGAAAGAAGGGACATGGAAGGCTCTAATTCCATTGTCGAGTATTTGGAAGTGTTTGCGAGCGGTCGCACAAATCACGGCACCTGTTTGCTCTCCGAAGTCCTCGCCCTGTTATTTCTACCCACACCCGGCTCCTAAATATTCCGCCCCCCCCCCCTTACGGTTGTTTGCTCTGAGGAAAAGTATATTTTGAATTCCGTGACACGGAATTTAGTTTGGGATGATTTGTTTACCAGCTCTCCCTGGTTTCTTCTACCTTAGCTAATTCTTTAGAGCAGTGGATTTTTAAAAATGTGCTCAACAATAGTGTAAACTTTATCCAGCGCTGTTGGTTTTTTGAAAAAGAGTACTGATTTTTACTTTCACTTACGTATATATGTAATATATATTAAGGGTAAGTATTGCTATAGAGAAAATTTTTTAAACTGAAGTTTTTAAACTGAGTTTTCAACGGAAATAGACATTTTGAGGTACCCTGAGTCGGAATGACCAAGTCCCGAAAAATGGTCTGTGTGTCTGTGTGTTTGTATGTTAGCAGTCAAGCTCAAAAACGAAAAGTTCTACGAAACTGGTATTACGTATTTAAGACAGGTATATGCCTTAGATGGACGGCAACTTTTTTGTTAAAATCGGCTTATCGGAAGTGCCACTTTATATCAACCCTGAAACACATTTTCACAATTTTCTCAAAAACAGCTCTAACGATTTTGATTAAACTCAGTGTATCATTGTATAATTAAGTGATATTTAATATCAATTAGGTATTATCCCCATTGATGTCACTTTACAGGGCTTAAATGCCCAATGTTCATATACGTCTTCCTCTAAAGTACCTTTTAAATGGTTTATTTTCAAAAGTTAATCATTTCACATTATTCAAAGTAATCAAAAAATGCTAAATATAACTTTTGAAAGAATTTGATAAGTTAATAAAGGAGAAAAAAAAATAAAAATGCAGAAAAACCTGCGTTGCTATAGACTGTAGCGCCTAAACGAATGTACTAATTTCAATGAAACTTCGCTCTAAAGTCATTTTCTCGACATCTTTTAAATTTTTCTATATAACATACTTCAACGAAAAGAAGCTGGAAATAAAGTTACGAGGAATGGTAAAATTAAATTCCGAATAACTCAATAATTAGACACTTTTTTGTTGATATTGTATATGATTTTTTAAAAGTTTGTGGAATTCCCTAAAAAAAAAAAAAAAAAAAATAGTTTTTTTCCCTGCAGAGGCGAAAATTTGGATAAATTTAAAATATACTTTTTTAATTGTTGAGACTAAAAAAACCTTTTTTCTACAGATATTTAATAAAGTATCTTTCCTAAGAACATTTTTCATAAGAAATAAGTACCTAAATTTATACCTTTATTCTCAGTTCTATATTTCAACATTGCAATCACCACCTCCGGAATCAACTTACTCATATTCTGCATAGATAACTTTTTCAACTAAAAATATCACTAAAATGACATCACTTAAAAATAATAAAATTGAAGTTAGTCATTCTGACGTATTTAAAAGCAAAGAAAGTTGAGTGTTTTATAAAAGCAGATGGAGTGACTAGATTTTTATTATCTGTCGTCGATATATTTAGTAGAGATTTTGTAATTATAATGGTCTTAATGGATTGTTATCTGTAAGCTTTAAGCTTTAGCTCCGTTTAAAATACACTTCAAAACAATTTATAATAGCTCAGCATTGCCAGAAAATAATTTCTATTCATAGTAGATCGGTAAGTGAAAGTTGCGTGTTGCGCGCACCAGATTTTTTTTCTTTTAATTAAATCTTTGCCCAGAAGGACACCACGCCCATTTTTAAATAAATAATCTAGCAACATAGAAAAATAAATTTTAGCAGCAGAAAGTTATTGAAAATTGAATTCCCTAAACAAATACAAAAATGGATATCTATACATCCGGGACATAGAAATTTAAAAGTTTAGAAAAAAAAAACCAAGGTGTGTACTTTAGACCACATGAGTGAAGTTTATTCTTAATATTATGAAATATATATTTTTTTTTATTAAAATTTACAACTGTATTACTTAGAAAATACAATAAGTAAATCTTACATTGGTAACATGACATGTACAACATGAAGAGAAACTACCCATTGGTAGAACTCAAATTGAAGTTCTATATTAGAAGGTTTCAGCCGCCTCGGAGGGTTATCAGGGATCGAGGAGGAAGCAAGGTTTAAAACGAGAGGATTCGGATGGTTCTGCAGTTTGTTATGGAAGGATAGGTAGGATTGGGTCAAATCGGAAACATATGGAACATTAAGGTCTTTATGGATGATTTTATTTGTGACAAAGTAGGGAACGTTGAGAATTTTGGATTGTAAGGATTGGATACGAGAGGAATCCGATGTTTTAGTGCAGCCCCAAAGCTCAATTCCGTAAGTCCAAATAGGTCTTATTATTGTCATATATATGAGTCGTTTGTAATTGATTGAAAGCTTAGAGCGTTTGTCTAGTAAGTGCTGCAGTAGTCGAAAACGTCGGGCGGTTTCTAGTCGTTTCAGTCTGGTATGGGGGTATTATGAAATATAAACTATAAATAATAGCTGATTATAAAGAGGATAAAATGCTGAACATTTCCCTCCCTTACAGTATGCAGGTCTGATTTTTAGTTTCTGAGATATTTTAATCCATATCTTCCATAAAAATTAAAAAAATAAAATAAAAAATAAAAAAAGCGTCTTATTTGTTACCGATTTTCTCTGTAAATAACAAAATTGTATAAAATTCACTCAAATTCTTATATTCCAGCTTAATTAGTTTTGTTCTGACTCAATAAAAGTATTGGTCTCGTTAACTCCGAACAAACAAAAAATTAACTTTTTTCTATGAATTTTTGTTCCATCCATTTGACGTGTGAAAACATACTTATTAAGTATATATATCACTGTTAATGCAAAGGTCGTATGTAAAAGTTTTCAATTTTTATTCTATTCAATATTTATTTTTGACATTATGTAGTCTGCAATTGATATATCTAGTCTAATACTATGAAAAATAGCAGAGAGCTATAAAATATAAAATTGTACTAATAAACTATAAAGAAATTTTTTTGCTCTTTTGGAAAACACTCAATTTTTATATTCGTCATTTGCACTAACAATAGATAATAATAATAGAAAATAACTTTATTCTGGGATAAAGTCCCTTTAGAATAACAAAATAGAACATTAAAATACTACATCTGGGCAAAATAAAACAATAATAAAAAAGAGAAAGTAAAGAAAATATTAGTTAAACAAGCTATATACCAAAAAAAAAAATCGTTATACAAAACTATGATAAAACACATAAGGCTATGTACAGTAGGAAAAATTATAATTATACTCTTTTTAAAAATAAAATAATAAAAAATACATTCAGTTCATTAAAATGAGGTGTGTTTCGGCTAACAAAGCTGACAATATAAAATGTCGGTATATTTAAATAGTGAATAATATGTAGACTCGTCATTGTACATTAAATTTAATTATATACGAATAAAAAATAATAAAAAAAAACAAACAAACAATAGATGCGGTCAGTGGCATTAAGATCAGGAAGATATTGTAATATCATTAGTGGAGTGGAGTATAGAAAGTACTATCGTTTGATGATGATTAGAAATGTATAATATCAAAAGTTTAGCAAGTAGCTGACAGTTTTTGGGTTAGGAATTGAAATAAGAGGGATTTGAATGTGGATATGGAGGGGGAATGCCGAATTTTTATAGGTAGAGAATTCCACAAATTGACAGGAGCTATAAAGGAATTTTGAAATGAGGCAGATCTGTGAGAAGGGATGCAGAGGTCAGAAGGTCGAGATCTTGTTGAAAGGGAATAGACTGAGGACTTGAATTGGAGAAGGTTGTAGGCGTAAGAAGGACGATGGTTGTTGATGATTTGGTAGAGGAACGTACCTAGGAAATATTGTCTTCTAGAGGAGGGGAAGAGCCACCTTAACTCAGTGTAGTGGTGAGAGACATGGGAGTACCTCCGGCACCAATAACAAATCTTATGCAGCTATTAATTAATCTTTTATCTTAGATACATATTCAGTACGCACTGAAATTTTTAAATTACTAATTATCAAATATGCAATTTGCAAATGCGGAACTTTTTCGGATTTTAGTATTCTCTGATGAAAAAATTAGTGGATATCAAGCCCGTATATGTTGAGGGATTACTGAATTTGCGAAAACGGCCCTTCTTCCAGAGATTTTATTCTCATAAGAAAATTTTGAGATCTTTTATATAGATATTTTTTAGCAAATGAAATTGGTGAGGAAGCTGACACTGACTTGACAGACGTTTTTAAGTATGGCTCTTTATCCTAAAGTTTTAATGTAGTCGTAACTGTGTTTGCCTTTTGATGATGTCGCCCAGATTTAGTCCCACGCTTGTCTTGTTGCTGTTCTTAGGAAATTAAAGATTAACTGGCTTTAGAAACACTATTGCACTATTAATCACACCGTCCAATGAGATACTTGCGCACATCACAAATTCACATCTTGTAATCTGTCGATAGATGAAAATTGCAGGGCAATAGAAACTGTGATTTAGGAGATTCTAGATAAATCAGGCCTCTTGTGTAACAGAGTTCCTTGGTAGACATTTATTATACTGAATAATGTATCAGATGATATATGACCTGCCTCCCCCTCCCCAACGATAGGGCTAAGGAGGGGGTAATGTATTGATATATTTATGGACAGGAGCTATCTTTGCAATGAATTTATATTCAATAGTCTCTTCAAGGCGGGACAAGGGGATTCAAAGGAGTCAGTGGAAAGGTTCTTTCATGTATCATGGTCCCAACGTGGTCTGAATCTAACATGTTTCAATTTCTGTCCGGAAGGTGTCTGTAGGGTCAGCGTATATATAATACGAGGTTTATTATATGTAGTATTATTATAAATAAAATGTGTTTTACTTTAATTTTTTTCAAATAGTTGCATTTTATGATAAATATTGGTTCTATTTATTAATCAGTTGTTAATTTATAAATCTTCGTCTTTCGAACATTTCATTCAACTACGCACCAATTACACAGAGTTACAGACTACATTGCTGGAGCACTAGAGAAAAAACAATATGCAACCGGCGTATTTCTGGAAGTTTCCCAGGCAGTTGATAAAGTCTAGCACCAGGGACTTCTCTTTAAACTCAAAACTATACTACCTCATACATATTATCTAATTATTCAGTCTTTCCTTTTCGACAGGTTTTTCTCTGTCTGACGGCTTTTAGAAATTTCCTCAATTTGACCAGTGTCAGCAGGAGTACCTCAAGGATCAATATTGGCTCCCTTAATTTATTATACATGTCAGGCCCACATGTCAAAATGAAACGACAGACTTTATGCAGGAGACTGAAAATACTGTACTCACTTTTTTTCCGAATCAAAATTGAAAATCAGTCAAAAACTAAATACGTACACTTACCTACTCAAACCCATATTGACATACGCCATACATGCATACGGAAAAGACGCACTTACAGAAACTACAATCATTTTAAGACTAATAACAGCAGCTCCCTTGTACGTAAACAACAAAACTTTACATACTGACTTGGAACAGCCAACTATCGACCAACACATAGATAGATAGATAGAAAAAAAAACTTTATTCTGGGACTAAGTCCCTTCAGAATAACAATAATGTACAAAATAATAGAATATTACTGGCCTGAACGTTGAAACAATAAATAAAATTCATAAAATAAAATAAAAAGTAAAGAAAATCTTAGGTGCACAAGCTATATACAAACAGATAAAACTATGCACAGAGCATTTAAAATTATGAACAAAACAATTAAAACTATGAACGAATCACTTGAACTATGAACAAAATTATATTTAAGGGTTGAACAACATAAACATACACTTTGAGAAATGAAGAACGAAAAAGAGATACAATGAGTTCATTTCATAAAAAAAAAAAAAAAAAAAAAAAAACTTTACTTGAATATATATATAAAAATAAACAGTTACATACGTACTCTCTACTCCCGATTTCATCTTAAACTACATGGACACCACAACGGACTTATCAACGACATGGCCACTGTTGATATGCCCATCAGAAGAAGAATAAAGAGGAGCTGGAGGATGAGAGATCTCCTTTCCTAAATTATGAAGTAGACTAAGACCAGAAAGAGGTACTGCTGGGTACTAATCTTCCTCATGCCTTAAATGCCAATTTTCTATACAGTGAGATCACATCTGTTTATTGTAAATACTATGACAGGTGTGGATAGAAGTATGAAGACAGAAAAAAAAAGTTATAAATCTCAAACTTAAAAATCAATTAAGCTCTTCGCTCAAAAAATCGTTGTACATGGTGTTCCGTAAGTAGAAGGAAATTTTTATAGGAGTGATAGCAGACATCATGAGCAACAAAAAAGTTCTTATAAACATCCAAAACACAGTTTCACGTTCCATTTGGCTTGGAGAGGTTGGATTGTGATGATCGTCAAAGCCCACTAACGTTCTGGAGATTCGATATTCCGTGTTTTATAAATATGGACCATTCCCCCTCCCTCAATGACTTACCATACTTTCACAAAAAGACAATGTTCCGTCGCTAAATGCCTTTTAAATGTTTGATCTACTGCATTGCTGGAACTGCTTACAGTAATAAAGCATCTCTTATTAATGTTATAACTTCCCATAAACAAAGTTTTGCGATTGAATTATAAATAAAGAAGAAGAAAACCTTTATAAAAGACAATAATTCTTCTTAACTACCTCATCATTTCTCACTCTGATTGCAATTAAGACTTGCAATATATCTTAATAAGTGCACGTTTATCGCCATAGTTCATCCATAATAAAGTGATGTGCTGTAACTCAATGCTATTCATACATTTTTTTTTTTAAATATAAATACTAGTAAATATTGAATCATTCGAAAAACATTACTATTTTTTAAAATATATAATTTTTAAAAAATCACATAAGAGAATCGCGGTTAGTGTATATTTACTGTCATAATTTTATTTTATAAATAAAACTAAAGTTACACATGGACATAATTAAAAAAAAATATCCTATATAAAGTTATAAAACGTTTTATTATATATTCATATCGCGACTCTGATACATTAAATGGCTCGAGCCACATTTAATATATTTTAGCGTTTTACGATCTTTTCCATGATTCGTAACGACACCATGGAGTTTATAACTTGGACTGAAAATATATCTTGGATAGATAGTATGTTCCATTTCCAAACTTATAGAATAATTATTTTTATTATTTAAAATTTTAAAAACATCCGTTTTAAAACATATTTCGGAAAACAATATCGGTTTTCGATCGTAAAATTTATTTAGTTGTCAAATACACAGTCCGGTATCTTGGCTTTCATTTAGACCGAAGACTAACTTGGAACCCGCATACTAGACTCAAAAGACAAGAACTCAACCGACGATACGGCCAACTATACCGACTACTAAGCAGAAAATCTAAACTTTCCATTGAAAACAAGCTACTGATATACAAGACAATACTGAAACCTATTTGGACTTACGGACTAGAACTGTGGGGATCAGCAAAATTTTCTAACATCAAGCGCATCCAATCCTTCCAGTCTAAAGTCCTTCGAACAATAGTCGATGTTCCTTTCTATGTATCCAACAAAACCCTACATCATGACCTTAACATCCCATTTGTCCTAGACCTTATCCCAGAAAAATTCTCCAAATTTCACCAGAACCTTACTTACCACCCAAATCCTCTTGCACAATCCCTATCAAGCATCTCCCATCCCTATAATCCTCCAAGAAGGTTGAAACGGCAGTGGCCTCGCGACCTTTTGTAGATTATATAAATTGGAGTTTTGGCAATGGCCAGATTCTTCACTCAAGACATGTGTGTATGTGGCTAAAGTGCTCTCGACCAATCTCCGCTGGCTTTAGTACCAGTGACGCGGTTGGAAGAGTAGCGCAGGGTTCTCCTGGAGTTCCCTCGCCTGATTGTATATAGGTATGCATGTTATTTTTTCTTTTTTTTCCTTAGTTTTAATTTTCTTATTTTTTAGGTTATTTTATTTTATTGTCTATTGTATATACTTTTGATTATTATTTTGTTCTATTTATTTTATTTTTTTGTACATATGGTGTGAATGTCATCCTACCTCACTATAACCAATGTCCAACAGACAGATTGTTATAATACTCAATTTTTTTTTTTTTCAGATTATTAAAAACACTTTATTCAGAAATATTACAATTTGTCACAGTTAAGGACACTTATAATAGAGTTCAGAGATTGCATTCATACCGTATATACAAAAATATAAATAAATAAAGTAATAACAAAAGAATAAGAAGAAAGAACAAAAGAGTAAAGAAAAAAAAATAATATTATAATACTCAATAAAGAAATTTTAAAAAAAAAGTTGTCAAATACAAATCTCAACTTTGTTCCCCCTTATAAAATTGTTTGAGATATTCGTAAATCAAAATTTTTCTCTTTGTTTCATAACTTTTTCCACTTAACATCCTTGAAATTTTACTCTACCATTTTTAACAGAGTACAGCTCAACTATGAACGAGTAAATTTTTTTTTTTCAAAAGCTGATTATTTATGTAATTTCATCGTAGCTGACTTTATAGCAACAATTATTGGTATTGTGAAAAAATTTTACATTTCATTACTTTATTTGTTTTGTGATTTTTTTTTGTCTGTGTTGGATTCGTGCATGTATTTTCTGCCCGCTGTTGTTAGCATTGTTTCAATTCCAATAAATCCATGTAATTTTATAGATAATTTTGGAAACAAAATAAAATTAATTATAGGATCCAATTGAATAGGGAAATTCTAAATAACTTAGCGAAAATTTAGAGTTGTTTTGTGTGTGGTTGGAGTGAGCGGGACGGCCCAATTACATTTCTGTCGCAATGCAAGGACATTATGCAAATTCACTATTTATTGGTGGACTTAACTCGATCGCAGCGTCTAACCAGTTCCCACAAATGCCGCACCCATATTTGTTTTCCATATGACATATGACGAAACGGCAACATTCTAAAAAAAATACTAGAAAATACAATGAAATAACTTGTATTTAGAAATAATAATAATAACAATAATGTGAGATGATGTTTTATTGAACTTTTGTTAATTACAGAAGAAAATAAAAGAAGAACTTCAGTCCCCTAAGAGTAATGAAAATTATATTTGCCTAGCACAATATGGCAGCTAAGAAATAATTAAATTGCATATCTATATTAAATAAAATTAAAATAAAATAATAAATAAAAAGACAAGCATAATTAAAGAAATGAAATAATGAAATTATAGATAAATTTATGTCTGTATGTTTATATGCTTGCACTGCTAAGTGACATAGATAATACCAGTAAAATAAGGCTGGCAACACTAAAATATGAAAATTTAATTCACATATCCAGAGTGTTTCAGGGTTAAGGGTTAAGGTTCCGCAAACGTATTGTTAAAAGATATTCACACATGAAAATTTTCGGTGTTGACACATGAATTTTTTACGTTATATGAAATAAAAAAAACCTATTTATGTCTTCTTAATACTTTTGAACTAAATGTAAATATAGTTGACCTGCGCATTACGAAAGAGGTCCACGACAATGGCTAAATGTTAATTATCCTAATCAATGGATTGGCCGTGCAGACCAGTGGCTTGGTCTGTACGCTCTCAAGACCTGACACCACTAGATTTTTTTTGTTTGGTATGACATTAAACAAAAAGTCTACGCAATTCCAGTCAATGACCGTAATTCCTTTGCGAAGAAGAACAATAATTAAATCTTGTCTCAAAATAATTGAAAAAATAACACATCCAGTGTCGTTCTGCCGCTGCTGCTGTTGAAGAATGATGCCGAGCCTGTTTTAATTCTCAAGTAAATCACTTTGAACAACATTTAATATGAATTAAATGTTTACGTTTAATTAATAAAGTAGTGGGAACAAATATATAAGTTTTATTTACTTAATATAACGTAAATAATTAATAACAATGAAAAGGTGTGAATATCTCCTAAACGAAGCGTTTGCGGACATTCCTTCATAGGAATTTTTTTAAACATTTTTTGGGATGATGAATTCGGTGTTCCATTGTCGTAGATACGAAGTTTTCCATTGTCTTTGGAGATATATGATAAAAAACAGCGAGATTTCCGAACTTTTTATAGTATTTTAGACATAACTCTTAAAAGATGCATTTTATCGAAATTATTATCATGTATGAAGTTAAATAAGATAACATTTACTACCAGTTTTATAGTTTTTTTGATGTAGGCCCAACGGGTGAGGTATTAGAGAATGTTGACTGCTTATTTCACAAGAAAAATCTGTTTTCGCCGGGTCTTTTCTCCAAAACTCATAATCTATGAATCTCTCGAAGAAATTCAACATATTCAATTTTAAAGAGCATTAAATTTCCTATGTACCTCATAGAAACACGTTAATATGTGAGAGGGTTAAGTGGCTGTTAAAGCTCATGGAATCGAAAGCTTATTTCACTCGTAGTATCTGCAGCACTTTTTATTTTTTCAATGATTTTGATTCTGCTAATTCAACTAAATTTATAATAGTATTAGAACGTATAAACAACATAGCTTTTATATATTCTGTTGGCATGGGAGACTTCAACATCCATAACAATAATAAAAAACCTAATAACCGAAATGAGCTTATAACTCGCTTGTTACGAATCTACATAAGCTCGAATTAAATTGAAAATGTTGAATATTTAATAGTTGACCGTTGCGTTATAAAGGAAGGAGATGGTCCGGGGTGGCGGTCATAAATAGGCTAAATAGTGGCAAAAATATTTTATTAAAAGCCAACGTTTCGACCCGACTTAGGGCTTAGAATTACATAGTAAGTCTCTAATTTTATTCTTCCAATTTTATTTACTTATTCATCTATTTTCTTGGTTTTCTTTTCTTTGTTCTTTCTCCACATTCCTTTATGTCTATTATTTCATATTATATCCTTTTTCCTTTTCTTTCAATCTCTCCTGTAGGTCTGTAGAAGTATATTCACATTTCCATTTATTATATATTGCACTACAACAATTGTTAGCATCTATTTACTTCGGTTTAGGATCTTGTTACTTAGCTTAAGCTGTTCATATTTTAATGTACTTATTGTATATAATTTTAATAAGCTTATTCACATTTGGATTCTTTCACATTTTTAGTTAATTCGTTTTTTCTAGATTACTGGCGTAAAATTGCAAAGATCATGAACGCCATTTTTTTCTATCTAGTTTATTTTCTAATAGAAATTCAAATAATTGCGTAAAAACGCTCATACACATCACACGTAATTCACTTAACGCAATTGCTTTTCTTGGGTATTTAGCCATATTTCTGGCAATTTTCGAATATTCTTTTTATAAGACTTTCTTAGTTTTTTTTTTTTTTTTATACCTGAATCTTCTAGACATCGGTTGTATGGCAGACAGTTGTACATTATATATGCACCCATAGTAATAATAATAATAATCATAAAAGGCTTAGCGAACCCGAAGGTTCGATGCCGACACCACCAATCGATTTCGCCGTCTAACTAAACCCAGTTCTTTGAGATCTGCATTAACGAACCTTGGCTTCGGTCATTATTTCGTTACCAGTCCAACAATTTTACAAGCCTGTTTAATTCGCAGCGATGTAATCATCTTCATTATAGTAACCGCATAAAATTCATGCAAATCTACGTTGTGTAACCGTCTGAACTCTCTGGTTAGCTAATCCTTCTTCGGTCCAAATATTCCAGCTTATAAAGTTTTGTCTAAATATTTTGTAACTTCCACGATTCTCTTATCTTTTTGTATCTTGTCCGATCTAGCCCTGAAGAAGACCTGCAAAAGTCGGGTCGAAACGTCGGCTTTTAATAAAAATAGTTTTACCACTATTTAGCCTACGTATGACCACAACCCCGGACCATCTCCTTCATATAAATTTAAAATACATTCAAAATTTTATTGAACTCGGGTATAATCGTTAATATATGAAAAATATAAAAGAAATTACAACGCTATTATTTAACTATATAAGTATATATTTAATAAAGTATATAAAACAGTTGAGTACTTATTCTACTAGGCTTTTCCTTTTCCTATTTTATATCGAGGAAGGGGATCGTACAGGTGGCAAGAAGAAGCCATTTAAATTTCTAATTTTCGTTAGCTTCCAAATGAAAGGGTAATTTACACCGTTGATCCTTCCAGAGTTGTGATGGATCCGACAGAGAGCGCCCTAGCTTTCTCCAGTTTATGGAAGGAACCGGTAAAACTTTTCATTTGGCAAGGTTGGTCCCGTTAAAACATGCTCTGTATAGTCGAGTCGAGCTCGGTTGTGAACACACCCGCCCAAAGGGAAACTTCTCCACAATTTACATATCAAAAATTTACCCCTAATACTTTGAATCTGAGATGCAAATTTCAATACGCACGATACGAACATCATAAAAATCTACGTTGGAGGTAATTTTATGCAATGTAGCAACTTTTGGTTTATTATTTTCAATACCAATGTGATAGACCAAAAAATTCAAAAATTTAACACCCTCTCAAAATTTGAGGTTTCACATTTCAGAATGCGTAGAATCCAAAAAACGAATAAAAATTTGTCCGTCCGCCCTCCGCGCATTTTCTCCGAAACTACTGGACTGATTTTTTTCAAATTTAGATATAACATCAGAGGTCAAACGAGGATGATCCTCCTTCGTCGACATTACTATCCGCCTTTTACTTTCAAAATGGAGGCCGAAAAACCTGCGTTGCTATAGACTGTATCTCCTAAACGAATGTAGCGATTTCGATGAAACTTCGCTAAAGTCATTTTCTTGACGCCCTTTAAATTTATCTATATAACATACTTCAACGAAAAGAAGCTGGAAAAAAAGTTACGAGGGATGGTAAAATTTAATTCCGAATAACTCAAAAGGTATACATCTTTTTGTCGATATTGAATGTTTTTTTAAAAGTTTACGGAATTTTCTAAAAAACAAAAATAATCGTTAAAATCGGACAATTAGGAGCAAAGATATGGTGTCCAGTTTTTTTTTTTTTTTTTTTATGTTCTACTCCAAAAGTTATATCCTCTGTTTGGTTTTTAAATTTTGAATGTGTTACTATTTTTTTTTTTTTTAGCATATTACTAATGAATAAAAAAAAAAGTTCATTCCAATAATTGGAATCACCTTTTATTTATTACCTTTTTTAACTGAAAAGGTAATGTTACTTTTGATGTATAGTTGTTTGGAAATAATAAACCATTGTGAAATAATTTGCAGCGTTTTTACATCTGCAATGGAAACTAGTTGGCCCGTGCAAATTATTCGTATTGTTTCTTTGTCTGTAAAAAAAATGGCAATGAGTTATGTAAATAAGTAGTGTTGCCCAAAATCGGTCTTTGTCTTTCACTTTTCAAGACCAAGACCAAGACCAAAGCTACCTAACCGTTGCAAGATCAAGACCAGAACTGGTAAAATAAATCGAATTTTAAATAAAAACCAAGGCGAAATAGTTACTAATACTTGACAATCTTAGTTATCATATGTTAATAATTGGTATAACCAATATACTTTTTCATTTAACTCCTCTAATTTTTCATTCGGGCTTAGTTAGGTTTCTGCTATATGAAAAACTATATCTCTACCTAAAAACCTATAAAGTAATGTCTCTATAGTAATAAGCTAATAAGTATCTGCAAAACTCTTGCGCAAGACCAAGACCATGACCAAAACTGAGTTTGCAAGACCAAGACTCGTCTCGGTTTCTCGTTTGAGCAACACTATAAATAAGTAAACTAAATGTATTTATTTTAATTGAAAATAACAGACCAAAACAAAGTACAAATTACAGTTTGCACCTTTCCTGAATATGGTCTGATTATGATTATTTGTTTTTCATTCTATAGGGTGTTTCGTAATTGCTCGGCACTATTTTAGGCATGTGTTCACTAACACAAAATTAACAAAAAAGTTCATATTAGCATATATCTCAAACTCATTTATTAAACGTTAAATCAAAGGTTAAAGATTTATTATTTATTTACTACATTAAGACTGACTGTACAAAGTTTAACGTGTTTAATACTAAATAACAGGTTTTAATCACCTGATAAACAAATGAACGATAAGCAATGACATTATTTGATCATCTGTTTGTCTAGTTCTGCGTGTTTTAGTGTGATTGAATACTGTAACAAAGTTCAATTTGTGATTATCATGGAAGACACCATGAATTTTCACTTTTGCAGAACAAACAGACATGATTTTAACTTATGGCGAGATACATATAAACGCTGCTCTTTGAAGATATCGTGAAAAATTTCCTAATCGAATAATACCAAATCGTAAAACGTTTGAAGCCATTGAAAGACGCCTTAGGAATAATGGCACGCTAAAATCTGTACGGGTAAACGCCGGTCGACTAAGATTTCGACGAACTGCAAACGTTGAAGTAGAAATACCCGATGTGTCACAGTATTCACTCACACTAAATAACACAGAACTAGACAAGCAAATGAGCAACTACTGTCATTGCTCATCGTTCATTTGTTTAACAGGTGATTAAAACCTATTATTTAGTATTAAATACGTTAAACTTTATACAGTCAGTTTTAATGTAGTAAATAAATAATAAATCTTTAACATTTGATATCTGTTTAATAAATTAGTTTGAGATATGCATTAGTATGAACTTTTTTGTTTATTTTGTGTTAATGGTCACATACCTAAAATGATGCCTAGCAATTACTAAACACACTGTAAAGGGAATTATGAAAGTATACATAGTGAGAATATTTGACAACTGTTGTGCGATGTTGTTTCTGGGGATCTCGAGGTATAACTAAAACAGTTGATAAATTGCTTTGTATGTTTCAACTTCGAGATACCAAGAGATGCCTCTGTCTCTTGAATTCGTTAAGAGTTTATTTTTTTTTTATAGTCTACTTAATGAATAATTATAGACGGAAATAGCAGGGACATAATGTTTGACTTTGGGACATTGCTCGGACTAGTAAGGAGGTAAACATACTAACCGTTCCCAATCTCTGGTGGTGAGACAGATATGAGGGGGCGGTCACTTTTTTCGGGTTTTCGCTATTTTCAGGACAACTATCCATCTCATCGACAATGACGTTCTATACAAAATCTGGGATGTCAAATTAAACTTCGATCCAGTCGTTTGCTCAGAAAATCGTTACCAACCTAAAGGCAGTCAACACAAACACATAGCCCTCTTTTCGGACTCCCCGCAATTGGGACATAAAACGATTTACATTAATTTTTAACTAATATTTGAATGTCATCAATGTTTTATCGGTATCGATACTTTTGTCTCGACTTGTGCGATTTGTATAATATCTTCATATCGTACAAACCTACTATCAAGATATTTATATGTCGGAATACCGAAGGATAGGGACAACACTTATCTGTCCGACTAAGAAGTACTCATTTCTCTTAATATTAAATGGAAAATAAAGACCGCATCCCTTGGGAAATGATATAAAAGCCGGAATAAACGAAGTTTAAAACCTAAGAGAAGTTCAATGTTATTTTCCGCATGGAAGTGATTCCATGTATAAACAGAAACATTGCTTTGTCATAAAATGATTTTTATTTTATATATCATATCTTGGTCTCTTATTATAAAAAAACGGTTGACCCGTTTAGAGAGAAAATAGTTTCATGTTTGCCTTTCTTTCTTTTTAGTTACATCAAGAATATATTTTAATAAGAACCATCGTTGAAACCTATTTATATATATATATTTTTTCAAGATAAATTTCTTTTACCAAGATAGCTACTTTTTTTTTAATACATATTTCTGTAGTAATGCCTACAATATATGCTTTCATGTCATGCCATGGAGGGCTTATAAGTCGTGACATATCAAATTTATTTATGCTTCGTGTATATATTTCAAGGTTTATTTTCTGTCTCGTTTCTTTTTTCTCCAGGGCAAACCTTCAAATATTATTAGTGTAGGATTTATTAAAATATCTTTGACTGTGGTTTAATTTAAGATGTTTTAACACGAAAAACTTTTGCTATTACTTTTTTTCCATCATGTTTTTTTTTTTTTTTTTTTTGTATATCATATTTTTGGTATGTAGTGATTTCGTTTAAATAGTAATCACAGTTGAATATGATTTCATACATAAACAATTGGTCATAAAATTATTCATAAAAAATATTTCTCATTGGGGTTTTTTGTCGGTACTCTAATGATCAAATCTAATGATGTGATCATCATTTTAAAGGTTATCTTTTCATTTAGATAGAAAATAGTCAAATAATTCTGAAATTTTAGAAAAAAAAAAGTTATAAAGAAAAATATAATTAATACAGGCATAACTTGAAAAATACATTATTCATGGTTGATTACTCCCTTCATATATGCCAGCATACTTAATTCCCTATAAAACAAAAACAAAAATTATTGAGATCGATCTTAAATTTGTCTTATTAGATATTTCATACATTTTTTTTTTTTTTACTTTTGTTTTCATTTTTTATTTTTCAGTGGAACTTGATTAGACAATTTAAATATCATTATAATTATCACCTGCAATATTTCAGAAGATACATACATAATTTTTGATTATGTGGAAAATAAATATTATTTTTCTATAGAAACCAGCGCAGCATCGCATTATCTGTATATGTTATTTCGCAAAGGTATTTTTTTTTTTTTTTTTTTTTGTCAATATGCCATATCTTCATCAATTTTTCATCAAATCTATTGATTGACCGATCAGTCACAATGAAAAATAACGCAATTCCCCAAAGACAGAGGAAAAAAGTTATAAAGTTAAAAAAACTTTATTTGCGCATAAACCAATTATTTAATTCGTGAATTATATAATTAAGGTTCCCAAATTTTAAAAAAATATTTAAAATTAAATGTGTACACATCTTCCGGATTATTATTTTGAATGAAAATTAATTCCTATATTTCATAATATATAGGACCGGAGTAGCTAAGTGAGTTAGGCACTGGGCTGCTAAGCTCAAGATCGAATCCGGCTGATATCAAGTCATTTTTCATCAGCCGTGGATCGACCCTGGGGTTGGAAGATCTGCATTGGTCACACTCGCCCTCTCTGAAGTGAGTACTCTTAATTAAATAATTAATTAAGGTGAAAAACCTGGTGGTTGAATGTGATTCTGGTCCGATTACTGAACCCAAAACCCTTCATGGGTTTTAGTGGTACAGGTTTCTTTTTTCTTTTTTTTTTAATAATATATAGAATTTACTTATTTCCTTACTACATAGTCATTTCTTCACAGACAAATAAACTATACGAATTATTTGTAGGGGGCCAACTAATCTATAAATAATTGCCTAGAGAAGTAGACTTTTTTCCTCCTATTTTAGAACTCCATACTCACATGAAGTCTCAAGTTCTAACATTGCCCAATCCCCATCCATTGCCCGGAGTGTCTGAATAGATCATGGCATCGCTAACTTCGAACATAGAATTGTCATTGAAGTGCTGAAATGTGTAGTTGCTTCACGAGTCACTGTAACATTAACTCAGGATCAGTGGCATTCTTCAAGAAAGAGCAAATTCTCAATGCGAATTCTTAAATTCTGAGAATGTAAGATGTCTGAAATTATTTGATAAATAAATGTATAATTAGTAGAGAAATTTTTATTAACAAAACAACAAAAAATTATCGATAAGATTTGAGAAAACAAGAATTTAAAACAGAACTTTTGAGGGGAAAGAACCTCAAAGTCAAGTACTAACTCCCCTAATATAATGGGTGTTTCAGGGTTAAATGGTCAAACTGAAAATATGAATTAAGGACCTCAAAACAAGAAAAAAAATTCCTATGAAGGTATGTCCGCAAACGCTTTGTTTTGGAGATATTCATACCTAAAGATTTTCGTTTTTATAAATTATTTATGTTATATAAAATAAATAAAATCTTTTTATTTGTTCTACCTACTAAATTAATTAAATGTAAACATTAACATTCATATCGAATTTTGTTCAAAGTGAAGGTATGTCCGCCAACGATTTTTTTAGAAGATGGATTAGAATACTAATATGGCCTTTTATCCTTAACTATATAAAAACTATTGGCAACATAAGGATTATTACTATTTGGAATTAGCATTGAGAACTCTCAATAACATTTATCAGTTTTTAAGAGGCTTTCGCAGAGTACTCATCATTACGCCTTCCATTTACCCTTATGGTGAATATGCCGAAATGGTGTTTGTAAATGGCTTTTCAAATGTTAATGCTAATGCTGCCCGTAGTGAATATTAATGTTTACATTTAATTAATAAATTAGTTAAAAGAAATAAATAGGTTTTATTTATTTCATATAACGTAAATAATTCATGACAATGAAAATCATTATGTGTGAATATCTCCTAAACAAAGCGTTTGCGGACATACATTCAGAGGAAATTATTTTCTTGTTTTGAGGTCCTTAGTTCATTTTTCTTAGTCAAGTTTGCCGATCTCTAGATTAGAAACATCCCATTTCCGAAAATTTTCCTAAATGTAAAATTTATAGTTACGATGAGATGAAGCTATTCACGAAGTTTTAGCCGTATGTTAATAATTTATTAAGAAGATACCTGTACCACAGACTATAATAAAAGATATGGCTTCAACCCTTTAATACAAGAAGGAGACTAAAAAGGCACTGGATGAGAGACCTCCATTAACAAACTATAGTAATTGAATCAAGCCAGAAAAGAAGTTATGCAGGATGCTATCTGCTGTCAATTTTATTATTTCCATCGGACCATCTGCTGATCGTCAAAGTGTTAGTCGATAGATGAACATCAATCTTTGAAGAAATAAATATTCCACAGAACAAATGGATCAATTTTCGTTTTGAGGTAAGGTTTGAAGATTACGAATTTAATCATTAGTTCGTAAACCAACGACTTCCCTCCTACAGTTTCCTTTAACAATACTCCACTTATTCCTGTTGAGCAAATCCGATACCTAGGACTCCACCTGGACAAACGACTAACTTGGAATCCTCATACTAGACTGAAACGACAAGAAACCGCTCGACGTTTCCGATTACTTCAGCATTTACTAGACAAAAGCTCTAAACTTCCCATTAATTACAAAAGACTCATATACTTGACTATAATAAGACCTATTTGGACTTACGGAGTTGAGCTATGGGGCTCCACTAAACAATCGAATTCCTCTCGCATCCAATCCTTACAATCCAAAATCCTTCATAAAATCCTCAATGCTCCTTACTTTGTCACTAATAAAATTATCCATAAAGATCTTAATGTTCCTTGTGTTTCAGATCTGGCCCAATCCAGATACCTATCCATCCATAATAAACTTCAGAATCATCCCAACCGTTTCTAACCTTGCTTCCTCTTCAATTCCTGATAACCCTCCGAGGCGTCTGAAAAGAAGATGGCCCCGTGATCTCCTAATGTAGTCATATCATTAGAGTGCTACCATTGGGTAGTTACTTAGCAAGTGTATTTATGTCATTATATCAATTATGTCCAAATTTACTTGATGTATTTATGTAATACAGTTGTAAATGTCATAAAGAAATTTTTAAAAAAATCATTAGTTAGTTTGTAATTTTAAACGTATTGTAAAACATTATGAAGTATAATAAAGATTTACACGCTGCCCGAGATTCCTCCCCTCCGGGGGGTATGTGACACCCGTCAGGCTACTGGAGGCAACTCACACCGTCCGGGCGTAGCATTGATGACCCTACCCCATACTTTAAATCGGGATGTGTTCTAGGAGACCACACTCGCGGTCAAAGATCATCATGGTCTGAAGCGCCAATCGAAAAAAAATGGAACTGATGATGTGAGAATGAAACTGAACTTAATATATCACCATTTTATGTACATTATTATATATTACATATGTTTTGTAAATGTGTTTCAATTTAGTGGCGCATAAGTTGATTGAACTTTATTATACTATAAAAATAATCCGTAGCAGAATTTTGCAGTAACACGTAATTAATCTGGAAGCAAAATTCAAGATGGATTTTGAAACAACCTAAATTTGAATAATTCTAATGCCATTATTTTCTTAAATTTTAAATGCACGTGTTTGAATTTTTAATAAAGTGATACTAAAAACTTTCTTTTTTTTTTTTAAAACAATATACACTGAGTGATTCGAATATATAAAATGGAGAAATAGTTTTTGAGTATAAAATGTGTAGAAGTTGTTTTTCCCCGAGAATATAAACGAGAGAGGTTCCTTTGCTATTTTAAATTATTCTGTCTTGATAGTAGTGGGCTTGCATTTAAATCATGTGTTGTCATTGTAACCCTTCCTAGTTCGCAGTCCTCTGAATTAAAAAGAATATATATATATATATATATATATATATATATATATATATATATATATATATATATATATATATATATATATATATATCTCAAGATACAAGACAATTTCTCAACGTTTCGTTTTTTTAAATAAAATATATTAAAGACCTGCAAACAACTATTGAATAAAAAATATAATACATACAAATAAATGCCATTTCTGAAACCCCCTATCCTCCTTAGAAAAGCGGACACCCAGAAACATAGCAATCAGGTTATTATAAGAATAAACGATATTACTGGATAAAAAATATTGAAGGCTTGAAAATTAAAATATGTTCTGGATTCCAGTGTAAGACGCTAGCTAGGCCTCACAGAGCCTCTGGTGAATACCAGAGCGAAATAAATCAATTGGAATATTGACACTGGAATCCGGGCTGGAGTCGACCCTCTGACTGGAAATTACATTCCAGTCGCTTCTAATCAACGCCCTCAAGCGTTACAGTATTCCTCTAAATGAAAATCTGAGCTTTGTCACCTTTGCATTTATCCAATTAGCCGGGGTGTACGACCTCTATTGCTTTAAATTGTATTGAAATTCTCTGTTTCTCTATTTCTACAAAAAAAAAAAAAATAATAATAAAAAAAAAATAACGAAAATGAAGAAATAACTTTCAATTAAACAAATCTTTATTTATACAATTTTTTTTATGTTGTATAAGATAATGATAATCGTCCAAAATCATCGCTTAGAACTGTTCTTGAATCGAAATTTCGTAACCAGAATAAACAAATTTATACTGAAAATCCTGACATTCCAGGATCCATATAGATGATATGGATATTTTTTCATCTTTATTAAAACATAATTTAGATTTATAAATCTACAGGATTAGAGAGAGAAAATCCTTCACATGATAACCGGAGCGATCTAGGATCAGAGTACTAACGTATGTAAGGGAAAGACCAATACAGAACTGTTTAGAAAAATTGGTAAATCGATATTTCATGATA
Organism: Nezara viridula; assembly: GCA_928085145.1. NCBI lineage: Eukaryota > Metazoa > Arthropoda > Insecta > Hemiptera > Pentatomidae > Nezara > Nezara viridula. The sequence goes on from OV725083.1 coordinate 74,429,215, forward strand.
CTTAAGCAAGGAAGTTAAGATGTGCAAGGAATGAAGAGGATTCCCCCAATAAGTTCCAGTAACGATCACTATCGGATCCAGAATTTAATTTTGGGGGGATGGGCTGATAATTAATTTGAAAAAAAAAAAGAATGAAAATCATATGCTATTTAATTCGACGTTTCGACCATACTAAGGGTCATTTAAAAGTCTTGATGAGTCCTCCGTTATATATTCATCATTAATGTCGCAAATAATATGTTCAGTGAACATTAAATTGTCATGGTCTATAGGGGTTTCAACAACGTCATTTCTGGAGGGACCCTAGGGACTCTAGTCTACTATTTACAATTATATATATTGTATTTTATTATACTACAACAATTGTTACCATCTATTTCTTTCAGTTTAGGATATTGTTACTTAGCTTACTCTGTTTAGACAACTTATTGTTCTCAACATTTTAAAGTACTTACTGTTTATCATTTTAATAAGTTTATTGACATTGGTTATAATTTTTTACATAAATATCACTAGGTCGAAACGTTATCTTTTAATCAAATAGTTTTGCCACTATTTAGTCTATTTATGACCGCCATCTCCTTCCTTGAAATTTGGGTGAGTTCGGCAAAGTATTAACTTTTCCCGAGTTCGAATTGTTCCCACTAAGCTGAACAAAGGCCTACTTTTTCATCAGCTAAAACAGTTAATACATATTAGGAAAATTGATTGAACCATATGTTCCACCCCCACTATGCCAATCAGCTTTGCCAACCGGCAAATGGGGACGCATTATTGGCTTGTGCCGATCGGCTTTGCAATTCAATTCCAAACCTTTTTATCAAATTTTCCTTACAAATTTTTGAATAATTATTTCTTAATACAATCTAACAGATCTGTACTGTCCATATTACATAGTAAACACTAGGTTTATTATTCCATTTGGTTTTATTTCCCTCCTCATCCTACCTTAAAGGCAATAGGAGAGCTTGCAGCAGTGAGTTTATACACATGCATTCAAAACAAATGACTGCTGCAAGTTGATCTTTTACGTTATGATAAATTGCTCTGCACATAGCCTCCTTTAATTCATTGTTCATTGTATACTATCTTGTATCCGATGCTTCAGTTTTAAGAAGTAAGCAAGTTTGATTCTTTAAAAACTGGAACCTTCTAAGCTTTGTAATAGCCTTAATCCTTGTAAATTCAAATTTTCTAGTCCGAAATTCTAAAATAAAGCAACTCTTGATCCTTCAAAGGAAGGACAATATAATTTCTAAAATGTGCACATTAAGTTCACAGCATAAGAACTTGGTGGACAAAAGGCAGCTATGCGTCTATCAGTGTTGGCATTTTATATCACTCTTATAGGCAGCTTCTTCTTTAGCAGAGAGTTAATACTGTTCATTATCATTACTGACCATGATGCGCCTTCAGTATAGCCTAATTTGGAGGCTTAATAGGCTTGTCTCGGAGAATATGCTTGTTTACACACCAAGATAAGTCTATCTATTCGAACCATATGAAACTCCTAAAAGCCTTCTTCTAAAAGTCTTTTTGTTACAGGATATAAAATATATGAACATACAAGCATAGAAGCGTTTTGAGCCAGCAAAGTAGTAGACGTCAAAGATAGTAGACGGGAGTATTTAATTCTTCAAGATAAAATAGTCATATAACAAATTAAAAAGTAGAGTTACGTCTTTAACTACGATGGCCTAGGAAGACAGTTGACTGATGCAAATATGACAATAAGATGGTTAATTAAATGCTTTATAACATTCTATTTTGGTTTTCCCTTATGCTCTTACGCCTTTCACTGGTATTCCAGACCACTTTATTCCAGAGTAACATCTCGTTGGTGCCTTTTTATTTCAATCCATGAGAATCAAAAGACATTAATATATGTCACCTCTAGCCCATTTGTCCTTCAGAAAATTTTCAATACTCTGTTCTATGTAACCAACATAGTCTGTATCCAACATGAAACCCTACACCATGACCTTAACACCCCATTTGTCCCAGAATTTTTCAAAAAAAATTCATCAGAACCTTACGTACCATCCTAATCCCCTTCCACAATCCCTATCTAGTACCACACATCCCTATAATCCTCCTCGAAGGTTGTAGCGGCAGTGGCCCCGCGACCTTTTATAGTTTGTACATACTGGAGTTTTGGCAATGGCCTAATTCTCTACTCAAGGCATGAGTGTATGTAGTTCTGTAGTTCTGCTTTTCTTTTTATAGTTGGAGGGACAAACCTGCTTTTTTATTATTATTTATTTCTTATTTTGCTTCTGTTTATTTTATATTTGCTGTATATTTTTTTTATTAACTTAATTTTTCTAGTCATACCTGTCAGAAGTTAGCGAGTGTGATGTCAAGATGTAGAAGATTAATAGGTCTTATAATAGGCGCAAGGGAGAGGAGTGCCCAGCGGCGTCCTTCCTGTCTTGAATGCATTATTTATAGTTATTGGAGGAGATCCCTCATCCAGCTTCTTTTATACCTCCTTTGGGTGCTATAGGGCATGTTAGTTGTTGCCATGTCTCGAATCAATGAGTTGGTATGCCCGCGTAAGTTTTTATGAAATATCTTGTAGTGTATTCGTATGTGGTCGTTAACCATTGGCATTTGCAAGTCTTTATGTAGAGTAATGTTACCGACGTACCACGGAGCCTTAGTGATAGTCCTGAAAGTTTTATATATAGAGTGAATATAGTCTTATCTCACTATAATTATTATCCATGTGACAGAACGTTATATCACTTAATAAAAATAAAAAAATGTCCAGTCAAATTGTCACAAATGGTTTAAAAAAAAGGTGTTGGGAAAAAGTTCAAAAACCCCAAGTTTTCAATCTGTTACGTGTAAATGGTGTATTTCATTGTCTATACGACCTTGCGGAATCAGTTTCATCTTGATCTTCAACTGTTCATTAGAACTGCATAAGTTATTAAGTCGAACAATGTCTTAGGAATCTTAATTTAGTTTGCTATCAAAGAACCGACGAATATTTTTTTACCAATGTCTAAATGTTATAAATCGGCTAAAGATATGAAGATAGATATGACGATGTTTACAGATAAGTATTTGTTCCTACCTACATAAACAGTTGAGAACTTGGATTGTATTAAGTTGTTGTGGCATAGACCACGGGCGGATCTACGGGAGGGGAGGGGGAGGCTTTCGGGCTGAAGCCCTCTGCCCCCCCCCCCCAAAATGGAAAAATATAACCATGTTTTATGGGAAAAAAATTTAAAAAATACCTCTTAAAGCATTATTGTTCGTGTAAATACATTTAAAAGTACTTAAGGAATAACATAAACACCATTTCATATAGGTAGTTAGTTTCTTTCTGTTTTTCCAAAGTAATTATCGTTATTTTTATGAAAAAAAAGGTTTCGGGCTGAAGCCCCCCCCCTCCAAAATTAAATCCTGGATCCGCTAGAGGCATAGACCTACCATAAATATGAAATTCTTGAGTAAAGCAACTGATGAGATAACATTGGAAAGAATAAGTGAAGAGACAGGCTAAGATTCGGTAATCATTCATAGAAGAGAATTGAGAAATACAAAGAATGACGATAAATAAGTTGCCAAAAAATGCATGGAAAGCGAACAAGGAGAAACGACAAAACAGACGGTCAAGAAGTGAGTGATCTCATTCAAGATTTAGCAAGCAGCAGAGGGTTTGCTTTTTATCTGATTACATAAACAAATATTTAAATTCCTTTGTTAAATAATTTTGCTATGCTTCTAATCCTACGTATTGAACTGTTTACAACTTTAACTTCATGTTAACGACTGAATAAACAGATAAAGAGTTGGTCGTTATGCTGGTTTGCATTTTGTTAATTGTCTCAATATATTGATTTTAAAAATAAAATCAGCGAATCAAGGCTCTAGAATTCCAACTCCCAAACCCAGGTTCCAGGCATGTTATAGTATAATATTTAATTAACGAAAGGAAAAAACTAAAACATTAAAAAAAGGACCCATTTGGATTTGTTCATTTTTTTAGTGAGCGTAGTGAGTGGAAGTCATTTTAATAATCTCTAATGACTATCATTAACAGCAATTGGCAACTCAATTTCAGTTGAGGATGACGAAAAACAAGAAAATTGTTACAAAAGTTGTTTCACCTCAGCATGCAAATAATACCTGCTGGGCATGCGCTGATTTAAAAATTTAACAGCTGTAAAATACAGCCACGACCTTCTCGATATTGCTCAACAATATTTTTAAAAAATAAATGCAATATATATATCTTGGTTCTAAAAATATTAATAAGAATTTATATCCATTGTTGTTTTTTTGTTTGTATTTTTATTAAAAGGAATATTTTTCACAGTTGACTATGACAACTGTAATCAACTTATAGGAACCACCGCTGTTTCATCGCGTAACTTTTGTTTTATTGAGCTATTGTGTTTATTTTTATTAATGCAGTGTGTGCACTCGAAGTTCAGTTCTCCCCTGTTGTACTGTAAATAACTTTACTTAACTTAAAGGTTATTATCCCGAAGAGAAGAATAATTTTAAATAGAAGTAGTTGAGTCAGTTATCTTTATCAGATGTTGATAAGAAAGGCATTAATATTGACAGATGACAATACGTATAACATTGCAATTTCATTGAATTCTAACCCGTCCCAACTTGAGAATTTTTAAGGTAGGCCACTTACTTTTCAATTATACGATCTCTTTGTAACATGTGTTTACAATTCTATTTATTAAATTCAAATAATCCGTAAATAGGTTGTGATATATGTGAGGCAGAAACGGGGTTTCTGTCTTCGTACAAGATCGCTTTGATGAGAATTGAATTAGTGAAATACTTTTCCCGCCTGACCATCATCGTGTGACTTCCATGAGGATATGTGTTCTTGCCTCGTGCTTAATATTCTTCATGATTCGTAAGTACATCTTTTTTTTAATTATCTCGAAACTAAACGGAATTTTTCAAGTGCTGAAGTGATTGGAAACTAATAACTACAACGAACATAAAAAGTCTTTCAAATTTTAGGTACTCCTCTTCCTTTTACGAAAGTAGTTAAAGAAACTGTTTTACAAAGGTTGTTCAATTTTGCTGGGTGGGCATAAGTTCTCATGACCACAATATAAACAGCATTCCGAGAATAGTCGATTGTATCCGAAAGTAGACGAGATGGCTGAACCATCAGATAAGGCCACGACCTCAACTGAAAAAGATCCGTTGGAGGTTTGTTCATCACTTTCGAGCAACTGTAGCGAACGTAAATCGAAAGCTGTATCGTAATTAAGGCCTCAATTTTAACTGAAAAGAACCAATTAGAGGATTGGTGAAGTCATAATTACAATCTAAATTAAGGGAGCTTACACACTTCTATCGTGTCATTCTCAAAATTCAAATTATAATGTGCTCTTGAGATCTTGATTGCTTATCAAAGTGGGACAACACATGTTCAGTGGTACCCAGTTATGATATCTGCAACAAGTATCTCAATGGTGTATACAATATCTTTAGAATAAAACTTCCATATTACATGTTTTATATTTACATACATAACAGTAAGGTTATGACATTTGTTTGTTTCTGTGACAAACTGTTATATTATGTTATCATTTATAACAAAATTAAAAAACGCACGTCAATAAAAAATCCACGCATCTTAATTCCTCGTACTTCGTCTGGCTGTTTACATCTTCCAACACCTCTGACGTCACTTTAGTGGAGCAACCAGGCTGAGAAAAAAAGCCATTTTGGAAGTTGTTTTTCAATTTCTATGCCGAGCCTTATGTTAAGAAAGTTGTAAGGCTTATAACAATATTTATTTTTAAAAAAAATCTTTTGCTTTATGCTTACGTTTTTTGTACAAGATACAAAATTATTTATAGAATTGGATGGGAGGGGCGTGACCAAATTCGCCCATTTTTTTCTAAATAAATAAAATAAAATAAAGGTTTCTTAACTCAGAGATATTCACCGAGTCGGTTATGAAGCAAATATTTCTAGCCGGCTTTTAATTGACTAATAGATACTTTAATTGTCGTCAGTGAGGTAAAAGAACAATGATGGCACTGTTTATCAATTATAAGGTAATGATCAAAATTAACATCAGACATAATTTTTACTATTTTTCCTCACCAACCTAACTATTTAAATAATAAATTAAACCCACTTAATAAAAACTCATCCAGGACATGTTTATAAATATAACAGAGAAAATAAATAGAAAATAACAATGACAAAATATATTAAAGACCTGTAAACAAATATTGAATAAAAAATAAATTATCCCCAAAATTATAAAATTTAATTCAACTGAGAGATTTAATCCTGATTAAAAAAAAAATTAAGAAACGAAATATTTTATCGTTACATCGAATTACTAGTCTGGGCACATTTTCCAAATATATCCATACTAGTAATTCGATGTAACGATAAAATATTTCGTTTCTTGATTTTTTAAATCATAATTAAATCTTCAGTTGAATTAAATTTTATAATTATTGGGATAATTTATTTATATATAGATAGATAGATACACATAAAGATGATTCAATCCATTACGGTTAAGTATAGAAAGAATATAAACGAAAATTCAAAATATTAAAAACAAAATCCAGTTAATGTTTAACAACACCCCGACGCAGTTCATGTCCACCAGTACGCTTTAATTCCATCCAGCTTTCTTTCTCAGATACAGTAAAATATCTTGGCTTTCTCTTAGACAGACTCCTGACGTGGAATCCTAATACTAGACTTAAAGACAGGAACTTAACCGACAATACGGCCAACTATACAGATTACTAAATACGAAATCTAAACTTTCTATTGAAAATAAAATACTTATCTACTACACAAGACTGAGACCTACTCGGACTTACGGATTTTAACTGTTGGGAACAGCGAAATTTTCTAAAATCAAACGCATCCAATCCTTCCTGTCCAAAGTCCTTCGAACAATAGTCGATGCTCCTTTCTATGTAACCAACAAAACCCTACACCATGACCTTAATATCCCATTTGTCCTAGACCTTATCCCAGCGAAATTCTCCGAATTTCACTAGAACCTTGCCTATCATCTTAATCCTTTTGCACAATCCTTATCCAGCACCACCCATCCCTATAATCCTCCAAGAAGGTTAAAACGGCAATGGTCCTGCGACCTTTTATAGTTTGTAAATATCGGAGTTCTGGCAATGGCCAGATTCTCCACTCACGACATGAGAGTATGTGGCTAAAGCACTCTCGCTCAATCTCCACTGGGTTTAGCTCCATTGAAACGGTTGAGAGAGAAGTGCAGGGATCTCCTGGAGTCATGCTTTTCTCTCCACAGTTGGAGGCCTGGCTCGGAATTCTTTCGCCTGATTGTTAATAGTGTAAATAAGTATGTATGTGTTCTTTTTTATTTATTTTTAGGTTATTTTATACGTTCTTATTGTATATATATTATTTTTCTGTATAATTTATTTTTTATTGTACATTGTGCGAATGTGATCTCTGAATACTATTATAAATGTTCTTTGAGACAGATTGTAATATTTTCAATAAACAAGTTAAAAAAAGTTTAACAAAACATCTATCTGAATAGAAAGAAAGGACCCTCTTTATTTAGTACTCTGATCCTGGTTGGATAAACAAGCCAGGCAAGAGTGCCAGGCAACATGACACAAAGTTTGATGGTAGAGCGAGCTAAGGCGTTTGCCAAACATGTGTTGCTCGGTAACCTGATAAACCGAAGTTTAAAATGATAAAATAATTACGAGTTCGCGTCCCAGTGCCAAGAGAGGGCTAATGATTCTAGAATTAAACCTCCGCATTTTCCCTTCGTCTGGGAAAAACCGTATAGCCTAAAAGGTGAGGAAGAAGTGAAGTCCACAAAGTTTCTAGGGTCCCTGGATGTTTTCAACAATGTTTTCTACTGATGGTTAAATCGATCGATTGATATACTCTTATTTGATCGATCAAGTCTTAGTAGGTTATAATAATTATAGTCAATAGTCAAATTAATATAAGATTTATTTGTTTTAGAGCTTATCCAATGCAAAGAGTATGCGCGTCCAAGCCCAACGGACATGCCCTACTCACAACGAGATATTTTAAATAAAAAAGAAAATATGAAGACTTACCTCAAGACTTTGAAATCGTTCAAAGTAAATTATCCATAATTTATTTAGTTATATTTATTTCTTAATAACCACTTCATAACGAAAATAAAACATACTATTGACCTTGCATATTATGCTACCTCATGTAATAAATAATATTCAATGGATATTTTCATTTTATATGCGTCAAAAGATATTTTAATAAGATAACGGATACAATTTCTTGATTCAGCTTTAAATCGAGGCATTCACAAAGTCGTATTATTAGTGTGTAAAAAGAATCCGTTTGTGTTTGTTTTTCTTAACTCAAATTTTGGTTTTTGTTACAGATAGCACAGCCAGAGATATTTAATAACGAAACGGAGGGTATTGGAAAATTACTGGTAGAAGATGAAAAGATACGCATTCCATACTCTCCCAGGGGCTTAGGAGAAGTGACAAAAATATACCTGGATCAAAACAAGCTGAGCAGATACTTGCGAATCCTAGATTTGGAAATTGAAAGGACTCCACCCACTATTCAACTTGACTCTTCCAAAATAATTGATTATGTCAAGATACTCAATAACATGAACAAACATGATGGGAAATCAGCCGATCTCGTTTCTAGATCAAGGATAAAACTAATGAAAGGTGGAATAACTGACAATGTTGTAAACGATGAAAAGAAGCATGAACATGAAGCCGGTTTCTATGACGACGACTACCAAATCAACAAGCGTGATACAGAAGGCATTGAAAATATAAATGATAAGTCACTATACCTCTCAGCTGACGAAAATAGACAATTTTTCGATTCTCATATTTCTGGCAAGAAATCTACAGAAAGTTTTAAAGAAGATTCGGATTCTTTAAAATCAGGTGATCCTGAACTTAATTTTTCACGGTTTGGTGACGATATAGCGGTTCATCAGTATATTGAAGGTGAGAATTATGATCTAGACTCTGATTTGGGTAATCAGTTGTTGCGCGTAAGTATTAAACAACCTGACAATGAAAAGAACATACTTCCAGAAAACACTCCTGCCAATAAGTTTAATGGAGATGAATTTTACAACATCGATTCAGAACCTTCAGACGAAGAATTGATTGATAACTTGCAGATTCAGCCTTCTAGTGCGACTGAATATTTCGGCTTCGCTTCTGCAAAAAGAATGGAAAATGATCCACAAGAACCTGCCGGCAATAATGACGTAGTCGATCTTTCCAGTAAAAATGGTGTACAAGACAATAATGAAAAACCGTCTTTGAACGATTGGTCATACGAGAACAAAAAAAAGAAAGATCAATTACTTTTCGATTCTCCCTTTCATGTTCCGGTTCCTATTAATCATGTTAATTCGAAATATTCTGGAGACCATGACGATAAGAATACCAATATTAACGATAAAAGACAAGTAGAACTCCAGGATGCAGAGCTGGAACAATGGAAGAAGCAAGGAGGAATAAGTTATGAAAATGGGCAAAACTTGGAACTAAACGAAACAGCCCATGGAAATAACTCAGGAGGTAGATTGGTTAACGAAATAAACCGTGAGAATATTGGATCACTTTTGACTAACCTACAAAATAAACTCTATAGTATGGAGAAACCTGCCAACAAATTAAATCAGGTAACAGATTCATCAGATAATATTTCAACTGAAAATAATACAAGTTTGTATCAGCAGTTTCTGCAAAACATGTACAACGATAAAGAGCTGCGAAAAGCGATAGCGATTAAAACAGCTGCCTTTTTCCGTAACGCTTCTCTCCAGAACATTACAGGAACAGAACCTCCAATCAATTCAGGTTCCCTCACTGATGGACCATCGGACCATAAGATTTTTCCTTTGAAACCTGATGATGAAATCATAAATGTGCCTAAAATGAAGTATTTTGAACAATGTCTTAATGGTGAAAACAATAATTTACAATTTTCTCTTGGTATGCCAACGAAACCTCCCAAAATGTTTAGTAAATATTACATTTCAAGACTGAAAAAGTTTCAAAAATATGACGATGATTCAGGTTCACTAAATTTTCTCAAACAACCGAGGATGCCTCTCTTTGGAACCAAAGAAAGTGAAGTATCCAAAATATTGAATGTTAATTTAGACCATTTGCATATTGACAAAGGAGCACTTTTCAAAATTATTGGAAAAGCGTTAAAAATCGATGAAGAAAACGCTCAAGATTACGCTCCTCCTAAATGGTTGGAGCATAAATACGAAGAATTGTTACACGCGTCGCATAGGGGGCAAAATTTTAATGATTACGACTATATTGAAAGATCCAGGCATAATTTGAACCAAGACCACCTTTTAAACATTCGAGACCGTAAGGAAAGTGTTTCTCCAAAGAAAAACGCAGGCTTATAAAGGGGGATGACTCTTGGACCTGCAATGTAATGGTAGCGCAGCACATTATCCTCTTTCTTCCCCTTATAATCCTGATGGAATATTTTTTATTTTATATATTCACAATCAATGCCGAAAATACTAAACAAGAATATGTCTATTCTACGAAATGAATAATTTTAAATAAATAAATTTATTAAAAAGCTAATACATTACTAAAATCAGCAAGAGTAATAAAATAACTTTAAATTTCTTTTAAAAAAAACACTAGATATTAAATACTATAAGTCCTTATTCATGGGATCGTATAAATCTCTCGGGGATTCTAGATTTCTTTTCATCTGTGGTCAAATCACTGTAAGATACTTCATAATTTAAAACATAACACATTCTTCAGCGCTGCATTTTTCAATTAGTTGAATATTATACTGCTTCTTGAATACAATAGATTTACTTCTTTACAAATAATATAGAATTTACGAAAAAGCATTCTTTTAGAATCCTGAAAAAACAAAAAAATGTTAAGATAAGGTTTTTTACTGCAATTTAAGTCATATTTCGCTATGTTTATAATAAATATTGTTTACTACAATTGTTAATCAAATAATGGGTTACTCTCTTTTTTGAAAATGTAAGGTTGTTAGCTAATTCTAATTTAAGAATATACATAAGGTAAAACAATAATAAATCCCAAATTTGCCATAAAAAATAGCAGCAAGCAGGGGTGCCCATCTCGTCCTCCCCCCACTACTTAGTAGTTAGTAACGCTGTGTACTCCTATTCTCCCACACTTGGAATTCAGTTCTGGGAGGGGGCAGATAACTATTTATTCTGTTACATAAGCTGCAGATTGAATCCGGGTTCGAGAAATCCCTAAGTAATTTTATTTATTTTTGTTTTGTTTTTTTTTAATTGTGGGCTTCAGTGTTTATGCTTATAATGGTTGTAGTATGCTATTAAGAAGGAAAGTTTTTAATCTGCAACTATTTTATAATAAATATTATTGAAATATATATTTAATATTTCACATGAAAAAAATATATAGATTGTGACCACACATCGATGTCAATGTTGAAACAAATCGTATTAACTTCCTCATCGTGGAAAAATACCTCTTTGGAATTGAAGATTTATTTCTCTACTGTAGCACTGTTATACTGAAAGAAGGATATATACCTTCATAAAGACATTGTGAAATATATTTCTGATTTATATTTCATTTTAAGATTTTGTTTTATTTCTATGGTTTGAAAATTCCAAAAAAAAGAAAAGCATGTATACCAAGTCCCAAATACAAGCTGTAATTATGGCAGCTGGAAAAGGGTCAAGAATGACAGAATTGACTGCAAAAAAACCAAAATGTCTTTTACCTGTAGGAAATCTGCCCATGATATGGTTCCCCTTGAATCTTCTCCAGAAAACAGGATTTCAAGGTAGGTCGTAAAGTTATACAAAGCATGTATTTCAATGAAGCTTTCTAAAGATTAATGTATGTCATTCTGACAGATGTATTCATCGTTGTTCTGGAAACAAACAAAAGTGAGATCCAGGCCGCTTTAGAAAAATTTAACTTAAAAATTAAAATCGAGCTCATTGGAATACCCGTTGGTGAAGATTGGGGAACCGCAGATTCTCTTAGGTATCTAGAAGAATCTAATAAAATTAAGGTAATTGGCAAAAATATGTAATGTCTGAAAGGTAAGTTTATGTTTAATGTTTAATTATTCCTATGTCTGGACAAGAATAGATACAGCAATTTATATTAATATTAAAAAGTTCTTTTTATTTCTTATCAATATCTAAATATTTCTTCTCAAAGTTGTATTGTTTTGAAATACAATTATTATTTTGTTCAAATAATTTTGCTTTGTATGTAATATGCATACTTTCAAAAAGTGCTGGTGATTAGGTAACTGTTGTATACAAATTAAATTTTGTGTTATGTTACAAAACATCTCTTATATTTGGTCATTGTAAACAGTTGTTAATTTGGATGTCACATTTTTATGTTATGAGAATTCCAGTTTTTTATATGATTTTAATGAATAAAATATTGACTTGTTTCAACATTATAATAAGTGCACAGAAATTTTACTGCCACATAATTTTCATTCCTGTATCACCAGGAGCAAAAAATAGAATAATATATTAAATCAACATTATCGAGTTTATTCTTATTGCTAGAGAAGGTAACTGATAATAGTAGTAGTTATTGCATCACATTTTATACACTAGAAAAAATAAATACATTTATGGATACTCGAATTCATTCGAGAAATCATTTTTGCTGAAAAATTACCGAATGAACTGGATTAAAGATGAATAGCATGGGTCTTATTGAAGACCTCTGATTGTCTTATTGAAGAATGAAGGTGTTCAGACTTTCAACCAAAAATTCTAAGTAAACCAATAGCATACATGTGATATGAGGATGTTTCTGTTAAATTTTTTCTATACTCTTATTTTAAAATTCAATTTTCGGCACACATATACATATACATATATATATATATATATATATATATATATATATATATATATATATATATATATATATATATATATATATATATATATATATATATATATATATATATATATATATATGTGATTAATTAATTAGAAAAATGAAGATTAAGTATACCTTTTTAATTATTTCTTCTAAGAATTATGTTCAGTATATATTTTTCAGTCCGACGTGCTAGTGTTGAGCTGCGATTTGATTACTAATGTTAATCTCCAACCGCTATTTGAACTGTTCAGGAAACACGATGCAACTGTTGCAGCTTTGTTCGCACCAGTGAGTAATGCATCATCTATAACTGTACCTGGACCTAAATCAAAGAATAAGACAGGTAAAGCTCAGAAATTCATCACCTAATTTTATTCATTTATCTGCCATACATAAATATTGACTTCTCTGAGTCTATTCAGTAAGGTTATTTTTTTTTAATTTAAAATAAAGTAAAAAGAAAAATGTACATTTCCTTTACTGAATATATTGTTTATAAATTAAGCTTGCTACAATTCAAGCTTCCATTTGTTAATAAAATTAATTTTCATTTTATATACAGTAGATACCAGGGAATGAATTGTTTACACTATAATGGAAAGAATGGTGCAATCAGAAATAATAATTTAATAGTTGTTTAAAAAACGATTGAAGATTTTTTTAGAAACAAGTAAATAAAGAATTCAGAAATCCAAACAATAAACTCGAAGAAATGTTTATTCATAAAAAAATAATCAGCAATTTTCTTTTGTTTGGCTTACCTTCTGATTGATCTCTCTACTTTTTCAGTACTGAGAAGTTGAAAAAATTGTGTAGATAAAATAAACTGATGGAATTATTGTTACTAACTTTTTGTTTGATTAGATTAAAAAAATAATTGTCTTAGAAGTTATAAAACAGCCTGACTCAATTTTCTCAACTTTACTTAAGGTTATTAAAAAACTACTTAATTTTGTTGATAGTCTCGTCCTGCTTATAATTTATTGTATATTTTAATCTAAAAATGTTTTGACAAAATACATTTGGTATACAACTAGTTACCATTTGATCAGGAATGAAGAAACTAATCCATTAGCTCCATGTCTTATTTATCAATTTACCAGGCAGTGATAAAACTCACATATTGTTATATTACACTTGTTTTCTCCGTTTGATATCAAGTTGATACATTTTTTGTTTTTTCTTTCAGAAAAGGATTTCATCGGTATTGAAGAAAATACCTCTCGGTTGGTTTTTGTCGCTTCAGCATCGGATTTTGAGGAAGAACTTCCCCTGCCATGTAGACTAGTGAAAAAATTCGGTAAAATAGCATTAAATTCTCAACTTTTGGATGCTCATGTTTATATATTTGCCAGAGCGCTTTGTAAATATCTTGTATTGAACAAGTGAGTTTCTATTTTTTATTATTTAATATTTTATATTTTACTGCTTTTTTATACATGAATAAAAAAAAAAAATTGAACTATTTCAGAAATATAAGTACTATCAAAGGTGAACTTTTGCCACACGTAGTAAGAAAGCAGATGCAGCCTAAACACAAAAAGATGGATCAAGACAAGGCAGCTTCAGTAATAGGCGTTGATCTTAAAACAGGTATTTTCGATTAAATTTTATTACCCAGTCATAGTTAGAATTGATTTTCAATTGTGATTGTCTTTGAATAAAAAGAATAATAATATTAATAAATTTAAAAAAACACATAAAAAATTCAACATCTGATTCAAAATGTTAGGTTTATAAGTCATTGACCTATGAAGGAAAAAAAAAAACAAGTAAAATAAGGGCTAGTTGCTCCAACTCAGTAAAGCTTAAATTAAGTGTTATCTTAAATTAAACCAAGTTTAATCTTAATCGGTCGATCGTAGGGGTTTAAACTTTACTTTGAAGAAAAACTGAGTTACCTAGCGTTATCTTTGGCTACTATGATAACCTTCCACATTTTTTTTGCTGTATCCTTTTTTTTAATAATTTTTATTTATCTTTTCCCTTGCAAAAAGGGGTATGCTAGATTTTGAAGACCTCACAGATGACGAGGATTTCCTTGATTTAATTACATTTTTTCTAATGAAAAAAAAAAGTGTATCCATTGGTCTGATGATGAATTTTGTGATAGATTTAGATAGATATTTTTTGATAACCAGCATGAATTAATTTAACTTTGACTTTCGTTAAACAAAAACAAACAGTTGAGAAGACATTGAGAAGCTCACACAAAAAAGAACTAGAAAAACCTATTAGTAACCTCCTACTTCCTTCCTATATCTTGGTTTAGATTTAACTTTTTACTAGCGACCAAAAGTGATGATTATATAGGTGAGCTGTTACTGGTAGATTAAGCTCAGATAAATAAATCTTGGTTAAAGCCGTGAATTGTACAACTGGCCCTAAATCTTAATTAACCGTCATTAAAAAAAAAATATCATGCTTTCATCTGGTAATTACACTCATAGGCTCATACTCATTGACTTATTAGTTTATTTTTGTAAAGAATTCTTTAATTATATATTAATTATTAATTATATATGAAGTTTCTTTTAACCAAATTCTTTCTTAAGCGCCCCTTTCTTTGCATCTTCCTCTCTTTCATTTTTCTTTTTCCATCAATCCATGTTTATTTTTTCTTAAATGCTTCCAGATCTACAAGAAATGAGTGAAGAAAATGAATTAATCCTCAAAGCTCGGTTAATGTCTACCTTCACTGATTCAAGGCTAGAACCAGTGTACAGGGGTGATTCCTTACGATGTTACGGCCACCTAGCCGATGGGGTCACTATCCGCGCCAACTCGCTCATGGAATATACCAGAGTTAATAGATTGGTTAGTTCTTGGAAAAAATAACTTATGCATTATTTTGTTTGCTTTATTAAAAATTATTTAATAAAATTAAAACCAATTTTAGATTCTTGAGAAATGGTCTGAATTAACCGGAATAGAAGGAAATAGAATCTCGTCTACTGCTACGATTTCATCGACTCAGCTGGACTCGGACTCCTGCCTGGTCGGGGATAAAGCTGATGTTGCTGAGAAGACCTCTATCAAATCCACTATCTTAGCTCCTAATGTCAAAGTATCGCCGAAGACACGTATCATGTCTAGTGTTATTATGGCATCAGCGTCTATTGGTGTTGGGTAAGATTTGATTGACTTAACTACTTTCTATATTGATGATAACTAAAACATTTTAAACCTTCATATATTTAGACTCCTATTCATATTAAGATAAAGTGGCATAAATTACCTAGCAATGGTATTAATTGTTGTACTATTGGATCTCTATTAGTACAAGTCTCTTGGTGGTAAAAAAAATTTAGATTAATTATGTTTGTTTAAAAACATAGCACAAATTGATTTTTTTTTTAGTTAGAGAGAGAAGATAATAAAAGATTATTAGTAAATAATAACATAATAAATGTTTATTTCAATAAAAACAAATTGGAAATGTTCACATCATAATATCAACATTTTACCACATAGTAGTTATTTTAAGTGGAGATGGAATAAATAAAAAATTAGCATAAAATACCTAATTTTTATTCTGTTATGGAATTATACAAAATGAAAATTTATACGTTTTTCAATTCAATTATTCAATTATTTCTTTTACATTCATCTTTTCTTCATTCATTGATGTAAACAGAAAATGATACAATCAATTTCTATGATGTCAAAACACATATAGAGAGAGAGAGAGATCTTACAGAATAGTAACAAAATTAATTTATTTTATTTTCTTTCCATAGTAACCCTGTTAGAGGAGAATTTTTTGGTGATTATACTTGTTAGTCTATGTAATCACACAAATCATCTTTTAACAAATCTTGTTAACAAATAAATTCATAGTTAATGGTATCTATTGAAAGAGATCTCAATGACAATATTTGAACTGTTTCATAGCCAAACATCTAATGTTTCTCATTCTGTTTCAGCTGCAATATCCAAAACTGCATAGTCTGTGAGGACTCAGTTGTGAGCGACGGCTGTGAATTGAAAGACTGCCTTGTTGGTAGTCATTTTACGGTACCTGTTGGAGGTAAGTTCCCTTATTATATAAACATCTGATTAATCATATTTCATCTAAATAATTCATAGTTAAAGTTAATTTTTATTTTCTGTTATAGGAAAGCACTCAAATGAAGTTTTAACAGATGTCGACCATTTAATGGAAATATAAATAAGACAGTATTTTATTTGTACATAATAAAGTTGATTTGAATACTGATTATTTATTTATTTGTTGATTTTTATTTATGCTTTATTATAAACAACATTGGTGTCAGAGTTGTGTTGATTATACTGCTCTGAAGTATGGTTTATATTTAAAGAATTAGCACTAAGCAGTTATTCTTCGTTATTTTCTGAACATAAGTGAGGTCCTGTATCAATTCAATTATTTGGCATTTTCTCTGTCCATGGTGATTATGATTCGATACGTTTTTAGATTTCCTTTATATTTGACACAAATGTTTCTTAAAATCAGGAAAGCAATGTATATGTAGGGATTTATATTTTTTAATTCTCATACCAAGATAATGGTTCATTTTAATTGTCCTATATCATCAAAAATCTGGTCTTCATTCATGACAAAATACTTTGTTTGATTTTCTTCATTTTACATGAATATTTTATTTATTTATTCTAGTGATCAAGCTCTAATCTTGTCAAATCCTGGCAATTTAAACGGGAGTGTAAACTAAATTATGGATTTTACTGTAAATTTACTTTTTATAAAGCAAATTGTGTTGTGGTTGGAATAAACAGATGCAATACAAGTATAATAAAAATATTGTAAATAGAGCGGTTAGTGAAAAAAAAAGGTATTTCCTCGAGATATAAATTATGATGTGTACTATTCTTGTAAATAATGTTTGCCTCTCAATGAATGATAGCACTGGCTAAACCTTTAAAAACCCTAATAAAGAGCAGATTTCAATTTTTTTTTTTTGGAAGTTGGCTGTTCACAGTACTAATTGAATGGATATATATCATTACTTGGGGAATGATATATATCACATAATAGCACTTTAGAGATCCTCATTTAATTTTGTGTTATGAAAAATAAATAAAATTTATATAAGTAAGAATTTTTTTTGCAGTATTTATTCTCTCAAAAAACATTTCCACTCCATTACAACATGACCTACCATAGTATCTGACTAGGCTCTCCCTAGAGGAGACTACAATATAATTTTCAAGGAATATGACAATAAAAAATATAATAAATAATATGACAAAATCTTATAGAGAATAAGATGATATAGGATGAGGATACTGTCTGAAGATGGGATATAAAAGTAGATCCCGAAACGTCATGTTGTAATGGAGTGGAAATGTTTTTCGGAAGAATAAATACTGTAACAATTCTTACTTATATACCTCGAAATAAGTATCTCCCTTAGGAGTAATGAAGAAAATAAATAAAATTCTTGTTGAATATATATTAAGGACCAAGGATTATGCAAGGTGATTTTTCCGGAATCACACTCAAACACAAGGTCATTTCTACTAATTAAGGAAAGCCGCTTTATTAGTGCCTTTTGAGAGTCTCCTGACCCCTGAAATGTTTCTTTTGGCTTGTATAACAAAAAATATAATTTTCTTCCAGTTTGACTCATCAGCTGTGTTTATAGTATTTATACGACTCCATTTGCCAATTCAGCTGTGAGAACATATGAAAGCATTTACAAAAAAGTTTTAGGATTGTTAAGTACTGTAAACAGAACTTGAAAAAATTTAAAAAGTTCCATTTTAATGATTTAGAAAGAACTTTTTAAATAAACGTTTGTATGATAGATAAAGTCACAGGTTTATTTTAAAAGGTTAACTTTCAGTAATCCATATTCAAAAACAATTTTTTTTTTTAAATTTTCCTATTTGTAATAAACTCAAAATTTCTGCCCCAATAGATACACTCCCATATTATTTCAACTAATCTCCAAGTGATGGTATAAAGTAAATTTAATTGCTTACCATACTTCCTTTTCTTTAGGTAGTTAATAATAAAAAAAACACTATACTTGTCACTCCGACATAGAGGTCGGGCTCAAGATCTTTAAGTCTTACGGTAGATGGAATGGCGAAAATACACAAGTTTAGATGCTCAGAGTCAGTTGGATTAGATAGGCAATGAAAGTGATAAAATAAAAACAGCTTATATCAATGAGTTAATAGAGATCTGATAATATTTTAAGATTTTTAGAAACAATTATTTTAAGAAGTTATACTTATTTATTAACTTCTCAATTTCATGTAATAAAATATGATCGAATTTACATATAATACTACTTCTATTTATTTTATCATTAAATTGGTAACTCATTTTATTTTATATAAGTAAGTATATATATTATATAAAAAATTACAACACATTACGAAAAAGTATAAGTTAATCGAAATAAAAGTTTTTTGATTAAAAAATTGTGTTATGTTTTTGGAATATAAATGGATTCAAACATTAGTTTATTATTAATAACTAACTAACGATAAATTAATTATTATTAGTTTATAGAATCGCTTAGGTGGGACACAGGGTCGTCACGAAGTTCTGCCATGCATCTCCAACTTTAACTAGCTCCCTGACTCCAGAGTCCTCCACATTTGTCAAGGACGTCCGCATCTGCTGGCCTTGGGGATTCCACTCAAGACTGTCGTGTTGGTCCTTTCAAGGTGTATACAGCCATCTCCATTTCTGTCGTTTAATGACCTGATCTATCGGGCCTTGATTAGCTTGCGACCAGAGCTCAGCATTAGAGATTGCTTCAGGACACCATACTCGCAATATATTCTGCAGATATCTATTGACAAATGAATGTAGCTTCTTGGTCAAAAAAAAAAAAAAAAAAAAAACGGTACCACTACAACCCATGGAGGGTCTTGGGTTCAGCACTATTTAGGGAAAACAGTGTTTCTAGATAAACAGTTGTGCAAAGAGGTGATTTGGCCAAGATCACGCTCAACCGCCAGCTTTTCCCCCTTAATTAATTATTTAATTAATGGAACCCACTTTATAGAGGCTGGGTGTGCCCCAGGAGGGTCTCCCGACCCATGGTCGCTCCACTTTTCAAGGCTCACAAGAATATAGCAGAACCGACGTGATATTTCTTCTGAAGATGCGAAGCTTGGTCTCTCTCCTGATTTCTTGGGATCTCCACACATCTTCATCAATTCATAGTAATTGTGCATAAAATAATTGGATAACTAAGGGGAATGTGATAATCACCCTAACATAAAAGTTGTGCCTATTCCAGTATTTTATTTAATTTTTTTTGGAAGAAATGAAGATAGTAGGTACTAAGGTAGATGAACATTTAACACATAATATAACCTCAACATTATGTAAGCTTAAGAAAGATTCCCTTTCTTAAATGGCTAACACTTTATTTTTAAGGAAGCTGTGAGGATACATACACATACCACTTCTTTCAGCGTTCTATCTACAGTGACTCTTAAAAGTAGTACCTTAAAAAACAACAAACAAAGTATTGCTTTGAAAAAAAGAATTTATTTCTTGTTCCATTTTAAGACTGCCTGATGATAGCTGACGCTACAATCTAGCCGTTGACCATTCAACATCCTGCCTTCACATTATCAAAATAATAAAACAAATATGGAAATGTGCAACAAATCCATATTAGAAAAATATATAAAATAAAAACTTATTTATAAATATAAATATATCGGTAAATAAATAACTACAACTTTTGACAAAATAATTTCTCTCATCGACGCGCCATTCGATAACAATTGCCATAACAAAGCTACGACAAAATTCAACAATTATTTAATTTGAATTTTTTTATTAATTATTATCTTCTTTTATACTTATTTATATATATAATCTTTTTAATTACATTATATTTTAGAATAAAATATATATAGTTATTGATCTAAGTTTATTATTTACAGATAATTAATAAATAAATAATCTCTATAGTTATAAGATTATATAAACAAAAGTTAAAATATTTGCATATAGAAATTATCTATACATAATTATATATGTTTTTATCAACTAAAATAACAATTTTAATATCACAAACAAATAATGGAATGGAATAGGGACAAAGATAAAACATACCCTCTCTCTAATATTTACACTACAATATAATATCATTCTTAATAATAGCAAACTGTCATAAGCTCTTACTATTCATCTCGATTTTGGTAGCATAGAATATAGAACTGCGGGCTTAATCAATGGAAAAGCAGACTGGAACTTAGTGATACAATTGAACCTCTATAACTGAGCAAAACATTTTTGATTTTAAAGACAATGTATATTTCTATTTTTAAATAAGATGTAACACGAATTAAGAAATAGAAAATCTTGAATGGGTTTTTGAACCATCTTCCTAAACAGGATATTTTAGTAATATGAAAAACATTTCCAAGCATTATTTGAAATATAAGGATTTTTATAATTAAGTAGGACCTCAATGCTTAACTTTATTAATCTAAATATATCTAATAATAATCATGTATTTGAGGTTTTTGTAACTGGAAGTTTAAATAGTTAGTCTAATATTCAGAAATGAGTAGTTTCAGTGTGAGAATTTAAGTTAGTCAGTTTTCCATGTTAAGTCTTAAGTGGGGATTACATTCTGGACATGTTTTTAAATATTTACATATAAAATTTATATATAAAAATTCACATTTAAATACATAGTTGTGGCATTTAAGAAGTTTTAAAGTGAAACTTTACATACATATACTTTGGTGGTTTACTTAAGTATCTTCAATAATAAAAATTTAAGTGCAATTGTATTTCATGGGCTTTACAGCATTTCTTATTGAAATATCATACGAACTATGCATTTATTTTCATTTGGCCAAGATCGCTAACTCATTTGATATGCCTTATTTAGCCTTAATTTGATGGATAAATTATATAATCCATTTAAATAGTTTCTTTTTTTTTTACCAGTCAGAAATAATTTACTATACAAAATTCTGTAACTAGACTTGGTGATTTTTGCTCATATATCAGTATTATGTATGGCATAACAAAAAAGTTACAATTTTTTTTTCAATATATAGAGGTTCAACTGTAATTACAAGAAAAAAAAATAATTTTTCAAATCCAAAAATCTACACAAAATACAGCAATCTCTACATATAAAGAATTTCAATTTTATTTACTTATTTATTATTTAGTTAACGAGTCATGGATGATATAATTATAATCTTCAAATAAAACCTATACATAAACATTAGATAACACATCTAGAATCTTTCAACTAGTAATAACAAAGGATAAAAACAAAATTTGCATAATAAAATGAATTTACTGAGTGAGCTTTTAAAATATCGACAAATATTTGACATTTTTTAGTGCCATTAAATTGCTTTTAAAAGTATTGATAATGAAATGTATAGGCAGTCATCGGTCATCTCAATATTTTTGATTGTATTTGATTATCTTAATTATTATTATTTAAATTGAGTGTGGAAATTAATAATTAAAATGCTGCAGCAAGCCAAGGCTCAAAAAATGAATACCGCGATAGCAGAAAAATACAAATTGAAATTTCTTTCCAACATTTCTTCAACCATATTAAGTACTTTGCTCTTTGGTTGGCTTAAAATTTTGTACACGCAATATACAAATGGTAAACTCTGGTTATAGAAACGCGAAACATTCTCATTTGTTTCTAAGTAGATTCTTTCTCAAATTCACTCCAGGCATTGTTCAATTCCATAAATATCATCTTTGCTAATGACTCGTTCGAAGTTCCGATATGCTGAAAATAAAAAAAAATAATATTAAACGATTAATAAAACAGGCAACAAAGTATAATTATAAGTGTGAAACTACCTTGTCAGGGTGAACTGCAATACACGCTTTCCTGTAGGCTTTCTTCACGTCGGCCGGCGTTACGAGCTGAGCCATGCTACACTGT
Organism: Nezara viridula; assembly: GCA_928085145.1. NCBI lineage: Eukaryota > Metazoa > Arthropoda > Insecta > Hemiptera > Pentatomidae > Nezara > Nezara viridula. The sequence continues at coordinate 74,452,037 of OV725083.1, forward strand.
TGCCACTTTGCTTCAGGCCACAGAACGGTATGCAAGGATGTCAGCAAGGCTCTGATGTTATTTGTCTTACCCTCCGTCCAATCCATAACCTATGGTAGCATGAAGACAATTTTTTTTATTGGGAACAACTTAATTTATAATGATATTCAATATGTAAAAACATTGTAGAGGAAGCGAGGTGAGATTTCTTTATACATTTATGATGGCTTTGAACTACCTATATTACCAGAAATAACTTAGCTCTAACTATAAAGCATTTAGTAGTTAGCAACTACCATCAGGGCTGCTGTGACACTCAAGAAGGAAACGGAAACAGTCAGAAGATTTAATTAAAGAGGAGGAAAACATTCATACATAGCTAATAACATACATTGGGAACCGATACTCTTCTACGCTATCTCTTTGAATCCATTTAATTTAAGAATTTCTTTTACTCGATTAATTTGAAAATTTTATCATTTAAAAGAAAAAAATCTGGTTTGCCCACTCACAAGACTTTCCTACCTATTTCAGAAAAGTTTTTATATCTTTACATATGTCCATCAAGAAACGAAAAAAAATTGAATTAAATTCATTTTCCTGAAAATTTATCAAAGAAAATATTTGAGTACGATTTATTTGATAAACTAAAGCAATGTAAATCGGCTTAAGGTAGATCAGTGTACAAATTTCAATAACCTCTAATATTGCTGATCAAAAACTTTTTGCTTTATAAAAACATGGCTTAATTTTGTAAAACAATAATTTCTATTAAAAGTAGAGGTAATAGTAGAGCTTGTGTGATGCAGGCAACAGATTTTCTTAGTTTCACTAAGTTATCTTTTTTCTCTCATTCATCCCTTTCTGACACCAGGATATGTACCCGTAATCTTACAGTGGAAATTGAATAGCTGTAACTTTGTTAGTAGTTGCTCGAAATGAACGATTATTATATAGTTTTGTAGGAAATCTTATTACCTTAAAAAAACAGGTTAAACAGAGGCTCTAAATATATAGATCCGTCGAAAACTACATATCGGAAATTATAAGTAGGAAAGTAATAAATTAAAACATGTGTTAAAATATAATACGCTATATCATCGCTAATACTGGTTTGATTCCGATTTTTTTTTTTTTTTATTTTGTTGGTAATTTAATTACCTGTCAAAAGTTTTATTATCAATTTTACCACAGAATATATACTTAGCAAGTTAGGCCCCAAAACATTTTTCTTTTCTTTATAATTTTTTTTCCTGTAATAATTTTTTCGGGAATTTAGCCCATGTACGAAAATTGAAAGGACAATTATTAAAACATTATAGGAAAGTTTCATCAAAATCGTTAGAGTTTCATCAGAATCTGTTTTCGTGCTACACTGTATAGAAAAATATGTTTTTCATTTATTGAGTATCAGCTATTGCACATGGAGCACTCTATTCGTGTCACAGCCATCAGTAGTCAAAACCCTACAAAATAAAAAATGAAGCAACAAAATCGGTCCACTAGTTCCTGAGAAAATCTTGGCACTGACAGACAGACCAATGGCTAAAAACATGTTTTTGGGACTCAGGGGGCTCTGAAACGTATAGATCCGTCAAAAACCGCATATCGGAAATTCTACACGATCACAATACTTTTCTTATCTAGTACAAGTGGGAAAGTAATAAATAAAAATAAGAGTTATGAAGGTAATGTTATGTTCCCAACTGCTTTTACCAACTTCGCACTAAATTCCCCTGCGATAACTTGCATGCATCCTGAGTTCTTCCTAGGAATTGACCTTAAACCACGTTGGAGTGATATATGAGACAAGAAGAAACCAGGCCCAGATGGCAGTGGACTCATATATAAGTCCATATCGGACTCCTCTTTAAACAACCTTGTGCTCAGTGAATTATATTTATAAAATATATCATGGCCTTCCTAGCAATTGTATAAAAGTTAGATAATATAAAAAAGTTTGGAAGCATTCCCTAAATAAAAAGGCTAAAGTGGTGAGTAGAGGTGAGGAAAAGTATACTCTCACTGGGGCACAGAGAACTGTCAGCTAATGGCGTCCTCAACTTTGTAAGTAAAGATTTTACAGAACTTTTAATTTAAAAAAATTGTATTTAAAAGTTCTGTAGATTTTGCTGAAAGGTCTATCTAAAAAATGGTGTTTTACCATAAATCTAGAACTTAATTACAAAAAGTTCCTTAGAACTTTTATTTTAAAAACTTTTTTTCTAAAAATCTTCAACTCTAGAATAAATAGTTTCTTTATCAGTACCTCTGTAGATAACGTGTACATTTATGAGAAATGTATTCACCACATTTAAAGCGAAGTGATGGTAATACCTTAAATGATATGTATAACAATATTAACAATAATAATAATATTCACCTTAAGCCTTTCAGGATCTACAACTTTGGCTTGATCCTCCCTTCTCATCTGGTTAATCGTCCTTGGACCGGACTCCTTCTTACTGGAAAACGAATATCCTTGGCTGCCGAGGAGGTCATCGAATATATCAGTCGCCTTCTTGCCTGCATACAAAAAAATTATTTATTTGATATTTTGTAAATTATATGAGTAAAATAAATTATAAAGAACTTCAGTTCCGGTCAAATATTGCCAACATTAGATATAAATAACTATAGAATAAAAAATAAGAGATAAATCACAAACCGGTCTGATTGTTAGCAGGTGGGGGCTTTGCAGATTCGAAGTGTGCCCTGTTGTAATTGGCTTCAGATGGGGTTTTCGCAGGACTATTTGCATTGCTCATAGCCTTTGGTTTCGTAACTAATCAAAAACACAAATATTTTAATTAATAAATAATATTTAAATTCTACTTTTTCAAAAATAAATAAAGTTCCATATTTAGCTAAGAACTTGAAATAACAGTGTATCTAGGAGGTGTGATGGGGACTGGAGTTATGGGTTAAGTCCACTGTAGTGTGAGATATATGGCTGATAAAATTATACTCTTATACCTCTCCCTGCTTTACTTTATTAACATACATTTATAAAAATAAAAGCTAATAAAATATGTTTACTTAGAGACAACAGGGTGAGGAAAAATGAAAAGATGTTGCTTGGGAATAACTTTTAAGACTGGAAACGCTAGTGGAAGCTAAAAAGTATATATATGATAACCAACAGCATGAGCTAGTGGCTGACAAGCCATGTCTCTACTCTCATGGCTTAGCTTCGTCCACACTGATTTTCATTAACGCTAATTATCTTGAAAAATATGCAGCAGAAAAATTTGGGACTTTATATTTTCACCAACAAATAAAAATTGATAATTCATGCAAGAACCCAACTCTTTCGAATAAGTTTCTAAAGGTATTTACACTTACAATAAAACTATATCACTTCTGTATATTTTAATTAAAAATTTAAAAATTATATATATTTTTTTATTTTGAAAACACGACTGATTTAAAAAAAAATAAAATTTGATTGTCTAATAAAATAGTTAATTTAAAATAATTATCTAAAGTCTTATTTTCAAATTGTGTAAGAAAATATTTTATTAAAAAAACATACTAAAACATTTTAATTTGCATTACAATTAATAAAAATAACTCTTTTTTTATTCCGTTATTTATTTATTTATTTTTTTATTAACCAATGGTCTATATCTTAGAAATAAAAAATAAATATAATATTGTAATAAATTGTGTGACTTTTTTTAGTATTATATTTTATTATAAGATTGAGGATGGTCTCATTTTCCAATTAATGTATATTCTGTTTGGTTTTATAGTTTTTTTTTTTGTATGATATGATTTGATAAATATTTACCATATTTAAAACATGAATTATTATTGAATATTGAATAGTTGATCATTGCATTATAAAGGATTGAGATGGTCCCTGGTTGCGGACATAAATAGGCTAAATAGTGGCAAAACTATTTTATTAAAAACCAACGTTTTGACCAGACTTTGCAGGTCTTCTTCAGGGTGGTGTGTTCAGCTAGGAGTTTCACTTAGAACTGGCTTTTCAAAAGAGTTTTACTTAATAAAATAGTTTTGCCACTATTCAGCTTATTTATGACCACTACCCTGGATTATTATTCTATTTGTTTTAATTTTTTTTTATTTTAGTTCTTAGGCCATTGATTAATGTAAAAAAAAAATTAACGGAATAAAAAAAGAGTTATTTTCATTAATTGTAATACAAATTAAAATGTTTTAGCGTGTTTTTTTAATAAAATATTTTAATAATAATATTTAAAAATAAATTTGATTGTTAATTTAAAATATTTATCTAAAGTCTTATTTTCAAATTGTTTAAAATACTTATTTTCAAGTTGTTATTAAAAAAACATACTAAAACATTTTAATTTGCATTAAAATTAATAAAAATAAATCTTTTTTTATTCCGTGAATTTTTTTTTTTTACATTAATCAATGGTCTAAGAACTAAAATTTAAAAAAATTAAAACAAATAGAATAATAATTCATGTTTTAAACATGTCAAATAATTATCAAATAATATAAATCATATCATACAACAAAAAATATAAAACCAAACAAAATAAACATTAATTAGAAAATGAGACCATCATCAACCTTATAATAAAATATAACACTAAAAAAAGTCACACAATTTATTACAATATTATATTTATTTTTTATTTCTAAGATATAGACCATTGGTTAATAAAAAAATAAATAAATAAATAACGGAATAAAAAGAGTTATTTTTATTAATTGTAATGCAAATTAAAATGTTTTAGTATGTTTTTTTAATAAAATATAAGTCAATTTTAGTTTTCAAAGGTCAAACAATTTATTGCAATATTATATTTATTTTTTACGTTTTTATATCATTAAATATAAAAAAAAGAAGGAAAAAGTCTAAGATACAAGTAAGAATATAGGACTCTTAAATTAAAATTAAAATAATTATTTTTCTTTTAATTAATTTTAGCTTAAATTAGTATATATGTGCGATTATTAGCTAATTATTAGATATCTATTCTTACAAATATTATATTAGTTATAAAGCTATTTGATTTATCTTGAGAAGGAACATTCCAAAATTAAAGCAAGAATATAAATCAAATAATATTGAAAGTATAAAAAAGCATTTAATAATAAACTAGATAACAATGCTAAAAACCTACAAGTATTGTATGCATAATCAAAATGATAATGAGAGCTATTTAGATCAACAGACATATCACTTAGTATTCACAAAGAGATCAAGACTGAACACAGTCTCTACCTGATAGAAACTAAGAAAGGGTCACGGTCACTACCTGTAGTTGATTCATCAACTGAATCAGTTCAGTTTACAGAATCAACTATGACTCATAGCAACAATCTAACTCATTATTAAATATTATTCAATCGTATTTTTATAAATAATAAAGTAAATGTCGTACCAATTTATTGGTTATGTATAAATTTTATTATTGGGCTATTAACATTAACATAAAACAACAAGTCTCTATTTTGATTTAATATTGGGCCAGTCCTATCAATTCTCTATTTTGTTTTAGTAGGCTATCATCATTTTTTTTATTATTATACATTTCTTAAATATTAAGCATATTATTATTTTCATTTATACAGTAATTATTTTATTTTATTTATTGAAATTTTAAAATTGGCTTCATTTTTTTTTTTTTTTTTTTTTTTTTTTTATTCATATATGTAAATATTGAAAAATAAATGTTTAATTCAAATCATAGTTAAGCTTCATTTGAAGTTTAATTTAAACTAAGAGGGAGCTTAACATAATATATATTTAACATAATAGAGTACGCTAAAAGCAGTGCTAAAAAAAATGACTAAAAATGTCTGTCAAAGCGAAACTAAAAAAAGATAAATTAAGAAACAGAAGGACTTATGCAATTGATGCATTTAAAAAAATTCCATTCTTCTAAAAAAAAAGTATTACAGATTATATTATAATGTATGTAATCGTAAGAAGATGCCATTTTTAATACTAATGAAGTTTTTGAGGGAGAAGAGCTGGGATCTCATAGAGCCTCGCTTTACCCTTCAATAGTGCGGGGACAAGATTGGTTCGGAGTTCCAAGGCTGATTGTAAATAGTGTACATAAGTATGCCAGTGTCTAAGATGTTTATGTTACTTTTCAAAGTATATTTTATTTTATTTTATATATACATATATAATAAAAAATAAAGAAATTAAGCATTATAAAACTTTTAATGAAATATATTAGTTGATAAAATGATACTGTAACAAGCTTCATCAATAATTTTATTTTACTTTTATTTGAAGCCTATACAGTAGCAGGCCTGAGAATCAGTAAAACAAAAAATAAGTACATAGCATTAAATAATAGTCGAAACTTCTCACTGAAGGTTGGGGAATGGGTCCAATATCCAATTTCAATATTTAGGCAGGTGGCCTTTTCAAAGGGAAGCAACAGCAAAAAAAAGACATTGATGAAAAGGTCATCAGAGGCAGAAAAGGTTATACAGACCCTAAATTCTGTTCTACGGAATAATACCACTCATTTGTTTTAAGAACTGTATTATATGCCTCAGAAATCTGAATAATTTCAAACAACTCAGCAAGAAAACTGTTATCAATGGAGATGGATTTTTGGAATTTTTTTTTTTTTTTTATTATTTATTATATATACAACTGTATTAGGAATAAAAATACATTCAGTAAATGTGAACACAATATATTAACATGAAACCACTTGTTGTTAAACTACCCACTGGTAGCACTCTAAAAATGTATTTACAACAGATCTCGAGGGCATCTTCGTTTCAGACGGCTCGGAGGGGATTTTTTTGGAGATGAAGTTTTAGAATATCAAGGCTACAACACATTCCAAATAACACCATTAGGGAAAAAGTGAAAGAAACCTTCAACATCCTGCACTCCATTGAGACAAAAAAGCTGAGTTGGTTTGGACATGTCATGAAAATGAAGGACGACTGACGGCCTAAAAAGGTGCTAAAGCATGTACTATTTGAAAGGAGGAAGGGAGATAAACCATAAAAAAGGTGGATTAAAGATATCCATGAGGCAACAGCAGCGAGAAGACTCCCGGAGGAAGACCGTCATGATAAAAAGAAATGGCAGCAGGGACTATTACGTTACAACATATGAACTAAACATTTTAATAACGTCGTTTATATATATTTAAAGAGAGGTTTTAAAATTCATAAAAATCTTATCAATGTCTTCCAAGTATTGTCAAGTTATTATTTATTTGTATGATATTTCTCCTTATGCTACTTTACTTTGTTCTTATTTCTAGGTATTATATTATTAAAACTTTAATTATTTATGTTTCTGTAAATATGGTATGAATGTGCTCTCTTGTAACCCGTACATACATTATTACAGTAAGGCTCGAAATCGGTTTTGTACCAAATATAAGCTCCTGTCATGCTCAAATACCACGAATGGGGTACCGTTGGATTCAAAATTTCACGGGGGATTAGCGAATCGTATTCTCCACTTTTGTTTTTCTTTCTAAAATAAATAAAGTCGATACAAACATTTTGCTAGGCTTCGATACTGGAACGGTGGTAGGTCTGTAGATCGATACTGATCAAACTGGATCTTTTAAAGATTTTGATGCGTACAGCAAGACCCGAATAGTTCTTTCGGAACTATCGGATCCTGCGTTTTAAAGCCGAAAAACGTACTATTTTCGAGATAACGCAAGGCATAGGGTTCGTCCGGCATCCACACAATCTTACATTAATTGTAGTACTGTCATCGAATACATGTCTCATTTCGTCGACTTGAGGTCTCTATGATCGAGAGAGGGGGAGTTTATATTATTCATCGATGGTGTTTTTGATCGGCAAGCCATATCATCGTTAATTTTTCACCAAATCTCAAGATTGAGCCACCAATTTCGAAGGCTTCCTTCTCCTTCAGGATGGCAAAATAGTCCAATCACCCAGAAAATTCAGACAAACAAGTTATGAAAGAAAATAAACTTTATTTGCGAATAACTGAAAAATTACACACTTTTTCCTTGGTTATGCCCATAATTATATAAAAGATTACTAAATTCCCTACAAAAGGAAAAAAAAATTCATCGCAATCGGACAATTTTAAGCAAATATACAGCTTACTGAAATTTGTATACATGTTGGTTCCAAACAAAAATGAAGATTTAAATTAATTTTTGTTTCCTTTGTGGATTATATTTATCGATAAAGTAACATTTGAAGTCTTAATCTTTTGATAAGTTGCATTTTCTTATTAATTTGGCATTTGATAACAATATGCTGTGCGAATTTTTCGAATGGGCCTACAAGTCTATTATAAATGTACTTATTGTACGACATATTACTATGTAATATATAACAAATGTTGAGTAATATTTGTAGTAATATATTGTATATAATATATTTGTAGTAATATATTGTATGTAATATTACTCAATAAACAAGTTAAACACAAGAAAAAATAATAACATTCCATTAAGTAATAATTGTATATAAAATAACTGTAAATAATACCTGAGGATGGCTTGTCAGCCAGAACATCGTGCAATTGGAAAATAAAATTTTTGGTGAAGGGTTGTCGCAGACTTATTTTATCATATAGATAAATAATAACTTACAGACACTAATAAATACAAAACAGACACTAAACATTTAGGAACCCATTATACGGACATATTGAACAAAATTAAGTATTATTTTTTTTTAATTGTAAATAGAGTGTGAGTGTGATTTCTCTGAACACTATTATAAATGTCCTTGATGTGACAGAATGTAATATTTCTAAATAAACAAAAAAATAAAAAAGAAAAAAAAAATAAATAAATAAAAATAGAAGTGAAATCACAGACACATAAAATAAACATTAACAACAATAATAAAAATAGTCAGATAAAACAGTCAGATCCAAAGGTCAATTTTTTCACTATGGCAGAAACCCAATTATTGGTCAAAAGGAGGATGTTGCTCTAGATGATACATTTTAGAACTTGAATTAGAAATTTGACGATGGAGCACATTATTATTATTAAATTTAAGGTAATTACAAATTTATTGTAACAACAAAATTCAAATATGTAATGTAACAAGCATAATATAAAATTTTTAGCCTTGCATCCACAAGATTATTGGGATTGCAGTTCTGAAGATGGGAATAAATGTCCCGAAACGTCAACTAACTTGTTAACATGTAACATTGATAATGAAAATATACTCAATTGTTACCAATTGGAAGTTTCTTCTTCTGCCAAACAACTAAAATAAATAATAACTTGACAATATTTGGAAGACATTGATAACATTTTTATGAATTTTAAGGCCTCCCTTTATCATAACAAAATCATAAATAGGATTCATCCTCATTGTTTTAGAATCAAAATAATGATAAATCTTAAATGTAGGATAATTTATAAGTATAACTCACTAAATTCTTCGAAGAGATCCGAGTGTAGATTAGGTGAACTAACGTTGCGCTGCATACTATTCGCCTTTCCTACACCAAGGTTGTTGAATTCACTAGACAGGCTATTCATATCGTTTTGTTTTTCTTTATAACTAGAACTCAAATTTTCCTCAACGACCGAACTACTAATCGTCACAGTCTCACTAGTTCCGTTGTTTATGTTGTTCATGTTTGATGTGAAATCAGCAAAATTGGCATCCCAATCCCCTAGTAGGTTTTCAGTCTTACAATTTACCTATAAAAAAATTATAATTAGATAAAAATAAAATAATACTGAAATATCATCATTGGTTTGGAAAAATTTGAATGAAGCACTCCTGTGATACTTTTATGTTCACATAAATCCAAAATAAAAAACATTTTCATCTTACATATAACAGACGGAAGAGTTTTTCCTTTATGTAAGAGGTGCGTCTACATCTTAATTATTAATGAAAGAACACAAAATAAAAGTGCTAAGATGCTCATAGACGGTTTTTCAAACTATTGATGATATGAATGACAAATACATTAAAATATGAATATGCCAATAACAAAATCTTAACACTACAAGAGTGAATCAAATATAAATAGGAACTTTTCCTAAGCATCTGCATTTGGTAGGATTAGATCCGCACTTCTAGTAGGTTTGGTTCCACTCATCCAACCACTTCAACAGTAATATTCCCGATAACAAGACAACTGGAGCACCCTTCCACTGTGCAATGCGTTATAGAGACACAAGCCTGGCATATAGGGATCAACGAAGGATGAGAACATGTGAAAATGATTGCCATCACTGAATTATAATTGCCTTTTATTTTTCAATAAATGAATTTTACGAAAAAATAAAATCCTGTTTATATTCTATTCATCCATATCATAAACAGAGTTAACAACACCTAGACACCTCTAATTAATAATTAGTAATGATAATTAGCAAAATAATTATTTAAAAAAAAGAAAAGTTTTTTCCTCTCTCTTTCTCGCCTCTACCCTCAAGGGTCATTGGCATTTTATTATGATTTATATTCTTCAGTAATATTCTATGAACTTCGAAAATTCAAACTAAGTATTGACTGTTTCTTCAGTATCTTGAAGGATTTCTTTTAATGTTCTGGCTAAGCCTGTTTTTTTGTCTACAACTTTCAAATTTAGGAAATTCTTCCAGTAAGTGTTTTACTGTTTGTAGAACGTTATTACATTTTTCACATGTGGGCGCTTCGAGACCTCTCAGAAGGTAGCCATGTATAAACTGGCAGTGTCCTATCCTTAGTCGGCAAAGCATAACTTCTTCTCTCCTTGAACTTCTGTAGCTTGTGAGCCATTTGTCGCAATTAAGTTTTATTTCTCTCATTTTGCTTTCTTTCATTTCATATTCCTTCTTCCATTCTACTTGTAGTCTTGTTTTTGCGTGGTGTAGCCAGAAAAGTATTTATATGATAAATAACCCCTTATTTATGCCATTCATTATTTTTTGTGAAATAAAAAAATAATAAGCATACAGTAAACATTGTATATTTAAATAAGTTATACAAAAGTTTAAAATTACCTGATCAGTTGTTCCGTTGGTTTGAATAAATGGATCAAAGAGGGGCTGTGATTGCGGAGGTGGTACGGTGAACGATTGAGTTGGTTGAGGAGGAGGTGCAGCAGAGAAACTTTGGAAAATAGAATCAACACCAGACGTGATTCCCGAATCGCCACCTCCAAGATTTAATAAATCGTCAGTTTCGACTGCGTCTATTACTTCACTTTCTTCTAGATTCAACAAGTTGGCACTTTCACTATTATTATGCCTCCTTTCCTAAAAAACATCAAATACAAGAAACTTAATTTAAATCAGTATATTTGCTATCAAGTAGTAATTTAAAACAAAAGGATTGTTTTTTAAGTGAAAACTTCTTTAGGTGCATTTTGCACTTTTTTATGAAGAGTGAATTAAATTGAAATGTCAGATTTCTGATGTGAAACACTCGGGCAAAGTCGGCTGGAGTCGACTAATTGAAGTATTTTTTTCAAATAGATTAAAAGAAACTCAAAATCAAATATCAATATCAATATCTCAGAAACTAAAAATCGAATCTGCATACTGAAGGCAAGAGAATCTTACAGCATTTCATCCTCTCTGTGATGGGCTATTATTCAGAATTTTATTTCAATGCGACGCCATGTTAGAGAGGTAAAACAAAACAAAAATAGTATCAAAAACCAAATGAAAACAAGTTTTATTTATGGAAGATATGGATTAAAATATCTCAGGAACTAAAAATCGGACCTCCATACTATAAGCGAGGAAAATGTTCAATCCCCTTAAAAACAATATTTTTAGCCAGAATTTTTGTTTTTCTACTTTTGATCTAATGACCAACGCATGATTGTTTTCTAGTATCAACTTCAGAGCAATCCCAGGATAAATTTAGGTCAAAATGTTTTGCATTCCTCTACAGCCATTCCAAATTAATTGTTTTTTTTTGTTTTGTATTAGCTCCAAAGATATGTTATTGATATTTGAATAACGTAATTTTGTGGGATAGAATTCTTTAGATGTTATACATTCTTAATGTGTTATGAGGAGTTAAAATTAGAGAATATTGATATTTTGATAGACAAATATTCTAGTGATGGTGCTCACTAGTTGTCTGGTCTAGGTTCAGTCAGTCAGTAGTCATCAGTCTAGTCTAGTCTGAGATTTTTTATGCCATGTATTTTTGCACGTTTTTTTGCTATTTTCGCACATATATGGCCATCCAATCGGAGTCAGTGTTCTAAAAATTGGATATGCCAGTATGTTATAAAATATGTCACAGTCAGTAGTTCAGATGTGTTGTGGAGTTGATCTGTTTTTATTCATTGTAATTAAGTGTGTTTCACAATAAATATCAGGACTTCCTAAATTTAGATTGAGGGTCATTTTATTTTATTTTTAATTTCCCATAAGTTCTTAAATATTTTCTATAAATCCATGTTTACATTTATGCTATAAATATTATGATTTCTAGTAAATATGCATTACCATATATAATAATTTATTAATAAATAAAATTTAAAAAATCGTACTTCCAATTTCGGACTAGGAGCAGGTCTCGGTGGAGGGCCAGGTCTTGGTGGAGGCACTGACTTTTTATTACGTTGTTTAGGAACTGAAAATAATACCATAAAAGTGAAAAAAGCTTTAAAACATTTTTTTTTTTTAAATAACTAATAATACTACTACCTAACAAGGAAATCAAATATAATAAACCATATAACAGCTCATAAAGACAAGAAAGCGAAATAAATTAAATTATAAACATTTACCAAAGGTATCGGCCGTTTCAGAAGCTTCCAATTTGGAGGTGAACAACGCTTCCGAAGAGACTGGTCTTCTGTTGGCCCATGGTGCCACGCTGGTAACTGGGTCTCCACCTTCTTCGAGGCAAATAGACACCAGCAAAGATTCTTGCAGGCCGTCATTTTCGCTATCATCAAGGTCAGACCTGAAATGTTCAATAAATACAACATTTGTTTCATAATTATCTGAAATAAGAAAAAAAAAAAGGTTTGAGCAAACAAACTTCATAAGTGAGGTTCTATTTTCCCCTTATTATGGCGTGCAACTGTGCTGGAAATGAAAAATAAAAGCATAAAATTCAGTAGCAGAGGTTAATAAAAAATTGAAATTAGGTTTAAACTTAAACAATGTTCTAAAAAACCAGAAATGCCTCAGCTTCTCGATACCGAAGGATATAATTTAAGGGTATAATATATTTTGCTTATAGTGTAAAGATTTTACAACAGAAATAGAAACATTGGTTAATAAACTAAAACTAAATGGAGGAAAAAATTATATTATCGAGTTTATTATGCAAATGAGCTCCTTGCTTGTCTTGAAGAAAACAACAAAAGACTATAAAGATAAATTATAGGCCACAAAACATGTTTTTATTTTTTTTGTAAAGTATATACATTTTTAAAGAGCATGCTTTGACATAACTAAACCCCTCTCCACAATAAATATTCTATTTGCAAAGGTCGCTGACTTCATTATGAAAGGATCTGTTAGGACTTTTTCATGTCAACAGCTAAAATAATTTACTGTAGTCGCCAGTTTTACAAAACTTGTGTTAATCTCAAAGATCATTAAATAATGCTAAAGCATTAGAAAACCAATATTTTGGATATGGTTTTTCATTATAAGATAACTGATTGTACACTAGCTAATTATTTTGTGATTATTTTCCTAACATTTTTTTTTTCAATTAAATACGTGAAAATAGAGTGATACCTGAAAATTTTCTGCAAGGAAAACATTTTATACTATTGAGTTGTATTTATATTTATAAAAATATAAATTTACAAAAATTATATTAATTTAAGAAAAAATTATTAATAAAAAAAAAAGAGAGTATAAATTATTAAACTGATCGTAACGAGGTATTACAATCAAATGCCGATTCAATACAAACGACCAGCTCAATGAAATAAAAATAGTCCTGGGAATAGAATGGCACTAAAATAGACCTCTAATTGGCTCATAGATCACCAATCAGATTCAAATTACCAACAAATGCATTTGAAACAAAATATCAAATTAATATCTTCTTAGGATTATATAAAAAAACTTAATCTATTTAGTTTAAATTTAAAACTGTAGAGCGGAATGTTTAGTACTATTACTGAAAAATTAAGATAATTAATAGCAACAAAAGGTTATAAGGTGTTAAAACATCTATTATTTTTGTTGCATATATTCAGTTATATAAGGTGAAATATTATTTCCAGGTAAGATATTAATAAAATATAAATACAATAACAGCTTATCAATAAATGACTTAGAAATTAGAGCTTTAATTTTAAGTTGTAAATATTGGCCAAATGTTCATACATGATTAACTCTGTTCCACACTAAGGTCAACTTTAATCAAAAAACCTCAAAGGCTTAAAAGTTAAAACCCTTCAGTACCCAAAGAGGCCAATTACCACAGAGTACTAAAATATATTCTAGATAGCTGAATTTTTTTAGATTACTACAATAACATTATATATATATATATATATATATATATATATATATATATATATATATATATATATATATATATATATATATATATATATATTTATTATTTTTTTTTTTTTAATGCCTCTGGTGTTGGCTATTAGGCCATTTGGCTCCTGGCATCCCAATACAATTCCGCCATGATTTCATTGGTTGAATTGGTGATGATCCCATCAGAATCAGAATTACTTATTGTAGATGATCCCATCTACAATAAGACACTAATTATATTTTATAAATTCTCTTTTATTCCTTTAAAATTCAGATTATTTATGAAGAAGGGATAACAAAACCTAATTCTAAATTTAAGAAGCATCATTTAAAGCATATTTTATTAGGTGATTTTAGACTGTTTTTATGTTCTTATAAGTTAAGGATTTTTTTGCCATTGACAGTCTCTATTTTATTTTAAAATTTTATTTGTAGAGAAGCTTTCAGTGTCCAAGCACTATATCCCCATCTCTATAATTAAATTATATTATAGAGTATAATTATATATTATAATTAGGATCAATTAACAGTTAATTAATAACATTAACAATATATTTATTTGTGAATATATTGTCAAAAATCACATAATTTTTTTTATTTCATGCAATTATTATCAGATTATGGCATACCTTTTATTAGTTTTGTCTATTTAAAATTTGAACTTATACGCATGTTTTTCAAGATTACTTCCATTCACAATTCATTTCTTGATACGTATTCTTATGATACAATTAGACAATTAACTTTTTATATCTTGAATTTAAATATATATCTTTTTTAAATAAATTAAATTTGTTTATACTTTTATGATAGTTTTATTTCTCCCAGTAGGATCAAGTTATAAAGATCGTACAATTAAATTACCTGGTAAAAATGAGAGTTGTATCATTTATAAACGCTGTACTAAATTGAAGCTGGAACATTTTGATGGGACTCGCCTTTGTCAAGACTTGACGAGCATGGTAAACAGCTAAAGTGACATCCCCGGCTACAGTACACCTAACTGGAATAACTACCTGTAAAAATAATTTTGAAATGAACAAACAATAAATCAGCACTAAAACTGTCTAATTAATGTGATTAAAATAGATAAATAAAAATTTAATAATATCATAATGAATCTATCTTTAACGATTAGTAATTGAAGAAAATACCTTGGAATGAGATACATTGAAGACTGTCATTCTATCGTAGTCGTCGACAGTGGTGAACACCTTGTCTTCTCCTTGAAATAGATCAAGAAATGGCCGACACCCATCCCTAAAACACAATTTATTTGAAATGAAATCAACTTTATTTCTTCCATTTTTATAGTAACTTACTTAAATGAACTTGTATTTTAAACCAATTTAAATTAAGTAAACAAATTCAATGTTCATTAGATAAAAGTTGATAAAAAACAATAATAATAATTTAATTAAGGCTATTATAATTTTCTTCCAGACGTAGGTTACTGTTAAGCATTAAATGAAAAGAAACATTAAGGCATCATAATTTTCATCAACAACTTTAATAAACTCACTCAATCACATAAAAGAGCTTTAATGATTAATAATTAATCTAATTAAAGTTATCCGATTCACGCTTAATGAATAAATTTATCAAAACATTTTAAATGAGTAAGAATTTTGTTCATAAACTGTAATAAACTTATTTTATCAAAAAACTTAATCTTGTAAAAGGATTTTGATAAGATTATTGATAATTTTTTAACAGAGAATAAGCAGCGCTTCTCATGTCGACCAGGTATACTATTCATTAAAACAAAAGCAAGGATATTTTTCAGGTACACCTACAGGGAAAATATGTAAACTAATCGTTAAAGTATCACTTTGATAGAAAAATTAACGATGAGATAATTCTCATAAAATAAGAAAACTGTTTTTATATGATCTACCCCTGGTGACTGATATTCAAAATAGTAACTATAATTTCTTGATCAAGAATCGGATCAAAATTTAATACCATGAAAAATGAAATATAAGTGATTAAATTATGATTATAAATTTATAAATAATAGTATTTCTAAGAAAATGACGTATTGAATTCGCAGAATAATTATAAGTTATAATTCATATCATTATTTAGTTTTAAAATACCCTCCGAGGCGTGAGAAAAGAAGATGGCCTCGAGATCTCCTATTGTGGTTTTTTTTTAGAGAGCTACTATTGGGCAGTTTCTTAACAAGTGTTTTCATGTTTTTATTTTCTGTTATCACTGATGTATGTACTGAATGTATTTTTTATTAATACAGTAGTAAATATCATAAATAAATAATTTTTAAAAAATTTTTTTAAATAAATCAAAACCTGTTTTTATTGAAGACAGGTACAGGAGAGATGACAACTGACATAATTCTCAGCTTCTGCGCAACAATGGTAGGTTGAGGATGAGCCAGTACCTGAGACAGATATTCCAGGTACCTGGAAAAGATAAAATATATATATCGATACATATTTATTACCATAATACATATATAAGATATTCATATAGAGATATTCATAGATTCATAGATATTCATTACCGAACATGGGAGGGTTGAAGAGCTGGAGGAGTTCTTTTTACAGCATATAACTGTAAGGCATCTTTAGGCTCGGTAATGAAACCAACATAAAGAAGGAAGCCACAAACCAACATTGCTGAATTTGTCTTACCGTCCTGAAATGAAAAATATTTTATTTTAATTAAACCTAAAACCTAAAAAGCTGTTTTTTTTACAAGGAATAGGGTGAATGCATCAGTTATGGACAGGGGGCCCATATATATATATTCTATATATGGGGGAACTAGAAATGTGAATAATAAGCTTCCTTGTTGATTTAAAGGTTCCAATTTTTTCTAGTTTGAAGAACAATGTCCTCTATTGACAACTGTATGAACAAAGTTCCCAAAAAAAATTTTTTAAATACCTATAATCATTGTTTCTTGACATTAATGTGATTCATACCTTCCTACTAATAGTTTTTCTAAGATTAAGTTGAACATTTATCTTATATTATCTTTATCACAAAGTTTATAGTTAAATAAAGATTTTGTAATTTTTCTGAGGTATGTCTATTACTGATAGTGACCCCCTGTCAATTAATAGAACAATTAAATTTCGGTATGTCCATCACTAGTGCAAAAAGGTGTCTTTTTTAAAATGAAGATTATACCTGCATAACTGAATATTTTTTTCAATTTTAAAGTGTTAAACATAAAAAGGAGACCCTAGAGATCCAAAAATTTTCTTAGCTATATTCATCACTGGTATGATTATTCTAATTCATTCATTTCAAATGAGCAGTATCACCAAACTGCAATTTTTTTTCAATTTGGAAAAGGAGAATTGAACACACACAAGTCCTAGCGACATTTTGGATATGACTTTATTTTCAAAACTCACCTATAGTCGACTCTTAATAATTAAAAATACAAGGGACTACAAAAAAAAAAATCTGATTCTTGAGACTTCAACTTATCAAGAAGTTTGAATTATCAAGAGAAAAGAAAAAAAAATTTAATTATTAAAAGTTATTAATATATTTTGAAAATATACATATGAGCTTACATAAATTTTATATATAAATAGCCTCACGTAAAAAATATTACTAGGAAAATTTCAAAATATAAAGAGATAAAGTGGTCTAGTTCTAATTATTGAGCTATAAAAATATATCATTTTTTCGATATACCGAAGAGTTAACAGCTGAAGAGTTTGAATTGTCAAAAAATTCGAATTATCGAGAGTCGACTGTATGGTATTTGAGGTTCAAAAGATCTACGGGGTATTGATCAACTATGGAAATGGCACATCTTACACAATAATGACATAAAAAACATTTAAAATAACATATTATTAATGATTAACAAATAATATAACTGAAAGAGAAACTTACGTTACACACAATGAAGCATACATTAGAAGGCTGACTAGATAAAAAATGGTACATGTGCTCACAGAGGGTGTACAAAGCCTGGAGCGAGGGGCACTTCTTACCCCAACCACACTCAACAATCTGAAAGAAAAGTTAATCAAATTATTAGTGACATCACTTAAAAGTTCAATAGTTTAATGAAATCATATATATATATATATATATATATATATATATATATATAGAGAGAGAGAGAGAGAGAGATTTACAGATAAAACAGTGGATAAAAAATAATTAAGAATAAATTAAAAGTGAAAAATAATGCTTTGAAGTGCAGGTATATTAAACACCGATCCACACACAACTTATCTAATTATTTCCTTGTACGATTGCATGTGATGTTTATGGACAGGAAACATGTGCAAGTTTTACAGTACAGTATACCTACAAAGATAAAAACACATATTCGCATAATATAAACGTAAATTAGCAGTGGTTGTATACCATGTCTAAGCAAACATATTATTTTGTAATAATTTTTTTTTTTTACATTTCAGAAAATAATCAAAATATTATTATTAACAAGTGAAAAATAACTAGCAGGAATAAAAATAGGGATCAGGAATTAAATTAATATTCTGTAATATCTCGATGGACAATAACAGGGATATACGCCCGATCCATTTTTTTTTTAACTTATCGCAATTGAATTATTTTTAACACTTAAAAATGCATTATACTTTCTTTAACAGTATACTACATCTTTCGAGAGAAAAAAAAAATTGCTTAACAGAGAAAGATTCACTCGGATGGCTTGGTCGTTGAAGTGTTAAAACTCTTTACATCCTATACCTAAAAAAAATTTTTAAAAACTATGAGACTTAATAAACCACTCAAACGTGAGCTATAACAATTATTGTATGAGTTGTTTCTAATATGAAACGTATTTATTTTACAATTGAAGTGTTATTTATTGAACAAGATTTTTCTTTTCATCACAAACCATGACTCGTGAGACTAGTTGAGTTCTCAATGCAGCCCACAGGACAAAAAAATATGGAGACCCCGCCCTAAACCATCAAGAACTTCCAAGCAAAATCAAGAAACAACCAGGATAACGACACTTAACACATTGTCAGCTATTACCCATAAATAAAATAAATAAATAATTAATTAACAAAGGACAAATTGGTGACTCGGCTGAGTAGTGAAAAAAGCTGATCTTTGTGGATAGGCTTCAGTTCCAACAATTCATGCAAAGTCTTACCTGATGGCTTACTTGCTCATATGGACCAGCCTTAAAAATATTTAAGTCATTATTTATTTTAATATAACTGATTGGTTAACAGTTCATTTTATTACTAATAATAAAACAACACATTTCCTACTAATTTCTTTTTTCTTTCAGTAAAACTTCACCTCTTTAAGACATTTTCAAGAGGAACACGCCTAATTTTAAAATTGAAAACATTTGGGCTAATTTACCAATGCTACTTTTTTTTTTATTTAATTTAAATTATTAATATATCATACTGAAAAACTTTTAAGAGCTGAACACTATTTCAAGAATATTATATTTAAAAAATGTGATATAGGCAAATTAGCTTTATAATTATAATTATAATTTTAAAATCTTGAAAAAAAGGAATAAAAAAATTAAAGAGCTGAAACATTGGTGAATGAAAAAATTTTAGTCATTATCTATATAAATAAATATTGCAACAATAAATTAATTCTATCTTATCAGTCTAAAATATTAAGAAAATAGTAGAAACACCGATATAAATTTAGAATGATTTTAAACCTATTGAGGTATTGACCAAAGAATATTAGTTTACTAAGGAAGGAGATGGTACAGAGTGGCGGTCATTAATAGACTAAATAGTGGCACAACTATTATATTAAAAACTAACATTTCGACTCGACTTTGCAGGTCTTCTTCAGGGCTAGCTAGAACAGACAAGATACAAAAAGATATAGGGAATTGTGGAACTTATATAATATTTAGACAAAAAATGATAAACAATGTGAATAAGCATAAAATATAAACAGAGTAATCTAAGTAACAAGATCCTAAACTGAAATAAATAGATGGTAACAATTGTTGTAGTATAATATATACAATTTTATATATTATACTACAATGGTTACCATCTATTTACTTCAGTTTAGGATCTTGTTACTTAGCTTACCCTGTTTATATTTATTTATAACGGGTCGAAATGTTGGCTTTTAATAAAATAGTTTTGCCACTATTTAGTCTATTTATGACCACCACTCCCTAATAATACAACATAGAAAAAACATATATCATTATACCAAATAAAACATATTTACACACAAAACTATGTATAAGTGTTAATTAATTAATCTAAGTTGAGTAGATAAAGTTGATTAATAATCTTTTTAGAAAAATTGAATAATTACTGCTGTCAATTTCATCCTTCTTGTCATATGAATTTAACACTAGGTTCAGAACAGAGTTTATAAAGGTATTAAGTGACTATTGATCTCTGCGGTTAGAGATAAAATTACACCCAAATAAGCAGCTATTATTATTGTGTCCCATTGTTCTGGTCAAGTTTTAGTTAGGATATTTTTCAAAATAAATTAAACAACTGTATTCAGGATATTCTATAACGAATTATAGATAATATGACAATAACAAACAACTATTATCCATAATAAACAAATAAGAAGTTCTACTAATCATACACAAACTTATTAATTGAGTATTTCTTAATGCGGTTGGCTCAATAGAATATCTTGGTGCTTTCCATCCTTTTAATAAATTAAATAATTCTGCAGAAGATAAGGTCTGCAGATGAAAATATTTTTTCTTATATCACTATAGATATGACAGGCCCAAAATAAGTGAATAGTATCTTCTTTTTCTCAGAAATTAAACACTGGGCAATTATCGTTTCTCTTTATCGTCCACAGGTTTACATTTAAATTAAGCAGTTTCATTCTACATCAAAATATCGAATATACCATATTGTAACGTGATCAAAACAACCATCAAAATAAGGTGACACAGAGACAACCACACATGAACCTGCACATACAGAAAAAATATACTAAAGAAATATTTAAAAAATGGGTTCTTTAGATTTTATTCCCAAATGAAAAATTATAGAACTCGAAATAAATGTAATTATATACCCAGTGGAAATAGTGAATAAGTTATACTGACTCTACTTAGCACTTTTTTTTTCATCTTAATTAGATTTGCTTCATATCAATTAAACGATTATTAGATACTATATAAGCTTTCTTAAAAAAATGTACCAGTGCCAAATACTGAAATAGACTTTCCCAAAACTATAAAAATGAGGTGTAACAAAATAGTTTCGCCACATTTTCTTGGACGTTAATGCAAAATTATTATATATTTTTTTTAGTCAGATCTAATATATCTTACCGTTGCATTTGGAAACCTATTCAATGGAAAGGTAGATTGGGTCAAATTGTAGATGGCAGCACCAGGTAACGGATGTCGAGATTCAATGGTGTACCTCAAGTCATGGAGGGTATCAGGGCCATCGGTATAGTTGACCACACAAAGGCGAGATGTAATATAGCTAGCTGCCATCTCTTCACCCCTCACCATCGTCCTAGAAGGGGAAAATATTACTGTTATTGTCAAAGAACGAAAACTTAAAATTATATTGTTGCTTTCCTTCTTAATAAATTTACTTCCTACCGTCCGTTACCATGTTAAAACCTTTATGTATTTAACTTTTAGTATTTTTATCAATTTTTTTAATCTTAATGTCAATGAGCTTGGGTTACTAAAATTAAAGAAAAAGAATCATAATGAAAATTTGAATCAATGTACACAATTAAGAAAAGATCTTTTACAGTTGAGTAAAAATGAAAATAAAATGTATATATACAACACACAAACAAATGGCTATTGCATGAAAATGTACATAAATATCTTCACATCTACCCTTACTCAATCTCCGCTGGCTTTTAATACCAGTGAATAGATTGAAGAAGAAGTGCAGGGATCTCCTGAAGCCTCGCTTTCCCTCCACATGTGGGTGGATAAGTATGGTTCAGAGTTCCCATGGCCGACTGTAAATAGTGTAAATAGGTATGCCTGCATCTAAGATGTTTATTTTCATTACTTTTTTTTTTTTTTTTTTAAAGATAGTTTTAATTCTATTTTATTCATTTATTTTTATTCTATATTACTATTATTTATATTTTCTTCCTTCACTATGATAATTTATTTTGTTCTTTTATAGCTTTATATTATTTGAAATTAGCTTATTTATTTTTTTTTATTATTTTTTTTTTAATTTGTAAATATGGTGTGAATTTGCTCTCAGAACTCTATTATAAATGTCCTTTATTGAGAAAGATTGTAATATTTATCGATAAACAAATAATAAAAAAAAAATCTTCACATCTCTAGCAATTTATGAATGCCATGCCAGAAAAAATGTTGTTCTTTTGTGTACATTTTTATAAGAAGTGAAGTGCTGCTGAACAAGTGCGTGCCACATCGATGTAAATAAATAGTAGTCGGAAGGAGACAAGTCTGGTGAATAAGCCACATGCGCCAATATTTCCCAAATGCATGTCTCTATCGTTTTTTTACTGGTTTGCCTGAGTGTGATGGTTGATTATAAAAAACCAAAATTATTTTTTTTCTTCTTTATTGATATTCCGTTCATTATTCACACAATATTTAATTCAAATATATTCTTTATTGTCCATAGCATATTTAGTATAACAATTTTTCCAGATCTTAACAGCTCATAATGGATCACACCCAAGCTTTATTTTTCACGTCAAAATCACAACTTTTGAATTTTTTAAATCACTAAGAGGAACCTCACCATAAGCTTCGACAAGCATTCAATACGATTCTGCAACAGTTTTCTTTAAACGGTAATAGAAAATTAATTGCTAGTGCACAAATCATAATTTATAAGCACAAAAAAAACGATATATTCAACACTATTACATGAAACTTGTGTATTGATGTGAGTTGAAAATCTTTGCCAGCTGGAGAAAAAAAAAAAATGGTGCCAATGAACAGGTTTAATGGTAACTATATTAATAACTTAAGCCACAATCATCAATAGAAGAATTCCAGTGTTATATTTACATACGTGGTAATTATATCTTACACCTCAATTAGAATGATTGTTGTAATTCTAGCCGTGAAAAGATACTAATTTTTTAAAATAAGCCTTTTTTTTAATAGGTCAGAAAGTATATTTTCCGCAAGTTCTTGAAAGTAATTCAATAAAAAAATTGCCTGTACTTCAAGCTACGATCTTGCATTATTAGAATGCTGGTTTGGATTTAGACTTCACTAATACACAAACTATACATATGTTTCAACAGATGCATCATGTTAAGAACGTATACAAAAGCATTAGCATTTAGAAAAAAAGTTATACTTACTGCTGTACGGACTGAACCACTTTAGATGAGGTATCTCGCAGATTTTTCAGAAAACTTCCAGCACCTCCTCTTATTTGGGAAAAAAGCCCTCCACCGCTATTGGTGGCATTGCTTGGTGGGGCTACATGAGGAGGAGGAGCAGGGCGACTAAACAAAATATTATAATATAATAAAAACTTTCATAAATATACATAATACATACATGTATATATATTTATAAAATTTTTAAAAAAATAATTCATGCCTATGACACTTTAACATTAGTCATAAAACTACTGTTTGAAATTAATTTCCTAAATATAGAGAGATAGATAGAAAAACAACTTTATTCTGCGACAAAGTCCCTTTAGAATAACAAAATTGTACAAAATAAAAGACTAATTCTTTCTGGCCTAAAAATTTGAAACAATAAATCAAATTAAAAAAACAAACAAAATGATTTGATAAAGGAATGTGCCTAGGAAAAATTGTCTTCTCAAGGAGGGGAAGAGCCACCGTAATTCAGTGTAATGATGGGAGACACGGGAGCGTCTCGGGATCCCAATAACAAATTTTATGAAATTATTCATAAGTTATGTACATAAGCTATATACATAAAATATAACTCATTTACATCGAATCGTTTATTTCAAAAGTGAATTTTAATCTTCATTGTCATTTTTTTTAAAAACATGAAAAACTATATTTTCTGTTTTGATTGTAACATCAGAACCATTTATTTATTTTTTTTTTAAATAAATTTAGAGATTGTATATTTGTAGCATATAATTCCAAAAATCATAGGTTTTTTAAATATTAATTAAGAAACATTGAAAATTAAATAAAGCTGCTTTTGGGCAACGTTTGATGATTTTATAAAATAAATAATATATGTTCAGAAACTAAACCATACTTAATACTGCAAAGTTGTATAAATATTTAAAATTATAATTTTCAATTTAGCCTGCAGATTAACATATTTGTGTTTATTTTAACGCCTTTAGTGACTACATTTAGTCCTGTAAACAAATCAATGGTTATTTTAAATTTACTTTTATATTCATCAATTAAATTAAAAATTTTTTTCATACTAATAGAATCTTTATATTTTTTTTTGGTATGTCGCACATATAATGACTATGTGGAACTTGAACAATCATAAGAACTAAAATGAAAAACTAAATCATTATCAACTTAAAAGAAGAGTTGTAATGAAACTTAAACCAATCCCTCATGAGTTGAACCACACTCCTTCAATGAGAAGGATTAAAGACTTATTGAATTTAAGTAAAAAAAAACTGAGCAACATTAGTAACAGAAGGCCCCCAAGATTTTCCAGTCATGTGGAATTAGAATATTGTAAAGCTACACAATAACTGCAGCTAAAAAAACATCACTTACATTCTCTAATTTCGGCAATGAACACTTTGAGGTATACAAACACTTGGTTTATTTCTTGAGTTGACGTTTCGGGAAAATGATTCCTATTTTCAAAATTTAAAATAGAATACTTTCATAGCGATTTATGGCTATCCACTATGGAGAATATTACTATAGTATCCTCCATAGCAGATACCAAATTATTAGTCCTAGGAATGTTGATGCTCCAGATAATTTATATTTATATTTATAACATGAGGAGTTGGTCGGGGGTGGGGAGAGGGGTGCGGTAAAAAAAAACTAAATTTTTAAAAAATAGTATTTTTAATTTTTCTCTACATCATTAAAAATTTATAACAAATCATGGTAAAGGAGCAAATCAGACTTCAGCCATAAATCGCTATGAAAGTGTGGGACTTTAAGTTTTGAAGATGGGAATAATTTTTCTGAAACGTCAACTTAAAATGTATATCAACAAATAAACCAATCGTTTGAATACCTGGAAGTATTTATTGCTGAAATTAGAGAATATTATTCAGCTTCCCAGCAAAAAAGAAGAATATCACTCAAAGTTTGCTGAAAAAAACATATAGGGAAAACCGAATTGAGTTCAAGGTTATTTTTAACAAAAAAAGTTTTATCTTGATGACCTCTATACGATTTTAATTTTTACTGACATGACCTGAAAAAGAAAAAAAAATCAGAGGTCACATTTCGGAGGGGTGATATTTTAACTGTAGTTTTCCTATAATGATATTATAAATTAAAGGACTTGTGCCGTAAATGCACTTCAGTAACTGACACAATTTAGAAAAGATTTATGATTATATTAAAGATTTGTAAGGTTGAACACATCTTATAAAGTATTAATGTATTTAAACTAATTATAAAGATAATTGTAGAACATACGTGAGAATGGCATGTCCATTGAAACATGGAATGATTTAATGAAATAATATAAAATAGTATTAATTGTTTTGTATATAGTTTCATTTGTTTTGTATATAGAATGTTTACCTTATATTTTTTTTACATTATTTCTTTTTTTCGATTGATTTTATTTTGGCCAGATGTAATCTTTTAATTATGTTCTATTTTGTTATTCTCAAGGGACCGTGTCCCAGAATAAAGTTATTTTTCTATCTATCTATCTAACATTGTTGGTGAAACAAGTTGCAGTTGGTGAAACATTAAACTTTTTTATAACAATAAGCGATTGAGATATTAAAGAAGTATTCACCTTGGAGGAATATGTGAGGGACTATGAGAGCGAGGGCTATTACTAACTGCAGAATGGACTGGACTAGGAGCGGCTGGTTGTTCTTTCGCACCGTCCAGGCTCGAACCTGAAAAAGATTAATTGAGTAGAGAAAATAATACAAAAACTAAAAAATTTAAATATTCCTAATCGCATCTGATCTTGTTTTCAAAACTAATTAAGAATAGTCTTTATAAAATAAATTTCACAGTGAACTGTTTTGGTCCATGAGTTAAAGTACCGTAGATAAGGAGCCTCCAACCTTTTTCAAATGGGACATTTATAGGTTATGTGTTAGGTGGCAGGCACCAGTGTTTTTTATTATTTATTTTTTTTTTTATAGTGCAAATAGTGAATATGAATTGCAAGTCACTGTTTATAGTACTTAAAAAGAAAATGTAAAGGATATCATTAATACGAAATAAATACGTATCATAACAAACACCGTTATAATTGTCAAATCTAGCAGTGTTACCAACAGCCATTGATTTTTTTTTTTTTACCGCCAAATAATGAAATTAAACAAAACAATAGTGATGTTATGATATCGAAGGAATGAATTATTATGTTCAAATAATTCACTTATAACTCGATGAATTTTATATTTATATCACCTTTAAAAAAAATAGTAAAACATTACATTGAAAACTCCATCTCTCTGCAACTGCCACATAAAACAATAATAATAATTTTTAAAAAAACAGAGAATGGTATATTATTAAATTACTATTTTCAAAGTAATCCACCACTCGTACTTACAATGGATTATATAATATTTATTAAAATATGTATAGTTATTTTATTGAAAACTTGTCGATATGCAGAGAGAGACAATACAACTTGTCATAGTGGTCGGCGGAAAAGGTTATGTTAGACATAGGCGAGCAGGAATGACGTCGAACAGGCACACTGGTCTACGCTGGGGACTCCTGCTCTAGATGGATATGCCATTACAGTATCTGGTATTTTTGTTTTTTTAAACAGTTTAAAGAAAATGATCTCATTAAAGAACTCACTTGTTGCAATAACTAATTTTTCTAATGGTATTGGCTCATTGGGATTGATTCCTAGCGTTTCTGCTATAGAGGCAAGCCTATCCAAAATTTGAGGTAAAGTGAGTCGCTTTTCCGGTTCTGCAACTAGGCAACCATCTGAAAAATAATCAGATTTCAGTTTCAAATTTTCTCTTAAAACAGTTATATAACACGGTATACCACATAAAAAAAAAAAATTCTGTTTTACATCCAAAAAATAATTACCGATAATCGAATGAAACGGCTTATATTGAGAATCGCCAGGAGGAAGTGAATAATTAGCATTGATGATACGAAGAGTGGACGAATCCTCAAATGGATGCCTCAAATAGGCCAGAAGGCAGAGGAGACAACCGATCGCCCAAGAATCCGCTCCAGGCCCAACCTCACGGTTGTCCCAAGTATCCAACATTTCAGGTGCTCGGTACATTGGAGTCGTACACCTCGAAATCTGAAAAAGAAAGAATCCGAATATGAGGATCAATAAGGCACAGTTTATAATATTTAAAATACAATATTCAAAAACTGTTCAAATTACACCCAGTTATATATCAATCTTTTAAGTTCGAATCAGAACTGGATAAATTACAACTCATCATGAATGAAAGAGTGACAATAAAATGAGATTAATGATTCAGAGGAGTCACATAGTCAAGGAATGAGCCTTAAATCATTAGAGAATTAAATTGGCGACTTCCAACTCTCTTGTATGTATCCTAAACAAGTCATTAAACTGGGAACCTTAATACTTAGAAGTGAACAATCCTGGATGTGGGTCATATATTGTTACAATGAATTCTTAATTATTGTACCCTAATCTAAGTATATCATCATGTAGTCTAATAATTTAGGTAATTGAAAGAGTTTTAAAAAAAAATCCTGATTAATGTTAATATTTTCTGATTAATATTTTCAAAAAAATACAATGATAAACGAAAATAACATTTAAAGTTTATTGTAATGATTCCAAAACAATATATATTTTTCTCCTGTCTTCACAAACAGCCAAGATATGAGTGTATGAAACTTCTAATCGGCAGTAATTTTGAAACAAAATGGCAGACGATAATGTAGAGTTCTAAGTATCATCCTGATCTGGCACGTGACCTTGGTATAAACAAAAGAGGAAGCATATGAGTGTATGAAACTTCTAATCGGCAGTAATTTTGAAACAAAATGGCAGACGATAATGTAGAGTTCTAAGTATCATGCCTGATCTGGAACGTAAGAACATTATGATCGAATTATATGGATAATTTTATTAGTGACAAAGTAAGGAGCATTGAGGATTTTACGAAGGATTTTGGATTGTAAGGATTCGATGCGAGAGGAATTCAATGGTTTAGTGGAGCCCTATAGCTCAACTCCGTAAGTCCAAATAGGTCTTATTATAGTCAAGTATATGAGTCTTTTGTAATTAATTGGAAGTTTAGAGCGTTTGTCTAGTAAGTGCTGAAGTAATCGGAAACATCGAGCAGTTTTTTGTCGTTTCAGTCTAGTATGAGTGTAAGTAGTAATTTAGTGTAAGTAGGGATTAGTTTTATAAGTAGAAGAAAATAAGTATAGTATAAGAACACAAAAACAAAAATATTTTTATATAACAAACATCGTAAATACTTCTACTATTTCAAATATTTCCACCTTTTATACATTCCAAATATTTTTACTATTCATATATAAATATTATTATTTTATAAATACCATAAATAAATAAAAATACATGTATACCAAAGAAAGTTTACTATGCAGAACACAACTAAGTAAAACAAATAGCAGAGATTTTAGGATTACAAACTCACATATAGATACAAATAATAATAATAATAATTTAAAAAAAAAAAACAAAAAAACAATGGCAGTAAGTAAATTCAAGAATGCTTAACTTTATTTCATTTAGTCCTGCTTAATTAATTGAATCGGGAAAATGCAATCACAAACGAGCAAATTATATGCATAATCAATAGAAACATTAAAGAGGTATTAGTTAAAAATATGTGAGCCAGAATTTAACTGAATGGTTAAATCTCTAGTTGGGCAAATGTCACTAAGTTCGGGTAAAGTGTTAACTTCGCAGATCGCAGCTCATCATCAACTTAATAGGTGACTTGAAAATACAAGTTTAAAACTTGCAAGAAGGCTATTATTACAATAAAAATATATCATTTTTCAAGAAATACTATTAAAAAATATAAAGACTTATATACCTGGTCTTGTATAAGAGATCGCTGCTGAGCACTCCAAGTGTGATCCGGCTTGACTACATTACATGTAGCACTTCCAAAATCACAAAGTTTAATTCTCCCTTCACTGGTAAGCAAAAGATTTTCAATCTATGAAATAAAATAATTGTGTGTGACCATACAATTCAAAAACGTGATAGTACTAGGATGAACAAAAATACTAAATATTTTTAGTTAATATTTTTAAAATTAAATTCACTTATTGACATAATAAAATATATTTTTTTAAATGTCTGTGACTATAACATAATAAAATTTATTTATAAATATTTCCTTGAAGATCATCTATTCAATATAGACAATATCAACTTGAGATAATTATGGAATTGATAATGGTGTCCTATTTCTATAAAATAATGATAATAAATAAAACATGAATTCATGATGGCATTGCATAAGGGCCTTAACAATGAACAAATATTAACGATCTCGTAAAAGAATAGAAAATTCTACTTAACAATTCAACTCTTATCTCAACCCTCATTACCACACTAAGTTACTGACTTGATATCCTTTTTTTTTTAGAAAATATGTTTATATGTATTCTGTTTAATTTTAATATCAACTTACTGTTGAATTTTGTGTAATTCAATTATAAGTGAGTTTATAATGCTAATATATATTATTTATAATAATAATATGAACAATTTTATTTCTAATTAAAGAATCAGGACGATTCCAACTCTCTTAACAGAACAGTGCTTTTAACGGAACAATTCCATTCAATTCTTCATTGTGATAAATTATAAGCCAGATGTTAAAACGTTAGCCAGAATGTTAAAATATGTTTTAAATAAACACATTGTTCCAATCAACTTTTAATTTTACATTTCAAAATCCTAATTAATTATTTCCAATATCCTCCAAAAAAGTTTATGGATCTTAATTAGTTGAACAATAATGATAAACACTTGAGTGATAAAGAATGTGGTATTAGACAATAGCCGATTAATAATTTGGTTTATATTAGCACTGTGGTAATAAAGGCTTTGCAAGGATAGAAAAGAAGGCCTCAGACCAATAGGTTTTTTTCTGCGTATTGAGGGCCCGGAGTTTCTATTTTAATGACAAGGGCTATAATTACTTTCATACCTCAGCATGTTAATCTGCAGTGTTATTGGGCATTTTTATCTCTATATCTAAGTAGACCTTTAGTCTTTAAGTTTGGAACCATATTGTTACTAAAGAACATAAGCAACATAATGCAAAATTGGATTTTAATAAAAACAAAGATCTTTGTAATGTATAAACATCTTGGGGCAGAAACTAGTACTCTCGAGTCTCGTAACTACCAATCCAGTTTCCGAGGATTGCTTTTATTTTTTAAAATTAAAAAAAAAACTTCAAGTAAATATGCATTACATAATTAATTCAAAATATGATAATTAATCATTTCCACACCTTTATGTCTCTATGGAAAATAGGTGGGTTCTGCAGGTGCATATGGTGAATAGCTTTACATGTTTGCCACATAATTCTCGTAATAACTTCAGGAGGCAATCCTGCAGATCCTCTCTTTTGCAGTAACTCAACCAATGTACCTCCTATAAAAATTTAAAAAAATAAAAATAAAACCATGAAAACTTAACATGTGAAGTGTTAACAAGTAAATTATGAATTATTCGAACCTGTGCAAAGCTCTGTAAGAAGCAAGTATTCTGACATCCCATGACTAGACTGTGATTTGTCAATGAACGCAGCAGCGACAAATTGAATAATGTTAGGATGTCCTGAGAGCTTTTTCTAATTTGAAATAATTAGTTAAGGATAAAATAATAACAAACAACACGAATAATTCTAAATATTCAATTAAAGATAAAATTTAATATTATGCAAGGATTTCAATTGGATCAAAGACTAGTAATAAAATAAATTGAAAGACTAAAATCAAGATTGCCTACAGCAGTAGCCATCAAAAATACAGATTGAGATTTCATTATCTACTGGTTGCAATTCAAAATTATTTTCGTGCTCACAAAATATTACTGTACATCATCAATGCACGGATATAATGCCAGGAACTCAAATGATTTCCTTTAAATGAAAGAGTTTATGGTATTTATTAAAAGAGAACACATTATCAAATTAATTCACTTTTTTCACTAATCAGAACAATCAATAATTTGTAAATAAATTGAAAACTGATTCTGAGCTATTGATATCTTTAACTTCAAGAAGTGAAGTTCTCATATTTTATCATTTGAAACATTAGGGCGGCACTGAATAAATATCATGTTTCAAAAACATGAGAAATTTGTGCTTCCTTAAAAATTTTAATGATGTCTACAAAATACATTAGTCACCACACATTTGTGCAAATAACAAGTAAATAATATACAAAAAGTTCAATTTTATATAATTGAGTAATTAAAGGTATTCAAGTTACAAAAATCAAATCAGAAAATTAATTTTATTGACAATAAAAGAGTATCTTAGGAAAACAAATAATATTCAATCTCAGTTACAAAGTAGCTTAATTTTCTTAATTAAAACCCCCAACTCATTGAACTCATCTTTAGAACTAATGGAGAACATAACATATGAAATAAGAATCATTGAATATAAAACTCATAGCTGATAATAGGAGAAAAGTAAAATTAACAAATCTTGATATCTGAAACATTATTATCAACAGCACTTACTTCAATACAGAGGAAACTTTAAATTAGACTCAGGAATGTGAAACTGTGCCAATTTTGTTGTTTAGCTAAACCAGCTACGGCAAATACTAAACAATGACAGATTTCTGCTAAATTATGGGGGTCAAAAAATTAATTAAAAAGTTTAATCAATACCTCAATGACTTAAACCATAAAGAAACATACTTTATAGTCTGCCCAGAAAATGCACTACATGTAATAAGGGCTTATCACATATATCCTTTGTACACCGTCTCAAAAATTAATCTGTCAAAAGTTCTGAGAATTAATCAAACTTTATCATTTTTCATTAGTTTTTTTTCTATAAACTAAGAGTCACATCATACTTTTATATTTTTCTTTTAATGACAAAATTGAGCTAAATGCCACAAGTATAGTATTAAAAAGTGTGATGTTCTGTTTCCTTTTGTTTTTGAAAGTGGTAACATTATGCACACATTTTAGGGTAGAACAAGATATAATGTAAAGGATACAAGAATGTTAATTTCTTTAATAATTGCTTGAGTAGCTTCATCGTCTGCTGCTAATAGCCTCTGAAAGAGAAAAATAAATAATCAACAACTATCAAACCGAAACAGGATGAAACTAGGAAATAAAGACAACCTTGAGAGCAAATTCTTTTCCTGTGTCTACTGCTTGAGCAACAAAGACCACAGCATATCCACCTTAAATAGCAGAACAAGAAATACAAACAGATTTCAACAATGAATAAAACATTTCAATAAAGCTAGAAAGTTATATACCTTCAGCCACAACTCTTTTGACTTTTAATTTAATGTTTCCAACTTCCACAATCTGTCCAACCAATTCATTGTTTATTGTAGTTGAAGTATTGCTACTAAAGTAACCAAATGCTGATTTAAAAAGATCAGACATGCTGAAATAAAAACTGTCCTTTAGCGAAGAGGGAATGGGTTCACATTACAACAGCAGCCAAACACTGACAAAAAAAAATAAAAATAAAACTTAAAACACGGCTCCAAAACCCCACTAAACAACAGTCAGTAACAGTCACAATCGGAATATTGAAGACTTACACAAAAAAGTACAGCCAACCTAAAGTTCAACATGTCACTTTATATTTATCCTTTCCATATAAGATAAAGACATATATTATAATATAAATTTATCTTCCTGTTTGTATCAAAAGATTTTGTGACAAAGGATTTCTTAATGATTTTCCTTATCAGAACTAAAGTACTGGCTGAGCACATATTATTGTTTAAAAGTGATTTTAAAATATAAAATGTTACTAAAAACTCAAACGAACAATTTTTATTGATTTTATTCGCAATGATACCATAGTAATGTGCATATTATTTGCATTTAATAATTAATATTAGTTTGAAAAATCGATCTATTCACTCGAAATAAATCAAAATAAAATAACCTGTGATAAGGCAGGTTCAGTAAGGTTTACTCCCCTAACAATTTATTTTTTACAGTCGGTTAATTACATTCAATCTTTCTTACGCTTGACTTATTAATTATTTTTTATGAAGTATTTTAGTAAATGTGCACTTCAAAATTTTCGAACAGGATAAGTCCACGTCTGACTGCATAATGAGGTTAATCCTGAATATCATTAGACTGTGTCATGTCTTCAAGTGAATAATTAACTGGAAAGACTCATTAATGCTTCAGTTTTTATGTTTATAAGTAGCAATAAGTTGTAAATGTACTTAAATGATTAAGTATTACAATGTTTTGTGAAGTTAATTATTTTTATTCCATGAAATATTATGAACCAAAGTGGAGTGATGTGAATGGAAAGAAAAATGAGAGTATTATTTCGTTAACTAGATGGAAAAGAAGCATTAAATAAATGTTGTATATAAGGCACATGTCATAATTTAAGTAGTGAAAAATAACTTTCAAAAATGGATATAACTTCGCCTACAAAACCTCCTCGGGGGGTCAAGAATTCAAAAGAAACAAGTGGTTTGTTGATGGCTGTTATTCGTACCTTATCCACAAGTGAATCAAATGAGCAAAGAGATCTCGAAAGAGCAAAGCTCGAACGAGAATACAAAAAATGTGATCAAAGGCTCAATGAATTAGTTAGCATTCATAAGCAAGATTTAGAGCAGGTGATGCAACTATTCATTCAAATGTCTACTATGATTACGAATACCAGAGATAAGCTTCGCTGTATTAAAGAAATGTTAATTGCTTGTAAAACGTTGTTAAGTTGTAGAAGAGATGAGCTGAAAAAGTTGTGGTTTGAAGGGGTAGAACACAAACATGTTTTGCAATTACTTAATGAAATTGAAGAATTAAAAGAAGTTCCCTCTAAGTTAGCTCATTTTTTGGCTAATAAAGATTACCTTAATGGTACTAAAATTTTAGTATTGGCACTTAATGCTGGTGATGGTGATTTAGAAGGTGTAGAAGCTCTTAACGAACTGAAGACTGAATTGCAAGTTAAAAAAGAAAAATTACATGAAATGTTGCTTTGGGAAATTTCCAACATAGTTTACCTTGAGCCAGTGAAAACATTGGACTGTTCTTCGAATAATCAGATTATAACTAGAGAAAAGTTTAGATGGAGGCAGAAAATACTGGATTCATCCAGTATCTCCAATTCCTTTGAAAAATCTTCCAGCGTTAGTTACGACATTGAGTTAAGGATGTTAGTTGAATGTCTTGGTTTACTCAACAAGCTTAATGAATCTATTGAAAGCATAAAGAGCAAAATGCAAGATGAAATCTTGAATGTTGTTAATCTGGTATCAAAAGCTGTAGCGGCCAATAGTGGGAACAATCACCCTCTGATAAAGCTCCTTGAGATGTTGATTGATCAATTGAGAAAAATTGCTGTTCGATTTAAATCTTTACTGAATGCTTTTGGAGAAGTATCAAAAAAATGTCAGGTGACTTTATCACCAGTTAATGGTTCTGATATTTGGAATACTATTCAAAATGTTTTACAACTCCTGTTGACAGATTATTTAGATATACAGAATACAGCTAATGACCCTACACCGACTCCTGGTTATCCAGACCAGGCAGCAGACATTTCTACCTTTTTCGCTCGTAGAAGAATTCAAAGGCCTAGGAAATTTCCGTTATTTAAATTTGAATACTCATCTAACGTCAATTTTCTCTCAAAAGAGCAGCAAGCTGCGGTAGCACTCTCTGAAAATAAACAGCGTGGAAAAGTATTGATTTGTCCACCAGAACCATTTAATATAACTATAGTATATAAAACCCTTCAAAAATTTATTGAAGAGATTGAATCGTCATTATCGCTTCCTTCTGGCAAATCTTGTACACTAAACACTTTTGTGAATGATTATGTTAAAGATGCGTTTATAGGAAGAGAACATACTCGTATATCTATGAAAATAGAAACTGCTACAAAGTCGACAAATGCTTGGCGAGCACCTATTACACCAAATGAAGTCTCTCAAGTTGGACTACTGAAACCCATACTTCAAAGTACATATCAAGTCAGCAATGCTTTGAAAGAACTTGAAACACTACTGGATTCCCTACCCAGACATAAAATTGAAGTTTTAGAAATATTAGTAAATCTTATCAAAAACTTTGTCGAAACTTGCTCTGCTGCCTATCGAGGCATCATACAACCAGAACCTGAAGATAAAAGGCTTTGCAGTGCCGCATGGTTAAAAGACGAAGATATTAGTAGGTTTTTAAAATCGTTACCAAACTGGATTGACCTGCAAGCTCAAAAGTCATTCTACCATTCTGCGCGGCCATTGAAGAGAGAAGATACAACCGAAGAAGAAAGTCCTGAAGATGTTCGGCAAAGAAATATTAAAGAAGCCGAAATATTAGCCAGTAACCTTGGTGAAGGTGGGATTGGTCCTCATGAAATAATATCTGATCCCTCACAGCTTAAGTGCCTTGCTCAATTACAAGAAAGCATGGAATGGTTTGCCTTTAGAGTTCTTCAAATTAATGTAAATATTAAAAAAAGAATCCATGAAAGTCAAAATGAACCCAATAATTTGAATAAATACTTAAGCCTTTTAAGTAACCTTTCAGAAGAATTCGAAGACCTTGCAAGTACTTGTTTATTAGTTCTCCATCTTGAAATAAGAGTTCAATGTTTTCATTACCTGCTTCCAAGAGGTTTTGTATCGGGAAAGACCAAAGACAATTCTCACGATCCCGATCCTCGAGTGCTAGATCTTAGTAGAGTTTTAGTATCTGTCGATGAAGCTCTATCGCCGAGCTTGCAGCCTCGAAAATGTAAGTATATTTTTGAAGGCCTTGGTCATTTAATCGCTAAAATATTAATGAGTTCTGCTCAATATTTGGAGAAAATTGATGAAAGTGCAATACATAAAATGTGTAGAAACATTTTTACTTTGCAACAGACTCTTAGTAACATAACGATGACTAGAGAAGTAGCCTTAGATCACGCTAGGAGATACTTTCAGCTTTTTTTTATGACTCAAGAAGACATATTAAATCAGGTTCTTGAAAAAGGACCTGAATTTTCAGAGTTGGAATACATTAATGCCTTACAGCTGATTAATCGCACCTATAATGATCAAGAAGACCCGAGTGTAGCGCAAAAGTATTTACAAAGACTGTCCGATATTTTAGGTGAAGTTGGAGTAACAGTTTGATATTTATTTTATGTTAGAATGATACTAAAGCTGTATATTAATATAGACGCCTGTAAAAATTTTAACAATAGATGCAAATTATTTATACAAATCATCAATGTTAATATTATTATATATATATTTTTTTTATGTTGTAAAGAATTATGCCAAATAATTTATAATATAGTCGTAGGGGTATGTACTGTAGTTCATGTATAAATGTCAATTAAGAATGTTATTTGATAGTTCTTGCCTCATTATTTATATATGAATTCAGAAGGGTACTAAATTAAATTTATAATAAACGTTATTTATTTTTATTTATTAATCCTGTTTTATTACTTTTTAGTATTATAAAAATGAAATTTATTTCAATTATAATGAAATTATTTTATTTTTAATAATGGTATTAAGTTCCAACCTTATTCAATTGCAAAGAAAACATTTCCAGTTCTAGAAAGTCTTATCAACTTCAATTACATAAGGCTTATAGTTCCATATTTGGAAGTTAATTAATTTTATTATCCAAAACAAAATTAAAGAGTAACCTAAAGCACTTATATTTTTGTTTTATTTTTAATGTTCTGTTGGTTTATATACTATAGCATCACAAGAGTACTGCTTTTGACTAAGTAAATCATATCATGACTTCAAAACTGAATATACTAATCATGTTTCTGGATTACAATTAATTGCTAGAATTACAATAATTGTTCATGCAAGAGATTAGTACAATAACAATGTGTCCAGGACCTATTTGTAAACCTTGAACAGTTGGTTAAAATGACATCCCCACTTTTCTACCCTGTTTCAATCTCCACTCTTCCTGAGCTCAGCCTCAACTAGATTAGGTACTGGCAAATAAGTGTATGTGTATATGGAGAGAGAAAGTATGTTTGAAGATTTTCAATGACTGTTAAATTTGTTGTGTTCGTTGAAGTTTTGTTAACATTATTTTGTATTTTTAGCTCTAATTCAATGTGTATCATCAAATTAGGAAACCTGTCAAGCAATAATAAACTTATGCCGCTTTTGTAGGGTGGGAATAGTTATTATGATTAATAAGAAAATAAATCTATCATTTTATGGTAATATGTGAAATCACTCTATGCATTGGTGTTTCTATTTATTTTGATGTTGTTTTTTAAAATTATTATTGATGAAATGAGCTATATCACATAAATCACTCCTTATTTTGAAAACTGGAAAATATATCTTTTTAAAGAAAACAAAAATACCCAATGACTTATAAACTTTCAGTTGATGATTCCCCATTTATGAAATATTTAAAAATAAGATGGAAAGTTAATATATTGTTATTTAAAATCATAAACACTTGAATGTAACGCCCATCTTAAGTGGAAGATATACTTGCAGATCTTTAAGGAAGCGTAGTCTTGCTGTCATATCCAACTGTTCCACTATCATCACGTATTCCGTTTTCGTTCGATCTGCCATTGTCATAAAAGAGCTAGAAGATTCATCATAATATTTGGTTCGATTAAGAGTTTGAAAATAGGTGACTTTTCATCGTTAAATCAAGTCAGGAAGTTTCAGCAAATGTAAAACGTTTGAAGGAACACCAGTGGAGTTCAACTAAAATCATTAAAAGTAATTCGCAACTCAATGACAAAAAAAAAAATAGTTACAGATAAACCTACAATAACTATTAGTGTATAACTCATTGGTTAACCTTAATTGCAGTTAAAATGCAATACTGTCTCATTTTCATGTCAGTGCTGCTGTCACTAAGAAATTATTATTATATTATTAACTAAAACATTAAATTACTATTTTACTATCTAAAACATTAAAAATAAACGCAGTTTTTAAAACGTAACGTTTCCCATCTGAAATCATTCATCTCATTATTGTACTTTCTGGTATTAAATAAGAACTATTGTATTTAAGACCAGCATGTATTGTTTACAACGTTCCGAAATGTGAAACGAAGTAATTTGTCAACATGTTTATGTAATATTCCAATTGGAAATAACATTGAAGAAAGCATTTAAAATGATTTAGTGTGTTGTCGCGTCAAGCAGTAATAATAAGAATGCCATAATGAATTACAACGTATGTTTCAAGATCTCAAACGTTTGTTTGAGATTTAACTTCCAAATGTATTCCAACTAGGGTAATCTTGCAGGGTATCAATCTATTCTGAGCACAGTGAAAAGATCGAAGTTCATTCGGTCTTCCAGAAAATAAATATACCAGTCAAGGGCAGAATCGAACTAGCTCTGTTTCTGACTCGAGAATGCCAATGCAGGCAACTCCTTTAACGAGATCGACCAAACAAGTCTATAGTCTACAGATCTCTCTTAATTAAATTATTAACATCCGTCAAAAACTTCGTCTTATCGTAACTTACTTTTTACTTTCACTTACTTTATATGAAATATATAGTAAAGGAAAGTATTGCGATCGTGAAAATTTTTGAATGAGTCCAAATAACCAAGTCCCGCAAAATGGTCTGTGTGTTAACTAACAGTCTAGCTAAAAAAAAAAAATTCTTACGAAAGTGAAATTGCATATTTAATGTTTTTATATGCTAGGGATGTTACAGTAACTTTTTCTTCAAAATCGACTGACCGGAAGTGGCACTTTATATCATGGGCTAAACACATTTTTTACAATTTTCTCGGAAACGGCTCCAACGATTTTGATAAAATTCATTATATCAGTGTAAAATTAAACAGTTTTTAAAAAAATGTAGTTTTTATTCTGATTGATGTTCTCTAACAGGGCCTAAATGGCTAATTTTGAATATTAGCTTCCTCTAAAGTACCTTTAATTTTTTTTATCTGAAACAATTTACTAGTTCACATTAATCTCTAATATAAAAGATAGTTAAATATAAAATAAGAAATAATTTGATAATTAATTAAAGGAGAAATAAAAAATCGTAATGTAGCTCGTCCGAAAGATTATAACACGCTTCGATACGTAACATGAGCTTAATATATTACGGACTCCGACAGTATTATATAAATATAAATATGCGATTTTCATAAATGCTATTGTTGGTATTATTTAATGTTTAATTGTATAGATTACATTGATATAAATATTAAAATTTGTGTATATAAGGGCACTTATACAAATAAAAATACCTAAAATGTAAATAATTATAGCGTCTATAATTTTTATTTTTACTTCTCCTTTTGTCTGAAAATACTAATTTCTGTTAAGAGGAGGGTGGTAAGTAAAAGTTGTGTGATGCGTGCACCGCACAAGATTTTTTATTTGCGAAAATACTTGGAAATAGGGCATTTTCAATCTGGATATCGGTAAACTTTATTTTATGAGGTGCTAAAAACTTATGAGCATCCATTTGCTTTCCAATTGAGTCGTGAGACAATTTTATCGCA
Source organism: Nezara viridula (assembly GCA_928085145.1). NCBI lineage: Eukaryota > Metazoa > Arthropoda > Insecta > Hemiptera > Pentatomidae > Nezara > Nezara viridula. The sequence goes on from OV725083.1 coordinate 74,492,231, forward strand.
AAATCAAGAAAATATGTGGTTACAAAAATATTGGGTGACCTTCATCCCCAACATGTCAAATAACGAGATGGTATAAACCACCGCTCCAGATTTTTTCTCTGTTTTGTGATTAAATTATCTTTCGGCTCAAGTAGAAAGCAAGTGGGTATTTATGAGTTTTTATTACCTCATTAATATTAATTAATTTAATGAGAAAACGCTAGATTTACGAGAATTTTCCAAGATAAAAAATTGTATGTTACGATTAGTCAAATTAGACGTGTTACCTTGCAAAAGATCGGGTAATTCAAATTTATTTTTTATATCATTGGGTATGTAGTGAATATGAAAAATCCGAGTTTCCGACCTTGTAAGTCTTGTAGATTCGCTACAGTGCTAAAAAAAACCATTGACATTTCGAAATTTTTTTGGTTTACGCTAATATCTGATTATATTCAATATTCAGTCTTAAACAACTTAACTATAAAACTTTCAAAATTTACCCATTTCAATTTCTTCACAATAGTGCTCTCTCACTTTTGAACGGAAAGATTCTGTAATTCTATCTAGTTTTTTTTGCGAATTTTCAAAGTTTACCTGTTTTGAAAGCTTGATAGTTCGCTTCCTGTTGTGTTTAGAAAAAAAATGTTACATAATTTTAAGCTGTTTAAGATCAAACATAACCATTTTTTATCTATTTCAATTTAAAAAGGAGTTATTTAGCGTAAACCAAAAAAAGGTCAATGCATATACACTGACAGGCAAAAACTTACACCCATTTGATTTTTCCATGTTTTCATCTAAAAATATTTCTGTAAAGTTGTATTTGTATATAATACTTAGTATTTATGGAATTCTAAGAAATGTGCTGCAAGAAACGGCACTGAACTAATGATACTGAATAAACATTTTGATTCCATAGAAAGTAAACATTGGAATCTAGAATCATTTCATTGAATTAAGGATTAAGGGTTATTGTCCTCTATATTAACATTCCTAATTGAAAACGAACAAAAAGATTACCTATTTATTCATTAAAAACAATAGACCAATCCAAAGCAGAAATATTTTTAGATGAAAACATGAAAAAATCAAGTGGGTGGAATTTTTTGCCTGTCAGTGTATTTAGCTACTTCAGTAGTATTTTTCAAGGGCACTCAGTGTTCTTATATATGGTATCATCAAGGTATAAATAGGCCCTTATATTTTCAACCATTCTTGATTATACTTCTGACGATGTTTCGAGATGATTGGCTCATTACCAAGTCATCTGGAAATAACAATTAAAATTAAACAAAGATAATTTACAAATATGGTTGCTCATTATCTAGACCTCTCAACTGTGAGGTTCCAAAAAGTAGTTAAATTGGTCATCCAGTATATATTCATCCATTGCTTTCTATATTCTATTCTATATGCATTACTTACTATGACTACTATATTCTCCTTTCCAATTTTAGCATTAAGATCACCAGCAAATATTTTATTATCGTATTTTGGACATGCAGAATGAAGGGCGTGTGCCCTGATAGCTCTGACTGAAGGCCAACTCTGGGTGTAATTATAGTAAATATGATTATCATGCAAATTCTTGGATTGATGTCCTTGAATCAATTGATGAGCTTCTTTTTGCCTCTGGGTATAAAACACTGCAGCTGTAATATTTAGTATAGTTTAGAAAATTAGGACATATTTATTTGGTAAAGAAATATAATTTCTTCGACTTTTTTGGCTTTCTTTTCTCTTACTTACTACAGATATTTCGAACCTAATTTTGTACAGATAAAATTCCAAATTTCTTAATTTACAAGCCATATTGGTTTTAAATTAAATTAGTAATAATGAGGGCATGGATGGTGAAAAAAAAATTTATTAACTCTTTGAGTAAATTGTTAAACAGCATTTGACAGTTTGAAGAACAATATCAAATCTCAATATTTCCAAACTTTTTGAATTATAAAATCATTAGGGGCAGTGACATTTTTTCCTTCCCCCACCACATGATAAGGTATATAGCATTAATGTTCTTGTAAATATAAAAAAACTACTAAATGATTTTAGATATGAGTCAGTAATTAATTAAGTAATAATCTTGTTTATTATCTAAATTCGTTCTTACATTTTTTACTTTCATTTACCTCTAAATTTAATATGTAGTAAGAGAAAGTATTGCGATCATAAAATAAATCGAATCTGAGTTTTCAGTGGAAATACACGTTTTATGGTATCCTGAGTCCAAAACCCACAAAATGGTATGTGTGTATGTGAACAGATTCGTTCCAAAACGAGAAGTAGTGCAAATCTATAATTGCGTATTTAAGATGTTACTCTTAATACATTTGAAATAATTGAAAGAATTATCATTAGCTTATTTCTTATAACATGGTGTGTTTTTTACTTTCATTTACGTATATATGTGATATATTGTAAGGATAAGTATTGCGATCGTGAAAATTTTTGAATCTGAGTTTTCAACGGAAGTACACGTTTTAGGGTACACTGAGTCCAAATATCCAAGTCCCGAAAAATGGTCTGTGTGTGTGTATGTTAGCAGTCTAGCTCAAAAACGAAAAGTCTTACGAAACTGATATTACGTATTTAAGATAGGTATGTGTCTTAGATGTGACATCAACGTTTTCCTTAAAATCGGCTAACCGTAAGTGCCACTTTATATCAACGCTGAAGTATTTAAAATTTACCTAATCAAGGCAATGATATTGTTTCAAAAAAATATTTCATTTTACTTGTGTGAAAAAAGGAGTAAAATATAAAATTAATTTATGGATGGATAAAGTATATGTTTATAACCTTAAATACATTTACTGTAGTTTAATAATTCTAGATGTGTTATTATATTTAAATATTTAGGTATCAACGTCCGTTTATTCCGAAATATTGTCATGTAACTTTTTAGAAAATTAAAACAGTGAATACTTTGATGAATCTTCCCCTTGTGATATTCTAACAGTATACACTACTATTTCATTGTAATGGTGTGAAAGAATAAATGAAATATAAAAATATTTCATAGATAGGTTTATAACCTTAAATATATTTACTGTAATGATGTAGAGATGGTTGACCGTTGATATGATATGAGAAGGAATTAGTCGAGGGTGCGGTCAAATAAATAAAAAAAATTAAAATATATAAATAATTTTAATTTTTGCCAACAATTAAATAACAATTAATTTTTGGCAAAAATTAAAATTATTTATATATTTTAATTTTTTTTATTTATTTGACCGCACCCTCGACTAATTCCTTCTCATATATTTACTGTAGTTTAATAACTCTAGATCCGATATTATATTTAAATATTTAGGTACCTATCGTCCGTTTATTCTGAAAAATCATCATGTAACCTTTTAAAAAATTGAATTAGTGAATAGTTTGTTGAAATTTTCTTTTGTGATATTCCAACAGTATCCATTTACAATTAGTGCGAAAACTTTTGACCTGTCTATGACAGACAATGCAAATCTCTTAATTCCATTTTAGTAAACTTTGCAATGGAAAATAACAGTTTAATAAGTAATACAGTCCATAATCGAGGGATCGTGTAATCCATAATCAACAGATCTTACAATCCATAATCAATCGGTGATATAATAAAAAGAACTTTCGTTATTTTTATGATATTTATGATTTGGTAGCTGTAATTTTTGAACTTTAGCTCAGTTAAAAATGCAATTCAAAAATTTTATAATAGGCCAAATGCCCAGAAAATAATTTCCATTAAAAATTAAGCGGTAAGTGAAAGTTTTGTGTTGCGCGCACCAGATTTATTAAATTAACTTTTAAATAAGAGGATTGGTTAGAATTTTTTTTTTTTTTTCTTACCCTCCATAAGGAAACCATACAATTTACTGTATATGTATACACAGAAGTATACATATACTCAGAGTATGCTTACCTTTTTTACCCGAAGGTATTTTAAGGTGTAATTTGGCTAAGTGTGCTGAAGGCACTTTATACACTTGTGGCCAGTGGCCTTAATTTTAATATTGAGCAGGGAGGGACAGCTCAGCAGGTTTATTTTATTTATTTACAAATATACAATACAATAATTGGTTAGAAACTGAAGCATCTTTACATATATAGCAATACTTAAACAAATAAAAATACCTACAATGAAATATAAATAAATATAACGGCCTTCTTTATCGGTGGAATTCTTTTCGGAATAAAAATATTCGTGACTATTAACTATTTATTGTAATGAAATAAATAACTAAAATATACAGTCGTAAAAGAAAATGGCTCTTGACAAAAAAAACAAAACAAATATAATATGTTAGTGGTTGTAAAACACATATTAATTAATTGTTTTAAATAATATTTTCCTAAATTTTACTTTCACTTTTCCTTTTTTGAAAATACCTATTTATGCTAAAAAAAATAGAATGTTAAGTGAAAGTTATGTGATGTGTGCACTGCTCCAGATTTTTTTAAAAACGTTTCGGGTCAATTGTCTCGGAACTAATTTATCACAACTCACGCCCACTCTCAAATAAAAAAAAAATCCGGTTGGCACTACCAGTCGTAATGAACGTACTGATAAAAATTATCCTAAAACATTGTCGTTATAGGATGAAAACAACCTAATGTCGGAGAGTCTAATACTTTCAACCAATAAATTATTTACCCAAATTTTAAATGAGTTACGTATCATTATTTCATTTCATAGAGAATTTGAAAAATTTTGGTCATATTTGGTTATCACTTTAAAAAAAATATATATTTTAAAAATGTTTTGCGATCTTTATAGTTGTTTTAAGAAGTTACTAAGCAGACCTATTATTATAGACATTATAAGCAGACATGTTAGCATACATAATCATCAACATAAAAATAGTAACATTGCGAGAAAAAAAAAATTATTGCTAAATATTTTGCTCTTAGAGTTTAGTTTTGTAACATTTGGCGTAATTTGTTAGTGATTTGCTGCAAATAAATGGCGAATTGATCGGCGTTGCCTAGAAACAAAAGGTTTAGATGACATTCCTAAGCAACAGACTGTCAATTGTTCGTTACTGTATTCTCTGTCTTCTCCTTCCTCTTCATTCAAAGAACTCCAGGATTGCGCCTTCCTATGTTCCTTGGTCTTTCCCTTGGCCTCTGCCCTTCCACCTCGGTATCGTATACGACTTTTGCCAACCTGTTTTCTATCATTCTTAATCGGGATTCGGGATGTGGTCTACCAGTATGTTAGTAGCTCCCTGATGTTCAGTCCATGGACGGTCTAATTCGGGGAAAGAAATATAGGTCCTCGTGCTCCTGCTGACTCCGAGCAGTCATAATCCATGGATCTAGACCGATTTGACACTGTCCTTGAAACCGAATGAGTCTTTGGGAAGGACACTGCCAGATTGGCCCCAAAGGGGTCGGCTATGGAGCTACGGATGGCCTGCCACTGTACCATGGACACCATGGTTCGTAGCAACGTGAGGTTGGGTGACCCCCCTCCCCTTAGGCTATCTGAGCTCCCACAAGCAACATACGTCTGTAAGGGGACCACATCTCGCGGCCAAAGATCTTCATGGTCTGTATTGCCAACCGAAAAAAAAATGTGTATATATAAAGTTTTATGTAAGGTATATATATAAAACTTTTCGGGCTAAAGCCCCCAAAATTAAATACTGGATCCGCTAGTGCTATAATTACAAATTGTATCAAACAATGGGAAGTATGTTTCTAAAAGAATAGATTATTAGAAAAAAAAATTCAGTGATTTCATTAGCGATTTAACCCTACTAATTTCCCTAAGTAAGACTTAAATTACCCAGATAGACTTAAACGAATTCGGCTTATAAAGGAGGGAGAGGGTAAAATAAATATAAACTTTAAAATTAATATTAGTTCTATTTAAGTTATGAAATAAATTAAGAAATAGCAGTCCAAAACCAACCAATTTCATTATCACATTTTTTATTCATTTATTTAACAATTTTATTACTATTATGAGGAAACATTTGTTTTCGAAAACATTTTAAAATCACCGAGAATCTTTCATCATATGATAATTTAGTCATGAAACTGTTTTAAAAAAATAATAATGATGGAGTTGACTAGTTTTGGGAATTCCATGCCTCAATTAATTTATTTTATTTATTTGTTTTCGGGGAATGCCCCATACAAATAGAGTTGGCTATTATCAATTAATGAACATGAATTACATTTTGACATGAATTTGAATTACATTTTTTGACTTCGTGTTCTGAAATTGTTTTTGTTGTTCATTGACGTATACTGTTATTATCTGTAATATTATTCGAGTGAAACCGTTTTGATAAGAAAAATTAGCTTCAATAGGACACCGGCATTCTGTCTCACTTAGTCGATAATAATTGCTATATTTAACATTTTTAATGTTCACTTTTCTTGTGTAGTTTTAAAATGTTCTGCCTGTAAAATATAATGAAATGGGAATCGATTATGATAATAATGAGACAAGTTAAAAATAGTTCTTTTTCAATACATGTTAATTGTACCGATGATTCATTGACGTCCTTTTTATAAAAAGCTCAACGAAACATCATTCAAATTGCGATCCACTTTCAAATCATTTTTTCTCCACTTCCTTACCTTTCAGATAGGTTTTGAAATTGATAATTAAAAAAATCAAAATCAAATTTGATCAAAATTTTTATCTGGATTTTTTAAAGATCATTTAACGATTTTTATTTGCTATCGTAAAAATCATAACCTGATCATTATTTTTTCAGAGCATTTTTACAATGAACAATAACAATAATTCTTGAGTAATATTTGTTTAAATCAGAAATATAATTTTTTTCTAATATCTATGATGTACACTGACAGGCGAAAACTTCCACCCACTTGATTTTTTCATGTTTTCATCTAAAAATATTTCTGCTTTGGATTGGTCTATTGTTTTTAATGAATAAATAGGTAATCTTTTTGTTTGTTTTCAATTAGGAATGTTAATATAGAGGACAATAACCCTTAATCCTTAATTCAATGAAATGATTCAAGATTCCAATGTTTACTTTCTATGGAATCAAAATGTTTATTCACTATCATTAGTTCAGTGCCGTTTCTTGCAGCACATTTCTTAGCCTCCGGCTTTTAATCTTTTCAATGTTAAGTTTAAAAATGCCTCTTAGTGCTGAGGGTGAGGCGAGTGGTGTGGCACTAATTGATGATGGACGTTCCATTAGATATGCAGCTAATGCCATCGGAGTTCCATATGAAACCTTAGGAGACGCCGTCAGGCGTTTTCGGGAAACTGGTTCTAACAATAGAAGGCCCGGTTTTGGACGGCCTAGTGTAACAGAACCACGGGATGACCGGTTTTTGACTTTGAGAATTTTACGAAACCGGCACCTTACCGTTGTTCAAGCGATTCATCAGCTCGAAGAAGTTCGAGGTGTGCAAATTTCTGAACGTACCGCTCGGAGAAGATTAAATGAGTATGGATTAATGGATTTTCGTCCAGTAAGAGGACCAGAGTTGACCAGAACTCACAGAGTAACACGGCTGGCTTTTGCTCAAGAACACAGCCATTGGACTATGGACGAATGGAGTGCTGTACTTTTTACTGATGAGTCAAGATTCTCTCTTCGATTTCCAGACGGGCGTGAAAAGGTGTGGAGAAGAAAAAACGAAAGATATGAAGCCTGTAATTTTTCCCAGAGCCAACCTTTCCAACGTGGTTCCTCAATGGTGTGGGCTGGGATTTCAATGGAGCACCGCACAGAATTGGTTGTTGTTCGTCGAGGGTCTTTGACGGCCATTCGCTAGTAGATGAGATTTTGGAACCTCATGTGTTGCGTATCCTCAACGAAATCGGCGATCGTTCTAGTCTAATGCACGATAATGCACGCCCACATGTCGCCCGCATAGTGCAGACATTCCTTCAACAGAACAATGTTGAGGTTTTAGCCTGGCCAGCACGTTCTCCAGATTTGAACCCCATTGAGCATTTATGGGATAACCTCGGAAGACGAATAACAGTGCGTGCAACACTTCCTGATATTCTGCAGGACCTTGAAAGAGCTCTTCGGGAGGAATGGGCTATCCTCCAGCAAAGGAACATTTCCCGACTGGTGGAAAGTATGCCGAGGCGTTTTCAAGAAGTAGTGAAGGCAAGAGGAGGAAACACGCGCTACTAAACGATGATGTAATTAATTTCTTTTAGAATAATAATTCTTCGTTTGTCAATTTTTTTTCTCTAATCTTTCTTACCCAGTCACATTTTGATTATTAAAGGTAAAAAAGATTATAAAATTCCATAAATACTAAGTATTATCTACAAATACCATTATACTTTGAGTAGATACATGTATTTCGATATTTATGTACGGATATGCCCCTCCCACATATAGGCAGTAGTACATTCTAGCTTAATTTTGTTTTTATTAATGACAATAAATAATGGTTACGGTTATGATTAGGAATAAAATGTTATTATTTTTAGTTGGTACTTGCTTACTTTTGGTAGCTGAAGTATGTGCGTTATAATTTAAAAAGTGAACATGTTGTCATTGATTATGTATGTGGTACAGACAACTCATAGAAACCCAATTATTTATTTTTTGGGGAGCAGAAAGGGGGTAGAGCTGAAAAACTGAGCAACTTTTTTTGAAATCCCGAAGGTCATACCTTAAAAATTGTCAGTGCATAATTTTCTAAGGAAATTTTGGAAGATATGCTGTTATGACAGCCCAAAGTAATAATGGATATTTTTCTGCAAATTCTTAGCCAGTTTGTTGGATATTTATTATAGAAACCAGAAAAAGTGACAAAATTGAGAAATGTTCAGTTACATAAGAAAATGTTTTATTTTTTTCGGAAAAACCCATATTTTTCACGGAAAACCCTCTAAAATATCTCAATAGTGGTTTGAGATAACAAGGTGCGGTTGGTGGCACTAAAATACACTTTGCTCGAATTAATCATTTATTTTAATATGTATAAATTGTTTTATATGTTGCTCGACTCATCTTTTTTGTTTTTTTTTTTGTTTTTTTTTAACAATTATCAGAGATGTGTGACCTCGGAAACTAAGGATTTTTTTTGGGATGGAGGAGGGGTCGAAGGTTCGACATGGTTGGATTTGAATACAAACGATTGATAAATATGTGATATTTTAATTGAATACTTAATGATTGTATATCATTTACACTTAAACATGACTCTTGTCCTCCAGTGTTCTTTAATAATATCGCTCTACCACCTTCAAAAACTGTACGATATTTGGGCCTCTACTTGGACAAACGACTGACATGGACATAACACATAAAACAAAAAAGAAAAGAACTTAATCAGCGATACGGACTTCTTTCTAGGCTACTTGACAGAGGTTCTAAATTATCTGTGACTAATAAACTAACTATTTACAAAGTCCTCATTAAACCACTTTGGAGATATGGAATCGAACTATGGGGAACAGAAAAGAAATCAAATATAAAAATCATTCAGTCATTCCAGTCAAAAGTCCTTCGGATAATCGTAGACGCACCCTTTTATGTTTCAAACCTCACGTTACACACTGACCTTAACACTCCTTTCATCACGGCAACTGCCACTGACCGCTTTAATAATTTTCATGACAGACTGATTCTAAATTGCAATCCACTTACTCATGCTCTATCTACTGCCACAAATCCATATAATCCGCCCAGAAGACTGCTGAGGCGCTGGCCAAGAGACTTATTGCATTGAGCTACTTGCTGTATGTATGTGTTATTTTACTACTGTTCTTTTTTTTTTTTTTTTTTTTTTTCTTTCTGTTTAGTTATTACTATTATTTTTTTTCTTATGCTATCATTTCTTGTCCTTGATATCATATTTGCTGAATACCAATGTAGATGGCAAATTTATTGTGAGCCAGAAATATGCATATCTAATAAATAAAATAAATATTATTGAGTAAGGAAATGGTCCGGGGAGACAGTCATAAAAAGACCGAAATAGTAAAAAATAAAAATATGTTCGAGGTATATAAGTAAGAATTTTTTTTACAGTATTTATTCTCCCAAAATCATTCCAGTCAACTACATCATAACGTTTCGGGATCCACTTTTATATCCCATCTTCAGACAGTATCCCAAATCATCTTATTCTCCATAAGACTTGTCATATTATATTATTTTTTTATCATTGTCCTATTCCTTGAAATCATATTTTAGTCTCCTCTAGGGAGAACCTAGTCAGATACTGTATTTGATTAGTACCCAGTATTTGTTGTTGTCTAGTACTCGGACTATTTCCTTACTCAGTGATATTTAATGTATTTATAGTTAACAATTTATAAAAGAAGAACTCTTCTGACTTGTGTACTCGATGTTAAGAGGCGTTGGCAATGACAGATGCTATTTGAATGACGCAAACAGTTGCGTCATCTTGCAATCTTACGCCTTTTACCTTGATCCCTTGTCGGTATTATCTCATGAACTATAGTATTTTCTCACTGACGTTCTTGGTAAGTTGTCGCTGATGACTGTTTTTTTTCTGGTTCCAGATAAATTAGTCCCATAAAGATATCAAAAGTTTAAGAATTAGAAAATTTAACTTAATTTAAAATCCCAAACTACGTTTCTCTAAAATATCAGTAAATGGTTAATCTACTTAAAAAACGGAGAAATTGGGGAAAGAAGGCGAAGGAAGCCCCACATTAACATTTTTGAATTGGATCTTTATTTCTTTGTAAAAAATAAATAAATATTTTTCTGAAGTCATACCTAAACTTTTTTTTTATTGTTGTAGTGGTAATTTTCTCTTTGTGGATTTATTTAATTAATCGTATCAATACACTTTAACTTTTTTTAAAACTTATTGTTTTTTTATTTATTTACTATTGCAGTTTCAGCTGGGAATCAGAAACAATAAATATATTGATATCTACAGCTGTATTATAAATAAAAATACATTCAGTAAGTGTGAACACTAGAATATAATAACATGAAACCACTCGTTCAGAAACTACCCACTGGTAACTTTGTAAAAATGTATTTACAAAAAGAGATCTCGAGGCCATCTCCTTTTCAGACGTCTCTGATGGTTTTAAACTTAAATATTAAGAGATATTACAATCTGTCACAATTTAGGACATTTATAATAGTATTAAGAGAGCACATTCACATTCTATTACACTTTAACTAAATACAATTTATTAACTAGCTTATCATTGAATTTAGATATATAAAAAAATATATATCTAATGTTTATACAGTGAAATCCTCTAATATTCATATCAAATTGGAGTTGTATTTATCAGAAATAATAAATATATCGATAGAAATAGATAAACATGAAACAATACATTTCAATTTTGAATCAAAATTTTTTTAAAATTTTTTTATTATTGTTTTATTTATTATATTTTTTTAGAAAGTCTAAAATCATAATCCACAATCAGGGCAGAAAAAGATAAGATTATATAGTGGTGATCGCTCATCAACTTCAGTTTATTAATAGTTACAACAGTATATGTTGGAGTGGTTGACTATCTATATTTGACTGATATTTTTTGACTCTTGTTATGACACACTTGCAGATTCAAGGGGGCAGATTTCGAGGAGAAAACCCTCCCCCCCTCCAAAAAAAATTAATTTTTCTTTCTATTAGTGATATGAGCCAAACACTTTAAAAAATGCAATATGTTATCTGTTTGAGTTATAGTGTAAGTACTTAAGTAAATAAGTACTATTACTTACTCCCTGGTTCTACAGAGTTTATGACCCTTGGGCTTTTGGATTATATTCTTCTATCTCTTTTGATCCTTGGTAGTGTTCCTCCAATTCATAAGACCCAACTCTGCAGCATCTGTTACTACCTCATCCTTCCAGCGAATCCTCGCTCTGCCTCTTTTCTTCAACGATTGGCATGTCCAGCAACTTCTTCTGCAACCTCTCCTCGTTCGTTCTAGCAACATGACCTGCATATCACAGCAAACCTGCTTTTATATTATCAAATATATCATGATTTTCAGTATGGTTGCGATTCCAGAATTACTCGTGATCTTGCATTACATCAATCTTTAAAACGCCGTATATCTCTCTCACAATTCATCTTTTAGTTTTTGACAATATGTCGATGTAAGGCACCAGCTGACAATTCATACTGATCGAGAAGTCTAAGTAAGTGAAGTTATACACACTTTAAAAGGTATAATTGAACAGGAAGATGCTTCTATTCACTTTGATTATTTGCGATTTTTTATTATTACCAAATGTTCGGTTTGTATCTTGATTTAGGGTGAGCCTTTTACCTCTTTTTAAAATAATTTCAAATGCTTCTTTTAGTGCTGCCTCACTTCTGGCTGACTGATAACCACATCATCTGCGTACGCGCATATTTGCTAGATTTCATTGGCTTGAGTTCCAGCTTTAATTGCACGCTAGTACTTCAACTACTAAATGTCAAGAAAAAATATAATAGTTTGATCCCTAAAATCATTATTGTTCATGTGATAACCGTTATTAAAAATAGTTTTTCCCCAAATTAAATCCTGAATCTGGCACTGATTTGATATGGAGCACCATATCAAATCAGTGGCAGATTCAGGATTTAATTTGGGGAAAAACTATTTTTAATAACGGTTATCACATGAACAATAACCTTAGGTAGCAACCTTAGTTAGCATTTATGTGATCTTATCTGTCTTCCAAGGCTTTGATTGGAATCTTACAGTAGTATCCTAATTTTCTCTTTCTCTCTTCTGTTTCTCTTAATTATGATTATAATAAATAACTATAATAAATGTAATGCAGCATTATTTGGACTATTCCTAATTTAAAACTGAGAAAATATTCTTAAAGAAAAAATAATTAAGAACGATATGACCCCTTGTGTAGGAGGGCTTTATCTAACTTCCCGTTTGATTTCGTGACACGATTCGTCAATCCAATGCCTTAAAAATTAATTTAACGCTAAAATGACCTCTAGCTGCATCGGAAACTAGGATTAATAAAATGTGGTCTTAGTTTTCTTTATGTAAATATAGTAGTGTTTTACATTATATTTAAAAATATTTATTGGGCTACGATTTAATATTCGAAGAAATTTACTTGAAATAATTTTTGGTTCCTTAAGGTGCATTTAAACATTTAAATTTTTTTCTCCTATTATAGTGTTGTTTTTTTTCTGATTCTTGATGTTTTCCATCTGCTGTCGGTAACAAAATAAATTTAAAAAATAGTTGGTCTTTGCCCTACTGTCGGGATTAGTTAAATTTGATAATTGTTTTTCCATAGTTTGTGAAATATCTAAACGCACCTTTATATTCACTATTACCTATATCTCAAGAATTCGGTTTAAAATAAATTATTTTTAAAGAATATCTTTATTAGTTGATGACATCGATTGCTCGATTAAAAGGTCTGTAAGATTATCTTAGATCCTTCCTCTTGGTTTCCGTATTTATCCTGTTTTTATGTTTCATGGTAAAAAAATTATGTATATAAAAATTTATATATATGAAATATTGGCACAAATGAAATATCAGCAGAAGTGAATAGACGGATTATGGCAGGTAACCGGGCTTATTACGCAAACATAAAACTCTTCCGCTCATCGCTATTGTCACGAACGACAAAAATACGCTTGTATAAAACATTTGTAAGTTCAGTAATGACGACATACTCTGCGGAAACTTGGACCCTTTGCGCCCCTACAATAAATACGTTAGAGGTTTTCACGAGGAAAATTCTCCGTAAAATTGATGGACCTGTATTGAAAGAGGGTGAATGGAGAATTCGGAAGAACAGCGAACTATATGAGCTTTATGGATTTTGTGGCATTGTCCGCTTCATACGAGCAAGGAGAATTGAATGGTTGGGTCACGTAACACGGATGAATGAAGTGAGAATGCAAAAAAGAATTCTGCTTGGAAAGATGTACGGCACCAGAAGAAGAGGACGACCTCGGAGACGTTAGATTCAGGATGTGGAAAGGGACCTGCAAAATCTTGGTATAAGGAATTGGAGGAGGAGAGCATTGGGTAGAGAGGACTGGTTCAATGTGGTCAGAGAAGCCAAGGCTCACCTCGGGCTGTAGAGGTATGTAGTAAGCAAGTATATATGTATATATACAATTATATAAATTCTCATTCGATTTTGAGATAGCGGTAACGTTTCGATTCATTTTAATAATATATCAGTTCTTTGATACTTAGGTTTACCACTGTATTAACAGAATCGTATGTTTTAAAAATACTGCCAATATAAAGATTGCAGGTGAACTTGTATTTAAACTCTTCATTGTTTTCGTTACATATTCATCTGATAATATATGTAATCATGGAATCTTATAACGAAGAAATACGAACGACTTACAATAAATTGCTGGTATATTTATAGAAAGCTCCACTGACAACCTAATAATGAATTTGAATAATGAAGAAATCCGACGATTTTGTGATTATTTTTTACCATTGTGAATATACTAGTTATAAAAGATTATGGGATACAAGCACCAGTGGCTGATAGTGCTCTAATACCTGACATCCTCCTAAAAAAATAGGAATAATAAGATTTCTGGACCTCCTAGACCACTATTTTATTAATGTGAGACTTCTATATTTTCTCTTTGTATATTTATCTGCTTTGCTTCATTCAACTGAAACGGAAATAATAGGTGGAATGGCGTCATACGTATGTTTGACTTTTTCTGTTTAACTAACTTCCTTTATCCCAATTTTAAATCAAATAAAATTTAGTTTTATTTTTCATATAGTGTCTTTTGATTATGTTTAATATAAAAATTGAAATTTCAATAGGTGCCAACTACTGGAGTGTTATATTGGGCCTTTTGCTTGTAGTTGATGGGCATGTACTAGCATAAATATAAAGATATTTACTTAATACTACGAGTCTTAAAAATAGGACTATCCATTACTCTGCCATAAAAAAAATAGCTTATGGTGTGGATTAAATAAAGACAGAAATAGATTTCCTGTTACCAAAAACAGGAGGGGTTTATCATTTACTATAGTCAACACAGATTTTTGTCACTTAAAACCCTTTGCTTGTAAGGGCCTCATATTATATTATAGTTTCAATATGTTAAACAAATATTTCTCTTTGAACTTTTGTAGTTATGTTCTTGAAGATAATACCTCTTTGTTAGAGAGGTTATAGAAACACGTTTGTTTTCTTGATAGGTTATCATTATCGGCTAAGTTTGAATGTTGTCATTTTGATCATTAATTTATTTTATTTTGTTTACAAATTAAGATGTCTCTGCAGTTAACTAGACTTGTCTCGAGAACGAAGAACATAGTTTCTTTTCCTTACTCTCAGAAGATTTTTAGGAGACTCGATTCCACAAAGGCAACTACGGATGAAAATGAACAAAAAAATTTAGGTGGTTTTGCCAAAGCTTTCATCAAACACGCTCATGTTAACGATCCCGAAGTTGATGCACCATTTGCTACTCTTTTAAGGAATTCAAAGTTTATTGATGTGAGTTAAGAAGATATGTTCATCTTATTTACTGTTTTCTACTTAACTCAGACTTAATTTTATATTTATTCTGAATTTGCAATTAGTCTTCCTTTAAGTATTTGCTAGATTAATTGGAAACAATGAGTGAAATCTAAGCATTTAATTTATGAGTGGCTCCTAACAATTAATATGTTTTGAGAGTATTTTAGTTCTTTCACCTACTACACTTTTATTTTAAAAATAAAACATTAATATTTGATTATCTAATTAAACCTTCCTTAGAATCTTTTGAGTAAAATTCTGCCTTGAAATGCTTGACTACTGATCTTTACCTAATGCTGTTCAACTTAACTCTGATGAACGGGATTAAATTAATGTAAAGGAACGAATCACAAAATCTATAGGTACAGATGATATGAGCTGTCTTTGAAAGCAATCAAGATGACATTAAGACTTGATATTGCCCTGGTGTGAGAAGCTGATCAAATTGGCTTACTGATGAATGAAACAAAATAAATTATGCAAAATTAAGTCGAAAAACTCACCCCAATCATAGGATAGAAAATCTTGCCCGAGAGTATGCAGATTAAAAAATCTAGGCTCCATTATTAACTACAATAAAATATGATCAATATTTGAAAGACATTATTGGTTAACAATCTAAAACAGAGCTTTGAAATCCTGGAACAATCTAGAAATCTCAAATTAAGAGTGTTTAATTCTACGATGCCGGTACTGACATACCATTGTTAGATGTGGGCACTAACCATCTCTAGAAGAAAGATTTGAGATGAAGGTCCTCCACGCAATAACCAGAGCTATCATAAATGTGAGTAATTAGGAGGACAAGCAAAGAACAGCTTACAGAAACTATTCAATCAATATCTGATGGTATGAAGACAAGGAGCTTAAAATAGATGGGACATTTAGCTCGAAGCAATATGTCAGGAAGTCTCTTGAAACAATAAATGCTTTAATATTTGGTGAAAGATCTTGTGGGAGGCCAAAAAAACAAATGGATAGATTGAATCAACACAGATGCAATAGAGATGCATGCAGAAAATATGGAAGTGATAGCCTAAGGTAGGTAGAGGAGGTTCCATAGATCTACAATGTCTGGAAAGCTAGCAGAAAAAAAAATTATATATTTAAATTAATTATTAGATAAATATAATCAACGGTGATTGTAAAGATCTACACTTATACCATTAGCTCAAGATAGGAAGAGTTGGAAGAGGCTGAAAGCCAACTTAAAAAAAATTAAATATATATATATGCACACATACACAATTGTGAAAAACAAAAATTCTTGTAGCAGAGACGAAAAAGCAAGAAGGTAAGAAATGGACAGAGGAGATTAAGAGGGAGATGGGAGAAAAAAATGAAAAGAATATGGGTATAAAAGAAACCCTGAAATGCTATACCCATGGTCCATAATGGGCTTGTATCATGATAAATATAATTTTGTATCAGTTGATTTAGTCTGATTTGTTTTTGTTGATTCATTATCCCATGTGAAATTTGATAAAATGATCTAATTCCATCTGTGATTCAGACGTGTCATTACCCTAGTGTTACTGGGATTGTATACGATCGCAGAGAAGTTACTCAATGGTACATTTTTAATTTAATTAACATTTGTCTTTTATATGTAATTTATATTTCACATAATCTGGCAAATACCGCAGTGAACTTGTATGATATATTTATCTTAATGATTTCTGACTCTAAATATTGCAGCTTGGAGATCCCGAAGGTAGAATTGTTACGGGGACAGTATTTCATGTGGTAGATGATGATCTTTATGTCGACTTTGGTTGGAAGTTTCACTGTGTCTGCAAGAGGCCTTTAAAAAATGGAAGGTGGGTTTCATTTTTTAAATTTTTCTTTGTTAGTGTCAAAGATCATGTCAAGTCTCTAAATAAACAATATCATAGCAAATTTTTAATTTTTTGAACATCTGGGGTATTGAATTTAAAATATTTTTAACTCAAATAAAATATAAAGCAATTGCTTTATCTTTATTGGGGGTGCATTATATTTATATATTAGCATTACATCTAGTATGATTGTTTCTCAAAAAAATAATTAAAAAGTTGCATATTAAATAAAGTTTCTTTTAAATCTTTTGTATTTTCAGTGATTATGTATTAGGCTCTAAGGTCAGGTTACGAGTTAAAGATTTGGAATTGTCCACTAAATTTCTTGGTTCTGAGAAAGATTTAACAATACTTGAAGCAGACGCGCAGCTTTTGGGACTGGTATATTCCCCAGCTAAATCGACTTGAAGTTGTATATTTCAATTGTTTATAAGGTATTTTACTGTGTGTAATTTTTTAGTATTGTTAATAGCTTTTAATGTTAATGAAATGAACTTGTATAAATGTATTATACTTATGAAGTATTGTATACAGATTCAATCTCCTGACTAGTCTGATTGTCTAAATATGTTGTACAGTTAAAATTTTAAATATATTTGTAATAAATACATCATGAGATTTTGTGTTTGTATTATTTCTTCCAGTTAATTCTTATATTAAAAAAAAAAATGCTAAAATATTTATCCTTAATATTTTGAAAAAAATTTACTTTCAGAATTGTATTTTGTTTGTTACATCAAGATTGATTTAACATTTTACTTTCATTTACCGCTGTATGGAGTAATTATTAAGAGAAAGTATTTGGAGTGTAAAAAGTTGGAAAAGTATCATGAAAAATTTTCAATGTGAGTTTTAATACAAATACATGATTTAATGTCCTTTAACTCCAAAACACCAAGTCTCGCAAAAAGGTCTTGGTGTGTGTATGTGAGCGGCATAGGTAAAAAACAAAAAGAGTTATAACGCTAAAATTAGAAATTTAAGTTAGTTGATATTACAGCTAATTTTTTATCAAAATCAACTTAGTGAAAATTTTGCTTTATATGATCAATTTTTTTATATATATATTTTTTTTTAAACAGCTCTAGCTGTAATAATAATTAATAATAATGTAAAGTATTTTGTTAAGGTTTAATAAATTTAAAAAAATATTAATTTCTACTACACTTAGGGTGGTAAGTGGAAGTTGTGATACATCGTACCAAAGTGTTTAATTTTCTGGAAATTTGACTGAATTGAGGTATGCCAAGTTACTTTTACAGTGGCGGTATAAAAGAAAGGAAAAAAAAAAAAGAAATGATAAATTTAATTATTATTTTCTATTTAAATAATAATAAATTTGAATTATTTCTATTTAAAGTAAGGTCAATAATTTTGTTATATTTAAAGGTACATTATGAAAACATTATATGCTTTATTGTTTGAATTAATAGAAATAGTTTATTTCCATTTTCACTGTTGTTATTTTAAGTTAACTAAAATTCCTTTTATTAATCCATACAATGAAAACATATAAATTACATTTTGTAAATTATAATACTTATAATTAAAGTAAAAATTGACCATACACAATGTATGAAACAATATTCATCGAAATAAGTCTTTTAAATAAATTAAATAATATAATTTCCTCTAATATAAATATTTTTTTTTACAAAAAATAGGTTATTTTCCCATAAGAAGGAAAGCAAACTTTTATTAATAATTTAAGTATAATGGAATATTTCATTTTATTCCTTAATCAAAATAATATTTATAATCAGATTCCTTACTATACTAGTTTTTCTTTGATTTTTCATAACATTGATAAACTAAATTCTACTGTCGTTTGACTGAATGTTAAACTTAAAAATAATCACAAATTATTCTTTTATTTTTATAATGATTTTAAATAATGGACTAGCAAACATTTGACAAAACGACATAGAGATACATAAGTTATCAGCGACGCAGAATCACTTTCAACATTGGTTTGAAAATGTTCTCTCGAAGCTTTATTATTTTCATCAGAAGTTTAGGTACATTTTTATTAAGTACAAGGTTGCTGTTCGTATTTCAAGCACATTCCGAGGTTGTCATCGGGGCTTTCTTCCAGGCCTTCTCCAAACTGGATCCTGATGTTAAATGGTTTCACGCTACCTAGAAGTTAGGAGGATATATTTTAGTAAAATTTTGAAAATAATTTATATGCATATCTTTTTTTAGTGAATATTTAATAATTAATAATTTTTATTAAAAGTTAGATTATTTTCAAAAGTACACATATAATTTAATGGCTCTCAACAATAAATTTACAATGCCTATAATGACAAGGACTTCTTAATTATACTAAAAATTGTAAAGTTAGTTTTCCCTCAAAAACAGCTACTGATACATGCATAAATAAGAATATGCGAAGGAGTAGGTCGGGGGGTGCGTTCATATAAATATAAATTTAAAAAAAAAATATTTTTTAAAATTTAGTATTTTTTTGGCCGCTCCCCCGACTAACTCCTTCTCGTATTATATCATGGTCAACCATCTCTACATCATTATAAACAAGAATAGATAGGATTTATTTGCTTGAACTCTGGAACTATTTAATCAAAATTGTTCCTTGGGGCAAAAAAAATATATTTCATTTTTTAAAATAACAGGTCTACGTTTTTCTTGCAGCATATTAAATTGAAAACTAAAAAAGTGAGAAGCTTAAAATTTAGCTGAAGCATGTAGTTCATGTAAATAAAAAATGTGTATTAAATATTAGATTTGGTGGACCCATTCCAACATAACTACTTTAAAACCT
This sequence comes from Nezara viridula, assembly GCA_928085145.1. NCBI lineage: Eukaryota > Metazoa > Arthropoda > Insecta > Hemiptera > Pentatomidae > Nezara > Nezara viridula. Next base: position 74,512,288 of record OV725083.1, read on the forward strand.
ATCTCTTGCTGAATTTAAATTTGAATTGTATGAAAAAAGAATGATTTTGCAAAAATAATATAAGTTTTAAAATTTGATTTTTTAATGCTAAACAGTTTTTATTGATCGGTGGCATTAGGACAGATTTGAAACAAAACCTATACGCAAGACAAAAGAAAACAATATGCCATCATATTCTTGACCACTCAATTAACTGTCGTTTGTTTTAATAAAAATTTGAATATTTCTTTTTTAAAAATAAAACATATAATTTTAAAAGAACTATTTATATTGAACTTCGTGAACAGTATGAGATTAGATTATTCGACTTACTCTCTATGCGACATTGTCCTTGTTGATCAGAGCAGAATGTATTCCCACAGTGAAGGAGGTCGCACAAACCACCACTCCCTGATGCCTGTTGGTCAGTTTGTTCAATATCAATATTTATATTTAAATTTAGTATACGATAGTACTATATGAAGTGTCGATCTTTTCAGATAAACATAATAAAATATGAACGGATTTAATCTAAATTTAGAGTCATGATGTTTTCTATCACATTTATATCATTCACATAAATATATATATATTTATTTCACTGCTAACTGCACAAAAGTCAAGATTGTTTTGGCATTTAACTTACAGAAATAAAGTCCTCTGTGTCACATGCCATAACTACTCTGTCATTGCATTGACGATTGTTTCCATTTGCCATATCCATTGCTCCATCACCAGAACCCATGTCATCTAGAAAAATAAGAAAATTTATCATAAAGAATTTTTTTATTTTAACAATATGAATCAGACTTGTTGACGATCAGAATAAATTATTATTGACAATAAGAATCGTATGAATATATGAACATAAAAGTAAAGATATAATTATTCCTGGCAAAGAAGCAAACAAAGTATGATCTAGTTTATAGTATTATAAAATATTATAAGTATTATAAAAAAATCCCATATTATTAAGCAATACATATAAATGAAATGGTTGTTGTAATCAGTCATGTTGATCTAGTTATAACCATTGCCAGACATTTTTTATTGTTAGCCCCTTTCCTTCCCCTCTAAAAAAAAATTGTATTTTAAAATTAATTTCTTTAGGTTTTTTTTTTATTACTTCATATCTGAATTGTATTTCATTGAATGTGTCTTTAGGTCGGTTGATTTAGTAAAAGACTAAAGTTTCTCAAATAGTGGTGGGCGCCCATCAAGGTATTTTAATTGTTCCTGTATATTTTAACAATTGTTATTGCTAGTAATCTAACTAAGCATTAAATATTTAAAAAACAAATATAATACTAGAGAATTCAATTATTTTTATTATTTTGTGAAACTTTAAAAACAATTTTAATTTAAATTATGATTAATATTTTCTGTACAGACATATGCAGCAATAAACAAACCAATACATACATAATATTTTTTAACTGTATTTAATACATACCCAAATTAAATCTTAGACATATAATAGAGATGACCAATATGGTAAGTTCTAGTTAATATTCTATTGTTGTATTCTATTGCCTTACTTTCTTCAGTTGTTCTAACTTTAGGTTATACTTTCTGCTCAGCTACTGGGTCATGTTGAAACTAGTTCTTTATTTTAAGACAAGAATACAAAAGATCTTTCTTTATAAACTATTTTGTATCAAGCTGCTATTATATAAAGTTAACAAAAGCATTTTTGCTAAAGAATATCATAGAAAATTTATGTAACAAACTAAAGTTTTACTATAAAATTATTGGTTTTTTTTTAATTTATAGTTACACTTATTTTTATCTAGTAACCATAATACATATTCTTTACATCTAATATTGATTGTTATAAGTTTATTTTTTGAGTTATTCTTTATTTATTTTGTATTTATGAAAAAAAATATATATACAAATTACCACATTCTGTTGTGAAAAGAATATAATAAAAACATAGAAGACTATAATCTATGTTATAGATTATAAAAGAGACTTCTCTGAATTCTCTTTTTTTTTTTGTGAATAATTATTATTATTCAATAAAACATTTTCCCTTGTTCTTTATTTTTCACTTTTTCCTTATTCAATATTTTTAATTTTATAATGAATAAGTTGAAAGTTTCCGTGTGTAGTTATTTTCTTCAGGACTAAATTAATATTATATAACTTAAAAACTATTCTCAAAGTTCTCAAAGATTAAGTGGCAGCAGAGGTCTTAAACTAGGATCTACAAAAAGCCTAGCTTTCCATCCTTTATCAACTTTTCATTTTTATTCAAAATTATATAATTATCTATAAACTTTTTTAAATAAATAAATTCTTCAAAATTTTTTTAGATCCTATTGTGATGGGATACAAAAAAAAAAAAAAAAAAAAAAAAGAATGTTCAAACGGGACATATCAGACTAAATTTAAGAACCCCTGGTCTATAGTTTTATCAAGTGATTGAGGGTTTTATTAACTGATGTGTCATAGCATGAATAAAATATTTAAAATATCACCTCCTCCTCCAATTGGTGGTCCAATCTTAAAAGAATTTTCATCACAGGGTTCGTAAACGATGGAACACATTTCTGAAATAATAATTGTTATTTAAGATTACGTTTTTGAATTTATTCCTAATAATATTAGGGAAATGTGTTTTCATTGCTTACTCTCTTCCTGCCTGATGCAGACAGTGTAATCTTGATTTGCAAGATGACGACCGTTAATAGCGTAGTTCATCGTCTGGACTACACCTGGAAACAATCTAAACTCATTGTAATAAAGGGATTGATGTTGTAATTAGGTTTTATTGTATAATTATTATTGTATGAGAAGAAATTCCAACCTCTCACTCCCTGGAGGTACTGCCTGCAACCAGCTGGAGCTCTTCTGTTGAACTCGATCTGTGTGATCTTGAAAGGCAAAAGAATATGTAATTATCAGCTGTAAGGACTTCGTCTGTTATAATCTTCTCGAAAATATTACTACTTCTTACCTTTATTTCCCATATCCTGTTCACTTCTGGTTGAGTTAGATTCATTGTGATGGTTATCGGATCTTTGATGTTCTCGACGTCGAAGTACACTGGAAATGCATTATGAATAAGTGGTAATATCTTTACAAAATTATGAATAAAAATAAAGTGTTTCTTCTGAAACAACTCACAGTGTTGCCCGCTGTTTTGTCCACACAGCCTGATATCCCTGGAACTGCCTCCACTTACTGTAAAAACGTCGGTTTCACAAACTCCAGTTCTCCTGTTTGGTTGTCCCTGTAAATTAATTAAAAATATTTATTAATAAAAATTATTTTTTAATTAGTTAAGAAGCTTGAAAAAAGAGATATACAGTGAAATTTCCTCTAACGGATACTTCTCATAAAAGGACTATTTTATTATCATCATTCAAAACTTGATCATTTCCTTCACTGTTGTTAAAAAGTGCACCTAGGTATTGTTAGCTGACAGATAGATGGAACCAAATTAGTTCAAACTGCTTGTTCTCTCAAATCTGCATATTCTCTTTAAGAAATACCTATTCCTACTTTAAAATTTTAAAACCTTTAATATTTGAAAGATATTAATAACATTTCTTATAAAAAAGGAAGAAAAAAAGGGCATTTTTGTTCTAATAATTTATTGGAGTTATATTGTTGAAAACACTAGTAGTACTTAGAGGTAATACAATTTTACATTACATATATATTTTTTTTAAAAACCTCAAGGTAATTAATATGGAAATAAAGATCTTATTAAACAAATAATTTTTTTTCTCTAAAAGTTGATAATCCGTAGTAGTCCAATAAGGGACCGGAAAAAAAAATCTTGAACAATCTATGATTTTATAAAAAAAAAAGAGAACAGCAAAATTTATTCGTTGGAAATCCCAAATAACATAGACATTAATTAACAAAGACATATTTTGCTTATTTTGGAGAAAATTTATGTCTTATTTATCATAAAGAATTTGGTGACTTTAAAAATTAAGTAGTTTTGATCTTATCGTTTCTTATTCATCTAGCTGGCCCATAAGAATAATTTGCAAAGAATATTGATCAGTTAAATAAATAAATAATTCAACGTATCATAAGACGAAGTGATCATTTCCTATTTTTTTCGATAATTATGATCGACCAAGGAAAAAAAAATTATAAAACTTCCTTTTTGTTTTAAATCAAAATGCATACGAATTACAATAGCCTGTATCTTAGTTAATAATAGCCTGAATATATATATATATATATATATATATATTTTTTTTTTAATTTAATAATCTTTCAAATAATCATGGATATCGTCATCACAATTTTTGTGACTTTCAAAAAAAAAAAAATCCAAAGGTGGAGGCTAGGTATAAATTTAAAATAAAAAATTCTGTTTCTCCTTCACAAATTATTTGAACCCACTTCTGTCGTAGAAATTTTTTTGAAATTTACCTATTTCTAATCGATTTCGATGATTTTTTGTCTTGTATGGTATTTATCATCATTGATCATGGGTAAAAAATGTATTCTTTTTAAGTTATTCGTAAATAAAATTTCTTTTCCTTCATAACTTTTTTTCTTGAAATTTAGGGCGGGTGTGACTATTTTTCCACCTGAACGAAAAAATCTTAAAAATTAGGGGTCAATCATTTGATTTGATGAAGAATTGAAGATATGGCGTACAGACAAAAAAAAAAAACACCTTCCAGAAAACCTATATAATATTTCTGAAAAGTGTTTTTTATTGGTACGCCATAACTTTGTCAATTCTTCATCAAATCCAATGATTGACCAATCATTTTAAAGATATTCATCTCCCCCACATGCGAAAAATACTCCTATCCCCCGAAATTTCTGAAAAAAAAGTTATGAAGGAAAAGAAACTTATTTGCGAATAACCAAAAAAAATATGAATTTTTTCTTGATTGTACCTATGATAATTAGAAAGATTACTAAATCACCTATAAAACAAAAACAAAAAATCGGACAATTATTAACAAATATACTGTCCATTAGATTTGGCTTACTTAATAATTTCTTCCTCTTTAAAGATATTGCATTTACTATTCTACTACACTTTTTTCCTGGCTGATGTACTAACTTTATTATCTCTTAAAGGAATTTGTTTGTTGTTAAATTATATTTTTTTTAATAATTTAGAAAATCCAATGATCGATTCCTTATTACCTTTATTATTTTTACAATCTGCGTTTAAAAATAGGTCCTAGCAAAGCAATTTGTACAAATAATTTAATCTACTATGTTAAATGGAATATTGTAATCGACCAATGAAAAAATATTAATTCCTTCCTTACATAATGCATAGGATCTAATTATTTCCATATTGTTTTGATATTTTTTCACTAAACAAAATTTTCTGCGAATTATTCACACGGGCCAAATAGTAATATATAAAGATGAAAAACCTGATTTATTTGAAAAAATATTCTGAATTTATTTGAGGAATCGAATCATGGTATATATATATATATTTTTTTTTTTTATTATTAAAACACTTTATTCAGAAATATTACAATTTGTCACAGTTAAGGACACTTATAATAGAGTTCAGAGATTGCATTCATACCGTATATACAAAAATATAAATAAATAAAGTAATAACAAAAGAATAAGAAGAAAGAACAAAAGAATAAAGAAAAAGAAAAAATATATATATACACATAAGTAAATAAAAATAGAAATGAAAGTAAAACAAACACCTTATATAAAACATACATTATTTACAATTTGCCAGGTGATCTCCGAACCAATCCTGTCCCCTCCACATGTGGAGGGAAAAGGGAGGCTTAGGAGATCCCTACGCTTCTCCCTCAGCCACTTCACTGGTATTTTAAACCAGCGGAGAATGAGTAAGAGCGCTACAGCCACAGACACTCATGACTTGAGTGGAGAATCTGGCCATTGCTAGAACTCCAAAATATCCATATTTACAAAAGGTCTCGTGGCCACTGCCGCTTTAACCTACGAAGGGGATTGTAGGGATGGGTTGTGCTTGATAGGGATTGTACAACGGGATTTGGGTGATGAGAAAGGTTCTGGTGAAATTTGGAAAATTTGGCTGGGATAAGATCAAGAATAAATGGGATATTAAGGTCATGGTGTAGGGTTTTATTGGTTACATAGAAGGGAGCATTGACTATTGTACGGAGGACTTTAGACTGAAAGGATTGAATGCGTTTGATGTTAGAAAATTTGGCTGTTCCCCATAGTTCTAGTCCGTAAGTCCAGATGGGTTTCAGTATTGTCTTGTAGATCAGTAATTTGTTTTCACCAGAAAGTTTAGATTTTCTATTCAGTAGTCTATATAGCTGGCCATATCGTCTGTTAAGTTCCTGTCTTTTAAGTCGAGTATGTGGATTCCATGTTAGTCGTCTGTCTAAGAGAAAGCCAAGATACCGGACTGTATCTGAGAAAGGAAGCTGGATGGAGTTAAAATAAACTGGTGGGCAGGTATTACGCCGAAGGGTGAAGGTAATGTGTTTACATTTAGATTCGTTTACCTTAATGCGCCATTTCTTACACCAGTGTTCAATCAGGAAGAGGTGCCTTTGTAAGTTTGCGGACGCTGTTTCAGGATCTGAGTTGGAAGAAAGGATAGCAGTGTCATCAGCGAAAGTTGCCAGGAGGGTATCGGGATGGACAGGAATATCAGCGGTAAAGAGAATGTAAAGGATGGGGCCCAAGACACTGCCTTGAGGAACGCCAGCCTCAATTGAGTAACAGTCGGAGAATTCGGTGCCACAGCGAACTCGGAAGGAGCGGTCGGAAAGATAGGATCGGAGTACTAGGTATAAGGACTGTGGTAGATGGATTTTAAGCTTGAAGAGTAATCCGGCGTGCCATACCCGGTCAAAAGCTTGCGCTATGTCCAGAAATGCACCCAAGCAATACTGCTTGCTTTCTAGGGTTGAGGATATATGGTCAACAACTCGGAGTCCTTGCTGGACAGTGGAATGTTGGGAACGAAATCCGAATTGATGAGTAGGAAGGTTATAGGATTCAATTATAGGTAGGATTCGTTTCAGTAGGATCTTTTCAAAAATTTTTGAGAGGATTGGGAGTAGGCTAATTGGTCTATAGGATGCTGTATTGTTGGAAGGTTTGCCTGGTTTCAAGAAGAGGACGATGGTGGAATGTTTCCATAAAAGAGGGAAGTGGGTAGTTCGTAGGATGCAATTGTATATATATGTAAGAAATATGATGGCTTTAGATGGAAGTTGTCGAAGGATCTGTGGGGTTAGAAGGTCATATCCAGGAGATTTGCGAGGTGTGATTTTCCGTAAAAGGTATTTGACCTCAGAGGGATTAACAGCTTTAGGTGGTAAGGAGAGTGGGATAGGTATTGAGAGGGATTCTTCTACTTTTACTGTGTGGCTGGGATGGGATTCTGGATGAGGAGCGAAAGTATAGGAAAGGTGTTTGGCAAATTCCTCGGCTTTATCTTCATCAGATGCTGCCCAGGAGCCATCATCTCGTCGAAGAGGGTGGGAAATATGATGGGATTTGAGGATTTTTCTGGTGATATTCCAAAGAGAATTATCATGAGCAGAGAGTGTGGTGAGGTAGGAATTGAATGATTGGGATCTGAAGGTGGCTAACTCTTGTTTTAATTTTTTACAGTGATAATTGTAGGAGTGGCGGTCGGCTGGATGTCTGGTACGTTGCCATAATAATCTGGCACGGCGTTTTATGTGGATTAGGTCAAGCAGGTGTTGAGGTAAATTATGTTTCTTAAGGATTTTTGAGGAGTGATCAGGGGAGGAAGCAGTCCAGACTGCTTCTTGAATTTTGGTAGTGAAGGAATGTACTGCATTGTCCAGGTCTTCAGAGGTTTTCAGGGTTACTCTGAGGTCAATTTTATCGGAGAGGATTTGATGAAAGAGTTTCCAGTTAACTGGGCCTCTGATGAAGGACGGAGGAGAGGGTTTAGGAATAGGAGCTAGTGATACTTGGAGTATTAATGGGCTGTGGTCTGAGGAAAGCTCGTCAAGACGGGCAACGGAATGGTTGAGAGCACCTAAACCATTATGGATAAAGAAATCGAGGATATCGGGATTACGGTTAGGATCAGTGGGCCAGTAGGTAGGTGAGTTGGGTGGAAGAAGGGTAAAATTTTGGGAATTGAGTACAGACAGCAATGTTCGACCACGAGAATTCGTGGTTCTTGAACCCCATTGTTGATGCTTGGCGTTTAAGTCTGCACCCAAGATGAAATGATGTCCTAAGGAAATGAGGAAGGAACTAAATTGGATATTGGAGATGGATTGGTTTGGAGGGCAATACGCTGATGCAACGGTAATAGGAAAGGAGAAGGTTTTGATTACGACTGCGGTGGATTGTAGGAAATCGTGTGTAGGCAGCGGGAGTAGGTGATGGGAGAGGGATTGGTGCACAATGACTGCAGTACCGGCATGTGCTCTACCGTCAGGATGGTCGGTACGGTAAGTTATGTATTGTGGTATTTTTAGGAGCTGTTTTTTAGTCAGTCGAGTTTCCGTTATTAGGGCTACGTCTACGTTCTTGTCTTGTAGTAAGGCTGTTAGTTCGTGTATGTGATTTCTAACACCATTCGCATTCCAAAGGAGAATGGATATGGGTTTGATGGAAGTCATTTAAGGATTTTTTAAAGGAGGGATAAGGTGAGATACTAGGTTAGTGAGAAGTGATATCAGTGGGGTAACAAGGGATTTAAATTCTGAAAGAAAGGATGTCAATAAGCTGGTTAGATCTGTAGCATTAGGCGGTGGAGGAACATATTGGATTTGATGTTGGTGAGGTTGTTGTTGATTAGGTACATTAGGTGGGATAGGATATTGAGATTGGGGTTGAGTTTGTTCTTGCGGCAGGGCCTCACATACATTAGTCGGGTCTCTACCCCCAAGTAGCTTGGCAAAAGAAGCCTTAGAGTTCACAATTTTAGCGGGTCCTCTTCTTGGTTTAGGTGTATCATCAGGGTCCCTGGGTTTCATATATCTCGCTTTAAGATTTTTATAAATTTGGCAGCCTTTGTAGTTGGCTGGATGGCCTTCCAGGCATAGGGCACAGACTGCTGGTTCTGTAATTGGTTTATTACACTCGCCAGACTTGTGTGTTTTACCACATTTCACACAGCGTGGTAAGTGGTGGCAATAAGACTTGGTGTGGCCATATGCTTGGCAATTATGGCACTGGATGAACTCTCTTTTTGGGTACGGTTTTTCGACCTTTACGCTGGTGTAGAAAATTCTATTCACATCGTATATTTTTTCGATCCCAGGCGATGGCTCTAGATCGACGAAAAATAAGGGCAATGGGATTTTATTCTTTACATCTGGTTGTTCTTTATTTTCTTTTAAAACATTGGTTATCTGACGTATTTTGAACCCTAACGCCGTTAACTCTTCTTTAATCACTTCTATTGGGGTTTAGGAGTGTAAATTTCTTATTACAACTCGTAGTGCTCTTTCCTGTTTCAACTGGTATGTGTGAAAGTCCGCATTTGTGTCTGTTAAATATTTTACGATTTTTCGGTACGCTTCAGGTGTGGCCGGTATTATTTTTGTATCATTTATTCTGTTTAGGCATGTATAGCTACCTGGGCAGATTTTATTAAGTTGAGTACACAACAACTGGAAATTTCTCAAATTTTTGACAAAGATAGGAGGTGGGCGTGGTTCTCGATGTATAGGTGCATCTTCCATTTCTTCCCTGTCATTTTCAAGCACCTGGTATGGATTAGGTGTAAAAAATGGAGATTCCATTTCTTGTGAAGACGTACTTGGCAGTGGTTGAGACACAGATTCTTGAGTGTTCGCTGGAGGAGTTCCGGGGGGTGTTAATCGCTTACTACGACGTGTTTTCTGTTTAGGCGGTGAATTACGTGGGGTAGAGCCAACTGAATGGGACCTCTTAGTTGACATTACTTGGTGGTAATATCGCATATAAAAAAAAAAGAAAGGGAAAAAAAAATAAATAAATAAATAAAACTACGTCTGCGTGTTATTACAATGGATGAACCACCGGCTGAGAACCAGCCAGTTACGTGGCAGGGCCACAACTGGAGAGGGGAGCCGTCAGCTGTTATGGCTATAGAGATTAAGCCTATAGACGCTAAATCACTAAATTCACTGTCTGTAATAGTACACAGTAAATAACAACACTACTCACTGTGGTGTTAGTCCATTGTTGTTGTTTTGATGTCTGCTTAACTAGTTTTTTTTAAAAAAAGTAAAACTGAGCACTTATTCTACTAAAAAATAGTAAAACTGTGGGACACGACGTGAAATGTGGGTATTCAAATCAAGCGCATGCGCAGAACTCCATGGTATATTAATCTTTTTTTTTGTTGCTCTTGTAGTCCACTATCACCTCTTCAATTATTTCCTTATTATTCGCTGGCCATCCTTTATAACTGTTTATCCAACACAAAGCCTTTTGTGAACTTCCTTTTCCATCGGCATGGTTGGGCCGAAAATTCAAGAAGTTTGCCGCCATAACAAATTGTAACTGGGCAATTATTTTCGTTTTTATGACAAAATGATCATCATTTATTGATATTTTAATCTATATAAAGCTACTCAACAAAAAGTAATCGTGCCAATTACTAAATTTAAACTTAATCAGCAAAAAGAAATGTATTTAGGAGCTGTACTTTCTAAACGACTGTTTTAATTTCGAACTTTCCGTCGCCATTGAAACAATAAGTCGATTAGAACATGACATTATTAGCGATCTTTGTCTATATGTGAAAGTAAAGTTATATTAATTGTTAGATATTACAATTTGGTGAAGAGGTCTTTCATTGAGATGAAAGTGTATTAATTACTTATAGATCTTTATCACAATTGGAAATCGAATTTGTTATCTTGATTTAGGTCGATAGTTCGATCTGAACTATTCAATCAACAATACATTTGAACATAAAAGACAATGGAGGACCCTAGAAACAAAGGAGTATGAGTGACTTTTTTGAAAAAAAAATACTTCGAACTTAAGAGATATACCTGTTTTGAACAACCAGTTCTTCCTTATCACTTAACCTTAAAAAAAAAAAAAATGTCTTGCCTTTGGAGGTAAAGGGATATAATCCACGGTTGTTTCAAATTTAATTCGGAAAAGAAATAAATTAAAATGTATTATCTTTTAAATGATAATCAATTCATTGAATAATAGTTGAAAAATAATAGTCTGTGGTGCAGACCCCTTTTTATATAATTATTAACATCCGCCTGAAACTTCGTAAATATTTTCATCCCATCGTAACCTACAACTATTTTATTTACGAAGACTCTTGGAATTGGGACCTTTTCAATCTGGAGGGGGGACGAATTTTGTCTATTTAATTAAGTATTAAATACTCGTAAATACACATTTGCTTTCTACTTGGATCATAAGATAATTTTATCACAAAATCGAGGAAAAAGGCGGCCTTAAAAAATATTGAGCCGTTTGGCGTGACCTACACCCCCAAAATTCCAAAATAACGAGTTTATATAGTACAAACGGCCCAATATTTTTGTAGGCCATCTTTTTTATCGATTTTGTGATCAAACTATCTTACGATTCAAGTAGAAAGCAAATGGGTATTTACGAGTTTTTATTACGTAATTAAATAAACAAAGTTTGCCTCCCTCCAGATTGAAAACGCCTCAATTCCAAGAGTTTTCGTAAATAAAATAGTTGTAGGTTACGATAGTAGATGAAACTATTTTATAGATGAAACTATTTACGAAATTTCAGGTGGATGTTAATAATTCGATAAAAATGAATCTGTTCCACGGACTATAAATTTATAATAATTTTATACATTGTTATATAAAAAATATTTATTTAATACAAATAAATGAATTGAATAATTAATGATTATTTAACTATATATATTTCATTATGTTTATAAAATTATCGCTCGTTTTTTAAAATATTATCCATTTTGAAATATAACGGCCACTTTTCGATTTATTATAACATATTGAAGTTCTTCGATACCCTGGTTAACCATCGGATCAATAGAAACACAGGCAGATCTACCGTGAAGGGAATCTTTCCGACTAAAGTCCTCCCAAAATGGAAAATTATTTTTCTTTCATTTGTCCATATTTATTACTTACTTTGAGTGATATAAAATAAACACTTAAACATTAACAAGATGTTATATATATATATATATATATATATATATATATATATATATATATATATATATATATATATATATATATATATATATATATATATATATATATTTATATATATTTTATTATAATGCATATAATACAGCTACTAAATATAACCATATAAATATAACCATATATATAAAGCGCCTCCGATAATATAATAATGGATCATTAAATCGAAGAAATCTGAAAAAGTTAACTATAAATCGAAGTGCGATGGCGATATCTATTAATCAATTTTATTTTCATAAAAAGGTTATTCGATAAACCAATAATGAACTTATTAAAGTAATCCAATGTACAAGCGCTCTTTTTTCACGATTTTTAATATATTAGTTGGCTAGAAAAACAGTATAAGTGCAACTCATCTTTCTAAAAGTAATTTAAAACATAAATGGTAAAAAGACTTATAAAAAAAAAATGTCTGCCATCGCTGATAAATCTTTGCATTTATCTTTGATGTTCCCGTAAACCTATGACCTCATGTCCCACAGTATCCTTTAATAATAGCCCACTTATCCCTGTTGAAAAAATCCGATACCTTGGACAAACATCTAACTTGGAATCTTCATACAATACTGAAACGACAAGAAACTGCACGACGTTTCCGACTACTCCAACACTGATTAGACAAACGCTCTAAGCTTCCAGTTAATTACCAAAGACTCATATACATGACTACAATAAGACCTATTTGGACTTACGGAGTTTTGGGGCTCCACTAAGCCATCGAACTCCTCTCGTATCCAATCCTTACAATCCAAAATGCTTCGGAAAATCCTCAATGCTCCTTACTTTGTCACCAATAAAGTAATCCATAATGACCTTAATGTTCCTTATGTTTCCGATTTGGCCCAATCCAGATACCAATCCTTCCATACTAAACTTCAGAACCATCCGAACCCTCTCGTCTCTAACCTTGCTTCCCCTTCTATCCCTGATAACCCTCTGAGGCGTATGAAAAGAAGATGGCCTCGATATCTCCTATTGTAAATGCATTTTTTTTTTAGAGTGCAACCAGTGGGTAGTTTCTCAACAAGTGATTTTATGTTATAATTTCTGTTATAAAATTTACTAAATGTATTTTATTTATTTATTAATACAGTTGTAAATATCATGAATAAATAAAAAAAATCTTAGATGTTTTAGTTTAACCATCGTTTATTGAAAACGTAGGGTTTGTCATTTATACCGTTTACTTCTAGATGCCTCAATTATTGTCAATATTTTGGTATGTCCTACCTACTTGGTACAAGTACTGACCAAGTTGAAGTGAATGAAGTCCAAGCGTATCTGCGTAACGTCTGAAGCCATCTTCTTCACCTGTAGCGAACAGACCCTGTTCGACCTCGTCAAGCTGGGGAACTCGGGGCTCACGAAGTAGGTTATGTTGTTATCTATTACGCTGTCGCAACTAGCTGTAACTGTAATAATAATAATAATAATAATAATAAATATATATAGTAACGACATGTTTTCCCATTAATACAAATATATAAAAAATAATGATATGCCCACTTGAGACATATATAAATTTGATACACACACACACATATATAAAAAACACCCTGTATATATATATATATATATATATATATATATACTGGGTGTTGCAGGGTTAAGTGAAAATATGAACTAAGGACCTCAAAACAAGAAAAACAAATTCCTATTAAGGTATTTCCGCAAAAGCTTTGTTTCGGAGATATTCGCACCTAAAGATTTTCATTGCTATGAATTATTACGTTATATTAAGTTAATAAAACTTATTTATTTTTTTCCAACTACTTTATTAATTAAACGTGGACATTAACATTCATATTAAATGTTGTTCAAAGTTAAGGTATGTCCGCAAACGCTTTGTTTGGAGATGGATTAAATAGAATACTAATATGACCTTTATTCCTAACTGTATAAAACTATTGGCAACATAAGGATTAATACTATTTTGAATTAGCATTGGGAACTCTCAATAACATTTATCAGTTTGTAAGAGGCTTTCGCAGAGTACTCATCATTACACTAGCGGATTCTGGATTTAATTTTGAGGGGGAGGCTTTAGCCCGAAAGATTTTTTTTTTCATATGCACATAACGATTATTAATTAGAAAAAAAAAGAAAGAAATTAACTACCTATATGAAATGGTGTTTAAGTGGTTCTTGAAGTCCTATTAAAAGTAATTACTCGAACAAGAGTAATTAAAGAGATAGTTTTTAATATTTTTTTCTGTAAAACATGGTTATATTTTTCCATTTTGGGAGGGGGGGAGGGGACTTCAACCCGAAAGCCCCCCTCCTCCCCCGTAGATCCGCCTGTGCATCATTATGCCTTCCATTTATAGGCCCCAAATGAAGCCAGACCAGTCCTGTTATTCATTACATTGTTCTTTGGAATCACCTGAAATTAACAAAATATTCTTTTTTTTTTTCTCTCTCTCTCATTTTTATTTTCACACCAGTTCCTGTATGTATTAGATTATACAACTGTTCAATCTTTTCCTGCCAAATAGATTATCTTTCCCTCATTTTAGAAGGAGAATTAGCTAAATACATTTATTTATATTGAATATTTAATAGTTGACCATTGCATTATAAAGGAAGGAGATGGTCCGGGGTTGCGGTCATAAATAGGCTAAATAGTGGTAAAACTATTTTATTGAAAGCCGACGTTTCGATCCGACTTTGCAGGTCTTCTTCTGAGCTAGAACGGACAAGATACAAAAAGATAGAGAATTGTTGTAGTTACATAATATTTATACAAAATTTATAAACAATGTGAATAAGCTTATTAAAATTATAAACAGTAAGTGCATTAAAATATGAACAAAGTAAGCTAAGTAACATGATCCTAAACTGAAGTAAATAGATGCTAAAAATTGTTGTAGTGTATTATACATTAAATACAAATGTGAATATACTTCTACAGATCTACAGGAGAGATATAAAGAAAAGGAAAAAGGATATAATATGAAATAATAGACATAAAGAAATGTGGAGAAAGAAAATCAAGAATTAAATAAATAAGTATATAAAATGGAAGAATAAAATTAGAGACTTAAAGGTGTGTTCAGCTAGAAGTTTCCCTTAGAACTGGAAAACTAAGGGTAAGAACAGGTATAGGGGAGGCTGACATGTTTGGGTAATAGGGAAAAACCTAGGAAATTACGGTATCTAAATTATGAAGATATGGATGGATACAATGGAAAAATACTATATCTATGAAATATTAAATTATAAATATATACATATACATATAATTGAGAGATTATAGATAAGAGTACAATGTGAATAAATCCATAATTGGCAAAAGTAAAAAATAAATATAGAAATAACTTCATTTACATACATACATTGCAGAACTAACTTAGAAGTATAGAGAGGGAAAAAAATTAATAATTATAATTATATTTGGTTATACATATGTAAGAAAATTACATTTGAATATTAGATAATATTGAGACATGGTTAATAAGTAAAATGAATGCAAAGTGGAAAAAGGATGACCATACATTGATGTAGAGTGTAAATATAAATTTAGAATAAAATAAAAGAGAGATCAAACAAAGAGTCGGGTCGAAACGTCGGCTTTCAATAAGATAGTTTTACCACTATTTAGCACGGACCATCTCCTTCCTTTAAATACATTTATTGTAAATATGAAAACGTTCTATTGACTAGCCAAGAGAAGATTACTAGCGGACACCTATATGAAATACAATTTTGTCCGTTTTAGAGAAATTGGAAGTAAAGCATGATCAAGGAATAACAATTAGTGAATTATATTTGTATTTTATAAGACAATGGAATGAAATCGTTCACATTTCAATCAAAATCCTTTCATTAAGCCTGTCGTTGTCCATTATAAAGAACGTTTTGTAAGATGAAGTCGTTTATACGGAAAAATTAGTATAATCTAATAGGGATTATAAATTTATAAAGAAAAACCCGCTATAGAGTAGTGTCTGCTAGGAGTTGTTTCAGTATGTTTTTTTCCACGGGTCGGTCGTTTTTGGGCCTATTATAAGAAGCAGGATGTGTCCTAGATGCAGGTGGGTTCTCGAAAACAATCTTGTGACTCGATTAGCTCAAAACTGCCGCTTAATCTGTTGGGAAATCCCGACAGAATACTAATCTAGCCTGCCCGTATTTGTGTCAGTAGGACTAGATCCACTAGTTTAGACTACAACAACATATATATATTTCAATATATCACTATCTAGGGCGGATATATCTTAGGAAAGATGGAGACCATTGGAATGATAATAGATCGGAAGTAGAGCAATAGACTAGGGCGCGGAGAAAAAGTAAACAACTATAATACGTATATATTATGAAATGTTTAGATATATATAATATTATTAAATTAAAACTATGAAAGGACACATTATCGATAAATATGATAAAATTAAAAGAGTTTGACAATGTCGCACCTTAGGGATATAATTCACAAAAACAAAAGCCGATGAATCTAGGTACCAAAAAATTGAAACATTCTATCTCCTCATCCAAAATGTCTGCAGCAAAAAGTGCATTTCTAAAAACATAAAACTACGACTCTACGATACAGTGTTCAAGAATGCCTCTATGAATCAGAAACCAAAATTTGATTAGGAAAAAAAAGACATGACATACTGACAAAAAATCCTTTCGAGAAATAATTATTAAAGATATTTAAGAAAATAAATAAATTGACGTTTTAAAATATTTGATCAGTTAAGAACAACTATAATTGCTTATTATAAAAATTATCATAACCATTTTTTCAGTCAGGTTGTTTTAATATATACTACTAAAATTGTCTATATAATATTTTAAAAACATTAAATCATCCTAAATAGGATGGCATTATTTTCCATTTTAATTAAATAAAAATTCTTAAAAATAATGCTTGTGAAATTGCACATAAATGTGTTAAAACCATTCACTTTACTAGAGCTCATTATTTTACAATAATATAATGATATAGTGATATGGTTTAATAAAATAATTCGAACTTGAGACCTATAGCTTAGCGGTCCACTGCCTAACTCACTGAGCCATTCAATATAATTCAAACTATAGAAATATAAAGTATCTATAAGTATGGGAAAATTAAGAGAGTTTCACAATTTCACTCTTTAGAGATATAACTGAGAAAAAGAAAGTGAAACAAAAGCCGATGAATCTAGATGCCAAAATATGGAAACAACATATCGCACTACCCGAAATGTCTCTAGCAAAAAATGCATTTCTAAAAACACAAAACTACGACTCTATAATACAGTGTTCAAGAATGCCTCTATGGACCAGAAACTCAAAATTTGAATAAGAAAAAAATACATAGAAAACACGAGGAAAAATTAATGAAAAATCATCAGGAAAATTCTAGAACCGAAATTCAATACACATAACTTCACAGTGATATTAGTAAACGTATACCAAAATTTTATGGACAAAAGTATGGAGTCTCACCTTGCAAATTATCAAATTTTATGAGAACAGGAGTAAAGTGGCAACCGGCTCTACAAAATGTTTTAGTCAAATAAAAATGGGCCTCAAATTATCAAGGATTACACAAGAGTACATTTGAAAGAGAAAGACCTGTAGATCAAAAGTTCACCCTTGGCGAAATGATCTGCAAGAAGTGTCAAAGAATGTACACGTCCAAAAATGGACCGAAGAGAGAAAGAAAAGAGAGTAGTGCATTTCAAAAGGATTCAAGAAATATAGGCGCAAAGGAGATTAGTAAGTGCATCTGAGTACTTTGCGTAGTTCCGATAGATTTTATTCGATATTAATAAAGAATTTCTTTAAAAAATAATATTATATTATTGAATATTTAATATTGACCGTTGCATTATTAAGGAAGGAGATGGTCCGGGGTGGCGGTCATAAATGGACTAAATAGTGGCAAAACTATTTTATTAAAAGCCAATGTTTCGACACGACTTTGCAGTATTTTATATTATATGTAGGGTTTTTATATTGCAGGATCCGATTTTATATTATACTACAACAATTGTTACCACATATTTACTTCAGTTTAGGATCTTGTTACTTAGCTTACTCTGTTCATACAACTTATTGTTCTTAATATTTTAATATACTTACTGTTTATAATTTTAATAAGTTTATTCACATTGTTTATAATTTTTTATCTAAATATGATGTAATATCGACAATTCTCTATCTTTTTGTATCTTGTCCGTTCTAGCCCAGATGGAGACCTGCAAAGTCGGGTCAAAACGTCGGCTTTCAATAAAATAGTTTTACCACTAGTTAGCCTATTTATGACCGCAACCCCGGACCATCTCTTTCCTTAAATATTTTCTAAAATCAAATCAGATTTTTTTTTTATTTACACTTCATTTCTATAAATTATTTACAAAACTAAATCAAATACAAAAATTGTTTTTATTTGATTTCGATTTAAACTCTCTCATTGAAATATATCCGAGAAAAAGAGATACCAGATGTTATGAATAATTTAACCATTTTTTATATAGATATGTATCACAATAAATCATTAGTTGATGAAAAATATAAGCATATTATATTATAAATGAATGTTTACTTACACACACAGCATACTCCGAATCCTAACGCGCATGGTCCTTGTGAATCCCCATTCTGCAGCCTGCACTCGTAGGCATTTAAACATGTCCCTGCGAACCAATAACTAATATTATTTATTTTATTTAATAACTATTAAAACAAATAATTATACTATTTTATTATAGTTATGTGTGCTATATATATTTATTTTAAATCCTTACTAATTAAACCGTGTAAATTATTCGCATGGTGTATTGTTCAGTGAACAAATTACAATATATGGAATGTATGGAAGTAAATGCAATATATTATAAAATGGAGGAATTCATTTTATTTTTCTCTTTGGAATTATAATGATTTATTGGAAATAATAAATTTTTAAAAATGTGTAGAAATTGCAATGGTCAGTATTTTTTCTATAGTTCCGATTTCAACTCTTTTTCTCCCTTTATTTCTTTTTTTTCGAACCTGTTAAATTGTCGAGTACGATGGCTCAATCATTGGTTTTGATGAAATGGTATCTAAATATATTTAAAAAAATAAATAAATTGACGCTTATTTGAACAGTTAACAACAATTATAACTACCTTTTATAATTATAATTGACTACAGTTACCTTTAAAATATTTGAAAAAAATGTAATCGTCCTGAATAGTATAAATTCTAGAAAAATAATACTCATTCAATTGCACTTAAATATGTTAAAATCATATATTTAACTAGTGCTCATTATCATTGTAGAAATATGTTTAATTAAATAAGTACAAACAAATGAGGTTGAAATATATCCAACATTCAATACAAACAATTTTAATTAAATTATATAATAAAAATAGTATAATGATAAAACATAAATTTATAAAAATAAATATACAAGCTTATCTTATTCCGATTCACAAAAAGGGTCCGAGGACGGATTGTAATAACTATCGAGGAATTTCACTCCTTCCGGTATGTTATAAAATATTCACTGTAATCTTAACCAGTCGAATCACGGAATACGCCGAGGGAATTATCGGAGACTACCAATGCGGATTTAGACGGAATCGTTCGACTATTGATCAAATATTTTCTTTACGGCAAATATTAGAGAAAAAATTGGAGTATAACGGTATTGTTAACCAGCTGTATATAGATTTTAAAAAGGCTTACGATTCTATTGACCGCCAGAAACTGTATAATATTCTAATCGAGCAGGGAATTCCAAAAAAACTAGTAAATCTAGTCAGGATGTGCTTGACGGAGACACTCAATAAAGTTAGAATCGGTAATAATTTGTCCGAAAAATTTGAGGTTCGTTCGGGCTTAAAACAGGGGGATTCTCTTTCGCCTGTCCTGTTCAATTTGGCATTAGAACATGCCATTAGGGAGGTAATGCGTACCGAGAAAGGGCTGGATCTGGGCGGGACAACATCCGTGCTGGGCTATGCTGATGATCTGGTACTGTTAAGCGAAGACGTTGAAACTATAAAACTAAATACGACAACGTTAATGAAAGCCGGTAAAGAACTAGGACTCGAAATAAACGTGGATAAAACAAAATATATGGTTAGCTGCAAAAATGGCGATACTACTGGTGATATCGATATAGATGGTAATATGTTTGAACAGGTAGATAAATTTAGATATCTAGGTTCTACGATAACTAGAAAAAACGAAATTGAAGAAGAGATTAAGGTTAGACTGAAGGCGGGAAATGCTTGTTATTTTTCTGTGACAAAACTACTTATTTCGCGCCTCTTGTCCCGAAACTTAAAAATTAGGATCTATAAAACAATTATCTTGCCTACAGTTCTTTATGGATGCGAAACTTGGCCGCTTACATTAAGGGATGAGCAGCGTCTTAAGGTTTTTGAAAATAAGGTATTGCGTAGAATATTCGGACCGAAGAAGGATGAGTTAATCGGAGAGTTCAGACGGTTACACAACGCCGAATTGCGTGAGCTATATCCGGGTAACATAATTGAGGTAATTTCATCGCGGCGAATCAAATGGGCTTGTAAAGTTGTTGGTCTTAGTAACGAGAGAATTCCTAAAAGGTTAATATTTGCTGTGCCGAATGGTAAGCGTCGGAGGGGTAGACCGAAGCGAAGGTGGGAAGATTGCATTAAAGCTGATCTGAAGGGTCTGGGTTTGGACGGCGAACGGTGGAGGGAGGTGTGTGACAAGCGATTGGTGGTGTCGGCATCGAACCTTCGGGTTCGCTAAGCCTTATTATTATTATTATTATTATTAAATATACAAGCTTAATTTCTGTATTAATATTATTGCTAATATTTATAAGTGTCGGCTACGATGGCTCAATCATTGGATTTGATGAAATGGTATACAAAGATATTTAAAATAATAAATAAATTGACGCTTATTCGATCAGATAACAACAATTATATTTGCCTTTTATAATTATTATTGACTGAAATTACCCATAGAACATTCGAAAAAATGCTATTGTCTTGAATAGAATAACATAATTTTTCATTTTAATTAAATATAAATTCTTGAAAAATAATACTCATTCATCACTGCACTGAAATATGATATATATTTAACTAGGGCTCATTATCTTACAATAATATAGCAATGTAGCATTATGTTTAATTAAGTACGTTGTAATAAATCGAACATTCAATACAAAAAATTATATTATAATAATAAAACACAAATTTATAAAAATAAATATATAAGTTTAATTTCTTTATTAATATTATTGCTAATGTTTGATAATTATTAATTATAATTATTACCCGATCTTCTGCCATCTTGAGCGCTGCACTCTTCACTTACTGGAATCGGGAAGAAGTTCAGTACTGAAACACAATCACATTAATTAATTAATATTAGTCAATTATAAATATTAATTTACGTAATATCATCCTATTTAAAAAATAATTAATTTATGTAATGTTGTCCTAATCGTTCTCCTTCCAAAAACTATCTCTGGGTCTTTTCTTGATATAGTTAAGGAGTACTGAAATCCTTAAAAAATTCGAGTATGTGTTTTCAATGTTTAAAAATATAAGAGAAGAGCAATATTTAAAAAAAGATTAACTGCTGTCATTGTTGACTTGTAAATTTTACATATTTCGTATTTTTCTATGCTTTCAAAATGCATAATAAAACGTTATGTATGTCATGAAATAGTGTTATTTGACGTTCCTGTTAATATTCTCGTTCACCTCGAATTAACCGGCCAAAACGAAACAGACCAGGATTCTAGTCTCGAGAGGACGGTTAGTAAATTTAAAGTAAATTTTATTCTAGGTCAGTAAGTCCTCTAAGAATAACTACAATGATTAATGAAATGACAATTGTCTGACATTAGAAACAATTAAGAATAAATTAAATTACGAAGTTATTTAAATCTAAAATTAAAATGAATAAAAGTAGTAGACGTATGAAATTATAGACAAATATGTGCGAGTTCACATATTTGTACACATACGCAACGTGGATGATAATTATCTGTAAGTAACATTAAGTGCGGCTGATAGCTCTGAAAAACGTAAACTTTTTTTTTCATATATATTCGGAAGATTGATTGCTGAGGTAATGGAAACATAAATTATTTTTAAATGAGATCAAGGATGAGGATCCAAAACAAAGTAGCAGGCATGACAAAGGATTTTTTTTGAGAAAACAGTTCTATGAGAAGCAATAAACAGGTTTGAGTCCTGGGATCTCCTGTTGAACGACTGGATAGAAGAGCAAGGAGTAAACAAATCGAGAAGATAAGAAGGTTTTTGGTTGAAAGGATTCAAAAAAAGAAAACCCATAGGAAATAAAAAAAAACAACTAAGGTGTGTGCTTTAGACCACACTATAGAAGGCGACATCAACAAGGCGAGATTAATGATAATAATAATAATAATAATGGGCTTAGCGAACCCGAAGGTTCGATGCCGACACCACCAATCGGAGATTAATGATATGAAATATAAATTATTAATATCATCTTAATTGTGGAGTGATCGTTGACTGTAGTGAATAATTGAAGAGAAGAATGGTTGGGGTGATCAGAAAAAAAATAGTAAAAATAAATAATTATATTTATTTTTATTTTTGCCGACGTTTAGGCACAAATTTCAGACCTTCATCGGGGCTGAGAAAAATAAGAGATGACAACAGGTATGTGAAACTATAAACATTGAATAATAAAGAATTAAAATTAAAAAGGTGAAAGTTATAGACTAAAAAATGTAGGTAGAATAAACTTAAAGTTAAGTAAAGTAGGTAGAATAATAACAGTAACAGAGAACTAAGAAATAAATAATAACGGCAACAAGGTAGGGACTAATAAAATAAACATAATCAAAATAAGGTAACATAAAAAATGAATTAAAAACAAAAAGTAGTGGAATGTATGAAATAAAAAACGTAAGTGTTGACAAAAAAAAATAAAATAAATGGGGTGTAATTAAAATTATTACTTTCTTTATTGAATATTATTACATTTTGCCACAGAGGTTTAATAAATGTAAAACAGAGAACAAATATGAATAAATATAATTATTTATTTTAATTTTATTTTTTTACCCCAATCACTCCAACATTTTTCTCTTCAACTATAAATAATATCTCATTATAAAGAGGATGAAATACTGAACATTTTCCTCTATTGCAGTATGCAGGCCCGATTTTCAGTTCCTGAGATATTTTCATCCACATCTTCAATAAAACTCGTTATTATTATGAAGACACTATTTTTTAGATTCTTCTCTTCCTCGGCGCACGGTAGAACGAGTAAAGGAAAACTCGCGACATTGGTTAAATCAATTTTTATTTTTAAATTGGATTATTCAATAAAAACAGTGAAAAATTTATTTTATGCCAACTAAAAATATTCTCGGAAACTCCCCCAATAACACAAGATATCAATAAAACAGATTATCTATTTTTTGGAGTTCTAAAAAAAAAAAGATTCTAATAGATGTCGCGAGTTTTCTCTTAATCGTCCCACTGTGCGACGTCGCGTTAAGATAAACTTTTGAATAATATCTCATTAAAAAGAGGATGAAATGCTAAACAATTTTCTTAGGGTATGGAGTTAAAATTTTTAGTTTTGGAGATATTTTAATCCTTATCTTCCATATAACTCGTTATCATTTGGTTTTCGACGATTTTTTTCCTTTTCGCCTTAATAATAATTCATTACAGAGAGGGTGAAATGATAAACAATTCCCTCGCTTACAGTATTGAGGTCCGATTTTTAGTTTTTGAGATATTTTAATCCAAATGCAAAAACATTTCAATTTGTTGACTTTACCATAGCATTACACATCGGAAATCTGTAGGCTCAATCTAATTCACTCTACACCACAGGCGGATCTACGGAGAGGGCTTTGGGGTTGAAGTCCCCCCAAAATGGTAAAATATTATAACCATGTTTTATGGAAAACACAATTAAAACATTATCTCTTTAAGTACTATTGTTCGTGTAATTACATTTAACAGGACTTAAAAAATCACTTTAACACCAATCCATATAGGTAGTTAGTTTCGTTCTTTTTTTCCAATGTAATTATCGTTATTTTTATGAAAAAAAAGCTTTCGAGCTGAAGCCCCCTCCCCCAAAATTAAATCCTGGATGTGCTAGTGCTCTACAAAAAAAAAGTGCTCCTAAAGAAGTTTTTACTACAATAATAAATATAAAGAAATAAAAAAAGGATTATACTGTATGTAGTTTTAAAATAATGATTAAAATACCGAGTAACAGATATAAAATAATAATGACGATGTCAAGTTCAGTCTGTCACATGATATCTTCTGCTACTAGTTCTGGTGGGAGAAGGGGAATGAATTATTTATATTATGCGAGGGCGAACTACCTGCAGGGACACAGTTTTAATATAAACAGGAAAATATAAAAAACGAGAATGTTGGAGAACGAAAGCGCTTTCACTCGAAGCTTAGCACGCAAAAACTGGTTTGCTTTTGTCTTCTTCCAAGTCATTCCACGAAAAGTAAAATGATTTACTAAATCAAACTCCTTCTCTTGGCCATTCGATAGAATGCTTTCAAATTACTCATACAAGACTGAAACGAAAAGAAACTGCACGATCTTTCCGCTTACTCCAACACTTACTAGACAAACGCTCTAAACTTTCAACTAATTACAAAAGACTAATATACATGACTATAATAATAGCTATTTAGACTTACGGAGTTGAGCTATGAGGCTCCACTAAACCATCAAATTCCTCTCCAATCCAATCCTTACAATCCAAAATCCTTCGTAAAATCCTCAATGCTCCTTACTTTGTCACAAATAAAATAATCCATAAAAACCTTAATGTTCCATATGTTTCCAATTTGGCCCGATCCATATACCTATCGTCCCATAATAAACTTCACAAACATCCGAATCCTCTCATTCCTAACCTTGCTTCCCCTTTGATTCCTGATAATCCTCTGAGGCGTCTGGAAAAAAGGTGGCCTCGTGATCTCCTAAAATAGCGTTTTCATGTGATTATATTTCTGTGTACACATTTACTTGATGTATTTATATTGTAATAAATAGTTTTAAAAAAATTACATTAAACCTTTTGCTGTCTTAAATAATCTTCTCCATCTCTGCCTGTCTCGTTCTATTTCTTTCCAGTTGTCTGCTTGAAGCTCTATTGCATCTTTGTTGATTGAATCTATCCATCTGTTTTTTTCTTTGCACTGAACACAGTGCAAAGAAAAAGGTAGAGAAAAACCCTGAGAAAATTTCAATTACAGCAAAATATTTGACAAACGTAATTTGCTATAGCATGTCGGGCATTCTGGATTAATATAGAAAAAAACATTTTTGTAAGACTAACCGTTATTATTATTGCTATTTTTTTAAACTAAATAAATTATGTATGTACTCTTCAGAATCATAGACCCTCACCACAAAACATCAAAGTCAGATACAAGTCATGGAAATAAGGTATCTGCATAAAATAGAAAGAAAAACACGGAGATACAGGATACGGAACGCCATCATACGGGCTAATCTCAACGTCAAACCGACCGTTCTGGAGAAGCACAAATTAAAGTGGTTTAGGCATCTTCTTAGGATAGATCTAGGTAGAAGCGCCAGGAAGACTTACGAGACCCACACAAAAGGGAAAAGACCCAGAGGAAGACCTCGCATCTCCTGGGAGGACACTATGAAGGAGACATAGAGGAAGCTCGGAATGGATTGGAATAGGAGAGTAACATTGGTGCAGGAGAGAGACAGCTGGGCCAGACCCTATAAGCAGAAACCTCATACCGAACAGCTGTAGAAGAGGGAATGACTATGATGATGATGGTATTATGTATGTAATATGTTGTAAATATGAAAATTTATTATATAACTTTATTTACCTAGTCAATTATAAATATATATTACCTATATTATTATAAAGGGGACATAAAGAAGAAGAGGAAATCAATTTACAATGAAGGTAAAACTAAACACATGATAGTGTACTGAAAACAATATTCCAGTACTAATTATGATTCACAAAATTGTTTGAATTTCTCTTTACCTTTTCCTTTGCATTTTTTTTTTCTTTTCATTTATTTTGATGTAGTTAAGAATTTTTTTCTTGCTCGTTTTTGGTATAGCTTTCTTAACTGAATTTGCCAAATAATTACCAAAACCTCAAGTTACCGCAGTTGATTTTCTATTCATCATTAGCAGAGAATTAAATGAACATTTTGATTACAGTAAGACATTGTCGATCGTTGGCGCAAGGTACTTTCCGATGGAAAAACTCAATTCCAGGATTCGTTGAGTGATAATTTATTCTATGAAAATAAGAAATATTTAAATTTATTAAGAAATAACTTATTTGACTCATTTCAACAAAAAATATTTTGAGTTTTCAGCTCAACGCCTAAAATATATTTAATGATTTATGACAAGCTATGTTATTAATGTAGAAACTGTTTTTTTATTTATATTTCATCGAAAATCGCGGAAACTGATGTTTTTATTCGTGCCTAAACTTTAGGGATATATGATTTAACTATGTCAGACATTAAAAACAAAGAAATTCCAATTATCATAACACCTTGAAAATAGGGGTTTGTGCCGCTCTCCGACCACTGTGCGCCATATCTTATCAACTCTTAAGGCATTCATTGTTACGTTGAGGATTCATGATGGATTGCTCTCAGTTACATTTCCCTTTTATCCCTCTTGCCTTCTTATCATTAGGAATTGATTGACCAGTTTCTGTAAACAGTTCTTTATGATTTCTTCCTCTTCGTGCGTAACAACTCAGATCGTTTCGGTTTTCGCGCGTATGATTTTCCTTTCAAATATGCTACTTCTTTTAGAGTAGTGGTTAGTGCTCAGTTCTCGTAGCTGTAAATCAGAAATGGTCTTATAGCATTTGAAACCTTTGATTTGAAAAATCTAGAAATATTTCAATACCTTTATAATAGAGAAGAAAAATTTATTTGCTTTTCTTATACGCTGATCTGTTTCTGATTGTTGGTCATTCTTTGCGGTCATTGTGGTGCCTTGGTATTTTAACGGTTTTCCTTCTGTGAGATAAATCTTATTGCCAAGATGGAATATTTTGCTTATTATCATGTTTTGTTTTATCATGATTTACTCGTTGGCCGATTTGCTCTGCTTGTTTTATCAGAGTTTTACGGAGTCTTTTAATATCTTTTTTATTGCTTTCTAAAACAGTTATAACATCTGCATATTCAATCAAATTTTGTGATTTATTTTTATTTTTTATGATGAAACTCCCCTCTATTTAAACACCATCGACAAGAGTCAACTTCCCTGCCCCATACCTCTAGCAGGACTTAAGATCATAATGAGGATCAGTTATAAAAGATCTAATAGATCGAAATTGTGTCTTAAGAATTTCATTATATGTAATGCTACACGGAGATGAACTTACTCCGATACTGTTTATTTCAGCATTGATGAAGGTAATAACATCACATCAAAATATTTTTTTTTATTCGGTATAAATAAACTTCATTTTACAACTTTTTTTGATATTCTATCTTACATCATTAAAAAAAAAATGTTTTATTTTTACAGCTCGATCAAAATTATACATGAGAGCCCAAACCACGTTTAAATATTCATATATCTCAGTTCATCTAACAACCTATCAATGTGTTTAAGTAAATATGCAAGTACATTATCTTAGAATTTTGGTAGTCACTTTTTTAAAAAACTAAAACACTTTATTATTTAAACGTTTTTAGATTTCCAAGTATTGAAAATTTATATTACATATTATCATGAATTTAATCACGGTCTGATAAGAAACCACCAAAAATTTGAGAATCCTTAAAATAAGATAAAATATCTATATACTTTTTTAGTTTTGAGATCAAAATAAAGTTCCAAAATATTCATATCTCATTAAGTAATATGAACCATCTAATTTAAAATCGGCCCTGCCTTACAAAAAACTCGTTTTATACCTTTTGACGGACAGATCAAAAACATTTTATGGAATAATTTGTTAGTTATTTTAATCCGATTCGTTTCAAAACACTTACGGTATCTCACACAACTTAAAATTCGGACCTGCGCTCAAAAAATCGTTACGTCTTTAGAAGACGATCCAAACATTACTTAATCCTCCTAATGGTTTCGTCGTTAAGTAAAAATTTTAAGTAAGAATTAAAAAAAAGAAATTAATAATTAGCAAATAATCCGGTGTTTAACCGGTATACTCTACCGGATATTTCTTTTCTCTTCAGCCTTTTTTTTATGTTGTATATTCAGTTTTAACGAGTGGGTTAGTTGTCCTGATTAGAGAAAATTTTAAAAAAGTTTTGAATTCTGAATATCTATTAATTATGGGATTGTCATAGTAACAGAAAAAACAAGGGCAAATGACTGGAAATAATTTTTCTTTCAAGATTAAAGAACAAAATTTAAATACATGTTCTGTTTTTTATTAATTACAAAAGTAATTTAATAATTTTACAAAATGATTTTCGATTATCTTGAATGTGTAATATGACTTCTACGTAAGATTGACTTGAAAGGTTACCTCTTGCCGTCCTTGATATGATCTCCGACGGTCCAGGTATATACGGCCAGGCAGAGGCATCGGCCAAGAACAGGAAGAGGAGGATAGGAACCATCGCTGAAGAAGTCTGCACATGGACTGTCCTTGGAGTGTCCTACTTCTTCCAGGACCGTTACTCACTGCCAAGGTCGCCCCTCCAGTCTTCCTGGCAACCTCCTTTCCGTTTCTCTTTT
This sequence comes from Nezara viridula, assembly GCA_928085145.1. Classification (NCBI taxonomy): domain Eukaryota; kingdom Metazoa; phylum Arthropoda; class Insecta; order Hemiptera; family Pentatomidae; genus Nezara; species Nezara viridula. The sequence continues at coordinate 74,541,123 of OV725083.1, forward strand.
CTGCCTGACAGGATCGTCTCTTTGTCGTCTAGTGCAGGAGTCTCCAAACTACGACCCGCGGGCAATAAACTGCACGCGTTCATCTCCAAATCCAATCCCGCAAAGTTATTTAGATTTTATCGTAAAATTTACAATTTGGGCTATTAGTAGAGCCCGAATTTGTATGCAGTAAAAACATACTATATAATATGGAGTAAGAAGCAATAATATATAAAATAAAAATATATAGTGAAAAATCTCCTAATATGGAAGTTATGAGTGCCCACAAGGGGCTCTCATGCCATACCTTGCGCCATCAAAAGTTTTGAGGGGAGCACATTTTGACAGGGTTTTGAATGTTTGAGGGGTGCACATTTCGACAGGGTTATGAATTTTAGGTTTGAAAAGTTTCATACCAGAGGAAAAGGGAAAAGCATAGTGCAGATTTTAAAAATTTTACTTTAGCTTGCTCTGTTTTTAAGAAGAAAAGAGAAATAAAATATCTTAGGAGGAGGGTGGTGAGAGGAAGATGGTCACCCTCGATGCAACAAGACAAATAAAACATTCAAAAACATAGTTTTGTGATAAAAAGTTCTTAATTATGAAAGAAATAAGTGAAAATGATTCAGTATATACATTTTTTCATAAACCAAATATGTAAATAATTTAAACATAATGCGATAAACAAGAAACAGTTATAAACATATCACTACTGTTAGTGCAAAAGATCGTATGCAAAAATTGATTTTTTATAACAAAGAGCATACAACTTTTATTTTGTTTCCCTATACTATTTTCCATACTAACAGGCTATTTATTGCAAGTGCAGGCTACAAAATGCACCTTTTAAAGATATTTTTATTTCGTTAGTTTTAATTAACTTAATATTTTCAAAATAAGAAATATATATTTGGGAAGGTTTTTTTTTGTGAATAACAATTGCAAAAAAAATTACTTGAATCCAAAAAGAAAAAGTTAATTTAAAAAATAGTCTATCGTTTTTGTTCCCTTATTTCAAGGATATCCTGTTCTCCTGATGAAACATGTTTTTAAACATACTTGATCGAAAAGTAGAGTGGTCAATTTAGCGTTATAAATTAAAAATCAATTCATTACTTTATTTAACAAAAAAGTAATACACATGAGTTTGTTCTGTGATTTGATTGTAATATTGAATATGTAGTAGATTAATTAATGTTTAAACATTTAATGAATAAATAAATAGTACGTACTAACCATAATAACATTCAAATGTAATTTCACAATTTGAGTTTTTTTAAATAGATGTAATTGTATTTTAAATAATTTTTTTTAAATCAGAAAAGTAATTTCATATTATTAAAATTATATCATTGATCATCCATTTCATATTATTAAAAATTTTATAAAATGGAACCCTTGCTACGCCAGTAATGCCCACTGGCTCTAACTTAAAAAGTGCTGAACTTATGAAAAAATGCCTTGGATAAGCTTTGCAACGGTAGCTGCTAATATTTGATGAATGGCTAACTGTTGATGGGAGGGAGGAAGAAAAGGGGTGTATCTATTTCGCTCTCTTAAAATTCTAATCTTCTGTTATTGGCTCTTTTTGCTGACAGAGATATGAACTTTCAAAAAGAATGAAAAGGTCTTTATTGAGCTTGAAAAATAAAATTGCTGCTCACTGAAAAACTAAAGTTAAGCTAAGTTTAGAATATTTTTTTTTTTCAATATGACTGTTCCATTTACGTTTGCCAATTGCATCAAAACAGTTGCCTGAATCCCCTATGATGGATATTTGCTATATACAAAGTTCATAAGCTCGTATGACACAGTTCAAATATATATTTTATACAATTTAACTATTTTTCACAGAAATTATTATTATTTTTTTTTTGCAAGAGGATCTTAAACCTCTACAATTTCAACTCATGGAGGGTCTTGGGTTTATTAATTTTTAGGGAAGTACTGTTTCTTGGTCAACAGTTGTGCAAATAAGTAATTAGTTCAAGATCTCGTATAACCACCACAGTTTCCTCTCGAATTGATTATTTAATTAAAAGTTCTGACTATGAGGTACACTTGATATGCCTCAGAGTCGATGCACACTAGGTATAATTGAAGAAGTATTTACATATTTCTGCTGTACCCGAACTCGGGAACCCAGAGCATAGAATTACAGTGCCTTACTCGCTGAGTAACCCCACTCCTCCATCAATAAATTTAAGATTTGACCACATCTTATAATTTGTTATTAATTAATTCTCTTTGATGTTTTGTATATTGCTAATTTGTATATATTTGATGTTCACATTTTGCAGATCCATATTATGTATTTCCAACAGTTTTCAACCTTCAGTTAAATTATTACTTACAACCTCAGTGAAGTTGATGATCAATGTAATGAGCCAGCAATGTATTTTTCAATATGCTTAAGTTCCCGTAATGGGGCAAGTTGTAGAATAAAACCTTTAAAAAAAGTTTTTAAATACTAGTCTCAAAAAATTCATAGTTTATTCAAAGAAATGGCAATTAGTTTACAAATCTGGATATAGCAGAGGACTACATTTCAATAAGCGGAAAAAAATATGAAATAAAAAAAAAAATCAAGAAGAATTGAAAGGATTAAAGGTAGGAAATACATATTATTTATTTATTTCTAAAACCTTTATCAAATGTGAATTTCATAAAAGTTGTTGATTATTTTTTTCTTTCTTTAATTTTTATCTAAATGTGGCTCAATATATATTAGATAACTTTTCTTAAAATCCACAAATATAGCCTTAATTTCTTTTCTTATTAATAATGACAGCTTTATTAACTTCTTGTATTATGTTACAGTAATTGCTTGGAGTCTCCAGACGCTCCCATGTCTCCAGTTGCTATGGCGAGTTGAAGTGGCTCTATCCAGTTTTCTGATGGCAATATTTCCTAGGTGTATTCCTTTTACGAACCTGTACAACCAAAAAACCTTCTTACTTTCTTGATTTCTTTACTCCTTGTTCCTCTGTTCATTCATTCAACATGAGATCCCAATCCTCAGATTTGTTTATTTCTTCTCATAGAACTGTTTCCTTTAAAAAATCCTTCGTCATACATGCTACCTCGTTTTGGAATTCCCTACCAACCTCATTACGGAAATCCTCATCCTTGACCTCTTCTAAACATTATTTATTTTTCCATCTCCTCAGTTATCAATCTTCCGAATATATGTAAAATAAAGTTATTTTGTACTTTAGAGATGTCAGTTACACTATACCGATACCTTGCAGATATCTATGTACGTGTCATATTGCTTATTTGTTCAAATACCTGAACTCACCCATATGTAATCATCTTTAAATTCATATGTCTCCTTTAAGATCATATGTTTACTAGTGTCTTTATTTTTAATATTATGAAAAATTTACATGTTTCTTTATTTTAATATTAAGATTGGACAAATTTGTAAATTGATTTATTTTTAATTGTCATTTAATTATTCACAATTGCCAGACAGTTGTCATTTCCCTGTTCATTGTAGTTATTCTGAGGAGACTAAATGTCCCAGAATAAAATTCTTTCTTTCTATTGTTTTGCCCAAACTGGAGAAAATCAGAAACAGCTATTATTCTTATTACTTGAAATTAAATTACTACAATGAGTTTAACAAACCAAATTTCCAGTTCACAATAAAATATCATTCAGGCTTTGGCAACGTAAGCCAACTTTTATGAATGGAGTGCAGTTTCTTTTTAAGCAGTTTAAAAATTTAGATGACCCCTGATCACATGTGCCAGTGATGTGATTCTACTACCAATCATGTAGTTTATTGGTTCCTTTGAATACAAAATAAATTATTTTTAATAAATAAAAATGCAGTCAATATGTTAAATGCCTTATTTGTTGTTTGTCGAAGAATTACTATTAATGTCAAAGAATATACTAGCTACATTCTCTTAAAACTAAAAAAGCAACACACCAAAAATTTCTACATAATAAAATAAAAATAATATGCAGACAATTTTTTTTTTTTTTTTTTTATGATCCCATTTTTAACCAATTACCTTTTTGGTTAAAATTGTCTATGCATCTGTTTTCAATTCACGATTTCTAAAGTTCATAGTACTTGTACATGAAGATTTACTAAGCTCTGAATTATTATTTCGCTGTATAGGAATTACAAAATTTTAATTAAAATAAGAATAATTTTTAGATGAAATTCAGCAACATAAAGCATGTGTGGCAGTGACTGTATGTGAAAAATAGGTCTGAATAAATTTGTTGTCAGAAGACCTTGAAAATTCACTTGAAAACACCATCGAATGTGTTAAAAAAAAACAAGTTTGTATACTGATGTTCTGTTACAGTATCTATATTTCGCCATTCTGCACAGGTGGGTCTACAGGGGGAGGAGAAGTCCTTTTGGGCTGAAGTACCCCCAAAATTATAAAATAACCATGTCTTATGAAATAAATATTAAAAACCTATCTCTAAAAGTATTAATGTTCCTGTAATTTAATAGAACTTCAGGAATCACCTAAACACCATTTAATATAAATAATTAGTTAGTTCCTTTCTTTTTCTCCCAAAATAGTAATCATTATCTTAAAAAAAAGAAAAAATCTTTTATGCTGAAGCCTCCCCAAAATTCAATTCTGGATCCCCTAGTGCGATTTAGTCTATATTTGTTGGATATTTTCACCTTGAGTCTCTCTGTGAAAAACCGCTTATGTGGTCTTAGCCTTAACAGGTTTGGAGAACAGACACACCTTTTTGAGATTTATAATATTAATTTAATTGTTATTAATATCAATTAGCAGTTTAAATAAAATGAACTGATACAAAATTTACTCTTAAACTTTATTTGCAATGAACACCTTTCCTGGTTTTCTTTACAAAAAATAGAGTTAGATAGAAAGAACCAATATCCTAGCAAATCAATTTTTTTTTTTTTTTTTTACAAATTACAGTTCTACAATATACAAAAATAAGTCTTAGAGAAATTATTTACAATTAACTCAATACAATTGAACCAATTAATTAAATTACATAATTCTTTTTCCATTACAGGAATTCAATTATAATTTAATATTCACAGAAGATAAATCAATTAACACAGACCAGATTACCTCTGCTATGTACAGTTTGTCTTGCCTAATAATAATATAAAATAATGTATTATTATAAAAATAACAATAATGAAAATGTGGAATTGAACAGTATTCATATTTCTTTTTCAATATAACAATTCACTGATAGTTATAAAATTTATAATAAACATTTGATTCTATTTTTCACTTGTGAATAATCTTTAAAGAATTTAAAAAAGTTGTAGATGGCAAGGCAAACCATACGACCAATTATTTGGAAGACTGGGTAACATCTAATTGTAAGTATTTAGAATTTTTTTTTTTCAAAATGATTACAATTTACAGATCATCCATATGAAAAAAGTAGAGTAAATTTCTGTTAACATGACTAGAAAATAAAACATGTTATCACACAAATGGCACTCAGGATGCAATGAAACAGATATATAAAAAGAAAGCATTAGAAATTTTTATTGACAGAACTGCTCCATTCCAGCAGATCATAGTATATTCTAAATATCTTATCCTAATATGTCTTATTACTTATTTATTCATGAATAGTTAATTCATACCCACACTTTTCTCCACTCTGTACTAGAACTGGTTTAATGTAATTGACGTTATTCTGACTGATCTTTCCAATTTTACAAAAAGTAAAAAGATTCTCTATAATTTTTAGGAGTAAACGGAATTTAAAAATGTGATGTTTCAAATGGTTTACACAGTCAGTGTCATAGCGAGGTCAATTGGTACCCAAAATAAAAGATATTCTATTAAATCTTACAAATTTTCAAGGGCATTTATAATTAATAAAATTAATAATTTCGAGGAACTAACTTTATCTAACCCTTACATCTCCTCTCCATGCTTCAATTCATTTTTTTTTTTTTTCACGTTTCAGGCAATTTTGCCCATTTTCAATTCGAAATATTTATATCTATGTAATATTATTTTTTATTTAATTATTGTATAATATTTCTTTTTTCTTCTCCTCACATTCTTCTAATATTAATTTCATAACTTTTGACAATAAAAAAATTAAGCATTTTTTAAAAATTTATAACCAAAGTTGTTACATCACACAACCAAAGTTGTGCATTTTCGTCCTTTTTAAACAATGGCCTTATGTCCGCTACATAAAAAAGACAAAAATTTCATATATTATATACATGGTGATATAAGTATTTCAACTTGAAAATTGGCAAAATTGCCAGAAACGTTGTAAAAAAAAAAAAAAAATGAATTGATGCATGCAGAGGAGGTGTAAGGATTAAATAAAGTTAGTTCCTCGAAATTATTAATTTTATAAAAGATTTTCGTCTTCTCACATAAACCTCATAAAATAATGCATGAATTTCAGTAAAAAATTAGTACTTGAAATTAAACAAAATACTGCCACAACAACAAATTCTATATGAGAAGGAGTTGATCGGAGGGTGCGGTCAGATTAATAAATTAAACAAGTACAATTATTTAATTTTTGCTTTTATTTGCTTTAATTTTAATTCTATTTGTTTAATTTATTAATTTGACCGCACCCCCCGAATCAACTCCTTCTCATATTATATCAACGGTCAACCATCTCTACATCATTAACAAATTCTATAAGTTGTTTTTGGACTATAAATAAACACCTATGATATTGTCCATTCAATAGTACTTTAACCTAATTTATAAAAAAAGATTAATTTATCAAAAGTTATATTTTCATATTTTGGTGTTCAACCACAATGTACAACCTAACTATGCTTGTGTATGTCATTTTGCATTCTTGAGACAGAAATGAACACATGTTGAAATGTAGAAATCTATTTTTATTAAATTTAATCTCACTATTACAAAAATTAACTTTGTTTTTGAATGACAAAGAAACATTTATGATTAATGAAAGAAATTAAAACAAGTTACAGAAATGTTATCTTTAACATTTGAAAAAAAAAATGTGAATAATTTCCAATAAGAAACAGATTGAATCAGAAAACTCGTTGTGGTTTTACAGATTACTGGTAGTTGAGTAATTCGTATGGAAGATCTTATAGTGTTTGGTACAGACCCTATTTTATCAAATTATTAACATCCACCTAAAACTTTGTAAATAGCTTTATCTGATCTTAACCTAAAAATATTTTATTTATAAAAATTGTCAAAATTCAACCGTTTTCAATCTGGAGATTGGCAACTTTGTCTATTTAATTAGGTACTAAAATCCCATGAATAGTCATTTGCTTTTTACTTGAATTGTAAAATAATATGATCACTAAGTCGAAAAAAAAAAGAAAAAAATTGGCCTACAAAAATATTGATCCATTTGGAGTGATCATCCAGAAAAAGTTAAAATAATGATGATATACAGGCTAAACACCCTATTATTTTTGTAGGCCACCTTTTTCTTTTCTTTCTTTTTTGATCATGTTATCTTACGATTCAGGTGGAAAGCAAATGGATATTGATGAGTATTTAGTACCTAATTAAATATATAAAGTTTGCCGATCTTCAGATTGAAAAATTCCTATTTCTGAAATTTTTTGTAAATAAAATATTTCTAGGTTACGATGAGATGAAGCTATTTACAAAGTTTCAGGCATATATTAATAATTTGATAAAAAAAAAGATCTATACCACGGACTAATACCCTAAATTATTATAGAGAACCTTTAATTATATTACCTAGTACATCAATTTAATGCCATCAACTAAGGAAGCTTTCCCCTCTCACCCAGAAACATGTTACAATTTTCCATAAGTTATTGTTCCTTTATAAATAGAAACATTAATATATTCTCTGATATACATAGTTAAAAGCATGTAAAATCTATCACTTTTTCATAGAAAAACCTATTATTATAATTGTAACAGCTACAGACATTAATATACTATTGACTTGATACAATTTATTTATACTTTATCACGTAGATAAGCTGGCTTAATATATAATAATATTTTCTCGATTCTAAGGCGATAACTCTATCCATTTTATTACATCCAGTATATTATTATACTATTATAAAAGTTTTAATTGAAAAATCAATCTTTTTATGGTTACATTATAATGGTGGAAAAAGTTTATTTAAATAGTTATTTCTTGGAGCTATGACAAGTACTACATATTTAATACTGAGTTTGTCGTTACTAAGTAATTCTCAAATGGCTAGTTGTAATTGACACCATTACAATTATTACTTTCATGTCAATTATTACTATCACTTATTACTAAAACAAAGCATTATTCAAATTATTATATCGTGTACGATGAGACACGGCCACGTCACTTTTAAAAATTGAGTATCATTAATGTGAAAAGATATGTTCCTAGATCTTTCTAACGGATCTACAAAAAATAGACTATATACTCATTGCGTTAACAAGGAACATACTCTTAATATATTGTGCCCATATAGAAAATATAAAAACATAATCATTATGCAATACAAAATATAGCAATAGGAAATTTTAAAAAATAGTTTTAAAAATAATTTTAATTTCTAAAAACTATATCTTGATCCTAAGGGTACAATACATTTTTAAATAATAATAAAATATTTAATATTTTTAGGGAGTTCCATAATTATGGATACTTTATGCTATGAACAAATATAACTCTCATTTATGTTTTTAAATTAACAATTATATTTTATTTTAGATCAAAATTTCAAAAGTTATTTTCTTGTGTTCATGTAATTAAGAACATATAAGATTTTCAAATTATTTACAAATATACAGTGGATCTGGGATTTAATTTTATAGGGGACTAATATCAGGGATCTGGAGAAAGAGACAACGGCATTAACAATGATAAAATTTTCTAAATATAAATTGGTTCAAACATGAATTATTATTGGGTTATAAAGTTGTTTCTATAGAGAGAGCAGGATGGACAAGCTAGCTAAAATATGTTGCCCGGCAACCTAATAAACTAAAGATTATGAGTTTCGGTATCACTGCCTTCATCTTTGTCTCGGGGATTGATTCCCCGCCCTCTCCCCTGGTCTAGGAAAACAGGAACTTGACCTGCATAGCCGAAAAGACAATGTAGGGGGGAGGGAAGAGTTATTATTGTATTTGTATTCTAGTTTATAATTTAATAGTTATTTATCACATCTGTAGATGAGAAATTATCAAGAAACATTGATCTAAAATAACATAATATTAAAGGGTTTCTCTAAATAATTAAAATATATTTAAATAATGATTAAATCATTAATTTCATAATTTTTAACTTGTAGTGAATCTATTAGCTATAAAATAAAATGAATGGAAGACCTTTTCTGCCTACTACTGTAGATAAAAATAAGCAAATGAATATTTGTGAAGGTGTAATATTAACATTAAAGTGGATAACAATATAAAATAACAATATTTTAAGAATTATCACATTTAAATATATGGGCACAATATTTTCATTCTTTTAAGGAAAATTACTGTTTTTTTGAATCATCTTTTTCCTTCTTGTCTTTTTTCTCATTCTTTGCTTCTTTTTTGGCATTTTTCTTCTCCGCTTTTGCTTCTTTTTTCTGTTCTTTTTTTTCAGCTTTACTCAATTCTTTCTCTTTGGCTTTCTCTTTTTTGTCCTGTTTTACTTTTTCTTGTTTTACTTTCTCTTGTTTTTTACTCTCGGTTTGACTCGGAATGGAGCTACCGCTGGGCTTTGCTTGGGGAATATGGCTTGTGGACTTGCTAGGAGTTTCTCTCTTTTCCTCACTTCTTGTCCTCTCTTCATTGTGAATTGGAACACTACTGCCGGCTCGGAAAAAAGATGTGGATTTTGCTGTGTTCACGGGAGTAGTTTCTAGTTGGGTCACGATTTTTTGGGCACACCTACAACAACCAAAACTTTAGTTAACTTTAATCAGATATAAAAACTTAAAATAATAAAAAATTAAATAATGAAATAACATTTATTAATAAATTAGTATATATATTTTTTTATACATATAAAACATTTCTGTGTACTAATAATATACTTACTTAAATACATGGCCTAAATATATATTTTAAGACTAAAGGTATATTTTAAAAAAACAAAAAAACTTTCATCACAAGTTTCTCCTCAAGACAATGGAGGAATAGAAAGCCGTCTAGAGACAATAATATAATCTCATTTTGCACCATTAAGACAACCAAGAGTAATCAGATATCATCAATAAGAAACAGCTTTACATTGCATTAAACAATATACAATACACTAAACACAGATATTGTTTCTGCATGTCCTAATGCAATGGTGTTTTGATAATAGAATTCATATAAGATTCTATATATTAATGTAATAATAAAAAAATATGAATTTTGAAAAGCTATACACAAAAATAAATCATATCAAAAAAGAACAAATGGTTTTCCTGATTATTTTGAAATATTAATAAATACCACCTATATGCATATAGGTATGTACTAACTTATAATATTAATCCCAAAAATAATTTTTCAGGAATAAATTGATGAAAATAAAAATAAAAAAGATTTTTTTAATAATAATTCCAGTAGCAATTTAACTGAACTAAGAAGACTCTGTTGGAGTAGATTATATTTTCACCTGATAATTACTGAAAAATTATTATTTAGAATTACCATCACAGTCGTTCAACTATTGTCAGTAATCTGTTCCAAATTTTTATATTTTATATTGTCTCATAGAGTTAAAATTTTAAATATTTGTTGATAAATATATGCAAAAGCAATCTTCAACTGTCACGGAATAGAGTGGTGAAAAAGAGATGCCTACAAAATATGGAGGAGAGTATGGCTGCCAGAAGGCCTCGAGAGGAAGTCTGGAAATATCAAGAGAGACAAAAATACTAAGCTTCCTTCCTTAAGAAGTAAGGAAGCAAAAACTTTTAGAAACAATAAATGTCTAAATGTAGTACAATAATTGTTAATAAAAAAAAAATGAAAATGATTGTAAAACTCATAGGTTATAACACATGATGAAGAGATCGATCTTAAACAGAGCTTCACAGAAATCAGCAATGAAACATCTAGTGATATTGATTATTAAAATTAATAGAAAGTTAACTACAATTAATTTTTTTTTATATATAACCATTAGGAGCGGACCATAATGACTTATATTTTGAAATACATAATTTTAAAACCTAGACCCCTAAGCTTAAATGTCAAGTTATTGATTTAGTTCCATGATTGAGGGAATTGTTTTTACCTTATTCTTGTGGACGATGACCGCTCTTTTCCAAGTCGGTATTCTCTCTGGAACTCCTGGATCGGCGGTAGTCGTGCTGTCTTTTCACTGGATCGAGGTTCTTTGTATTCCTGCAGGTGGTACTGTTAAAAATATCATTTTGTTTTTTATCATCTTAAAAGTTAACTTAACATAATTTGTAGTCTCCCATTATTTATAGTATCAGACAATGATCAAAGTTAATATCAAAATATTTTGTATAATAAAGTTTGAAAAATTAATTATTATTAATATTTTTTAAGTACATTATGTTTTTTATATTATGAAAATAGAAAAAATAAATTTTTTCTACTGGAGATTTATTTCTTATAGATTCTTCAAGGCATTGATTTAAGTTATATATAAAAGTGTTTATTAAGTACTACCATGTGAGCTTTACAGAAGAGCTGTATTAACAGATATTTTATTACAAAAAATACATATATATTCCTGCAATGTGGTTTTCTCACAGGCATACATTATTTTTAGGGGTACTGATATCCTAGATGTGATCATCCAATTTTGTTTCCATGATATATAATGAAGCTATCCACAATCCCTAAACTTTTCCTACGGGACGGATTCGGTAGTGTACTTTTCACCACTTCAATGATAGTGACAAACCGGTTTTGATCCAGGGAGTATGGCAGTTCTAGCTCAGCTATTAAAACAACTTCCTGATTAAGAGGAATAGGAATATATACAAGAGATATGTCATCTTATGACCGGTCAGTGTGAGTTGCCTCAAATAGACTGACGGATTTCACGTATCTATAACATAATATTTGATAATTTTCCTTAGTGGGTGGACTTAATAGCTGTGAGTAATGGTAAATTCATGAGCTCAATACAATACTATATCTATATTGAAATGGTTAAATAAATTTACTGGATGCAAATTTTACACTGATAAATATAAAGTAAGTTTTCATTGTTACCTTCATGGATTGTGTTTGCGATTTGCGCAATGAGCCAGATGGTTGGCGATAAGTACGTTGGGATCGGCTACTACAACTACTGCCGGCTGAACTGGATGATACACCTGCAAAGAAACAATAACATAATTTTATAAAGTTAATTATTAATAACTAGAGGAAATCTTACATAGATATATGTGTTTTAAAGTTGTTCCCTGCAACATAGCTTCAAGTCTCAAACAGTGCTAAGGCTGGCTAATCTGAATAATTTCTAAAGATTTTTTCTATACATAAATTTATGTTTAGATTAACCCCTTTCTGCCATTTATGGCATGCTCATGGGAAGAGAGAGGAGGGTTGTTCTGGAGTAACAACCAAACCTATTCTGACCAAAGTAAGAAGATTAAGATTCATTCTGTGGGTCTGTTATCAAATAAATTTCAACTCATCCAGGCCAGATTTTAATCAACTTTAGTCACATAGGCGCAGGAATCAAGGGGAGGCGACGTCCCCTCCTAATAGAATAGAGAGGGAGCAAAAATATCGTTACGCTTCCTCACCCCAATAATTCGAAGAACAAAAAAAATTTAATAAAATCAATAACAATCAATCTACATGAATGAATAAAAAAGTAATCTAAAACCAATTAAAAAAAAATAGGAAAAGCCGATTAGATGGATACGCTAAAGGCTAGAAGTAGGTATGCTAGTATTTTACTACAGCCTATGTTCCTATTATAGAAATTTTAGTTTATATTCATAGATGATTATATGTAGCAACATATCCTAGCGTTTTATGATTTATTTATATCCACCCTTCCATTTTTACGTTAAGATTCCATCACGTTTCTCGCTGTAAATTTGAAACAACAAGAATTGAGATTTCATCTCACTGCCTCAAACCTTTGAATAAAAATATGTGTGCGTACAATCCAATACACCCATATGCAAAAAACAACTAATATATAAAGTTATTTTTAAATATATTGTATTTTATTGTTTGTTTTACAATCATTATATTGATTATTTTAATTATCACTCATAATTTTTATAATAGTATAAACTCCCGAGACTCTGGAGGTAGAGGGAGTCATCGGCCAGAATATTAAAGTTTATGCTTTTACCCACTCCGCCATCATAACCTAATTTTTATTTTTATTTTCACAACTACACGGGGATAAACACATATCATACTTATTGTTACTTATATATTTTTTAAATAAGTATACTAAGAACTAAATTCTCAATCATGAAGAATGTATTATCTGTAAACCTGGAAATATCAAATAAATTGTATTTATATAGTCGTGTATTAATAAAGTAGTAAAATTACTGAAAAGCATGAGATTATGTGTTGATTGTATTAATTTTTTTTCTTTCATTTAATTAATCAGATAGTGCACTCACTCAACCTCCACTGGCTTCAGCACCAGGTACGTGGTCGAGAGAGTAGTGCAGGGATCTCTTGGAGTCCTGCTTTTCTCCCTATAGTTTGAGGGATAAGCATGGATTGAGGTTCCCTGCCTGATTGTAAACGAATGTACCGATTTCAATGAAACTTCGCTAAAGTCATTTTCTTGACGCCCTTTAAATTTATCTGTATAACATACTTCAACGAAAAGAAGCTGGAAAAAAAGTTAGGAGGGATGGTAAAATTTAATTCCAAATAAGTCAAAAAGTATACACTTTTTTGTTGATATTGTGTTTGTATATGGTTTTTTGAAAGTTTACGGAATTTCCTAAAAAACAAAAAAAAAAAAATCGTTAAAATCAGACAATAAGGAGCAAAGATATGGTCTCCAGTTTTTTTTTAATATGTTCTACTCTTAATGTCATATCCTTTGTTTGGTTTTTAAATTTTGAATGTGTTACTGAAGTAATGCTATTTTTTTTTGGGCATATTACTAATGATTAAAAAAAAAAGTTTAGTCCAATAATTGGAATCACCTTTTATTTATTTTTCTTTGTAACTAGAAAGGTAATGTTACTTTAGATGTATAGATTTTTTTTTTATTGAGAAAAAATACATTTTGCCTCAATCAAAGACATTGAGTATTTGCGATGTGAGAACTCATTCATACAATATATAAAATTACAAAAATAATAGAAATTACAACAAAAATAAGAAAAGAAAGCTTCGTAAAACAGATGAAATAAAATATACAACGCAATGATGTATAGTTGTTTGGAAATAATAAACCATTGTGAAATAATTTGCAGCGTTTTTTTTATTGTATATACTTTTTGATTATTATTTAGTTGTTAATTTGCTTTACTTTATTTTATGTTTTTTGTATATATGGTGTGAATGTGTTCATATCTCACTATAATTATTCAGGAGTTTTACTTTTAACATCATTGTAATATTTAGCTGAACTACTCATTATTGAATGGTTAAAGCAAATATAACACAATAACGATTGTGTAAATTTATACAAAATATTCCCAGATTAATATGACTACTTCCATGAGGCATGATATCGGAGTAAAGCTCTATCGATTCGGGTTGAGATTTACAATCTACCGATTCCAGTCTGCAAAAAGCACTTCCAGCAACCCTCTCAATTTTTCCACAACCCACTGCATACCTCATACTTTTAGACATTTCACGTCTTTTTATTAAACCACGTAACAGATTTATTATGTTAAATAAACATTTAAGGACATTTATTTTTTAAGATTTAAGGATGCAAGTTATGCAACCATTCACTGCTATATTTGTAATTGATAATTCGTTTAATTATTATTTGAGAAATAGGAGCGAGGTCTCTAACAAGAAAAGGAAAACTACGAGAACATTGGAGCTAAGAGACGAACGTAAACAGGAAGTGCAATGAACCTCTGCTGACCAAATCGGTGGACTGTTATTGACTTCGATCAAGGTCAGCTGTATCAAGGTCTCCTATTTAGCACAACATACCAAGCTCATAGCCTTTCGATGTATCCTTCGTAATTATATTATCCTTCGTAATTCGTAAGTATTAATTATATTTAATTATCATTAGGATCCGTAACTGAACATCTAAATTTTCCAAGGAATATATCCTCAAAATAAATTTTTAGATCTAAAAAAGCTCTTAAACTACTTATTAAAAATAGTATACAGTATACAATAGTATTTATATAGTTTCAACATGGCTAAGCATGTGAAGCATAAATGAATATTGTACAGTAGAAAATGAGAAGGAACATTAAACCATAATGTTTAAAAAAATTACAATTTTAAGAATTAACTTAATTTAATAACAAAAAGGGCAAGTTCCTAAACAAAGCGCTAATTCAATTGAAGGATTACATAAATCGATTGAACCCAGCACCGAAGGACAGCGATGTAGGCTGAGTTTAGGAACGACGTGATCGATTCCAGCGCAAAGTCTATGTATAAAGAAATGCCTACCTACTGACTTGTTGAATTTCAAAGAGATATCAATTGGGCTAATTGTGAAACTAATCGTTTCGATACAGATCCGATGCCATCAATGAGGTTAGCGCTGAGTTAAGGAACTTGCCCATGTAAACAGAAAATAAAATGAATATAAACATGTAAAGTAAATTGACGTATAAAACACAGAGGTGTTACATCTTGCGGAACTTTCGACCCCAAAATTTGATGAAGCCTCTGAACCATCATAAGTGAAAGCGCTGAATACCACCGACAGTTTCCATCGATGATTTTAGGAACTTGCCAAAATATTTTTACTTTTTTTGGAAACAATATTTACTAAATTACTTTAAACTGTTATCTCAAGATTCAGTTAATTCTATTCAATCCAAATCATTTTTAAAGTCAATCGCGACATTGTTCAAGTCCCTTTCATTAAAAATAAAGATGGCGGTCAGTTTCATATACCCGAAAGTGTTCAAAACAATACGGAGTTTATCGATCCCCCACTCTTGATTTTAAGAAGGATAATTTTACTCAATTGTCGATAACAACTGCTAAAATCTTGAAACAAATATAATTGATAATATGATTACTAACTTATGAATCTTTATACATAGTTTTTCAAATGAGCTTTTTTTCGATACGCCACATCTTCAATTCTTCATCAATCCTAATGGTTGAGCCCCCATTTTGAATATCTTCACCTCCTTCAGGTAGAAAAAATAGTCACATCCCTCCGAAATTTCAGGAAGAAGTTATGAAGAAAAAACATTATTAACGAATAAAAGTATACATTTTTTTGTATGATTATTTATGCATGATTATTTAAAAGATAATTAAATTCTCTACAAAACAAAAAAAAAATCATCGAAATTGATTATCACTTACTACCGTGAAGTCGTTTTGTGTCACTCTTCAAGCAGTCAAATTGAAATTGGACGTTTTCAGGCCTCTAAACAGACCCAACAACTTTTTTTTTTTCGTAGTTATTCGTAGTAGCCCATATTCTTAAGAGTGGTTTACACGGTCAAAAAATGTCCAACATATTGGAACAACTTAAGTTCGCGACTTATCGAAATCCGTTAACAAGCTAAAGTTTTTTGATTAAAGTTAGTTTTTTCTAGTTTTTGATCAAGGTTTCGATAAGTCGCGAGGTCAAGTTCGTTCCAACAACTCTCTCATTGTGTTCAGGAAACATACGATTCTTCGAACACGCTCTATGATGTGGGGTTGGGAAGAGGGAATGCTGTATGGTGCGACTATCAGTCCATAGGAATGTTTCTCAAAGTTCAATCTATATATATATATATATATATATATATGTATATATATATATATATATATATATATATATATATATATAATATATATATATATATATATATATATATTATATATATATAAATGAATGTATGTCTGTCTATCTGTCTGTTTGTCCTTAGTGCATTACTAAACCATTCATAATCAAATTGAACATTCATAATCATCTGAGTGAATACGCCACTCAGATGATTATGAATGTTCAATTTAAATCATGAGAAAAAAAATCATTAGGATTAGTTTAAATTGAAGCCATTTTACAGACAAATTTGTTTCCCAACTTTTTAAAAATGACAGATATCCTTTGCTACTAATCTACTCATATGTGCTTTCTATTTTCTTTTTTTTCATTTTGCAAGGCTAAGCCACAGCAGCGCGTGGCCGGGCAAAGCTAGTTTAAAATAAAAATGTCTGGTAAGACCTGATATAAAGGTTTAGAATTAATTGAGGTTACAAATAACCACGATGATTTCTAAAGTAACCTGGCAAAGTGAGGTTACTTTTCTAGTATATCTAGCGGATAAATGTGAGAACGAAGCTTCTGTTTAGAGAAAGAGAGAGATATAGAAGTGGGCGAGTAATATATTTATATTACTAGAAATTTATTTGTATAAGTAGGCGAGTAATATATATGAATTAACTATAAATGGAGAACATTTTAAAAAACCAAAGAGGTCATACATACGAGGTGTTCGGATTTGTAAGAACGACCAATAATGACGTCTTAATCAGAATTATGATAAAAAATAAAATAAATAAAAAAAATAGTCTAAAATTGTCTGAAGGTCTTTGGTTATCTTCTGTGGTGGCTGAAACTCACAGTATTGCCTAAAATTTCATGAGCAATACTTTGATCAAGAAATCATGTCATCCCACTTTTATTGTACCTCGTTTTTTATGATTTCTGAACCATCAGGGTAATCTTTCGTCTGATCAGCCCTATTGAGGGCCTGAAATTTGGGCCGAATCGTCGGCAAAAATAAGGATAATTTATTTATTTTTACTGAACATCTCAACCGATCTTCTCTTCAAAAACTCTAGGATCATGAGCGTAGATAAGTACGATCATGGATGCACTGGTCTCTTCAATACCTTCCTAGGTCTCCTAAATAAAGGTTCTGAAAAAGGCGACTAAGCTACTGGTATTGAAAAAGTAGTTCCAGCGAGGTCCACGACCTTCAATGAACGAGTACTCAGAAGATAAGATAGCGTTTGGGATAGCGGTCCAAAGAGGTTCGACCAGACAGAGGATCTATACCACCAAGGCTGGCGGGTTGTCCTAGCCGTGATTAATTCACAAGGTGATGAGATATCGATTGTTGGCCCTCGTCACGAAGACGGCTCCGATCGAACGGTCAGTTCTGCCGGACCTTCTCAGGTCAGTTATAGTCAAATGCCCTACTAGTCGATAGTAAATGTAATATTATCGATTTTTTTCTAATCTAATTTTTGTAATATGGCAAAAAATAAATTATATTTATTTCCTTCATTAATTTTATAATAAAATATATTCTTAGCACTCCGAACTATGTTGTTTCAAGGCCTTTTACGTGGTTACGTTTCTCGACTAGTTTCATGGATAAACTCACTTTTGAAAAAATGAACCGTGTAAAAGAATTTCTTTAGGTCACAGGGCCAAATAGATCCAACATGTTGGAAATTTTTGGCCAAACTATAGTAGAGCTTTTAGTGTTCAGGAAACAAACTATTCTTCAAACCATGCTATGTACTCCAACATTTTTATATTATTATATGTTATCGTCATTGCGAGCCTGCATTTCGTTATAATACAAAAGTTTCACGGAACAGCGTATCTTATGGCCAGATTTCTTTAAATATCAAAATGAAGAGTATTTCCATCTCTGCCAAAAGAACTATTTCCACATATAATATTTTTAGTTTGTTGCAGATACAGTTTGTACATGAAGATAACGTTATGTATTCAGGGTCTACGATAAATAGAAAAAAACAATATTGCAGAGGATATTAATTCTGTGACAAAACTATTTAGCTCGTAGAGCCTCTTGTTCCGAAACATAAAAATTAGAATTCACAAAACCATTACCTACGGCCCTTTATGAATATGAAACGCGACCGCTTACATTAAGGGATGAGTAACGTCTTAAGGTTGTTTTTTTTTTAAATAAAGCATTGCGTATAAAATTCAGACCGAAGAAAGATCAGTCTGATCAGTCTGAGGATTTAGAGGGTTACACAATCCTGAATTGCGTGAACTGTATCCTCTGCAGCAAATGAAATGGGCTTGATAACGAAAGATTCTCTAAAAGGTTAAGATTTGCTGAATGGTATACGTCCGAGGGGTAGACCGAAGCGAATGTGGGACGATTGTTTAAAGCTGATCATGTGGAGCCAGGTTTGGACGCGACCGGTGGAGGGAGGTGTGTGGGTAGCCTTCGCGTTCGCTAAGACTTTTATTATTATTATTTTAATATTGTTAAACTCAACATAACCTATATAAACAAATGGTAAAAAAATTATTATAAACACAAACAAGTTATAGCTAACTCACAAAACTATGGCAGAACGAGACCGAAATCACACAGACTTAATTTAAATTAATGAATTAATTTATCAGTTCATCATTTGGTACTTGTCGGTTAGGAGGCCTGGAGGAAACCTCCCATGTTATCTAATGTTACATCACATAACCTCCCTTCTTATTTAGTGAAAGCTTTGAGTTATTTCATTGTTTATTTTTGTTCCATTTCTGTTATTTTCGTCAAATTATGGATGTTATTACATTCTGGGAATTAATGTCTTCAGACAACACCTCGATTCATATTTATGTGAATTTTTGTGGCGGCGGGTTCACAGAGAATAGGATTCGTACCTCGCTATTTTAAATAACATTAAACTATTTTGCATACCAAAATAAATAAGGTGAAGTGAAAATAAATTGTATATATGTTGTTTATATTGTTTCTTTTATATGTACATATGTTGTTTGTGTTTTTTTATTATTTCAGTTTTTTTTTTATTATTACATTTATTTTGTCTATTTCATATATAAGTTGAAAAATAAAAGTGTTTTCTTATTTTTGTAGGAATTATTTCATTTCTTTTTGTCTATTTCAATTTCAAACCAAACTGTTTTGTTATTATTACATTTGTTTTCGTCTATTTTATATATATATATGTTGTAAACTAAAAGTATTTTTTTATTATTACATTTTTTTTGTTAACAATTTCAATAATATGAATATAATATAATAAATATGAATACGAAGATAGGAATTATGAGAAGCCTTATCAGAATTATCAGTGTTGAGGTTATAAACATTGACAGATAGCAGTCGGTCCCGCCCGGCTAACCGACAAGTACCCATCATTTTTATTCAAATTGTTTCCAACACTGTCATCACAACATATGCTGATGACACATGTATCCTATCAGTTAACAACGACCCATCTATTGCATCCCAAACTCTTCAATCCCACATCACAAACCTTGAAGAATGGTGTCAGAACTGGAGAATTAAAATAAATTCCAATAAATCCCATCAAATTACCTTCACCCTTCGTCGTAAACCAATGACTTCCAGTCCTTCAGTATCCTTTAACAACACTTCACTTATTCCTGTTGAACAAATCCGTTACCTAGGACTCCATCTGGACAAACGTCTAACTTGGAATCCTCATACCAGACTGAAACGACAAGAAACAGCTCGACGTTTCCGACTACTTCAACACTTACTAGACAAACACTCTAACCTTCCAATCAATTATAAAAGACTGATTTACGTGACTATAATAAGGCCTATTTGGACTTACGGAATTGAGCTATGGGGCTCCACCAAACCTTCAAATTCCACTCGCATACAATCCTTACAATCCAAAATCCTTCGTAAAATCCTCAATGCTCCTTACTTTGTTACAAATAAAGTTATCCATATATGTATCAGATTTGGCCCAATCCAGATATCTGTCCTTCCATAATAAACTTCATAACCATCCCAACCCTCTTGTCTCTAACCTTGCTTCCTATTCGATTCCTGATAACACTCCGAGGCGTCTGAAAAGAAGATGGCCACGTGATCTTCTAATATAGACATATTATTAGAGTGCTACCAATGGGTAGTTTCTCAACATGTGTTTCATGTCTTTATACCAATGTGCGAATTTACCAGATGTATTTTTGTATACAGTTGTAAATATAATATAAATAAATAATAAAAAAAAAAAATTGTTTCCAATAAATTTTCAGATTTATGATAAAATCGAAATCTCATTAATTGTTCAATTGATGTGTGAAACAGAGTAGTTTCTTTACCTCTTGCAAACTCTTTTTATTTCCCCGCTCAAATATTCTTTTATCAGTGTGAGGGGGTAGAGGAGAGAGAGAAGGTTTAATGTGCTTATGTCATAGTTGCATTTGTTAACTTTTACAAATTAAAGTGAACAAAAATATCCATAGTTATATCTTAATTTATTATTTCCTTCAGATACGCGATAGAATTATAAATTGAGAAAATCTGTCTTGTGATCTGATAAAAGAGAGGCTAGGATTTACGAAGGTATGAGGTATGCGCTTGGCGGCAGAGGGAAGTGAGATATTACGGCCGCTGGATTTCTACCCCAGGTAGTTTTTTTATGCAGGAATTGGAAAAATGCAAATCTCTTTTCGACCCTTTACTTCATCAGTATTCTTCGGATTCTTCCTGCAAACCATTGCAATGGAGAACAATTCAAATAATTTGCAGTAGGTTTTCAAAGTAAACCCCACTTTCTTTAAAATACTTTATTCAAAATCTTATATTGGAAATCTTCCCAATTAATTAGGTACGGTTGACGTTATTTAAAATTTTTAGTTGGAACAGTTATGGCTCAAAATTTTGATGTATTTTCTAAAGCATATTTTGCGTTAATATGACGCTAAAAGCAATTATGATACACTTCTGCGGGATCTGGATTAGTATAGCCCAAAATCGGTCTTGGTCTTGCACTTTGAAATACTAAGACCAAGACCAAGGCTGGTGAAAAAAAATCGATTTTTTGAATAAAAATAAAGGTAAAATTGTTACTAATACTTGACAATTTTAGTTGATATATGTTAAGAATTGGCACAACCAATATACGTTTACATTTAAATAATCTAATTTTTCATTTGGGCTTAGTTAGGTTTCTTCTATCTAAAAAAAAATCAGTAATATCTCTATAGTATTAAACTAATAGGTAACTGCGAGACTCTTGCGCAAGGCCAAAACGAAGCCCAAGACTAGGTGCGCAAGACCAAGACCAGACACTAACTATCGTTTAGAGGAAAGAAGTGTTGAAAGATTTGAGTTGAAAACTCTCAGCAAGATAACCGGAGTGATCTGAGAACAGAGTCCGCTGTAAAGACTCCTTTTTATCAAATCATCAACATCGATCTAAATCTGCCATTAGTGGAATACAAAATAATGCAGTTAGAACTTTCATTGATTTAAGTGACAAATATGTGAAAGATGGCTTACCGGCCGAAATGTAGCTATGAAAATTAAAATAAATGTTGTGAAAAAATAAACAGTGTCTTATTTTATAATATTTGTTGATAAAGTTGATCATTAAGTGTTTATATTTCGGGTAATTATTTAATTTAATTGTATCAAATCAAATTTAAGTAGACATTTAGAAACTAGAAAGGCAGCTTGCCAAAGGAAGGGGTATTTCATACCGTCGGCGAGACTATGACCTGAGACGATAAAAGTTTACAATCCATAAAACGGGAGCGAGTTAACTGGCATCAGGAATGAATGGCTGACGGAGAGAGATCCTTTCCAATTTATTTCTGCCATCACGTTAGGATGGCCGTCATCGTATCGAGTGATTTCCACGATTTTACGACCCATTTGGAGTAACTGCCATTTTTATTACAGCCACTCATATCGTCCTTCTCATTCAATTTTCATTAGACAATTGGATGTTGGATTGGGTTCGTTGTCACTTGTCCAAAAAAAGAGTCCACCTCATTTTAAGTATTAATAATAATACCAAAAAAGGCTTAGTGAATTCGAAGATTCGTTCCTGATAGCACTAACATTCGCTGTCTACAAAACGCTATTGAATCCGTGACCTCAGCCTTTACGCATCCACCCCTTCTACTAGATGTGGTTATTAATAACGATACTGATGCTGCATAACATTTTATTTTGATTTCATACATATTTATATCCCTTGTTTAGACTACAGTTGCTTGGTGTATGGAGGAGACAAGACTGAAGAGACTGATGAATCGCTTCATAAGATTCATCTTTGGGATTCCCAGCGTGTTTCCTCCCTATATAACAAGTTGAAGCTATTGGCGGGGAGGCCGAATGGGTTAACGCGTGTGCACAGCACCGCGAGTTGCGAGGCTATCAGATAACCGAAGTTATGTGAAAAAAAAATAAAGTACGAGTTCGCGTCTCGGTGCCGGAGATTTTAAATTCTCCGCTCTCACCCTTCGGCTTGGGAAAATCCCGTATAACCTAAAAGCCGAGGAAGGGAATAACAAGAAAAAAGAAAAAAATCTGGTGTGTCCACTCCCACGATTTTCCTACCTATTTCAGAAAAATTTTTATATCTTTACATTGTTCATGAAGAAATAAAAAAAAATTGAATTAGATTTATTTTCCTGAAAATTGTCCAAAGAAAAGATTTGAGTACGATTTATTTGATAAACTAAAACAATGTAAACCGGCTTAAGATAGATCAGTGTAAAAATTTCAATACTCTCTAATATTGCTGATCAAAAACTTTTTGCCAGCTTAATTTTATAACAATAAAACAGCTTAATTTTATCAAACAATAATTTCTGTAAAAAGTAGAGGAAATTGTGAAGCTTGTGTGATGCGGGCAACAGATTTTCTTACTTTCACTTAGTCATCTTTTTTATCACATTCATCCCTTCCTGACACCAGGATATAAACCCGTAATGTTACATTGGAAATTGAATAGCCGTTTTCCGTCTACAATCTATAGAAAACATGTTTTTCATTTATTGCGCTATCGAGCATGGATCACTAAATTTCGGCCACAGGCATCAGTAGTCAAAACCCTACAAAACTAGTAGTCAAAACAGTCAAAACTTCTTACTCTAAGTTTCTCTTTTCACTCTCTTAATACTAGATCTAAACCTATAGATCTATAAATCCCCTACCATAAAACAACTTCTTTTAGCCAATCCTTCCTCATTCGTTAAATCCATTTGTTACATCTATCGCAATGCGTCAAACTAGTTCCACAAACTGCTTCAAACAACTCCTATTCCACATTCGCACTTTCGCAAAGTGTGTTCAATCAATAATCTAAAAGGTACGTAAAGATTTTTTGAGCGGATGACATGACTGATTTTTAACTTTTACGGCATTTGACGGTAATTACTCAGCTAGATATCGTGAATTTTTCGAAGCAATTTGAGCTCGAAATACAGAAAAAAATTGTATTATAGTTTAAGTAACTGGAGTATTAATTGATTTGAAATGGTATCATGTAATCATATCTTAAGAAAATGAATTGTTAATATTTTAAAAAGTAAAAACGTAAAAAAAAAAAATTAAAATAAAAAAATCCGATTACAGAAATAGGGAAATTTTATCCACTCTGAAGGAATTTACTTCCATATCTAATGAAACATCTTGCTATATTTTGAGGGAAGTTGACATCTAAGAATATTTAAACTTGGTTTAGTAGTCGGGTTTCTTCTTCCTGACTCTTTCCTGATTCTTTCAGTTGTTGACATACACCGATACATGGGACATTTAGCTAGAGTCGTAATATGTAGTGAAAGGAACCCGACAGCTACACCAAGTTCAAATATTCGTAGATGTCAATTTCCCTCTCAATCTACCAAAATGCTTCATTAGACATGGAAGTACATTCCTTTAGGGGTAGATAGAATTTCCTAATTTCTGTATTTTTTTTTTAAATTGTATTGAGGTTGCAGTCTTGAAATTTCTCGTTTGGGATCCCCTTCGATTCTTCAGTTATCTCGGATTAAATATTCTAAGCAATATCCTTTTTGTATAGAAGACCAGCTTATTAAAATTTCAGATCTCAAGCTACCCCATTTCGAAAGTTCTCCCAATTATCATACTTATTGTTAGTAGGTTTTCTTTAGAAAATTGTAACCTGTTGGATAATTGAATCTTCAAGCTATAGCTTAAGTGCATATGTACCTTAAAACACATACAAATAAATAATTTTAGGTTGATAAATTTACCTGAAAAGGAAGAAGACCCCGATGACATGGAGTAGAGGGACTCCGAGTTAGGTACGGAGTAATGAGAAGCGGAAGTAACCATCCTCCCGCTGGCCTTCAGCCGCAGGATCTTCGCTCTGCAGATCACACACCGGAGCGGAAGTAACCTCTGCGAAACTGCCATCTGGATCGTCTTCACGAAGCACTTCCTGCAGACCACTCGATGACCGCATGGCGACGTCTGCATCGTCGCTTTGGCGTTGACGCATATGACGCACTGCAATCAGGGTAGGATTTTAAAAAGGTTATAAATATAAGAGTGGAAATTTATACCATATTGTGAGAATAGGAGAGATATTTATTGTACAAGAAAATTGACGATATGGATTTCTAGTAGAACTCGAATAATAATGAAATGATAGACGACGGTCAAAGGTTATTTTGCTCAGTCTGCTACTATCTTCCATCAAATAATTACTATATTCATGAGCTTTGTAGATGCTTAACATGCTAAACAGTCAGCTCAAATTTTGAATGAATGGTAAATAAACTGTCTGATGGTGATAACATCTCATTAGTTATAGAAATATCATGCACATACTGTTAACAAAGTTTGTAATTTCATAATTGTTCTACTAACGTTTTGTTCTATTGTTTAGAAATTTTTCTACTATGCGAAGTGAAAAGTTGCTGGATTATTTGGATAAAAATGCTTTATTAGAAAGCATTAATGACTCAGATGTTTCAGGAGGCAGAGAACTTGATGAATACATAGGATGAAATCCTAGCCATCTTTACATTACATTTCTATAGATATTGTATACAATCATAGAATCAAACACATCAAAACTTTACTATAAGCTTCTCAGTGCGTTTACGAATTTAGCAAGACTTTACAGTAACCTAAGCTGCGTTAAAATAGAGAGTGCTAGCAGCCGCATTTAACGAACTTTTGTAAATAATGTTCTCGATATACTAATATACTTAGTAGTTAAGATAACAAGTAGCTCTCAACAAATCGTCCTCAATTATTTCGGCTATTATTCGTTATAGGTTATTCATTGAGGTTATTGTGGAGTCGAGATATTTGAATTTTGCTACTCTCGGGAACACAAATCTTGTTATTGGGGTGGAATTTTCGGCATATTTTTATATTTTGTTTGTTTGTTTCGATGTCTAGGCGCAAATCATCCAGGTCATCAACGCCCGACAACTAAATAACACTAATTTTATAGTGTGTAGGTGGTTGGAACAAAAAAATTAAATAAAAATAAGGATAAAAAAAAGATTAATAGAATAAAATAAATAAATAAAGATAATAATAGACAGATAATACGATAGAATAGATAAATAAATAATCTTAAAAAAAACAGCAATAAAATCAATAAATGAATTGAAATTTATAAATAAATGAACTTTTCAAATTACAAAAAAAAATCTGCAAAGGATCATTATTTATAAACTTGTCATACATGTTTTTTAAGTCATTCATTGTCTAGGAATTTAAAAAAATTGGTAACGATTTCTTCTTGATTTCTCAGGGATGCTGATATATTCTGGCATATTCCAAGATCTTTTTAACTTGCAATGTAAAAAGGGTACTCTTCCAAAACAGGTTTTATGGTTAATGAATGTTCACACTTTTGACATCTGGGGGTGAGAACTTGTCATGAGGTGGAGGTGTATCAGTATGTCCGATCCTCAGCCGCATTTGTATTTTGTATTTATTTAGTTGTAGGCTGATTGCTCTTCTGTCTTCGCGAGTCTTCTTGATTACTCCCAAGGACAGCTATATCATCTGCATATGCAATGACAGTGATTATGATAACTAATTATATTTTATAAATATATAATAACGATCAGAACTGTGTTTTCTATATATAGATAAGCATTGTTTATTGAAGATATAAGTTCTCCCTTTCTCCTGGACTATATATAAACTCGTGACATTTCAATGTTCTTGTTGAGGAGGTAGCTTTTGTGGTAGGTTAGAAGGGGCGGGCTGAATGGGTATCCCTAGAAAGGTCAAAATAAGCTCTTTCAACTTGAAATATCTCCTTCATTTATTTAGGAAAATATTTTATAAATAAAAGTTGCATAATATTGCATTTACTGATAAATAACGCCCGATATAATGGTATTAAATAATAATTAAAGTAAAATAAAAACTCAAAAAGGAGACTAAAGTTGCTGTTAGGATATAATTGGACTATTTAAAGAAGCTGTAAGATCTTTGAATAATACTTGAGACATCAGTTTCACTTTTATTCACCTATGCATGAAATAAAAAAAGTAGAAATAAGAGAGTGCGATAAGTATTGCGATCGTGAACATTTTCAAAACTAACGTTTTCGTGAAGAACGAATCCAGAGTTTTGGAAAAAATACAAAATCCCAACTCAACGGCTCAAGACCCAAAAATCTTTCATGCTAAAGGCGAAGGCTTTGCTTGGAGAAAGAGAGCTGAAGTGTGAAGAAATGGAGCCATTTATACAGGCACAGTTCCCAATCTAAAACCACGCGAGCAGGGCAGAGCTGCAACTACTCCATAAGGTGGATAAAAAAGAAACACCAGAATATGAGCTGAAAGCGATAGCACTGGAAACTACAGCTCAAAAGTACCCGCCTCAGGATTGGCTTCACATTTATACCGACGGATCAGCTGAATCAGCCGTCAAAAATGCTGGGGCAGGAGTTTACTCGAGAGAGTTTCAGTTCAGTGCTACGGTGGGTGAGGATGGTACGAATTTTGACGGTGAGATAGCAGCGATCCTCATAGTCCTAAGAACACTATCAGGAAGGCAAATTTCAGAACGCTGTTCTCTTTGTCGACTCGCAAGCAGCAATCCTCGCCATTACTAACAATAAATGTATGTGTGAATAAATGTATGTTGAGTGCTATCTTGGAGTGCAAATCCCTTCTCTACGATCTAACACTCCGAGGCACCAATGTGGTCCTTCAGTGGATTCCGAGCCATTACGGTATTCCAGAAAATGAGGAAGCGGATAGTCTCGCCATGAGGGGAGCAGAATTGCCACAAACAGTCCATCCAAAATCCTACGATTCAATTCGGCGAATGGTGAGGATGGTAGTGAAGGAGGAAACAAAAAATATACACAAAGACAAGGTGGAAGCGAAACGTTATGCCTGTTTGATGGAAAACCCGATCCCAGCTGACCTACCAAGAAGAGATGCAGTAGCCTGCTTCCGCCTGGCCACTGGTCACGACTATCTACAAAGTCATCTCCACAAGATAGGCGTGGCTGAGGATCCTAGCTGTAAATTATGTGAACAAGCCGAAATAGATGCAGACCGCCTAAAGGAATGGGCTGCTTTGACGGATATAAAGAATCATATGTAAATGATTACATTCAAAAATCAAAATTATATTGGGCAGCAAGATGTCGGAAGGTCGAATGACCAATGACTATGGCATAGGAAAATTTTTTTTTTTTTCAAAACTGCATATGGTAATGCCGAGTTCCAAGGATCATCCTCGGTGCTCTCTTTGACATTGATACCAAAGCTCAAAATAATCGCTCCAGTAATCTCGGAGAAAAGCTGCATCTTGGAACATATAGTCTCAAATTTTGAGGAGGGATTAATTTTTTTTTCCTGGTTGATTATTTAAAGTAATAAACCATAATGTCATTTTTTTCGCTTGTCGTTTTTTACAATTTTCCCATTACTGGCATTAAGGAGAACTTTACATTCGTTTCAATCATTATTCAAGACAAAGAAATATTGAGTTGAATTTATGTATCTTCTCTTTTTTTTCATGACCTTAAGATCCTATGTTTTCTTACCTGTGAGTACAAGGATTGTAAAAAATTTGGCTCATTTAAATTTTGCTATTATTTGAGAGACATGAGTGTTTCAAAAGTAATTTTTAATGATATCTTAGAGTATTTCTGTAGGTTTAGTACAAAATATCTAATCATCTTTTTGGTGACTTCGACATACTTTGGTCCTCCGTACCGGATACAACCATTTACTTGGGCATATTTCATATTTTTCAATTTTAAGTCCCGTTCTATTATCTTTGATTATAATGTTAATAATAAAAATATCCAAAACATTCAAACAAATGCCCATTTCGGCCTAGAGGACCAAATCATGTTGAAATCATCGCAAAAATGACAAAAAATATTATATAAGATTAATTAAATAATAAAAATATTTACTGCATGTTTACAAAATTCATCACAAATAAAACTAGCGTTAAAAATTACACAATTTTACGAAGAAATATAGCTAAATTATAAAATAAAAATTTTAAAAATGAAAAATGTATATTTATACTTTTTAGTTTAGTGATAAATATTGACTCTGGGTCTCATCACTGTTCTTCCTTATTTATTTTTAAAAATATTTTCAATTCATTAATGTTACATCATATTTCCCACTCTCCGTTCTACATTGAGGGACAGGACTTGGGACTATGTATACTGAATATATAAAAATAATGATTGTAATATAGATCGGTAACTTGTGAAGAAATTTATCAAGGAATCCAGATTCCTTCACTCCAAAGATGAAAATTATTACAACTTATAAAAGGGGAAAGAGGACTATGGTATTATGTAAAAAATAAAAATAATATAATATAATTATATCATAAAATAATTATACTGACCTCATCCTCTTGCGATGTTGCGAGTTCTGGTTCGTTTTCTTCTAGTTTCGAGAGTAATTTATCCTGTGAAACAGAAAAAATAGATATATTTATATATTCTATTCATCTCTTAAATTATTTACATTATACCTCTTAATAGTCCAATGAAAAACAATATATCAGTTTTACATTAATTATAATAATTGACTGTGAAAAGTTTTATTAAAATATTGTTCAACGGTAAATTCCTAATTATTTTTATTTATTTAAATTTACAACTGTATTAAATGAATACAACCAGTAAATTTGCAAAAATTAGAAATAATGACATGAACAGAATTGTCAAGATACTACCCAATGGTAGCACTGCCTACGTTATTCTAGGTAAGAAGATCACGAGGCCATCTTCTTTTCAGACGCTTAGGAGGATTATCAGGAATCGAGGAAGTAGCAAAGCTGGATACAAGAGGATTTGGATGAGACTGGATTTTATAATGAAATGATAGATGGCTCGGGCTAAATCAGCGATACATGGAAAATTAAGGTCTTTATGAATGGTTTTATTTGTGACAAAAAAAATCCTATTAAAAACAAAAAAATAACCATATAGCAGACTTAATAACATAAATAGTTATATTATAATATAAAATATACTGTCACTTATAATTAATATTTTGTAAAATTATAGAATACCATCTTTTTTTAAATTTTTTAGTTGAGAGATATTACATTATGTCCCAATTAAGGCCATTTTTAATAGAGAGTCAGTGACACCAAATTTACAGAAAATATAAATAAATTAATTAGTAATAGCAATATAGTATATAAAGATAAGAGAAAAAAAAATAAAAAATAAAAATAATATGTTCTTAAAAAGTAAAATAAATATGTTAGACACAGGCATACTTAACTACACTATTTACAATCAGCCAGAGAAACTCCGAACCAGTCTTCTTTCTCCACTAGTGAAAAGCCAGATTCCAGGAGACCCTAACCATCCTTTTCTTCATTATTCACGACAGTCAACCATCAACCCACTATTTTTAATTATAATGAATAATTTAGTGGCATTTGTCTGGCATACAAGTTAATCACCTTCTTGTTGTTAATTAAATTACAATGCCATCGAGTCTTTAAATTATATTGTTGAGAATAAAAAGAACCGCCAAGTCGTAAAGAAGGAAGATCATAAATGGAGATGAAATAAAAGAGAACGAGAGATAATAGAAGAAGACCAAAGAAGGCCGTAAAAAGGAATTTTATATTTGAGGTATAGTTGGATATAACTGAGTTACTGGATTGTACCAGCAACGGGCCCAATGTGATCTCTGATCATTATGGCAATGCCTTTGTAAATAAAGTATATTACTTTACATAAATATAATAATATAATGTAATACAACTGATCGTAAAAAAACATGAAAACAATAAACAGTGTCCTGTTTAATTTATTTTGTTGTCAAATATCAAATGGAACAATAAGAATAATAGCCAGTAGGGACGGACCCAGTTCAATATAGGACGTACCCTTGAGTAAAGAAGATTGGACTGAATTAGTGCAGACTAGAAAGGCGCCGAGGGGAGTCTGTCCTTCCAGGCTTTACAAGTTTGTTTGTTCCAGTTATTGTCCTCACTCCAGCAGAGCTCTGGAGCTTTAAATATATCCGATCAAAGATAGATTGTATATTTATTATATCTATCAAGTTGGCAAACTCGTAATAAATAGGAGTACAAATCATCACAATAATCCTTAATTTGCATATTTCATATACAATGTTAAAAAAATAAACTTTTTTTTTTCGACATACAAAATCAATATTTAGTTCAGAATTTTATTTATCTTGTTTATTAATGATTAATTTTCAAAAATCAATAAAAATTTGAAAGATGCACTGATACTGAAAATACTTACGAGTCCGTTTGTCGTACGAGTTACGAGTATTTTGTTTATAATATAATTGTAATAGTCCACGGTACAGACCCGTAATTATTAACATCCGCCTGAAACTTAGTAAATAGTTTCATCTCATTGTAACCAACAACTATTTTATTTACGAAAACTCTTGGAAGTGGGGCGTTTTCAATCTGGAGGGGGACAAATTTTGTCAATTTAATTAGGTACTAAAAACTCGTAGATACCCATTTGCTTTCTGTTTGAATTCTAAGATGAATTGATCAAAAAATCGATTGAAAAGGTGGCCTACAAAAATATTGGACTGTGTGTCTTATATAACCTCCTTATTTTGAAAATTTTAGGGTGTATGTCACGCCAAACGGCTCAGTATTTTTGAAGACCATCTTTTTTTTTCGACTTGATGATCAAATTATCTTACGATCCTAGTAGAAAGCAAATGTGTATTTACGAGTTTTTAGTACCTAATAAATATACAAAGTTTGTCCCCCTCCAGATTGAAAACGTCCCAATTCCAAGATTTTTCGTAAATAAAATAGTTGTAGGTTACGATGAGATGAATCTATTTACGAAGTTTCAGGCGGATGTTAATAATTCGATAAAAATGGGTCTGCATCGCGGGTTATTACAATTATATTATTGACAAAATACTGAGTCACTGACTTGTTTTACCTTCATTCTTCGTCGTAAACCTATGACTTCCTGTCCTACAGAAGTCCAATGACTTCATATTCTTCAATAATCCTAAACTGATCCTTGTTCAACAAATCTGCTATCTAGGACTCCGTCAGGGGAAACGTATAGCTTAGTATCCTCATACTAGACTAAAACGACAATAAACTGCTAGACGTTTTCGGCTATTTCAACAATTACTAGACAAACGCTCTAAAGCTATAAACGACTCCTTTACTTGACTATTATAAGGGCTATTTGGAATTATGAAGTTGAGTTCTATCACAAATAAAATTATCCATAATGAACTTAATGTTCCATATGTTGGTGAATCCTAATCCAGATACCTATCCTTCTATAATAAACTTCAGGCCCACCCAAACACACTTTTTCTGACTGAGATATTAATTTTATTATTTCTTAAAGGCATTTAGTTGTTCTTACATTTTTTTTTTTTAATAATTTAGAAAATCCCATGATCGGGGCATTATTTTGCATTTATTATATTTGTTATTTTTCCAGTCAGTGTTTAAAAATAGAGTATAGCAAAGCAATTTGTACAAATATTTTGGTCTATTATGTTTAATGGAATATTGTAATCGACCAAGGAAAAAATATTAATTCCTTCCTTACATAATACATACGAACTACTTTTCCATATTGTTTTTCTATTTTTTTTCTTAACAAAATTTTCTGCGAATTATTCGTACGGGCCAACTAGTTTGATATATTAGTTTTTGGAAATAATGAACCATCGGCGGGAAATCAATTTATTTGAATAGTTAAAATCAGTGTAGTATTCGGTTGACTGGTCTTCTATCTGAGGTACGAGAACAGTAGAAACGTTTAACGATTAATTATTTGCTGATATTTGAAGGAATTCAGATCTTTTTTATGGTATCTTACAACATCTTGGACAAAAGTTACTCATAAAATTTTATTTATTTATTCAGAAATATTACATCTGTCACAATTAAGGACATTTATAATAGTGTTTAGAGAGCACATTCGCACTCTATTTACAATAAATAATATAGAAACTAATAATAATAAAAGTAAATGTATGTAAACAAAAGAACTAAACTAATCAAAATTCAATCTCCGCTGGCTTTAGTACTGGTGATGCGGTTGAGAGAGTAGCGCAGGGTTCTCCTGGAGTTCCCTCGCCTGATTGTATGTAGATATGCATGTGTTTTTTGCTTAGTTTTAATTTTCTTATTTTTTAGGTTATTTTATTTTATTATTTATTGTATATACTTTTGATTATTATTTTGCTTCTATTTATTTTATATTTTTTGTACATATAGTTTGAATGTTATCTACCTTCTTCCCTCCTACCTCACTATAACTAATGTCTAAGAGACAGGTTGTTGTAACACTAAAAAAAAAAACAACTAAAACACATGCATACTATTAAATAACTCATAATATAATTTTATTAATCACAGTTGTCCAGTAATATGATTTTTCTCAATAATTAAGAATTGATAAGAGGAGGATCAATTAATAAATTAGTCAATAACAGATAAATTATCTTGATTACTATCCTGGCTGATTTGATCTAGGACACAATGTACAATATTGGAGAGGGACCCTGCTTTGGCATGGCGACAACATGACAAAAGACTCGACTGACAGCGAAGAGAGAGCAGCGGCGCTATACCATCCATCAACTTTTATCCCTCTTCTTCGATTGCCCTATTTCCTATTAGTCATGTACTAATAGGGTTTATGTACTATATATTTCTCTTAGTATTTATAAATTGCATTAAAATGGTTAATATTTGAGTTACTATGTATAAATACATTCTATTATATAGTAATTTTTATTGATAGAAATTCATATTGTCACAATAAAAAATAGGTTAGCTAATAAGGATTGTTTAAAGAAAAACGATTCCAAATTAAGAAGGATTTTATGAAAGTAGAATAAATTCACTTCATCATTTCATGAGAGGCGTTTTGGAAATTATATATATATATATATATATATACAGACCCTGTAGATCTTTTGCCGCCTTAAGCCTGCTCCATCTCCGCTTGTCTGGTCTTTTGCCTTCTATTGAGGCATTCATTTTTATGCAGAGGCTTCCTGACGGATTGCTACGAGCTACATGCGCCGCCCATCTTAATCTCCGTGCCTTCATGTCATGGGATATTGATAGTTTCTGTAAGCAGTTCTTTATTTGTCTTTCTTTTAAATGTGTTAGTTTTCTGATTCCTGATCGCTCGGGTTATCGTGTGGAGGATTTTCCTCTCAAATCTTTTAAATCTTCTCTCTAGGGTTCTGGTTAGTGGCCAGGTCTCACAGCCATGTATTACAACTAGCTATATCAATGTATTTTACACTCTTAATTCGAGATTTATTGAGATTTTTCGGGATTTCAATACCTTTGAGAGGAAGAAGAAAGCTCTGTTTGCGCTAGTTATACGCTGGTCTATTTCTGCCCGTTGGTCATTCATTGACAAATGGAGCCGAGGTATTTGAATTATTCTACTCTCTAGAATGATTTTCCTTCTACACAGATCCTGTTATATATAAATATATATATATATATATATATATATATATATATATATATATATATATATATATATATATATTTATATATAACAGGAATAATATATAAATATATATATTATTTTTAATAAGATTTTTATTATATCAAAATATCGATGTTAAAATTTGACTATTGAAAACAGGGATTTTTCACAAACAAAATTACCTTGAATGACTATCTTTCTTCCTAATGTATTACACGTATAAGCGATTACAGTGAAATATGTTTGTTCGTATATACAATATATATTATTAGCATAGTCTATTCAACACCCAATATTTACTTAAAAGTGTTAGCACCATGGTACGTGGCTAACAAAACTCTACATACTGATCTTCCAACAGTTGAACAACATATAATGACCAACGATTTTATACTAATTTCAACAGACATCACAGCAGATTAATAAGAGATATAGCCGCAGCTGACATACTCCAGAACATGAGGAGGAGACTAAAAAGGCGTTGGATGAGAGATCTCCTTCCTTAAACAACCTAAGTAATTGAAATAAGCCAGGAAAGAGGTGCTGCTGAGTACTTTCCTTCCCCATGTCTGACACGTCATTTACATCTTGTATTTGCTGATTGTTAACAGAAATTTTACAGGCAGAAATAAATGTTTTATAGCCAAATACTTTTTTTTAAACATAAGTGTTGGCTAAGAAAAAAGACATAGTAATTAAATTTATATTGAATTAATTTAAATTGTAAAAGTATTATTTGTGACGAATACATGATTTCCAATTTATGCTTATACTCAATGAATTTTGGCCTCCTAGATCGGCTATCGGACCCACTATGAGTTGGTTTATCAGTATATTATAGAATCAAGACTTGATGTATTATAAGTACCTAATTATTTACTATTTTATATATATATATATATATATATATATATATACATACACACACACACACATATATATATATATATATATATATATATATATATAATATATATATATATATATATATATATATATATATATATATATATAATTACTTGTTTTATGCATATAAATTAACTGCATTATTTATGAAACTATACACGTGATATTTTGAATGTAAATATTCAATATATTTTTCCTTTTTTTCTCTATTGAATTTAATGAACTATAAACTAGACTAAAGAGATTCTTATTCTGCATGGTAGACATGTTTTAAATAAACAACTATAAAGAGACAAAACGTGGACCGTCCCTGCCTGTAAGGCTTCGAACACAATTGAATCAGCATCACAAATCTACTTTCCTGCTATAGTTGGTCTATTTATTATTGTGTAATAGCTATAGTTACCATAATTACTAAATTGGAACAGATTAGTAATTATACATAATTAAATATAGCTTGATTTAAAATATTTAAGTTTTGTTTAGAAAATCAAAATTAATTCACGAAAATCAATATTTTTAAAATAAAGTTATAAAGTAATAATTTTATAATTATATATATTTACATAGAATGAGTAAAAATAAATAAAAATACAAAAGATTATATTTATACATTAAAAAAAAAAGTTGAAAGAATTTCTCAAAATAAATATGAATATAAATAGTCAACAGTAAAATTATATTTAGTGAAAAAAAAACAAGATTACTGAAAACAGTATTTAAATTGCGCCTTAAATATTTGAGGAGAGCACATATTCGCTTTGTAATGGATTATTTACGACAGCAGGTAGTTAATGTGTGGTGAATTTTTGAGGGTAGAAAGTATTTGAAATGAAATGAAAATATATTTTATTATTCTGGGACTGTTGTCCCTTTAGAACAAATTATAAGTACCGAATACATGTATGTGTGCTCATAAATAAATATTTATAATAATAGTTAATCAAACGTAAAAATACAGAAGAAGAGAGAGAAAATACAAGAAAAGCGTATATACAAAGGAAACGAAAATAACAGAAATAGTTTCTGAGGGTACTTAAAGAGATCTCTTAGGTATATTTCGTAATCAGTCGGATTGAGAAAGGAGTAGGTGTTTAAAGTGGAGAGGCGTAAAACATTTTTGGAGGGAATCATATTTTTATGGGGTTTCGATCGATAATTACTTTTAAAAATAACAAAAAAAGGCTTAGCGAACCCGAAGGTTCGATGCCGACACCACCAATCGCACATTACAAACCTCCCTCCACCGTTCGCCGTCCAAACCCAGTCCCTTCAGATCGGCTTTAACGCGATCTACCCACGTTCGCTTGGGTCTACCTTCCGGAAGTTTACTATTCGGCACAGCGAATATCAGCTTTTTAGGAATTCCCCGCTATGTAATCACCTCAATATTAACTGGATACAGTTCACGCAACTCGGCGTTGTGCTTCTCAACCTTCTCAACTCTCTAGTTAACTCATCTTTCTTCGGTCCGAATATTCTACGCAAAACGTTATTTTCAAAAACCTTAAGACGTTGCTCATCCCTTAATGCAAGCGGCCATGTTTCGCACCCTTAAAGAACTGTAGGTAGGATAATGGTTTTATAGATTCTAGTCTTTAAATTCCGGGACAATTAGCGCTAGATAATAAGTTTCGTCACAGAAAAATAACAAGCATTTCCCGCCTTCATCCTACCCTTAATCTCCTCTTCAATTTCATTTTTCTAGATACTGTAGACCCTAGATACTTAAACATCTCTACCTTTTCAAACATAATGATAACTTTTAAATAAAAGTAAAAAATGAACTACATTTTTCATAATTTTATTTTTATTTGCACCATTTTTAATATGAAAGCATTCAATTTTCTTGGAAGAAGGTCAAATTATTCTTGGAGTGGGGGAATAAAAAAATATAAATATCCAACAAATATATAGGTGTCTCAGTTCTTAAAGGTCAAACTCTGGAAACAAAATTTCCAACAAAAAAGTTCATTTGATGCATGAGCCGATTCCGAACGAAAAGGAGTTGAGACCAATTTTGTGTTTTTCTTAAAGTGGTTACACTTTTTATTGAATAAGAAGGAATAACTCAAAGACTGTTCAAGATAATTAAATTCTAAGTACACCATCGTAAATTAGGCAAACATTTCTTTTAGAAAATAATGATTATATCAAAACGCAATGCCTAACGTTACGTCCAATTATTTCACGAATCGCATCGAATCACCTTTACTCTTCACCGTAAACCTATGACCTCCTGTCCTACAGTATCCTTTAATAATACCCCACTTATACCTGTTGAACAAATCCGATACCTTGGACTCCAATTGGACAAACGTCTAACTTGGAATCTTAATACCAGACTGAAACGAGAAGAAACCGCTCGACGTTTCCGACTACTCCAACACTTACTAGACAAGCGCTCTAAACTTCCAGTTAATAACAAAAGACTCATATACATGACTACAATAAGATCTATTTGGACTTACGGAGTTGATTTTTAGAGCTCCATTAAGCCATCGAATTCCTCTCGTATCCCATCCTTACAATCCGAAATCCTTTGGAGAATCCTGAATGCTCCTTACTTTGTCACCAATAAAATAATCTATAACGACCTTAAGGTTCCTTATGTTTCCGATTTGGACCAATCCAGATACATATCCTTCCATAATAAATTTAAGAACCATCCGAATCCTCTCGTCTCTAACCTTGCTTCCTCTTCTATCCCTGAGAACCCTCCGAGGTGTCTGAAAAGAAGATGGCCTCGAGATCTGCTATTGTAAATACAAGTGATTTCATGTTATTATTTTCTGTTATCAAATTTACTAAATGCATTTTATTTATTAATACAGTTGTAAATGTCATAAATAATAAAAAAAAAAAAAAAAACCTATTTCACGAATCAGTATTACAGAGATATGGTGCTCGGGTTTGGGTTCAGTAACTGCAGCAGTATAGGGGCAGTATTAGACCACGTGAAAGTCCCTTTTATCATTAACATTAATAAATTTAGTCACTGTTTCCTCAAAAAAACAAAATTGTCTACTTTACGATTTTGTACTTAGAATTTAATTATCGTGAACAGTTTTTGAGCAATTCCTTCTTATTTAATAAAAATCGTGATTATCTTTAAAAAAAAACACAAACTTGGTCTTAACTCCTTTTCCGTTTGGAACATGTTTCAAATGAACTTTTTTGTTGAAATTTTGACGTATATAAATTTATTTTTAAATATTCAATATATTTGTTGATTTTTTTCCATAATATGACCGCCTAAGGTCTATTGTTAAAGGACTTGAAAAAGTGAAGTACAAGTTTTCTTTTGTATAAGTCAATGGTATGCTGGCTTGCTACTATAGTAAAATACTTTGTATATATATATATATATATATATATATATATATATATATATATATATATATATATATATATATATATATATATAAGTTAAACGTTGCGGGCTTTAAACACTTAAAAAAAAGAGTAAAGGTTCAACAAATAACACGCATGAAGTCAGAAACAAGACTGCTTTATTCCTCCTTATAATCCTCTATATATACATTCTAAGTTGTTTACATAAATGCTTTTGGTATTAAAGCTAATACTGTCCCGCTCCGTACCTTAACTCCCCCCCACCAGTTTACGGATACTCTCCGTAAACTTAAAAAAATAAAAAGACATAAAACAAAAAGAAACACTCTTATATATACAACGACAAGATTCTCTTGCCCATATTATAATACAGGTACGGAGTGTTCAGTACTTACAACCTAATTCAATGAAACACAAACAAAAATATTCCTTATACATCAAAATATTAAATTAAAAAAAAAATACACTTTCCTCAAAATAACCTTCTCACAAATGAAAGGCGTATTTCACTGCTTTCAAAATCTGCACCAAGCTATGTAAGAGCACTATATACAAAACAAACAAAACAACAAAAAAAAAAATCTTCCTTCGGGAGACGAGGGCACTCCAGTTCTAAGGTTGCTGTGACACTGTAATC
Source organism: Nezara viridula (assembly GCA_928085145.1). Classification (NCBI taxonomy): domain Eukaryota; kingdom Metazoa; phylum Arthropoda; class Insecta; order Hemiptera; family Pentatomidae; genus Nezara; species Nezara viridula. Next base: position 74,580,768 of record OV725083.1, read on the forward strand.
GGAAATTTTAATTGTTCTATATGAACCGTCCTTCGTTTTTTTGGTTCGTTAACAATCTCAATCGTCACCACATTGTGCTCTCTAATGACTATCACCCTGAATGGACCCTCATATCTCCGCACTTCCTTTCCCCTATTCGAGCCTAATTTGCGATACACTATGGACCCTATTTTCAACCCCCCTGTTACTTCCATCACTTTGAGATTTTCCCGCGCTACCCTTTTCCGCTTTTCCCCCTCTATTTTATCCTTAACCTTCCCCCAGAGATTACCCAGTTCCATTTTGTTACTAACCATTCTTTCTGTCATTTGCTCGTCCGTAGCTGTACCTCCCCAGTCCCGTTGCCGTCCGCGTAATCCGAAGAGAATTTCAAATAGAGAGAACCCTGTTGTCGTATGTATAGAATGGTTGTACGCTGCCACCGCCTTCCGCATTGCCACATCCGGTTCCAAACCTTTCTCCACCTGATACACCCTTAGATGGTCACTAAGAGTGCTGTGCAGCCTCTCTATACTTCCTCTGCTCTTGGGGTGCCCTGGAGTATTAAGATGCCAGCTGACACCTACGTTCTTCATCTCCGCTCTGATTTTGGCATTGTCGAACTCTCTGCCCCCGTCGGAGGTGATGCGATCGGGTACTCCGTAACATTGGAACCACGTCTGGAGGGCTCCTAAGACTGCCTCTGCTGACCGCTCCTGTACCAGGTACACCATTGCCGCTTTGCTGAAGAGGTCTATGAGCGTGACCCACTTATACCCTCTCCATGTGAACGTATCCACTTGCAAGTCGCTTAGTGGTGCATCGACCGTGGGTGTCTCCTCTTGCATCGTTTTCGGGGGGTGCCGATCGTACTTCGTGCTCGCGCACACCCTGCAGGACCCTATGAGCTCTGCGATCATTTTCTTCATTCCCCACCAAAAATATTTCCGACGCAACGCTTGAAACGTCTCCTGCGCCCCACGGTGGTTGGTCTTGCCCTGGTGGTAAGCAAGCGTTATGTCCTTCTGCTGCTCTTCATCTCGCACTGTATCCACCATCAGTTTGCACCGAATGAACGCCCTATCCATCCCTAATCGTTCATCCCGCCATAGCCTCTTTATCTTCTCCCAAATCGTTTCATTTCCTACATATAAGTGGTGAATTTTTCCTGCTTTCGACGCGTCTTTGAGAGCTCTGCAGATCTGGTCCACGCTGGCCCCTGGTTGCGACCAAATGGTTGTTATTCGGCTGTTGCCGTACTTACTGTATAATATCTTCATCAGACCCGATCGTTAACGATTTCCTCCCGCTCTTCCATGTCCACTGGCCTCTCTTCCGCTGGACTTTCTTCTTGTTGGGTATCAACATTTTCTTCCACCACTTGTACCCCCTCTCCCTCTGGCGTCCAGTCCCTCAGGAATTGTCTCACGCCTCCCGATGATTCAGCTGTATCCTCTTCTATGGCATTTATAGTTAGCGCTCTCGATAGCCAATCCGCCACCACATTCTCTCTTCCGGGCATGTACACAATGTCCATGTTGTACTGGTTAAGAATCTCCTTCCAGCGTGTGACTATAGCCGAAGATTCTTTTAACTTGCCCGAAATGCCGAAAGATTCGAAATGCCCCCTCTCGAACGTGAATGCTGTCTTTAATTGATCCTCCGGAAGCATCCTAATCTGATGATATCCCGCTTTCAGGTCAAGAGTACTGAATACCTTTGCCCCGCTTAACCGATCTAAAATGTCCTCAAACTTCGGGATTGGGTATTTTTCATCCACCGTATTCTCATTAAGTGTGCGGTAATCGATTACCACGCGGTACTTATCCTCTCCGGGCGCGCTTTTCTTCTTAACTGCCCATAGCGGGCTATTATATGGCGACGTGCTATCGACAATTATCCCCTGCTTCTTTAGACTCTCCAACTCTTCCCTAATGTATTGGCGAAGTGCCTGCGGATACCTCCTCTCTTTCACGTAGCTCACCTTTTCGCGCCTCAGCGGGATCTCGTGCACCGTTTTGCCCGTCACCCTCAACCTATCTCCACTTCCCCTTCTACCCCACACGGGCCACCCAGGGTGATTAACTTACAATTACATACCTTGACTTGGAGTGTCCTCTCTCCATCGTACAGCTTCTTCAACACTCCCCGTGTCATGATGGTATTGGAACTCCCGGTGTCTACCAGGCATCGCACTCCTCCCACCTCTATTATAGGTAACCAGCAGCTTTTACCTCTGATGTTACAACTCACTAGCGTGCGGTCATTCCTCGCCTGACACTCTCCTCAGATCCTCTCCACGGTTTGTCGGCGTCCACTCCTTCCGCTGCTTCTTCCTCGACTCCTCTCGTTCTCCCGGCCTACTGGGTCCTCTATCTCTTCTTCTGTCTCCGTGGCCAAGGATTCTTCCGACGAGTCTCTTGATGACTCGCTCCTCCTTGTGTGTATCCTTCTTCTCCTCACTTCCTGGGTATTTACCTCCATCGGCTCAACCCTCTGTGAGCCTCTTCTGGAATAGATGTACGGGCATTGCCTCGCAATGTGTCCCTCAGTCCCACACTCAAAACATTTCGTGCGGGGACACTGTGCCACCAGGTGTCCGCTCTTTCCACAACCGTGGCATTTCCTGTCCTCTCTCCGTTGGCTACCTCTTGCTCTACCTTGCCCTGGTCTTCGTTCGGCTCCGGTGGTCTTTTCTCTCCCGTTGTGTGCGGGCTCTCTCCTTCTCCAGGTCGTTGGTGAACTCCTAGGTCTCCTATAGATCATCTATTCCATCCTGGTTCCTCCCCCTCTAACCGGGCTTCTTCATCTCGAGCGCTGGAATCTACCATTTCTTGGGCGCATTCAATAAACGAACGTTCCCGGGGTAGGCCATCTTTCTTCCCCGTTTCCTTCGCCAATTGCACCTTCAGTATGGTGGACAAGAAGGCCATCTTCGCTTCGACCTCCGGAGCTTCAGCTGTCTCCCGCATCTTCTCGGTGATCCTGTTGTAGTGAGCTACTAATGTTGCCGCATACTGTCCGTTGGACTGCCGTGAAGACTTCACCTCGCGAAACATCTGATAGATGTCTTCCTCCGTAGTCCATCTGCCACCACCGTAGGCCTTCTTCAGTCTCTCCTTGACCATTTCCCACGGCGTCTCTTCATCTGCCTGAATGTGGTTCAGGATGCTCCGTTTTACCCTGCACACAAGGGCCGCCTTAAGGCCATCCGCATCCCCAGCGTTGACGAGGTTCTCTCCAATCTTCGCATTAATTCTCGCCACGAGCCGATCTCCACCCTTTAAAAAATGGTTGAGCTCACCTATTTCTCCAGTGAAGCGCTCGAGATCGGATATAGCCTCCCTGAGGTCCTGTGCAGAGGCTACCCGGATTTTCATCCACTCTATCGCATTCGCTTGCCCCGCGGCAAAGGTTCCCTGCGGTAACGGAGGGATCTCTGGCACATTCATGGTAGCCGGCTGCCCTAAGGCAAATTCAGGCATGCTCGTAACGGTGGTTTTAAAAAACCGTACCTCTGCACTCTCACCTTCCCGGGTTTCGGCGCCAGTTAAACGATGCGGGCTTTAAACACTTAAAAAAAAAGAGTAAAGGTTCAACAAATAATACGCATGAAGTCAGAAACAAGACTGCTTTATTCCTCCTTATAATCCTCTATATATACATTCTAAGTTGTTTACATAAATGCTTTTGGTATTAAAGCTAATACTTTCCCGCTCCGTACCTTAACTTATATATATATTTATTAGTAGTAAGTATATTGCTGTTATAAAGTCTTTATGATATCAACGACAAAGAAGATGACGTGACTTTACAACCTTCATAAATCCCGTGAATAGGTGATTAAGTTTTCATGAGAGCGATTATGAACTTTAATTACCCTTCGAAAATATACCGTTTGAGAATTGAATATCCTTTTAAGTACTTTATCGTTTCTAATTTATTTACAACGTAGAAGTCAACTCAATCGTGTATTTATTTTCGCTAATAGTAGGATCAATAATTTTACAAATCAAAATCAATGATAGTTTTAGAAATGTAAAACATAAAAATATGTTTGTGATTGATTACACATTTATAATCTTTAAATATGAAAACAGCAACAAGGTGAGATTTGTAATTTGAAATATAAATTATAAATAATAGCTCGTTATAGAAAGGATGGAATGCTGAACATTTCTCTCGCTTACAGTATGCAGGTTCGATTTTTAGTATCTGAAATATTTTAATCTATATCTTCAACAATACTCGTTATCATTTGGCTGTCGACATTATCTTTCTCTTTTCGCCTCTACAATATGGCATCGCGTTAAGACACAATTTTCAATAATAGCTCATTACTAAGAGGATGAAATGATGTAGATTTTTCTAGCTATTAATATGCAAACTCAATTTTTAATTTTTGAGATATTTTAATCCATAAAAAAACTCCAATTAGTCGACGCCAGCTGACTGCCCGAGCGTTACACATCGGAAATCTGACGACTCAATCTAACTCACTCTCCATAAAAAAAAAAGTGTACAACGCGCTCAAGGAAGTTTTCACTTTAAAAAATCTACAAAAGACTGACACATATTTAAAGATTTATCATCAGTCTTTAATAGTGTCTGTTGCCGGTACATTTGCCTTACTATTTTATAAAAATATTTCAAGTTAAACATCACAATCCCAGTGAAATATAAATTTTTATTTTTATTACCATACATTTGAATTTAGTTGGCAAATATCGCGGAATGCCAAAGCCTTCACTGATACGGCATTCGAAGACCACACAAACAAACAAAACTACTGACGGCCGTAGAACAGGGCAGTTTGCAGTTTTGCAGACGTATGGTATTATTGATAGCAACGTTGCGACCTTGCGTGTTGTTGATGTTTGGATCCTCTCTCTCCTTTTCGCTAGGGACAGCTTCCAGATTTACTCGAACTGCTGGAAGTCGAAGGACCTCCACCATGTTGAGCAAGCTGGATCTACTAAAGGAGCTTTTGTGCTCCGCCATGACGCTGATATATGGTGAGCCATTTTAATTAAAATAAAAAAAAATCTGCTTTTATAGTGACACTTTACGAAGCCCCCTTCAAAAATTGACTTTGCTTTCAATTTACGATAAGTTACTGTTCGATTCGTCGGTTAATTGTCAAGTCAGTCAAACGTTTCTTCTGTTTTATCTTACGCTGCGTTTTAAGCCTAATGACTTTCCTATTTTATTTTTCATCAAATGAGTTACGGAGGCATCTGTTTTTCTACAGTACTATGTTCTGTTAGACCATATTATGTTATACAGTACATATTATTGTTTTTTTTACCGTTTAATTGTATTTACATTGGACTACTTTATTGAGGTGTTTAAGTCTATTTTTTTAATCTACAACGTGTTTATAACAATAATATATTGGAAAATAATTTACGAAATACTGAAAGATAACGCGGCAAAAATATTCCTCATTACAGAAGATAGAGAAGCTCTGTCTGAGATGTTAATAAAAGCATATTTTATATTTTAGAAACTTAGAAACGGAGGAACAAATTTGGTTCCGAGCTTGTCTGTCGGTAGTCAATCGGGGTTGATACCGGCATAGTGCTGTATTAATTCTATCTACTAATTTACTCCATAAATAAAAGTATTTTCTTAGATATATTTCAAAAACGCCTTGTTCAATTAGAAACAAAATTGAAAAGAAGCTAGAGATTGAAAACAAAATTATGGAGTAGGCATACATTTTATTAAATTTTATCAACTGTTTTCAAATAATGCTTTAGCTTTCGGATGTGCAAACGCATTTTTGTTGATAAGACAATATTTCAGTAACGATTCCATTTGACCCAAAGTTGGAATGTACAAATAATCTAGTATCAATATAATTAAATTCCATTTCGCTAGTAAAATTAATGTACCTAATTGTAAGTAATATATCTGTGAAATATGATAGGCAGTTGCAATTTTGGAACGGTTGGTTATTTGCGGCAAATAAATTTTTAAACTATATTTCTTCTGTTTATTTTTCCTAAAATTGTTGTCTTGAGGTTTTATTTGTTATATAAATTAAGCCATTATTCACCAACATTTGGTTTATTAGCTATTTTATTACGATGTTTCGACCATCACTAGTGCCATTTTCAAGTCTTATCGAGTCCTTCATTATATATTCATTATTAATGCCGTATTAATTTGTTCAGAGAAAAATTAAATTGTCCTGTTATTTAAGAATTTCCCCTACGTCATTTCTGGAAGGACTCAGTCGTCCAGAATTCAGTCAGTAATGAGTGTATGTGGCTAAAGCGCTCTCGCTCAAACTCCACTGGCTTTAGCGCCAGTGACGGGATTGAGGAAGTAGCGCAGGGATCTCTTAGAGTTCTGCTTTTCCTTCTATAGTTGGAGAGAGAAGCCTGGCTTTGGGGTCCCTGCCTGATTGTATATATTGCATATATGTATGACTGTGTTTATGTTTTTAATTTACTTATCTTTAGATTTTTTTTTTTTTATTGTACATAGTTTTTTTTTTTATTATTTAGTTATTATTTTACGTTTGTTAATTTTGAATTTCCTGTATATATGTGATTGTGTTCATTCATCACTATAATTATTGTCCTAGAGACAGAATATTATATATCTAAATAAATAAAATAAAATAAAAAAATAATGAATATCTGATAGAGGACTCAATAAGACCCGAAAATGACCATAGTGATGGTCGAAACGTGGTAATAAAATAGCTAATGAATAAAATGTTGGTGAATAATGGCCTAATTTATATAAAAAATTAAACTATATTCGAAAATCCGATGTGAAACAGATAACTCATGTTGTGATATAGATAGGTCGATAGATAAATATCGATTTATTGAATTCTTTTATTAAAATCTTCTTTCACTTAAGCGTGCGGGTTTTCTTTAATATTGATAGGACTATATTTCAAAATCTCTTTTCCTCTAAATTTTATTCCCAAATGACAAATCCTGACCTTGAAAGATAATTATGTAACCAACAGAAATGATAAATATTCTATGCCTACCTTACATGACCCAGATCAAGACAATTGGCAGAGTTTTCTTTACCAATCTTCCATATTGGTTTAATATTGTTAAATTAATATTTCGAGCAATTATTTATATTAAATGATCCATGGTTTCTTTTATTTCAGCTACAAATCCTTACACAGTCCAAATGATTCCAAAGGGTGATTGCCAATACTGCTGCCCGATAATTAAAGGAGACATGAAACTCTTCTTGAATGTATAGTAAGTATACAAATCCATTTATTTGTATTCCTAATTGGATCATAAGGTATCATAATCAGTAGAGATCATAACTTATCACTGATCTTAGGATCTGGTATTTAGTATCTGGTAATTAGATGGGAGTAGAGATGTTGCCATAATGACTAACTACAATTTCAACATTCTTTATTATTAATTTTAGTGATGTTTCTAGTGGGAAAATTTATACCTTTATTCACAGTTGTATATTTTAACACTACAATCATCTACTCTGGAATTAAATTACTCACTGTGTGTATAGATATAACTTTCCCAACTAGACGTACCACTAAAATAACGTTACTCAAAAATAGTGAAATTGGAGTTAGACATTCTGTCAACTGAAAGATTCAGAGACTGAAGTTGTGTGGTTTGTAATAAAAAGACTTTTTGTAACTTTAACGGCCTTAATGATTATAAGCTCACATATGATAATATTTTCAAGCTTTAAGCTTTATCTCCGTTTAAAATGAAATGAAATGAAAATAGATTTTTATTATCCTGGGACTTCTGTCCATTTAGGACAAATTATAGATACACAGAAAATGCCTGTGTGGCCATAAAATTAAATTAAATATTTGCAATGCTCATTAAAATAAAAATATTGGATGAAAAATAAAACAAAACCACTAAATACACACAGATATATACAATACAAACATATGAAAATAAAATAACATAATTAAAAAAAAAACATTTCTGGGGGAACTTAAAAGTTCTCTTATCTATTTTTCATGATCAATCGGGTTGGGAAAGAATAAGGTGCTTAAAAAGGAGGGATTTAAATGAGGAAACTGATTGCGCATGTCGGATATAGGGTGGGATTGTATTCCAGGTGGAGACGGCTTGAATTATAAAGGATTTGTCAAACGCAGCAGTTCGGTGAGGAAGTGGATAGATGTCAGAAGTACGGGATCTAGTGGGACGGGATTGAATGGAATATTTAAATTGTAGGCTGTGAAAAATATAGGAAGGTCGCTTTGTTCTGATGACTTAGTATAGAAAGGTAGCAAAGGAAGTACAGACGGCGGTTGGATGGATAGAGTCACTTCAACTTGGTGCAATACTGAGTTAGATGCGTATCTCTTGAGATTCCGAAAACAAGACGTATTACGCAGTTAAAAATGCACTTAAAGAAATTTATAATAGCCCAACATAGTCAGAAAATATGTTCTATTCTAAGTAGAGCGGTAAGTGAAAGTAGCGTGTTGCGCGCACCAGATTTTTTTTTTAAATCGAAGCTTTATATTAATAGAAGTGGTTGAAAAATAAGTTTTTTTTTTTTTTTTTAAGAAACTGGTCTTGAATTATATTATTTTTTTGCAGGATATATATTTAGATACAGAAGGTTGTAAGTTGATATCACTTCAAATAATAGTAATATGGAGAACGAATTCTAATGTCTAATCCATAAGCGAGAATATTTTTCTGATTTTTCTTCTGGTGGTCCTTTCTTACGTACTTTTTATTTTATAATTATTGCTTGATTTTCTATGCGGATTTCCCACGGCATATAAAAATATTTTTTTCAAAGTTGGTAAAAAAGATCCGTCAGTCATGATTGATTTATAATTATCAAAATATTTTAACGACCATTCATTTATCCTTCATTGTTCACATCATGTTCATTCTTCATTCATTCATTCATTCATATTTCAGCGAGTTCGGACAAGAGATGGAATTCGATTGGGAGAACAGCAGCGATTGGCGGTACCTCAACAATAACCGGACCAACGTCATCTATATCCACGGCTTCACAGAGCAGGCTTCCGGTCCGGCTTCTACGGAAATGAGGCAAGGTCAGTTAAAAGTATATATAAAAGTAATATATGTATAAATATTATGTTATAGTTCTTAAACGTTTTAGGCGCGTTTTGCGCTTTTTTTGTGAGGAGTGAATGAGACTTGACCGTCAGGCTCGGATGTGTAACGCTCATTGGTAGTCTGTGATACAGATCCCTTTTTATCGAATTATCAACATCTGACTGAAACTTAGTAAATGGTTTCATTTCATCATAACCTACAACTATTTTATTCACGAAAACTCAATTTCGAGCGTTTTCAATCTGGAATGGGGCAAACGTTGTCCATTTAATTACGTACTAAAAACTCATAAATTTCCATTGGCTTTCTACTTGGATCATAAGATAAATTGATCACAAAATCGAGAAAAAAGGTGGCCTTCAAAATTATTGAGCCGTTTTGTGTGACCTACACCACAAAATTTTCAAAATAACGAGGTTATTTACGACAAACGGCCCAATATTTTTCTAAGCCACATTTTTTATCGACTTTTCTATCACATTATCCTATGACCTAAGTAGAAAGTAAATGGGTATTTACGAGTTTTTAGTACGTGATTAAACAGACAATGTTTACTCCTTTCCAAACTGAAAACACCCCAATTTCAAGAGTTTTCGCAAATAAAATAGTTGTAGGTTACGATGAGATGAAACGTTTTTCGATTCGACTAATTGAAGTGTTTTTGCATATGGATGAAAACAACTCAGAAACTAAAAATCGTTCTTGCATACTGTAAGCGAGGGAAATGTTCAGAATTTCATCTTCTTTATAATGATCTATTATTCAGAAGACTATCTTAATACGACGCCGTGTTAGAGAGGCGAAAATGGAAAAAATAGTGTCGAAATATAAAAAAAAAATTATGAGTTTTATCGAAGACATGGATTAAAATATCGCAGAAACACAAATCGGATCTGCATTTTGTAAAAAAGAAAAATAGTTAATTCGCAAATATATTATATTGTAAATCTTATTACTTTGTGAATATGGGACATAGAAAAATTTATATTCATATTCTTAATCTCGCTTTTTTGATGTTTTAACATCTATCGTGTGATATAAAGCACACAACATAATATTTTTTCTTCCGCCTCCTTCTCAATGAACTATGACATAGCTTAAACTACATATCTATAACCACATCTTCCTGGATCGTCCACTTTTTCGCGTTTGTATCGGTTTACAACGAAAGATTAATATGGACCATCGCTCCTTATTTTAATCCTTTTGCTTCAATGATGTAAATATTTTTTTCTTTTTGTACGTTCAGCTCAATCGTTTTGTTAGGAACATGCCGGAGTTAGGAAATAGCACATCAGGACCTTTAAAATTCCATTTCCAATGATGCTAACTTTTTCACTTTTTTTGTGTTTATTACTCACGATTTGGATCTATCTATCCAACGCTTTCTAATAAGTAATGGAAACACTTTTTTTCCTTTTGGAAACTTTTAAGTTAGATATCCTCGAACATCATTTTAAGGAGAATTGAAGGGTTCTTTCCTCTGAAGAATCCGTTATTTCCTTTGAGTAGAAGAAATAAATTCCTTGCAAGACGTAGAGATGTTGATAAATGACAAGAGGACAGACAGCGTTATATTGAGGGAGGAAAAGAAGACGCCAGAGAGATCGAACAAGAAGGTTACTGACCAGAGAAGATCTATTGCCCTGTTCTCAATAGCGCGTCGCTGAATACTATTTACATCTCCATTATTGTCCTCAGTCACCGTGGATATTCCGATTATATTGTTATATCTCTAGTGTAGAATATGGAAACGTTTCAAAACGCAATTAAAATTGTGGTTGACAATTGATAACCTGAATTAATTAATATCAAGGGAACGTGAATTACTGAACAGAAAAAAGTAATTCATTCATAAACTTCATTAATATTAGTCAATTATTAAATAAAAACACATAAAACTACATATAATTCTTTTTTTTTTGTTCTGTTTTTGGAGAAATGCTTTATTAAATATACATTAATTATAAATTTTAAAGTATACATTTATACAGCATGGTTATTCGCCTGCTGGAAATTTTATATGTTTTACAGGTACAGTACAAATAAAGACTTTATAATAATTACATATACATGAATAACCGATAAATAATAAAACAACAAATACAATATAAAATAATAAATAAATAATAATAATAAAAGGCTTAACGAACCCGAAGGTTCGATGCCGACACCACCAATCGCTTGTTACACACGTCCCTCCACCGTTTGCCGTCCAAACCCAGTCCCCTCAGATCGGCTTTAATGCAATATTCCCACCTTCGCGTCTACCCCTCGGACGCTTACCATTCGGCACAGAAAATATTAACCTTTTAGAAATTCTCTCGTTACTAAGCCCAGCAACTTTACAAGCCCATTTGATTCGCCGCGATGAAATTACCTCAATTATATTACCCGGATACAGCTCACGCAATTCAGCGTTGTGTAACCGTCTGAACTCTCCGGTTAACTCATCCTTCTTCGGTCCGAATATTCTACGCAATACTTTATTTTCAAAAACCTTAAGACGCTGCTCATCCCTTAATGTAAGCGGCCAAGTTTCGCATCCATAAAGAACTGTAGGCAAGATAATTGTTTTATAGATTCTAATTTTTAAGTTCCGGGACAAGAGGCGCGAACTAAGTAGTTTTGTCACAGAAAAATAACAAGCATTTCGCGCCTTCAGTCTAACCTTAATCTCTTCTTCAATTTCGTTTTTTCTAGTTATCGTAGAACCTAGACCTTAAATTTATCTACCTGTTCAAACACATTACCATCTATATCGATATCACCAGCAGTATCGCCATTTTTGCAGCTAACCATATATTTTGTTTTATCCACGTTTATTTCGAGTCCTAGTTCTTTACCGGCTTTCATTAACGTTGTCGTATTTAATAAAATAATAAATATTTTGAATAATTTATACCTAAGAAATAATAATAAAGAGAATTAAGGGAAATCATAGGCAATAGCATGAATAAAACTGACCACAAATAAATTAGACGGATCGTTGTCTATGCAAATTAAAACGGTGTATCCAAGCATGTCGAGCAAAACCGACAATTTTACGACATTCGTTCACAGACATTTAGAAGGAAAATTAGGATATCATATCGAAGCGGGCTAGTTCCAAGAAATTAAATAGAATTTGACCATGCATTGAACATTCAGCCAAAAAATGGAAAAACGGTCTTTCTTTACTGGTAAGTTACAGAGTGGACAGTCCGTATATTCCCTGTCAAGTGAGGCAGTTGAGAAAGTAGCGCAGGGTTAAATAAGAAAATTAAAACTAACCAAAAAAAAAAAAAAAAAAACACATGCATACCTATATACCCTACTTATAATCAGGCGAGGGAACTCCAAGAGAACCCTGTATATATATATATACTTTATATATATATATATACTTTTGATTATTATTTTCCTTCTATTTATTTTATATTTTTTGTACATATAGTGTGAATGTTATCCTACCTCATTATATCTAATGTCCATTTGACAGATTGTTGTAATACTCAATAAATAAATAAATAAAAAAAAATAGGTACTAAAAACTCGTAAACACAAATTTCCTTTCTACTTCGATCGTAAGTTAAGTTGATCACAAAATCGGTAAATAAGGTGGCCTTCAAGAATATTGATTCGGTTGTAGTTAGGTAAACCCCCAATTTTTCAAAATAACGTGATTATATCGGACAAACAGTCCAATATTTGTACGCATGCATGTGCTTTAACATATAAAAAGAACCCTTCCCCCCCCCAAAAAAAAAAATATAAATTAATTTTCTATATCACTTGAGCTTTTCTCGGACAGTACAAATTTGGAGGTATTTTTAATAATTTATTTTAGTTAATTAAATTATGAAAATAAACAGCCATAGAAGTGACTAGTGAATAGAAGAAATGACTAGTGAGGAAAAAAGCATAAATTTAATACATTAGGCAGGTGGGAAAAAACATAGTAATTTTTACTTTTACTTCATTATGCTCAAACATCCTAGTTCAATAGTACTAAGTGAAAGTTGTGTGATGCGTGCATGTCACCATATTTTTTGTTAAATTATTATTTGTTTGTAGAAATCATCAACATTAAACACACCATCATCCTCATTTACTAAGGGAGCCCTAAACCAGGGGAATTTTTTTTTAAGTCGGTCTCAAAAATTAATTCACACCAATCTCAATTTTTTAACAAAAAATTATCAATATTTTTCTATTAATTGTATTTATCTTACTAATCAATATAAGGACCGAGAAAGGATTGGATCTGGGCGGGACATCATCCGTGCTGGGCTATGCTGATGATCTGGTACTGTTAAGCGAAGACGTTGAAACTATAAAACTAAATACGACAACGTTATTGAAAGCCGGTAAAGGACTAAGACTCGAAATAAACGTGGATAAAACAAAATTTATGGTTAGCTGCAAAAATGGCGATACTGCTGGTGATATCGATATAGATGGTAATGTGTTTGAACAGGTAGATAAATTTAGGAATCTAGGTTCTACGATAACTAGAAAAAACGAAATTGAAGAAGAGATTAAGGTTAGACCGAAGGCGGGAAATGCTTGTTATTTTTCGGTGACAAAACTACTTAGTTCGCGACTCTTGTCCCGGAACTTAAAAATTAGAATCTATAAAACAATTATCTTGCCTACAGTTCTTTATGGATGCGAAACTTGGACGCTTGCATTAAGCAGCGTCTTAAAGTTTTTGAAAATAAAGTATTGCGTAGAATATTCGGACCGAAGAAGGATGAGTTAACCGGAGAGTTCAGACGGTTACACAACGCCGAATTGCGTGAACTGTATCCGGGTAATATAATTGAGGTAATTTCATCGCGGCGATTCAAATGGGCTTGTAAAGTTGTTGGGCTTAGTAACGAGAAAATTCCTAAAAGGTTAATATTTGCTGTGCTGAATGGTAAGCGTCCGAGGGGTAGACCGAAGCGAAGGTGGGAAGATTGCATTAAAGCCGATCTGAAGGGTCTGGGTTTGGACGGCGAACGGTGGAGGGAGGTGTGTAATAAGCGATTGGTGGTGTCGGCATTGAACCTTCGGGTTCGCTAAGCCTTTTATTATTATTTAATCAGTATAAGGAAAACTGTGAATATTGTTAGTGATCATGGTGAGGACTCAAGTTAAGTACTATTATCAATAAATTAGTACCTTCCAAATTGATGGTATTGCCTATCGATGAACAAACAGGTACACAATGGGACACAGGTACTAATTAATTAGACTGATAAGGACAGGTGAGAGTGGAAGGGAGGGAGTAAAATTGTCACTGGTCACGAGAAGAGGAGGCAGTATTGAGGGAATGTTTCAGTTTGTCTCTAATAGCCATCTAATCATCTCCTCTCTCTGTCTCTCTTCTATTCAACATTATCAATAATACACAATATATATCTTCTTTACAATATGTCATTGGCTCGCTATACTTTATATAAACGGGGAATACCTGTCGATAGTTTGGAAAAGAACGAAGAAGATAGATTGTTCACACTGAAAATTGTTACGGAGCGGGGATTAAAATTAAAGAGAGAGTTATTAAGAATATTTATTAAACAATGGGGTACTTGTATGAAAAAAAATCTGGTACGCGCAACACACAACTTTCACTTACCGATCTACTTTGAATAGAAATTATTTTCTGGCAATGCTGGGCTATTATAAAATTTTTCGAAGTGCATTTTATACGGAGCTAAAGCTTGAAGCTTACAGATAACAAGTCATTGAAAATGTATATTTAATAAATTGACGACAGGCATTAAAAATCTAGTCACTCCATCTGCTTTTATAAACCACACAACTTTCTTTGCTTTTATAAACCACAGAATGATTAACTCCAATTTAAACATTTTTGAGTGATGTCATTTTAGTGATATTTTTAGTTGAAAAAATTATCTATGCAGACAGTGAGTAAGTTGATTCCGGAGGTGGTGATTGCAGTGTTGAAACATAGAACTGAGAATAAAGGTATAAATTTAGGTACTTATTTCTTATGAAAGATGTTCTTAGGAAAGACACTTTATAAAATATGTGTAGAAAAAGGTTTTTTTAGTTTCAAAAATAAAAAAAATGTAGTTTAAATATCCCCAAAAAAACGTATACTTTTTGAGTTATTCGGAATTTAATTTTAACATCCCTCGTAACTTTTTTTCTAGCTTCTTTTCGTTGAAGTATGTTGCACATGTAAATTTAAAGGGTATCGAGAAAAAGATTTTAGCGAAGTTTTATTGAAATCGGTACATTCGTTTCGGCGCTACAGTCTATAGCAACGCAGGTTTTTCTGTATTTTTTTTTTTTCCTTTATTAACTTATGAAATTCTTTCAAAAGTTATATTTAGCATTTTTTTGTAACTCTGAATAATGTGAAATGATTAACTTTTTAAAATAAACCATATTAAAGGTACTTTAGAGGAAAACGTATATGAACATTGGGCATTTAAGCCCTGTAAAGTGACATCAATGGGGATAAGACCTAATTGATATTAAAGACCACTTAATTATACAATGATACACCGAGTTTAATCAAAATCGTTAGAGCCGTTTTTGAGAAAATTGTGAAAATGTGTTTCAGCGTTGATATAAAGTGGCACTTCCGGTTAGCTGATTTTAAGAAAAATGTTGCTGTCACCTCTAAGGCATATACCTATCTTAAATACGTGATATCAGTTTCATAGGACTTTTCGTTTTTGAGCTAGACTTTGACATACAAACACACAGACACACAGACCATTTTTCAGGACTAGGTCATTTCGACTCAGGGTACCTCAAAACGTGTAAATCAGTTGAAACTCAGATTCAAAAATTTTCTCGATCGCAATACTTACACTTACTATATATTACATATATACGTAAGTGAAAGTAAAAATGGTATAGATTTGAGCTGGAATAGAATACAATTGATGAAGAACTAATGAATAAAAATCTGGTGTGTCCACTCACATGACTTTTCTACCTATTTCAGAAAAGTTTTTATATCTTTAAACATGTCCAGAAAAATTGATTTATTTTTCTGAAAATCGATCAAAGAAAAGATTTGAGTATGATTTCTTTGATAAACTAAAGCAGTGTAAACCGGCACGTGGAGGCAGCGCAAAAAATCAAAACACTCTAATATTGCTAATCAAACATTATTTGACAGATAGAAGAAATAGCGAAACTTGTGTAAGGGGGGCACCAGATTTTTTTACTTTCACTTACTTTTCTTTTTTCTCTCTCTCTTTCAACCCTTTCTAGCACCAGAATATGAACTGATAATCTTACTTACGAAATTGAGTAGCTGTAACTTCGTTAATAGTGGTCCGAAATGAACGATTTTTATATAGTTATATAGGAAATTTCATCACCGTTCGTCACTCAGGTGTGAAACGTATAGATCCGTCGAAAATCGCACATCGGAAATTTGTACCGATCGCCAATACTTTCCTTACCTGGTATAGGTATGAAGGAAAGTAATAAATAAAAACGAGTAGAAAATAGAATACGCTGTATCTTCGATAATACAGCTTCGATTCCAATGATCTTTGTATCAAATTTAATTACCTTTCAATTTTAAAAAAAATAAATTTTACCATAGAGTACACACTTAGCGAGTTGGGCCCCAAAATATTTTTCTTTTCTTTAATTTTTTTCCAGAATTTCATCGGAAATTTAGTACATGTACGGAAATTGAAAGGACATTAATTAGAAAATTATAGTGTGTGTCCAAAACCCTACTGAACAAAAAAAGAATTAATAAAATCGGTCAGCTAGTTCCCGAGATAATCTTGGCACAGACAGTAATGGCTTAAAATGTGGTTTTCGGACTCAGGGGGCTATAACATATCTCAATAAAGAATTTTCAAAAATTGTAAAATTGACTTAAAATTCATTTCTACTGAAAGTAGGTTATTAAGAGAAAGTTAAAAAAATATATATTTCAAAAATTTACTAAGTACACTTTTTGACGGAGCTAAACTTCTTTGTGATTTTTGATCTTATTTATCGTTGCGAAAATCATGAAGTACATACAAATAAAACAAATTCTAAAATGTGTCAGAAATGGTTAAAATGAGAACATAGTACTTACTAGTATATCACTAAGGGCAAATTCATCGAAGTACTCATTTTAGTGTCTAAATTAATTTTTCCGATAAGCCGACGATATAATGGCGGTCAAAACTCCAACAATGAAATCCCATAATTAATCATAAGCCATAATTAATCAAAGCCTGTAATAAAAGACCCACAAAAAATATCCGCTCTCTGTTCATTAATTATTAAAACCGTTAAAAAATATATGATAATAATAATTTGTATATTGGTCAGTGAAAAAATGACAATATAATTTAGAAATAAGTAAATGCATTTTATTATGAGACGGAAGTCATTTTCATTCAAAATGACAAACCAAAACCAGAAATTATGATATGCGCTATAGTTGATGAAAATCTTTAGATTTTGGTGATTTTTTTTAATTATCAGGGGTGTCAGAAATTGTGTATTTTTTAAGTTAAACGCAAATAGGTTTTCCTTTTCTTACAAACATTTTTTTCTTGACTTTTGAAACGGAGGAATTAATTTTCATTCATCATATATACTTTTTTTTTTGGAAACCACTCTGCTATTGTAGGCATAATAAAAATAAATGTCTATACTTTTTGAATTATGCGCTAATAAAGTCTTCTTTTATTTATAACTTTTTTTCCGAAATTTTCGGCGGAATGTACATATTTAAGGAACCTGAAGAAGAATATAACGAATTTTATTAATGGTCATAAAAGCACAATTATTCAATGATATATTTATAATTTTCGATGACTTTTATTAAGGCTGTATTAGAAATTTTAAGATCGAAATTAGATTTCGTAATATTTTCTTGAAATTTCCTTTCGTTGATATCCCATTTCCCGAAAAAGGGATACACATTTTATAAAATAAATGATATTTTTGTTACGATGCGTTATGGAGGCCATTAAATAAGTTTCTAAAAGTAGTGTTAATTCCATCGTAGGAATCCACCAATCGATTGAATCTAGCTTTGATTTTTGCTGGGTTTAAGAACGATTTGCTGAATTCTAGCGTAAAGTTAACAATCTTTGGAAGCTCATAACACATGAAATATAAAAAACATTATGAATACCTACTGTATTAATAAGTTAACAAAAAAATAAATAAACATAAGTGTAAAGTAAACTAAATATAAATATGTAAATTAATTTAAAAAAAAAATACACTAAACTCATTTTCTAGAAAAATGCAGTGTACCAATCGATCCAAAAGCCTATTAAACCACAATGCTATCGGTGATTTAATCGACGAATAAATGAACTCGGAACTTTATTTCGATATAAATAAAAAAGTATAAAATAATTATGATTATGAATGGCAGAAATATTTAAAACTTCACTAAAAAAAAAAAAATCATATTCGGACCTTTTTTTAAAGCAAAAAATGCAGCCAATTTAAATTTGTATTCATGTTTGGAGCTATTATTTTAAATGAAAATTAATTTATGTTTCTCACAATATATTGCATTTAATTATTTCCATTTTTTTTTTACTAATATAATATTCAAATTATTCACACGGGCCAGTTAGTTTCAAATAAATATCGATATAACAATAATTTTTTTAAATAATTTTAATAACCAATGAACAAAGAATCGTCAATTTTTTTTTTAGGTTTTGATTATAGGCTTTGGTCTATTTATGGATCCATCGATAAGTTTAGGAATGGTTTGATGGATTCCGATACTCATCATGAGCGCTGAATTTCGGTACTCAACCATATATTTCATACAAGAAATCATTTCTTCCATTGCGGTAACATATGGACAACAAGTGGCACTGCCCTGCTTATAGAAGATAAGGGCGTTAAACCCAAACAAACTATTACAGTAGATGCTATCGATTCATTTAATATGGTTGCACGCTAGCTTCTGGGATAAACTTTCCTTCAGGAAATTCATAATAATAAAAATATATATGGGATATTATTTAACATTATTAACTGATATTATTCGATCCAAATTTGAAATATATTGAATAAAATGAATATATTTAATAAATGAATTTTCTCTCATTGAAACAAAAATATTTATGTTTTTCCATAAGTGAAAAAGGATATTAAAACTTTTTTTGCTACGTAACATGATAATGAGATTTGTTTTATTTTGATGTACATATTTTCAAAATTTTAAATTCCTAATATTTTATTAGGCTTCATATCAAATGCGGTCATTATATATATATATATATATATATATATATATAATATATATATATATATATATATATATATATATATATATATATATATATATATATATATATATATATATATATATATATATAATCGTATAATACATATGTATCATCGATACAATGGAAAATTATTGAACCTGAAAATCACAAATTTGAAAAAAATCGGTATAGTAGTTTGGGAGAAAATTCGCGGATGGCGGACGAACAAATTCTTATTCATTTTTTGGATTTTAAGTATCCTGAAACGTAAAATCTCAAATTTTGAGGGGGGGATTAAGTTTTTGAATTTTTTTGTTCGATCACAATGGTTCATTATTGAATATAATAAACCAAAATATAAGTAAATATATCAGTTAGAGCTAATTTTTGAATTCACAAGGGACTTATTTATGAAACGAAGTATTCATTTGATTTGAGTCAATCGTGTTGAAAAACGGAACATTTGAATTTTCAAAAACGATTTTCACTTAATTTTCAAATCATATTGATATCGCATCCTTCACAGAATCGAAAATCAGTGCTTAAATCGAATTAAGAAAAAAAATTGACAGAATAGTTTAAATTAAAACAGAATTAATTAAAATTAAAATAGTGTTTTTTCTCAAAGTTATAAAAGTGACAGATGTCCACCTTTGATATGATGCCACTCATATATTGTCTGTAAGCAAAGTGCATAAACTTCTACCGCTGTCAAATAAACGTGTATGAATATTGTAACCAATCGATCAGACAAAGTGAAGATTAATTTCTGAATGAACCGATACTGATCGACTAGTTCTACGAAAACGGTTATTGACCGGGACTGGCGGATTATTGCGTTAAAGTAGGAATACCCAATAGACTCTCCATTGCCTGCAAAAAAATGAAGAATTTTTTTTTCCGTCGCTCGATAAAGCTTCTATTAAACCAATTTTTTTGCAGTCTACTGCATAATGACATGCCACTACTTTGGATAAGGCTCTAAACCTTGTTATAAATGGGACGGCTTTTAAAATCCCATCATCGAGTGAGAACTTCTAGGCAATAATATGTCTTATAAACTTTTTAAGATCTGTATAAAATAAAGAAATCTACTTGAAACTAAAGTGTAAATAACCCTAGTGGTTGAAAAACGAACAAATATATAAAATTTCATTAAGATATGTAAAACGCCTCTGAATTCATATTTTTAAAAATAATATTAATATTATAATATAAAACAATAAAATAAGTATAATATAATATTAACATTAATATAATGATATTTTTATAACTATTATATTGATATATTTGAACAACTTGTTGGCAGCCTTCATGAGTACCGGTCGCGAAAACTTGATAGTGGTGGATTGGTCGAGCCTGGCGGCGGGGCCTTGGTATCACAGCGCGGTGGCCAATACCAAGGTTGTGGCCAAGTGGTTGGCTGGAGTCATCGACTCCTTGGTCATCAGAGGACTCCCTTTGGCCTCCTTTCACGTCATCGGGTTCTCCCTAGGGGCTGAAATAGCAGGACTCACCGCCAAGAAGGTCACCGTTGGCAAGCTGCGCAGGGTCACGGGTAAGTATACATTAAAACTTATATTAACGATTACATTATATAGTAATATGATTTTTGTTATATTAACGAAAATATGTTATAATAAATACCATAGAAAGAGGAATAAAAAAATAAATAAGGAAAGTAATACCGTTTTCTTACATTGAATTCAAACACATAAATTTCACTCTAGTTATTATTTTTATTCATTCATGAAATCATCCTCAATATCAACATTGCCTTCAAATGGGAAAATTTTCAATGCAGGATCAATAAAAATAAATTGTTTTTTTAGCAAAATATATACAAAAGGCATTTTAGACATCATTTAAATTTGCAAATTTCTTGCTACAAAAAAAAAAGTATTGAATAGTACAACATCCGGTGAGTGTGGAGAATGGGGCAGTACCTCCTATCTCAATTCATTACATTTTCCAGAGTTCGTCTTACACAGTGCGATCTTGCATTTTAGTGTTGCAGAATAACGCCTCTTGACAATCGATGGCAACTTTTCAATTAATGATTGATTTACACGATCCAATTGTTCACAATAAACTTCTGCATTCACAGTTTGTCCAGGTTTCAGAACTTCAAAATGAGAAACGTCGAGAATACTCCACCAGATATTTAAAAGGACCTTTTTTGTGTAAACTTGACTTACCAGTACTTTTGGAAGAGCCACCGCTTTTTGCGTTTTGGATTATCATACACGACCCATTTTTCTTCTCCGGTAATCAGAAAAAGGTTCTGTGCTGTGCCGTTGAAGCAATATGTTGCATATGTTGGTTTTACAATCTGCTTGGATGGTTGACTAAGGTTGGTTAATACTGTTTGACAATTCCTCGATTTTCTGACACGGATTTGCTTCTACTTCCGTCTTTAACATGTCATTGTCTAACGTTTTTGGTCTTCCTGATTGATATCAGTTGGGCAGATCAAAATTACCGGATTTGAACTTGAAAAACCATCTTTAGCATTTACGAAATTCAAAGGCATTTGGATAAACATCGTTAATGTTTTTGGTAGCAGCGGTTGCGAAACTCACAAATCATGCAATACCGGATATGTGCGTCTTCTGGTATTTGGCTGACCCATTAAACAAAAATTGAAACAAAAAGATATAATTCAAAAATATTATTTGCTACTAAATTTGTCACTATAACCTAAGAATGTCTTTGTCACGACATAGATGTACACAATGAGATCCCAAATGATAATCAAATAGTGACATGTTGAGAAACGACATTGATATAATTATTTTTCGGTCCTCCTAATATAAGATAATATAAGACTCATTCACTATATTTAAGACGAATGATTAGATATTAGTAACTGAGTAGCCAAGTAGCTTATATTTATGTTTTCGCTCTAGGTTTGGATCCAGCTCTGCCGTTGTTTCACGTCCATGAACCAGTTGGACGGCTTGCTGTGACCGACGCCGAGTTCGTGGACGTCATACACACTGACGGTGGGATCTTCGGCTTCGATGTCCCGATAGGGCACGCGGACTTCTTTCCGAACGGAGGTAAGCCGGCACAGCCAGGGTGCAGGATCGAGTCAGTCGTCCACACAGGAAAGCTCAATGAGTTCGGTAAGTCAACACTAAATACCTTTATCTACTTCAGCACTTCAAGCATACTAAAAGAACTATTACTAATTGCACTAACCTTATTTAGATATTTTTTTTATTTAATATTGCCCAGGTTCAAGAATACTCACCTGAAACAATGTAAAAAATGTTAATATGTAGTCTTTTTAGAAAAATATTACTCAGTTATGGATTGAATAACATTACAATCTTAGGTGTAGACTTTCAATTTTGATTGGGGAGAGGGGAGGAGCTATGAATATAGAAAAAAAAATTTAAAATAATAATTGTGAAACGAATAAACGTAATATAGAGTATTTAAAATTAATTTGTTTATATGATAGTACAATTGTAAAGATTTTTATTTATTTTTATGTTTATTTATTATATATCCTTGAAAATATCTTTCAAAAATACAATTGAATATACAACGAATTTGTTTAGTTTAACCCGGGGAAGGGGCGAGGAGAGGAGGAAAAGAGGAGGAGAAACAGCCTTCGACATTGGTACATTTCTTGAACTTTTTCAGCTAAAAATTAATATCAAAAAGTGAAAAATATCTTTAATTTCTTAGTGTTTATAACCTGAAATAAAAATACGGTTTTCAAAGTATTAGGAGTAGTATGTCGTGGAAAATATGATAGGAATGTACCTCCTCCTGAAGTCATACAATACCTTAGTGCTTAACAGTTACAGAACTAAAAAGAATGTATTTCGAGTTTTAGTTAAGCATCGAAGAAAACCTAATCCGAGATCAGTTCCGAATTTGACAAATATTTTTGAACTAAGTTAGTCCTAGAATTAATCCTAATTCCGGCAATAACTTAAGCTTTTAGTTTCAATTATAAAATACATAATTTATTTTGATAAGTAAAGTGGGTATTATATGTTCTTACTTTCCCACTATCGAAGATATGGAAGTTTTATATTCATGGATAAGTTAAAAAAAAAATCACCTTTATTTATTCCCGATTGACGTTTTAGACATAAAGGAGCAAATTCAGTTTTGGATCTTTTTGTGATAAAATTCATGTGGCATAACTCTACTCTAATTTTTAAACGATAACGATTAGCAATTATGCTGGAAGAATCTCTTACAAGTGTATATGTATTTACAGTTTTATTTTAACTTCTACACATGGAGGGGTTTTCATTCAGTATTTTGATAATGGGGGCGGAGTGGCCGATCCTTTTTGAGGTCCCATAAAAAAAAATCTCATATTGTATAAAAAGTTTTTAGTGTTTTTTTTTTTTTTTTTTTTTTTTTTTTTTTTTTTTTCCGATCCCTCTGAAACAAAACAAACCATGATATCAGTGTCATATCGGACCAGTGCACTAGCGGAACGATACTTTGAATTACCTTGACCTTTTTCTACCTGTGGTATTTGAAGGTGCGTTGAATGATTTTTGTTAGTTATCTCTTCTTGTCCACTTAAGGTCTTGATAAGATGTATGGAGTTGAGGGTCCTCCGCTCGTTAAGTGAAAATATATAAAATAAAATAAAAATTAAGCATAACGATAAAATAAGTAGGGGGGGGGAGGAATAGGGATATGGATAGGGATGGGGAGGGGAGGACTAGCCGTGAGGCGGGTTAAATGATTATGTTGGTGGGGTTTATTGGACCCTTACGGCCTTGCCATCTGGCAGGGAGGGGGGATGGTGTGATGGATCGGAATAATGGGTTAAAGGATGCAGGGAGGTTGTCGAAGAACTTGATATGTCTTCTTGAAATATGTTGTTGCACAAAGTCGAGTTGTAGTTCGTTATGTATGTGTTTCATGTTTCGTCTTTCTAATGTTGTCCCTTTGCAGATCTTCATGAGTATGCTGTTCTGGTATTGTTGTAGTTTCTTCAGGGCTGTGGGATATAGGTAGTGTAGGAGGGGGGCACCGTGGAGAAGTGAAGGTCTGAGTATGGCTTTATATATGAGTAATTTGAGTCTGAGTGATAGCCCTGGAGAATAGAGTAGGTGGCGGAGTTGGTATGTGGTAGATTTTACTGTTTGTATTCTGTGTTGTATGTGCGCTGTGAAAGATAAGTGTGATTCGAGTTTTATTCCTAGGTATGTGAGATGTCTTTTTGTTTTTATAGTTTGACCGTTAAGTTTAGGTAGTTTTTCAGTTGTTTTCTTGAATGAGAATGTGATGGCGTCGGTTTTTGCGGGGTTGATGTGGATGTTTATGTTTTTAAGTTGGTCTATGATCAGTTGGGCTGCATTTTGTGCTCGGCGCATTGCGTGTTTAGCTCCCATGCTTGCTGTGTAGATAGCAATATCATCAGCATAAGCAGCTATTTGAACTTTGTCAATTTTGGTCCCAACTATTTGGGCAGTGTAAATATTAAATAGGATAGGCGCCAGAACTGAGCCCTGGGGGACGCCACAAGTAACTGGCCTAGGGGGTGACATGTCAGTTTTGACTCGAACTGAGAAGGTCCTGTCACTGAGATATGAGCCGATAATATCGACTAGTTGTACCGGGAATTGGTGATGCCTGAGTTTATCGATAAGGATGGAGTGGGATACAGAATCAAAAGCCTGTGTGCAGTCAAGGGAGATCATGGCTGTGGCAAGATTTTTATTTAGGTTATTAGCTGTTTCGTACTGTAATTTAGCCACGTGGTGATAACAGCTAACGCCGCGAGAGAACCCAGTTTGTTCAGGGGGTACAATGTCATGTGAATCGCAGTGTTTTCGGATGTGGATGAGGATTAGTTTCTCATATATTTTTGAGATGTGGTCGAGGAGACTGATCGGCCGATAATCTTCCGGGACCGCTCCTCGTTTCCGAGGTTTGAGGAGTGGAACGACAATAGCATGTTTCCACTCCGTTGGGAAATATCTGAGGCGTGAGCATGAGTTAAAAATGTTAAGGAGAAACATTAGGGTTTTACGGGGCAGTTGTTTGATAAGGACAGAAGGAATATTGTCCTTTCCAGCAGACTTGTTTCCCTTTGTTTTTCTCAAAATTGCAGTCAGGTCTTTATATGTGGAGAATATTGTGTTATTTAGGTTATCCGTGTGGGGGATGTGATGATAAATGGTGTCAGTACGGGCATCGTCTCGTTCTACGTAGTAGTCTGATAGAATGCTAGCCTGGTCTGCAGGAGTGAGAAGCTCATCGCCTCGGAGGATTTTCACCGATTTGGATTTGGTGTTGTGGCTTCTGACTAGTTTCCAGAATTTTTTATGGTCGTTGTGGGTCCGGCGAAGTTGTTCATGCCATATTGACGTTTTCCACTGCGACATAAGGGATGTTATTTGTCTAGTAAGGCTGTTTATGATAGGTTTGTAAGTCGGGTCTTTAGTTCTGTACCAGCAGTTCTTGATGTTGTTACGTTGTTTTATGATTGATAGGATGTGTTTTGGTAGTATGCGAAGGTGAATTGGAATGGGGTTGAAGGTGGGTATGGTGGTGTTAGCTGCATTATGGATAATGTTGTGTAATGTACTAATGGCGTTGTCGATGTCTATAGTTGTTGTAAGTGTCGTGATTTTTTAGTGACTCATATTTTATTTTACATATCAAAGCGAAACGGACCGTAACGAAGACACCACGCTTCTTAATCCCAGAATTATTTCTCCCTTATTATAGTTACAAATTGGTAATAAGAATAATTACAATTACATAATAATATAAATTGGCAATAAGGTGCGATATATAATGTAGATTTTTAAAGAAATCAAATATCTGTTCGAACTGAGGTTTCTTTCCATTTATTTTATGTTAATAAAATGTAAATTACTGCTATACTATTAGAGCAACGATTAGTACAATTAAATGAGCAGTAATATATATATTTTTAAAGGGGGTTGTTGACAGGGGGTACTTTATTTAGTAGTTGATTTGGCCGAAATCATGCCTGGTTTTAAGAGTACCCACTTTAATACTTTATAAAAGGTGGATGTATCCCATAAGGTTCTCTCAACACCAGAGTCGATCCAAGTCCGATTAAATAGAGTAAATAATTAAAAGAAGAATAGTTGGGGCGATCAGTCAAATAAAAAGGCACAATAAATCATAATATTTATTTTGGCATTTGCCGAAGATTCGACCTGAAGTTCAGGCCTTCATCAGGGCTGTCTCCAAAAGTGTAGTGGAGACTGCCCTGATGAAGGCCTGAACTTCAGGTTGAAACGTTGGCAAATGTCAAAATAAATATTATCATTTATTTTGCCTTCTTATTTGACTGATCACCCCAACTATTTACGACAGTCAACCATTTACCCACAATTAAGAATAAATAATTGTCTGCCATAGCCCGGGAAGCCGGTATGTGGGGGACAGCAAAACAGTTCCTTACTCACAGAGTTACCCCGCTCCTACTCATTATAATAATAAACTATTTTGACCTTGGGTAGCTATTAATTAATGCAGGGCGGTCCCTCCACGCCCAGTGGTATAATAAAAGGCCTTTGGCCACAGATGCAAAGAACGCATACAGCGTGCAGAGCCCTCTTAACTTAAAATGCCCTTGGGCAATAAAAGGAAAGTTGAAAATTTATGTATATATACATTTATATACATACTGAATTTATTCAAGAAATTCCTGGGGGGTAGGAAAAAAAAAAAAAAAAAAAAAAAAAAAACTTGGGTAGCTATTAAATAAACCATTTGATAGACTTGGTTTTCTTTTGTTTTTATTATTCACTACTTAATATCTAAAATATTCATTTGATATATTTCTCTATTGACCCTTACGCTATCAATTTATCCTTCATTATATTTAACAATCTCTTGACCATTGGTTACGACGAAATTACGAAAGTGTTGTCCTAAACAATAAATATGTATTTAATCCCGTGGGATAGAGACAATTCCCGCTATATGCAGGTACCGGTGAAGAGATGATTCACTGTATTTGATATAGTAATGGAAGATAGCAGGTAATATTTGGTCAGGAACAGGTGAAGGTGTGGATTGATGTTTGCTGCACCAATCAGAGAAATAAATTTATCGTGGCAGTGCAAACAGATCCATCCTTTATCAAATAGCAACATTAGTAGACAATAATTAACTATTCGTATAGGAATGTAGTATACTTGGCTGGAATTTGTGGTTTATACATATATATATGTATATATCAATCTGATTACAGATATAATTTCTAATATACTCGTACTGAATAGAGGGATTAAATAAAGCTACCATTAATCTTTAGAATCATTTGGAAGTTAGAAAAAGTACCCATCAAGATTTTCCGTCCCATTTGATATATATTCAGGAAATGGTCCTCAGCTTTATTAGAATTTCATTTAATCCTTCCGAACCACTTTATTTGATTTTTCGCGAGTTGGGAGTAAAAGAAAAACCAAATAGAAACAGTTGAAGTAAAATCCTGGCCAGTCTTTTTGATGAAACAAACGTTATTTAGGAAGTAATATTATGTCTTGGAACCCCGATACCAGACTGAAACGACTAGAAACCGTCCGACGTTTTGGACTACTGCAGCACTTACTAAAAAAATGCTCTAATCTTCCAACTATTTACGAAAGACTCATATATATATTATGATGTATGATGTATCATGCAACAAGGATAATATATATATATTTTTTTCATACACCACTATTTTATTTTATTTTTTGTTTATTATTTGTGAACTGGAAAGATTCAGTATCACTTTTGGCATAGCACTGTGAGGTGATGCATACTAAGTAAGAGATAGTTTTTTGTTTTCATCCATTTTTCTTTTTTCTATCTACAAGATTGTGTATATATTAGACGTATTTCATTTCTTACACTCCTCAATTTGTATACATATATATCTTTCTATACATGTAATTCTTTTTTCTTTTTTTTTAATTCTTTTTCTTTTTGTTATTTTTCCAGTAAAATTATAAATATAGTTGAGAAGATTTTATTTATTTTTTTAATAATTAACATACTATTATTTAAGTTGTTGTATATATTGTTTGAATCTTTATTGAGTTAGTTTTTGACCAGATGTGTATTTTTTTTCTTTTGTAACTGTACATTATTGTTATTCTAAGGGGACATCGTCCCAGAATAAAATTTATTTTCTATTCCTATTTCTATATATTACTATAATAAGGCTTATTTGGACTTACGGGATCGAGCTTTGGGGCTCTACTAAACCATCAAATTCCCCTCGTATCCAATCCCTACAAACCAAAATCTTTCGTAAAATCCTCATTTTTCCATATTTCGTCACAAATAAAATCATCCATAACGACCTTAATGTAACATATGTTTCCGATTTAGGTCATTCAGATACCTATCCTTCCATAATAAACTTCTGAACCATCCGAGCCCTCTTGTTTCCAACCTTGCTTCCTCTTCTATTCCTGATTACCCTCCGAGGCGTCTGAAAAGAAAATGGCCTCAGGTCCTTCTAATATAGAAATATAACTGGAGTGCTACCAATGGGTAGTTTCTCTTCATGTTGTACATGTGATGTTACTTGCTTCATATTTACTTGTTGTATTTATCATTTAATATAGTTGTAAATTTCAATAATGAAAATATTTCATCGAAGTGGTTAAAGTTCCACGTAGCACATGTTCGATTTCACGCAATATCAGTCAGCTGCCATGTATCATATATCGAGGCAGAGATTTATTATTTTTGGTTTCATATGAAATGTACGTTTTCACAGGAAAGGTTTTTTAGTAAAACAACTTAATAAAATAAAAAAAATTTATTCGAAATATTCTTCCTCATTTTCAGTATATTTTCCCGCAACGTATTAACTTTTCAACTCCAGAACTGAAAAATTCAGGTCCTTGTGTAGAATTTAAGTTATGAAACACATTTTTCACCGGAGAATCATTTTAAGAAATTGTACCTTTAAGGAAGTTGTCCAAATTTCTGAACAAATGGAAATATGTTGGAAATAATTCTGGTAAATAGGGTGGGTATGGAGAGACCGTAGTCGGAGAGACGTTGTCGTGAAATATGAGGTCTGGCATTGTGTGTAGGATTATAGCTTCCTTCCGAATAACCAATGCAGGTTGTTTTTTGACACGTTTTTGATGCGTTATGTCAATATCTCACAGCAGTACGATGTGGATGTGATGGTTTCATATCTGTGTATAAAGGAGAAATGAATTATTCCTGACATTGATGGCCACACAGGAACCAATTATTTTTTTTAAGGTTTATTTTTGGATGCAAAGTCTTTTTAAAACTACCGGCGAATGGTAACACCCTTCCCTGAACGCCGTGGTAATGTTTCTTGCAGCTTGGGCTGCCGAGTGTCCAAGTTTACACTAAAAAAGAAAGTTACTGAAAAATCGCTTGTATCAATAGTCATATTTGATGGCATACAAACAATGAGAAATCAATTGGAATGATAGTAATTATTATAAAAGAAGATAGTATTACTAACGGCTCATTACAATCTGTAAACATAATCGTAGTAAATAAAAAAAAATCCACTAATCCCACTTTGAATTTCTGAAATAATAAAACGCAAATTTTATATTAAATGATCTAATATAATTGAATAGATGAATAATATTTTCATCATTAGATACCACATTGAAATATGAGTAAAGGAAGAACCACTAAAAAAGTAACTACAGCCGAATCAGTGAATTAACGGAGGTGATGTGGCCGAAGCGTAGATGGGAAGATTGTTTTGTGAGACCTTGTCGATTACTGCATTGTGTTTGGTGGAGATAAGTGGAAATACAGATATTATATTAAACACATAGTTCTTTAGGTCTTATTATTATTAATAATACATACATACATACAAATGAATGGCTCTGTACACTTGAAGTGAATTTATCCTACTTCCCGACGACAATTCCTTCTTGGTGTTTTCCTTTTTTCAGATCCTAAAAACCAATAATCCTCCTTAGTTCATGGAACTCCTCACTCTACGTTCCTCGATCCACTCTATCATTACCAGATTTCAACCTTTTGTTTTATATAACCCATCTAAAAAAATTACATCCTTCAGCAAATCCTTCGTCATTCGTGCTACCTTCTACTGTAACTCATTATGGATGAGGATTGTCGTATGGAGATAGGATACGACAATCCTCATCCATAAATTCCTTGAAACAACTCTTATCTCACCACCTACTTTATTTTCAAACTATAGGTTCCTATGAAATACTTATTGGATTCTGTAATTACAATTGCTAACAATTAATCGACAAGCTCCATTTTATTTTATGTCATTTATTTATTTCTTTGCATACATGTAAAATCTAAGAGTGCTGCTTTATTTACTGTTATTGTTCAAGTATGATTGCAATATCAATTAAAATTAATATTTAAATGGCTCGAACCTCTTTGTATATTGACAAGCCAGATTAATGGACCAGTGTTTTGTACCATGTTATTATTATCTTAGGAGACTTTAGTCTCAGAATAAAATTACTTTTTTCATTTCACAACTATATGGTAATGAAAACATATAGATTACAGAGGGATATAAGTGAAATTCTTAC
Organism: Nezara viridula; assembly: GCA_928085145.1. Classification (NCBI taxonomy): domain Eukaryota; kingdom Metazoa; phylum Arthropoda; class Insecta; order Hemiptera; family Pentatomidae; genus Nezara; species Nezara viridula. The sequence goes on from OV725083.1 coordinate 74,611,593, forward strand.
GTTATATTTGTTTCTGAAACACAAATTGATAATATTTTTTAAAGTTGCTTGCAGCCACAACAGAGCTTGGATGTTCTTTGCCGAGTCTGTGAGAAACCCGTACGCTTTTCCGGCTTATAAGTGCCACGACTACCACGCATTCGTGGCTGGGAAATGTCCTCCGGAAGGAAAGCAGGCCTACATGGGGTATCTTGCCGATCCCAGGTAATATTATATAAATATAATTTTAAATACTGATATAAATTCGTAACAAACTAACCAAGAGACACAACATCAATGTTAGCTTATAATTGGAAAAGTTCTAAACCACACAGCCTTATGTTTCCAAAACGTAGACTATGTAAACAATCAGTCAAAGTTTCGCCAATTCTCGAATGGTTAAGACTGAAAAGAACAGCAAATCGAACAGCACTCCGTGACTTCCAAACGCATACTGGAAGGTTAAGTAACATAGCAAGGGAAGGTTACAATCAAACAGCTGATCAGAGAAACGAACAACTGACAAAAATTATGCAATATCTAACCAAACATCATAAATATGTTACATAAGAAAAAAAAATTAAAATATTAATTACAAAGGGTCATAAAAAATGTTAAAATTGACTTTATAAAGAATTCGAATCCAGTAGAATTAGGCTGAATTCTGAGATAACACTTTCAAGAAATTTAGCAAATATTATTTCTCACTGACGTATATTTGGGCAAGTCCTTAAACTCATTCGGTTGAATCATGGATGTCTAAGCGGTTCCATCGAAACGTCGGCAAAAATTAAAATAATTTATATATTTTAATGTTTTTATTTATTTGACCGCACCCTCGACTAACTCCTTCTCATAAATCAATTTACATTACATATTTATATTCAGTTTACTTTCTGTCCAAATGAACAAGTTCTTAAACTCAGTGATTCCCTTATATATTTTCAGTAATGAATTTGAATAGATTAGATTTAACAAGTAAAAGTATAAATGTATTTTATAGAGAAAGTTTTATAGACATTTTTATAGACAAAGTCAGACTGTGAAAACGTTTTATTTTTATTTGGAGATTGTGTATTTTTCAGTTTTTAACATTATTCATTTTTAGCTGAAAATGTACCTATGTTATGAATACCTTCAGTCCATCCCCCTTCTTCTCATGTTTAATGTATACAAATTGAAATATATTCATTTACTTTGTTCAGAATAAAAAAGCACGTTAAAAAAAATCCTTCAACTGCCTAAACATATAAAAATTTATTTTCAAACATCCAATATACTTGTTCGTTTCACAATAATTATGTTGAATTTGTAAAAATAATGGAATAAAATAAAAATATAAAAATCCCCTCTCCACCAATCAAAATTAAAAGTCTACGCCTGTGCCAATACTACTGTATAGTATATTTTTAATAAATGATTTTGTCCAACAGACAGATTGTTATAATACTCAATAAAGAAATTTAAAAAAAAAAAAAAAAAAAATGATTAAAGATATTTTTTAGATACAGATATTCATTTTTGCTATTCTGTAGAAAATTTATAACTTTCCGAGCCCTAACTATTTATAAATAGTAAAATTGCATTTATATTGATATGAAATATGAAATATCTACAATGATTTTATTTCAAGTGATGCAGAAGAATCATTTTAGCATGATGAGAATTAATTTGACAAATATTGTGTCTTTAAATTCGTCAGTAAAACAATTTATTTTTTGTTTATAAATTGGTACATATGTTACAGGACAATATTGCTATAGAATAAGATCGATATAAGCAATCGACGAGGAGGGGATTGGGTGTTGACAGTTCAGTAGACACGTTAGCTAAAGATAGCTCGCTAGTTATAGATAGCTCCATTCAACCGTTCTCAACACTTTCCATACTTTCGGACTTTGATTCACAAAGTATAATGTTAATCATCATCATTACCATATCATTATGTTAGAAACTAGCTTGAAAAATTGATAAGAACAGTTATCGACCTAAAACCGAAAATAGATTAATAAATGAATGCTTGCGTTGGCAAAAAGATGAAAGAATTTTCAATTGCAACTCAAAAGCGTATGTTTTAAGAAATAGCTAAACTCACTAGATTAATTCTGAAACATTGTTAGCTACATTTGCTGATGACTCAGCAATATTAACGTCTAACAAGGATGCAGCTAAGGCTTCTCAGGTACTTCAAGAAAACATACACGACATACCTTGTTGGTCTAAAGGTGGAGAATAAAAATGAACGAGTCTAAGAGCCAATTTGTTTCATTTACACTTAAACATGACTCTTGTCCTCCAGTGTTCTTTAATGATATCGCTCTACCATCTTAAAAAAACTGTGCGATATTTGGGTCTCCACTTGGACAAACGAGTGACATGGAAATACTACATAAAACAAAAAAGAAAAGAACTTAATCAGCGATACGGACTTCTTTCTAGGCTACTTGACAGGCGTTCTGTATTTTTTTTGTGTATGTTATTATTTTATTATGTATGTGTTATTTTACTACTGTCTTTTTTTGTCTTTTTGTTTTGTTATTACTATTCTTTTTCCTTTATGCTATCATTTCTTCTCCTTGATATCATATTTGCGGAATACCGAGGTAGATGGCAGATTTATTGTGAGCCAGGAATATGTATAACTAATAAATAATAAATAAACCATTCATAGTGTGATCATGAAATCTTGCGCTCTTCCATCAAAGTGGAGTTATACTTGTAAAGTAGTACCGTAATTTTATGTTTATGACTTTAGCAGGTTAAAGTTAGCCCCTCATATCCTTTATCTCTTTATTAGTTTGTTCTTTATTTATTAGTTGGACTGTTGTTGTGCTTATTGATAATAATATTGTTTGTGAAACTATAATTAATTTTAAGAGAAGGAATTGGTCGGGGGGAGGGGAGGTGCTGTCAAATAAATACTTAATTAAAAAAAAAATAGTATTTTTAATCACGCCGACGTTTGACCCACCTTGCAGGTCTTCGTCAGGGCTACAAAAGATACAAAATATACATGTACATGGTGAAAATAGAATACAATTCATTTATTTTATTTTCACCATGTACGTTTTATATTTTGTATCTTTTGTAGCCCTGATGAAGACCTGTACGGTGGGTCGAAACATCGGCGTAATTAAAAATATCATTTTTGAAAAAATTAGTATTTATTTGACAGCACCTCTCCCCCCACCCAATTCCTTTTCATATTATATCAACCATCTCTACATCATTTTAAATAATTTTGTTAATATAACTTGAGCTATCTTGTTGTTTTGGCAAACTGACGCAGCCTCCGCGGTAACTTCTTCCTGGGCACACGACCTGAAGAACCTTTCGGCTTCGGGAGGCACGAAGACCCTCTCTACGACGGGGCCCCGACCTATCACCAGGCCCTCCAGCCTTCGACTCCAGGTCAATCGGGGCACTCAGTTCCAGCCACTCATCCAGGGATAGACATGGACCTGCTGCCGCTGTCCCTTCTGGAGAGCAAGGGCAGGTTCAGGGGCCTCAGAGGTAGGTTAGCATTATTTTGTTCATTATTTCTTGTTGTTTAGCTGTAAGCATCATGTGAGTGTGTGTGCATGGAGTATCCAAAGAGCGGAAAAGCAAAGATGGACATCTGGTCCTCAATTATCGTAGAAAATATTTTTTTTTTGTTCTTCATATTTTCGTCCACACCTGTCATAAGCTTGAAAATAAGCAGACGTGTTGTAACTGTTAAAGAAAATGGCATTTTAGGTTTAAAAAAGAACAGCATCCAGCAGTACCACTTACTGATCTTGATTTACTTCTTTAATTCTGAAAAGGAGATCTTTCATCCAGCTCCTCTTCATTAGTGTTGCCCAAAATCGGTCTAGGTCTTGCAATTTGTTAGACCAACACCAAGGGCCACCTAACTGCTGCAAGACCAAGACCAGGACTGTAGGAAAAAAATCAATTTTTTAAATAACAATTAAGGCAAATTATTTTCTAATACTTGACAATCTTAGTTACTATATGTAAATAATTGGTTAAAGCAATATACTTTTGAATTTAACTTCTCTAATTTTTCATTCGGGCTAAGTTAGGTTTCTCCTATCTAAAAAATTACAATAATATCTCTGTAGTAAGAAGCTGATAAGTAACTGCAAGACTCTCGCGCAAGACCAAGACCATGACCAAGACTCAGTTTGCATTAGGCAGCACTACTCTTCAGTCGTCTCGTGATGGGTATGTCAGCTGTGGCCATATCGTTAATAAGTCCGTTGTGATGTCAAATTTATGAAAAATATTTAAAATAGCAAGAATACTAAACAACAAATAACTAAAAGTATTGATTTATAGCCACAGGATGGTTCTTAGTATTTCAAGCACTATTATAAATGTCCTTTGATACAGATAGTAATAATTGCAATAAAAAAAATATATATTACGACTTTAGTAACATTTTCATTTAATAATAATAAATCTGCGACGTTGAATTTAAATATAGGGTGCACGCACCAGTTATGGACAGGGAGCCCATTAATGGACAGTTTGGAGTTAAAATATAAATAATAAGCTTCCTTGTTGATTTAAAGGTTCCATTTTTTTCTTCTAGATTGAAGAACAATGTCCTGTATTGACAACTGTATGAACAAAGTCCCCAAAAGAAAATTTTAAAATGTCTATCATTTTTGTTTCTTTAGTGCTCTTGAGATATAGGTATGTTTCATACCTCCCTACTAACAGTTTTACTGAGAGTAAGTTGAACAATTATGTTATCTTATTTTTATCGTTATCTTTATAATTAAATAAAGATTTTAGAATTTTTCTAGGGTATGTCTATTTGTGGTACCGACCCCCTGTCAATTACTAGAACAATTGAATTTCGAAGCGTCTATCACTAATGCAAATAGTAGTTTTGTTTTTTTAAATGGATATTATATCTGTATAACTGAATATTTTTTTCAATTTTAAAGTGTTTAATAGATAAAGGAGACCATAGAGATTTCAAATGCCCAACGGAGAAATTTATAACTATAATAATTACGGCGACATAAGCCAAAAAAGACAAACATTTCCTTAGCTATGTCCATCACTTAGTAAGCGCACCTACTATAAATATTTTAAATAAATAATATTTAAAAAATAATAGATTAGAGTTGAATAAAAATAAAAGTTTGATAATTTATCGAAAAAAGATGTTTCATCCCCACTCTTGTTTGGTTCTTATTCAACGATATACAACTGACTTTTAATATGAAATTAAGCGTTTTCTTATCCAATGATATACAGTATTTAAAATCAATCAATGCAGAGTTTCTTCGCTTTGAATTCTTCGGATCGGTCTTCTTGGAATAAAGGTAGAGGGGACCCATGTAAATATGACAATTCCGTATAATTTATTTATTTTCCACAGTAGAATGTGGTTTTGTGGTAGCACGGCATTTCTTAGTTTCTTATACTCAATAACTAGAGGGTTATTGTTAATGATTTTATATCAATGAAGGCTTCGTCATAAGGTTATTTGTATATAATCGGTTATTATAAATTGTTAAGTTTTAACAAGCAAGAAAAAAAACATTGGCAATCAAAATCAAAAAAATATTTAAATAATAATATAACTTTGTTACTTGTGTGTATATGATTGAACTAAAGGTGTGTATATAATTATGCTATTAGATATAAACAGCGAAGCAGTTAAAATTTGTTTTCTGTCAGCAGAAATGTTTATATATTTTGTTAAACTGAGAAGATGTAAATTTAATGGATAAATATAAATTGCACTCAAAATTCAATTGCTGCTGTTATTTTATTTTACGATCTAATAATTACGATCTATTCTTTGTTTCAGTACTGTAATATTTTTAGAAGTATTTTTTTTTAAATAAACATTTTTATTAATAAAAAAATTATTTTCTGCCTCACATATGTTTTGTTGGTTTTAGCACCGGAAGAAGCAACAATGCCTCAATATTGCGCAGGTCCTTAATAAGTGAGGCAGGATGTCCTGTTGTATAATTATTGAAGGATGGTGAAAAATCTATAAACTATATTATTTATTTATTGTACGTGAATAAGAATTTTTTTTTTTTATAAGATCATAATTCCAGAGTCAGTAAAGTCTGAAAGAAATACATTTTCGAATATTAAAGAAAAACAAACGGTAGTTTACAAAAAAATTCCTAGTACAGAAATGTTTACTTAAATGTGTACTATAAATTATTAGTACATTGTTTATGAAATTTAAGTCTTTGAATTTAAGATTGATGTTGGCCTTTCAACGCCTAACAATATTCAAGAAACATTCGATTTGTTCAAGAAAATCTATGTTGACATGCACCATGGATGAAAATGGGAATCTACTAAATCTAAATCTAAATGAAATCTAAAATTCAAGATAAAAATGTTGATCAGATTTAATTTTTTTAATTGTGGATTTTAAACCCTGCTATATACAACTAAAATTTACGGTATCTTTGAATTACAATGTATTCCCATTAAATTATCAATACAACAGATCTATTTCAATATAAAAATAAGGGAACATCAGATTTTAACTGCTTAAGTACTATTTCTCCGGTCTCTTCTCTCTTAGATGTACTGATCTATGAGATGGATAAAATCCTCTGTGTACTCTGTTAGCAGGAATACCGAGGGCAGACGAGGAAGAAACGCAGTACGACCGAGAAGAGAGGGAAATGGAGGAGGAAGACGAAGAAGAGGCTCCAGAAAGCTACGAGGAGGAGGTAGAAGCAGTGGCAGCCATGTACCAGTACCTGTTACCGACCCTAGCGGACAGCCCGGACCTGGAGTTTCATCTCCTACCGTATGATTATGGTAGGGAGTCCACGGAAGACATGACTCTGGGAGACCTGGAAGTCGAAGACACTGGAGATGATAATGATGAAGATGGAACAAGGGAACGCAGGCGTGTCTTGGACAGCATAAATGCAATAGGAAGTATACTAAATATATTCAACATGGATCAAGTCACTGAAGCCAACATGTACACAAAATAAAAATAACAATCCGAAAATTTCCATTACTCCATATGAAAATATTGAAAAGTGGTCTTGATGCAAGAATGCAGTCCATACAATTTTAAATATTGTAAAGCCTTGAATTCTCATAACACTAATAAAGTTCCTCTCTATAAATAAGGTATTTATCTAAAATTAAAAAAAATAATTCCATTTTTGTAATTTTATGAAATATTTATATAAAAAATAATATTTATTATGTAATGATAATGTATATATTTTACAACATTTTATACTTTTTTATAAATAAATAATTGTATTTTTAAATTAAACCTGAATTATTCTTTCATTCCCGATGTTTTTTTTTTTGTTGTTTGGGAGAAGTTTATCTATAGGTATATCCAACCATATTATAACCAGAGTCGAAAAATCGAGATGAATTCCGTGGGCATACAACAAAATTATCGTAATTGAAACAATTCGTTAGGACTTAAATTTGAATTTTCAAAATGGCTTCATTAAAAGCACTTTTCATGGTTTTACTTTAAAATAATTACTATCTTTGACTGTTAGTATTAATGAAAATTGAAAAATACGCAATAATTTATACTTTTGTATTATTTAATGGAAAATAAATGATTTAATGAAGCCCAATGAAAACTCTTAAAAGTTCTGTTTGACTAACCAAGTATCTAGTGTGCCCTCTCAAACTAAACTCAAACCACTACAACTTAGTAAAAAAAAAAATGTACATGTATCTAAAATTAGTGTACACAATTCAGTTGTTTTTTTTTTCAGGGCTTGAAACGAACTTTTATTTTTAAAAAGTTTCGATATCATCAGAATTTATATTGTTGATAGTTTTTCAGTTCTTTTGTAACTAAAACTTTTTCCTTATTGCAATTTTTCAAGCACTAGCTGATCCAAGATTTAATTTTGGGAGCGGCTTCAGCCCGAAAGCTTTTTTTTTTTAGTGTAACGATACTTATTTAAAAAAAAAGAAAGATACTACCTATATGAATTGGTGTTTAAGTGATTCTTGAAGTCTTATTAAAAATAATTAAACTAACAATAATACTCTAAGAGATAATTTTCTTCCATAAAACATAGTTAGAATTTACCATTTTTGTGGGGGAGGGCTTCGTCCCTAAACTCCCTTCCCCCGTAGGTCCGCTTGTGTTTTCAAGTTAAGGTTGTACAGAACTTTTATATTTAAAAAAACTTTGTTCAAAAGTTCTATAGATTTCACTAAAAAGTCCAACTAAAAATTTGTAGAGATGATAGCAGATTTTAAGAGTTACAAAAAAGTTTATATAAACAATGGTCTAATTTTCTAAGGAAAATTTAAGTTTTGTGTTTGTTTAAGCTGGTCACGTTTTTTTCATAAATCATTATGCTAAAAAAAGTTATTTATTTTAAGTAATCAACAACTGCTTTAAAGTAAACTAGACAAAATTTAATATGTAGAGTTTGTCATTGTTAAAACAAATTACAACGGTCTTTCGAGCGGATAAACTAAGCTACGTTCAGTTAAAAAAAAATCATTAATTATTACCGATTTTGTTTTTACCCTAAAAAACAACTATTCTATTTACCACATACTCTTCTGCAATACTACAGATACTCCACATTTAGAAACAGTTTCTCGTTAAATAAGTTTTAAGTCCAGATAAATTAATTTGACGTTTATTTGGAGATAAATTGAGATTTACTTCAAATTGTATTAAACAATAATGTTTTGATATCTTGTCATCTAAAAGATTTTTCAGCAAAAATTACTGGAATAAATTATTTCAAAACTTTATATATTTCAAAAATTAAACAATAAATTATTTATTTTTTTCCATGACCTGGGACGTAGTATAATAAAAATTAATTCATAAACACACATACATTTTAAAAAAATAATGTTTTTTTCCCAATATTTTTCATCTAAAGTGATAATGAACTATGTTTTTTACCCATATATTATATACTATATTATAAGAATTTATATGTATTTATAAGTGACCAACGAAATGTTTCTAATTCTAGGATGAAACAAAATTGTCAGGATTTACAGTCAAGAATTTTAATTAGGTTAGCCGACGTTTCGACCCAAGCATGTGGGTCATCCTCAGGGCTATCATATCTTGTGGGAGAAACTCGAGTGCTTGTCTGGACTCCCAAAAGATAGACTTAGGATGATCCAAATATTTGGGTCGAAACGTCGACTAAGCTAATAAAAATTCTTGACTGTGAATCTTGAGAATTTTGTTTAATCCTAATAATCGATCAGTAGACTAATTACACATCTCTAAAGTTTCTAATTATAATATTTATGTTAAAAATAAAGATACCGGCCGATTGCTGGAAGCATTTTCACGGAAAGTTAATTTTTTAATGATATTTACAACTGTATTAACAAATTTGAACAAATGGATATAATGACGTGAAAACACTTGCTGGGTAACTACCCAATGGTGGCACTCTAATGATTTGTCTACATTAGGAGATCACGGGACCGTCTTCATTTCAGATGCCGATGAGGGTTATCAGGAATTGAAGAGGAAGCAAGGTTAGAAACGAGAGGTTTGGGATGATTATGAAGTTTACTATGGAAGGATATGTATCTGGATCGTGCCAGATCTGAAACATAAGAAACATTAAGGTCATTATGGATGGTTTTATTTGTAACAAATAGGGAGCATTGAGGATTTTACGAAGGATTTTGGATTGTAAGGATTGGATGCGAGAGGAATTCGACGGTTTAGTGGAGCCCCATAGCTCAACTCCGTAAGTCCAAATAGGTCTTATTATAGTCAAGGATATGGGTCTTTAGTAATTAATGGGAAGTTTAGAGCGTTTGTCTAGTAAGTGCTGAAGTAATCGGAAACGTCGAGTGGTTTCTTGTCCTTTCAGTCTGGTATGAAGTTAAATTTTAGGTACTTTTTAATAGCTATTTATTTCTACTATCACCTATTAAAATATTTCCCTTTACTTACAGTACATTCTGTGTATTTAAGTTAAAGTAAAAATTAATTGCATCGGCTAATTATTTATCCCAATATAACCGATAGGTTATTGCATATCAATAAAATCTAAGATAAGTACTGAAAGTATTCAGTATTAATGGAGGATAATCACTTGGAAGATGGAGTATGGAGTAGTTTACAAAAGCCCTAGAAGAGAAGAGGCCATATTGGCTCGAGGGTAATGACGCTCGGAGAGCAAAAAGGTAAAAGTACTCTTTAAGATTTTAGTTCCAGCGAGATTGGCAACAACACAAATGGAGGCGTTGCATATTGCATCGCTCTGGCTGGACCAAGCTTTGTCCTTGCTCTATATCCATGCAAGAGCTTCTACTGGGAGGCAAGCAAGATAAAAAAAAAAAAAAAATAGATTCATTCGATATATGATCTAATATTTGTATTGATTTTTAGTAAATTACACAATCGAATTTTTTTTCTCGAAAATTAAAAAGATTATAACAGCATTTACATGACTCTACTTATTCTCACGAAACTTAACGGGGTCTCCAGGGCTCCTCTATGAACTTTAGAGTTATGAAAAAATGCTACATATAACTTTTGAAAGAATTCAATTAATTAATAAAGGAGAAAAAAATAAAAATGCAGAAAAACCTGCGTTCCTACAGACGGATGTACCGATTTCAATGAAACTTCGCTAAAGTCATTTTCTCGATACCCTTTAAATTTATCTATATAACATACTTCAACGAAAAGAAGCTGGAAAAAAAGTTACGAGGGATGTGGGAACTACACGTATTGGTACTAACTAGACCCCCATAAACAAATTAGAACTGGAGACATAAAATAAAAAGGTTTGAGATTTTTACTTTTACTTACTAATGTATATAATATATAATAAGGGAAAGTATTGCGATCGTGAAAAGTTTCCAATCCGATTTTCAACAGAAATACACGTTGTGAGGTCCTCTGAGTCCAAATAACCAAGTCCCACAAAACGAAAAGTTGTACGAAGCAGATATTACTTATTTAATATAGGTACATGTCTTAGATATGACAGCAGCTTTTTCCTTAAAATCGGCAAATCGGAAGTGCCACTTCATATAAACGGTGAAACACATGTTTACAATTTTGTCAAAAACGGCTCTAACGATTTTGATTAAACTCGGTAAATCACTGTATAATTAAGTGGCCTTTAATATCATTTATGTCTTATACCGATTGATGTCATTTTACAGAGCTTAAATGTTCCAATGTTCAACACGTCTTCCTCTAAAGTACCTTTAATTTGGTTTATTTTAAATAATTAACTGTCTTCCATTGTTCCATGTAAAAAGGATAAATATAACTTTTGAAAGCATTCGATAAACGAATAAAGGAAAAAAAAAAAAAATATGCTTATCCAGATCGAAAATGAATCTACGGAAATAATAGTTAGTAGGTATAAGTATAATATATCGTTGGAAAGCGGAGAATTTTAGAAAAAATAATATTTAATAAACAAAGTTGTAGAAGGTAACATAGAGTGAGGAAAAAAGTAATAATAATAATTTTTGAAAATTAATATTATTAAACGTAAAACACATGTTTTCAAGACAATTAAATTAAATCTACTTACTAAATGGAATCAAGACAATGAAATTGTTTAAGACGTGAAACAAGAAGAAGTGAAACATAAAAATATTTCATGGATATGTATATAACCTTAAATATATTTAGTGTAGTTTAATAACTCTAGATCTAATATTATATTTAAATAATTAGGTATCTATCGTCGGTTTACTCCGAAAAATCATCATGTAAATTTTTAGATGATTAAATTAGTGAATAATTTGATGACTTTTCTTTTTGAATTATCTCAACAGTATTACAATTAGTGTGACAACTTTTGACCTATGACAGGCAATACAAATATCGTAATTCCATTTTAGTAAACTTTGCAATGGAAAATAATAGTTTAATAACTAATAGTAGTACGATCCATAATCAACCATTGATATAATAAATAGGATGTTTGCTGTTTTAATAGTATTAATGATTTGTTAGGTGTAAGCTTGAAGCTTTAGCTCGGTTAAAAATGCATTTTAAAAAATCATAATAGCCCATCATTAAGAGAAAATAATTTCTATTCGAAGTATAGCGTTATGTGAAAGCTGTGTGTAGCTTTTTTTAACCTGATTTTTACTTCCCTACCTATACTAGGTAAGGAAAGTATTGCGATCGTGTCAAATTTCCGATGTGCGGTTTTTAACGGATCTATACGTTTCAGAGCCCTCTGATCTTCACTATTATCCTTACTTTTAACACAAATTATTGTTTGACAAAATTAGGCTATAGTAAAACGATTTCGATCAGTAATAGTAGAGGGTATTGAAATCTTTACACTGATCTACCTTAAGCCGGTTTACATTGCTTTAGTTTATGAAATAAATCGTAATCAAAATTTTTTTTTTCATAAACCTTCATGAAAATAATCTAATTCATTTTTTTTTTTTGATTCGTTATGGTTATATGTAAAGATATGAAAACTTTTCTGAAATGGCTAGGAAATTCGTGTGAGTGCACAAACCAGATTTTTTTTTTATTATCTCTTACTAGTTGGGTCGAGTTAGATGGTAAAATTAATTCTTATTTTCTGGATAATTGAAATCGAATATGGAAAATAAAATAAATTAACAATACCATGGAAAATAAATTATTAACTATATCCACGAGTGTAGCCAACATGTTTACAAATTATAATAAGCTGTAACTTTGCTAAAAGCGGCTCTTATCAATCTTTTAAATAATTGTATATTCAACCAAAAATAAAATAAATATTTTTGAGTTATTCACTAACTATATTGCCCTTCATAACTTTTTTGCTGAAGCATTGGGAGAATGTGAGAATGTGTTATTATAAAAAACTTACATTATTTATTTTCAGTTTTTATCTATTTTATCAAAGTATTACTCAAGGGAGTGAATGTATACAAATTGTACATCGAATAACGATTATAATACAGTAGCTTGTAGAGGGGTCGGCAATGTTATTGATAGGGGCTTTAAGTTAAACAGGGATCCCCTAGTTAAGCTGAGGATAACAATATCGGTCCTTAAACTGCAACAGCCGAGCCGTAACTTATCCCCATCGGCCACCTTCGTCATCTCTGGATTAGTCAGCCGATATTTAGCATCGGCACTTTAGGGGAATGTAGTATAGGTCTGGTATTATTAGAAAATATTGAATTAGAAGGTCTCTTGAGGAACATTTCATACTGTAATATATTTATAAACTACAATCTTTTTTTTATTTATGACATTTCCAACTGTATTAATAAATAAAATACATTTAGTAAATTATACATTGAGTAAATATAGGTAATTTTAATTTTAATTTAGTCTTAACCCACTAGAACTGTGAGGGAGAGAACTTTATTTAACATCCACGCATCCAATCCATTCAGTCCAAAATCCTTCCAGCAACAATCCATGTTCTATTCTATGCAACCAAGAAAACCCAATATCATAACCTTAACATCCCATTTTTCTAAGATCATATCTCAGAAAAGTTCTCCAAATTTCATCAGCACCTTACGTTTCATCCCTATCTAGCACCACCCGTTCCTATAATACTCTAATACTGATCTTTCCTATTCCAAACGATTAACACCCGACACCCTTCCTACATCTACAGTCTCCTACAGTTTAAACCCCTGGTCCACTCCCAGAAAACAAGATCCCGTGTTTCCGACCTTTATATCCCTTCCCATAGAACTAAGACGTTTGAATATTCCTTAATGCCCGATCCACTGCCTTCTGGAATTCCTTGCCATCTGATATCCGCCATGCCTCTTCCTTGTCCTCATTTAAATATCATCTTTACCAATTCCTTCTCACATCCCAAAATGGCGTTACACAATGAAATAAATTATGCGAAACAGATTTTGACTGAGCTGAATGGATGTTAAAATTGATAGTTTTAATTTTAAAAATCAACCCATGTATATTTTATTTTGTTCTCTTTTCATTTAAATAATGTTTTTTTTTTTTTCAAAATGGTGTTATTTTTACTTGTTTTAATATAATTTTACTGAAGATACTATATATTCTTTGATACTGACTAATGTAGTAATAAATGGCCAGATGTAGTTTTTATTTTTTTTGTTCATATCTGTTATTCATAAGAGACCATGTCCCAGAATAAAGTTTACTCTATAAAAAAAAAAAAAAAAAAAAAAAAACTCCAAGAAGGTTAAAACGCCAGTGTTCCCATGATTATTTATTGTAAGTAATATTGGACCTAAGGTATAGTACAGACCACTTTTTAGCGAATTATTAACATCCGGCTGGAACTTCGTATATAGCTTCATCTCATCGCAACCTACAAATATTTTATTTACGAAAATTCTCGGAATTGGAGCGTTTATAATGCGCACGGTAGGCAAACTTTGTCTATTTAATTAGGGACTAAAAACTCGTAAATAACCGTTTGCTTTTCACTTGAATCGTAAGATACCTTCCACACAAAGTTGGGAAAAAAGATGGCCTTAAAATATATTGAGCCGTTTGGCGTGACATACACTCCCAAAGCGTCAAAATAACGAGGTTATACAGGCCAAATGGTCCAATATTGTTGTAGGCCACTTTTGTTATCGAATTTGTGATCAAATAATCTTACTAACCAAGTGGGAAGCAACTAGGTATTTAAGAGTTTTTAGTATTTGATTAAATAGACAAAGTTTGTCGATCTACAGATTGAAAACGCCCGAATTCCGAGAATTTTCGTAAATAAAATATTTGTAGGTTACGATGAGATGAAGCTATTTACGAAGTTTCAGCCGAATGTTAATAATTTGCCTAAAAGGTGTCTGTACCACGGACTAACAAGAGAGTGCGTGACTAAATCTATAAAAAGAAATTGATATTTGATCAGTTAATGTTTAGGGATAGCTAAATGGGTTAAAAAGAAACCTTTCGGATGAATTCAGATGCTGACCACTTCAACTCCCCTGTGTAGCTATTGATCGATTAACTTTGCTTCCTTATGGATGATAGCTCATGATCAATAATTTTTGGGAATAGGAATATACCGACACCGAAATCCATTGTTTATACAAATCTCTCTTTAAGAAACAAACCTGACATACCCCTCTCAAATACATCACAACCTACCTCTCCCAAGAGTTAAAGACATTATCCATAAGGTTGCTTTTAGTCATATTTTTTCGAAAACAAAAGACTATTGTGCGTAAAGTCATTAGAGAGGGTTAGAGAATGAATTTATATTCGTTCAATAACCACTAGAATAGGATTTTTGAGGTTTCGTATATGTCTGATGTATGAGACTTTTGTTTTCTTCATTTCAGAACTTCCGTTTTGATCAAATCAGTTAAAATTCGGCATGTAGAGTAGTTTTCTAGGAAGAATGATGTCATGAAATTTTAAGACAACTTAGTAAAAATTACGGCAATTCTAATCGGATAAGAAAAAAAAAGTATTTACACTGGGAGAAGAAATAACTTTCACAAACTAAAAAAGAATAGAGAATTATACTTCCTATATAGAGTAATTAATCTTCAAAAAACCAAGTTATAATTTTAAATATGACACAATCCTCCGACTTACATCTCGCTCTATCTATATTTAAGGCCTAAAGCATTATTCACAAGGTCATTTTTAGGCACAGTTTTTCCGAAAATAATGGATTTCACTTTTCAGCCCTCTCCTTCTGGCCCGGGAAAAATTTTCTTTTTGGAAATTGGCCGGCTACTATTTTTCTATCGATACAATGAACAATCATAAATGAGGTAAAAGTTTTTACTTAAAAAATGGTAAATTAAAGAATAAATTGTAAATTGATTAACATTTGTTCTAGGGTTTCTCCACGTTTCTGATTAAAACACTTGAATGTTTTACATAAGCTTTATTTTGTTCTTTAGACAAAAGATAGCTTAATTTAAGGACCTATTTAAATGACATATACCATGTCTAGTGTAGAAGACCAGAATACTTTGATCCTCCAGCTCATTTATTGGTACAATAAAATAGAACAGAAAGATAATATTTAGACATTAGAAAGAAAACGGTGTCGGAAGAGTTGTAGAACAGGAACAGCTATATTTCGGCTGAGTATCAGTTTAAGGCCAGTTAAACGGTTATAAGGCGACTAAAAGGGTACGTTATATTCGACTATAACTGTCGGCATGGGCAGTGGAGTCGTATATCTTCGGCTATTTCCGGACAGGAGCTTCCTCCAGTCGGCTCACGCTACTGGAAATAGATCCCTCTGGACATCTCGAAATAGATATCGGGCTTTTCCCAAAGGAACCAATAACCTTAGATCTGGAAGGCTGAGAGAATAAATGTGACTGAATTAAAGTAAAGGAAAACTATATTTATCCTTTTTTTTTTTCCTGTTCTTCAAAGGATATATATCGGTCGAATTAAGAGGCAATAAATAGTCAGAGTCTAAAAAGACGTCAATGATCGTACATTCAATACGATTTACCTGAGTTTTTTACCACAAACGCATCTTCAAGAATCCTACGTATGAAATATCTTTACAAAGGAAGGAGATGGTCCGGGGTGACGGTCATAAGAAAGGCCAAATAGTGGCAAAACTATTTTATCCAAATTAAATACTATTAAATCCAACGTTTCGACCCGATTTTGCCCGTCTTCTTTAGGGCTAAAGATACAAAAGTTCTAGTCCTGAAGAAGACCTGCATAGTCGGGTCGAAACGTTGGCTTGTAATAAAATGGTTTAGCTACTATTTGGCCTTTTTATGGCCGCCACCCGGACAATCTCCTTCCTTTATAATGTAAAACGAATTGCAATAATGCACTTTATATATTTATCAAAGGTGTTTTTTAAGTGAAAACTTTCTCAGGCGCGTTTTGCACTTTTTTGTGGAGAGTGAATTAGATCGATCTGTCGGATTTCATTCAGCATTAACAACATCAACGCGAGAAAATTGTTGAGCATTTCACCCTCTCTGTAATAGGATATAATTCAAAATTGAATCTTCACGCGACGCCGTGTTGGGGTGGCGAAAGAAAAAATAGTGTTGAAAACCAAATGATAAGGTTAGTTGAACATAGATATGGATTAAAATATTTCAGATACCAGTGACGTTTGAAGATTCATTTCATTTTGAAGATTTCCCTCTATTTAAGGGAAAAATATTCACATTCCTCAGAAATTAAGGAAAAAATCTACGAAGGGAAAGAAACTTTATTCGCGAATAACTCAATAATTATAATTTTTTAATTAATTGTGCCAAAAAAAATTCTTACTAAATTACAAAATTCTTTAAAAAAAAAAATCATCGAATTCGATTAGAAATTTGTAAATTTGAAACAATCTGTACCAACCGATGGAGAAAAGTAGGTTAAAATATTGTTTTAAGAGAAACAAAAAAACAGAAATACGAATTGTCATAGCAACAGAAAAATAAGATACTTTTCCATGGAATTGTAGCCAAGGGTCCATTCTTGTGATTTCATCCATGATTATTTGAAAGATCACTAGATTCCTTACAAAACAAAAGCAAAACCATCAATTTCAGACCGTTATTAAGTGAGATACAGGTTATTGTAACTTTGGTTAGAATAGATAGGAGACCAAGACTCGTCTTTGTTTTGTGTTTGTGTAACAATAATTTCTTCGTCAAAGGTGATGTAAGGACCTAGATCACTCTCAACCTCTGGATGGATTTCCCTCCTTCATATTAATATTAAAGAAAAATAATATTGGTCACATTTCGCCAAAAATCATTTAAATAATAATATGGCACCAAATATAAATAGAAGAATATTTATTTTTTAAAAATACAAGGGGGTAATTCTATTTATTTTTTAATCATATTCGATGGACGATCGTACGCCAAAGGAATAAAATGGCTTAGGAGTCTGGATAAACATCAAATTACTTATAACTGTTCATTTGGTACCAACGTTTCGATCAACGTTATGCATTATCACCAGGGCTCTAACATGGAGACAAGTGAGTTGATACCAACCTTTCAACTCTTTAATTTATGAACTTTTTCCATTTTCTAAAGAACCTGAGGCATCAAAGTATATGAACTTATACCCGAACACATTTTAGAAGTTATTTCGGTTGAAGTAGATATGATTTCTGCCAGGTCGAACCCTTGGCATTTCAATAAATTGCGATCTGGAGTCTATTATAAAAGTTCCAACCAACATCCAAGTTCGATATATAAAAAGGTATCATCGGCTATCAGGACGGATCCCGTCAGACACAGAACACTACCTAACTTTGATTGGAATAGTTCTGTACCACAGTTATCTCTTCCTCGACTTGTATCGATACCTTCGTATCCAACTTAATTTTAAATTATCTTCGATTTTAAAATGTCTTTACTTCTCTAGAAGTTGGCCCATCTTCTTTTTTCTTCCTGACAGTTAGATGAAGATGTTTAAAGTTCGATGTTAAGACAACTTTACTTTTTATTAAATTGACCATTTCTGGTCCAAGGATCATTTTTGAGAGCCCTAAAAAAAAACAAAAAACAAACTACGATGTGTGCTTTAGACTACACGATAGAAGTGAAAAAATCAACAAACTGAGGTTGATGAAATTTAAATTTGTTTTTATTCTATATTCAGAAGGTAATAACATTAATGATATATACAATTATAGTTGTGTAAAAACTATTTTTTGTTCTTTTTTCTTATTTCAGGGAAGTTGTATAGTATTCTTAGTTATTTGGCAATTTCATTGGTAACAATTGAATATATTTCTTATATTATCAACGTTACATATTAACAAGTTAACGTTTCGGAATATTTACTCCCATCTTCAGAACTACAGTCCTAATAATGTTGTGGATACAAGGCTAAACAATTTTTTTGAGTCAAAATATAGTGCATATTACATTACATGTTTGAATTTTGTTGTTACAATAAATTTGTAATTACCTTAAAAAACGAATACACGATAGAAGTGAAAACATCAACAAGCCGAAGTTGATGAAATATAAATTTGTTTGTATTCTATATTCACAAGATAATAACATTAATAATATATACAATTATAGTTGTGTAAAAAATATTTTTTGTTCTATATTCACAAAGTTACAATATATACAAATTTATAATATATACAATAATGTGTATAAATTACTCTAGTAAACTTTGCTCGACACTATTTTTCCCTTGTTGCCTCTCTAGCAATGCGTTGCGTTAAGATGCACCTTTTAATAATAGCTCATTACAGAGAGGATGAAATACTGAAAAATGCCCTCGCTTACAGTATGCTGGTTCGATTTTAAGTTTCTGAGATATTTTAATCCATATATTCAATAAAACTAGTTATCATTTGGTTTTCGACACTATTTTTTTCCTTTTCTCCTCTTCTGTTAAAATACGGCTTCGCGTTAAGACACAATTTTGAATAACTGCTCATTACAAAGAAGATAAAATTCTGAACATTTCTTGTTTACAATATGCAGGTACGATTTTTAATCCATATACAAAAACACTTAAATTAGACTCCAGCCGACTTTACCCGAGCGTTACACATGGAAGATCTGAAGGCTCAATCTTATTCACTCACCACAAAAAAAATCAAAACGCGCCTAAAGAAAATTTCACTTCAAAAGCCTGTACTACTAATACCTATACTTCGCTACCGCATATATTTTTCAATTAAAACGTATGATTTATTTGCCTCTATTTACATATGTACTTGTCAATAACTATGGTTACGTAGATATAACTTCATTTTCAAATAAAGAAATAAATAGGTACATGTTTGTTCACCAATAATAAATAAAACTGACAATATTGAACATATTTACTTGTACAGCAAAAAAAAAAAAAATCTATTTTATTCATAATGGAGGCCATTAATCTCCTATATTTTCTATTATAACTTCGAAGAGATCCTTCTCGTGACTTCTACTCTAATCAAATAAAAATGTATGATAGTATAGCAAAACATGTTCCTGGTTGATTATTTTCAATTATAACCTAACATTGAATTTCTGTAATTTACTAAGATTTTAATTATTTATGTTAATGTTTTTGGTTTTTACTTATAGTGGAAACAATATAATATTAATAAAAGGCCTAGCGAATCCGAGGGTACGATACCGACATCCAAATACCCCTGCTCCACCGGTCATTAATTTTCAACTTGCGATCTGTATCTCTTGAAGCAGTCCCTACCCAAAGATCCGGACTAGTTTACCTCGAGATAATGAGCGTTTTATCTTCTTTTTCTCCACCATCCAGTATGTTTATTTAATTACAAATTACATATATAAGTAAGTCAAAATATACAAAAGATATACAAATAATAATACCACTGCCCGAGGACATTTTAAGGATTTTGGATAGGTAAGGTAACATATGTGGCACAAGGCGTTGTAACTTTCATTGAACTTGGAGAGACCGTTCGGCTGGTGATTTATCTTGCGTTCTATCTTAAGGAAATCCGTGACTATTCGTGGTGTATGGTGAACATAAGTTATGTGAGTAAGTCGTTCAATCCTACGTCACACCCAATAGCAAGTCTGGTGGCCGCTCTCATTGGTGGACAGCGAGTCCATCGGACTTAGCCGAGAGGAACTTCCAAAGGAATTTTCACCGACTATCCCCATATCCGTCACCCTCAGGACGCTCCTTAACTCGATAATGAGGTCTGCACGAGTGGAAACAATAGTTTAAAAATATAAAAATACTGCAGTTGACTTTTAAAACATCTAGCTATCCGAGTTATAGAAATAAAATTTAATAACAACAATTATTCTTCATTTTTATGACGTTTCGGGGTCACTTTCTTATCTCATCTTCAGACAGTATCTCATCCTTCTATGATCTTATTTTTTTAAAAAGATTTGTCTTAATTTTTTTTTATATTTTCATAATTCATCCCTTAATTAGATTGTGGATTCCCCTAGGAGAGCCTAGTCAGACTCTAGGAGTCCACAAATAAGATGATAGAAGGATGAGATACTGTCTGTAGATGGGATAAGAAAGTGATCCCGAAATGTCATAAAAATAAAGAAAAATTGTTGGGAGATTAAATGCTGTTATTAAATTTTATTTATATACCTCAGATAAAAAGCATCTCTCTTAGAACTTACGAAGAAATCTAGTTATCTCATTTTTATTGTTTACATGCTTTTAATGATTGGCTTCGAAACTTCCATTCCCCAAACGATAAAATCCCTCTCGATTTTTTTTCGATTGACGCTGATTGCTTGATTTTAAACTAATTAATCAATTTAATCATATGTTTTATTTTATGAAAATACTCGGTTGTACAGTTCATTTATGTATATAATTCGTTAAATCGATTTGTAAGATGTAATTAGATACAATAGTTAGAAAAGAAAACTGATAAGAAAACATCAAGCATTCATTAAAAGAAAATATATCCATTATAAATAATTTATTCCTGTAAAAACATATTAAAAAGTGTAAAGTATCTTGATAAGAAAAAAGAAAACAAAACAAAAAAGCAACAACAAATCGAAGTACGGACACATTCGAAAATTCTACGAACATTCACACACTTAAAACATAACGCTAGGTTATGCCAAATAACAGATGTTATTCTAAGCACTTAATAGATTTCTTGGCATTTCTGTTCCAAGTGAGATTATGAGTGGAAGAGACCATCTGACCTAGTGTTATTTGTTTCGTATTAAGGTAATAACGTTATCTAAATCCAGGAAAATAAAACAGAACACGACGAACATTTAAATCGAAAATCGAGGTAGAACTCCTCTCCACAGGAAATGAAAGTATGGTTAGTATTACAGCAATAATTAGTCATTAATTATTTGAACACTTGGCCTAATTTCTTATCTGAATCTCACACATTCGATGAATAAATCTATTTTCCCTTGCCATGCGTAGTGGAAAAATGGTGGTCACGAGTTCTGTAAATTGAGATCATCATTCAAGACTTCTAAACAACGCGAACAAGTTAGTAAATTGACAGTTCCCTTCTAGATCTCTAAAGTTTTTAGTACTCATGGTTATTAGAAGGCTTGGAAGATGATCTCAATTTACTGAACTCATGTGGACCATTTTTCGACATCTTAAGACCAGAAATCAGAAATATTTTTTTTCTCCCAAGAGAATTATTGATAACATGACTTCTCAATCAATTGTTCAATAAAATTGTTCGATGTAATTTAAAAAATGCAGCTGCTCTAGTGATTCCATTTTTTTTTTAAGGAAAAAAAGTATTATAGTTTTGACAAATTGTTTAGAATCGACCAATATCAAAATCACAATGAACTGATCTATAAAGTTTTGGTACTGATATTGGTTATGTGTGGTTCACAATCACTTTGGTCACACTTGTTCATGGAGTGCGGAATGTAATAATAATAAAAATAATCTTTATTTGTACATACAATGAAAAAAACAATGGATAAAAAATAGATATATATAAAATCTCTTATATGTACAAAATCAACTTAGTTAGGTTTTGAGTTCGATTTTTTTTTTTTTTTTTTACTTAACTTTCTTGTAACCACACTAGGTAATGAACCTGTCCCATCCTTTTCCATTCTTTCTTCTCCAGTGCTATTCTCTTCCAGGCTGCTCCCCCGCAGGTCTTCTTTATCTCCTTGTCCCAGTCTGTCGGCGGGCGTCCTCTCTTCCTGGCGTGCTCTATTGGATACCAATCCATAAACTGTCTTGTCCATGTCAATTCATTCCTCCTGATTACATGTCCGGTCCAGGTCCACTTCCTGATGTCCACTTTTCCCACAATATCTGGAAGGTCAGTCTTAGCTCTGATCCATTTATTTGCTTTTCTATCCCTTCTTGTTATTCCGAGAAGATATCGCTCCATTCCTCTGACGGTTATCCTCAATTTGTGGCAAGTCTTCTGGTCAATTGCCCATATTTAACAACCATATGTCATGACAGGAAGTACTGTGCTCATCCAAAGTTTTCTCTTGACCTCTGAGCTCACCGAGGATCTATATATACCCTTAAATTTGAAGAGTGCGCGCCATTCCTGGGTTCATCGCCTGATTATTTCTTCAGTTTGTCCTTTAATTGAGATAAGGTGCCCAAGATATAGAAATGTATCTACTTTCTCTATATGGTGTTCGCCTATTTTTATATCTCCCTCAACGTTCACTGATATATACTTGCATTTTTTATAATTTATTTTCAGTCCTATGTTTTCTACAGCCTTTATTAAGTTAGGACATTGCGTTGTGCCGAATGTATCCGGGTTTATCCGAAAGACAACGCAAAGAATCATGACGGGTTTCATGAACAAGTGTGACCGAAGTGATAGTGAACCACCCGTAACCTGTGCAGTCCTCATCTAAATAATTAACAAATGTTGCTTATATAAATCTAGTATAGATAAAGTCAAACAATATGACATATAAAAAAGTACTGTAATGATGTATACATATCACTGCACTTGCATGGTTTGTGCAAGACCTCACGATCACAACATGAATGGAAACCCGATAATAGCCGAACAAATGAAGAGAACGGAAATCGAAAGCAGTGATGCAATTAATGGTAATTACAGCCCTGATTTTAACTAAAAAGGGTTATTTGACAAGTCCTAAATCGCTATCTAAATATTGGGAGGTTATACTGTGAATACGTTATCTGTAGTACAGACCTCTTTTTATCAAATTATTAATATCTGCCTAAAACTTTATAACCGCACTGAAAGGTTAATGTAAGGTTTTGAGGTGTTTGTTTCTTTGTTCATAAACAATATCAACAAAAATGGAATGTTAATAGAACTAGGATTTTATCTATGTATTCATCAAGTTCATTAACTCCTGGACCATCTGAATCAGCATTAATGCTTTCTAATAAACCATTTTTAACCAAATAATACAGTAACTTAGTCTTTTCCCTTAGCTTCGGCATTTTAAAAATAAATCAAAATGTTAGTAGATCAATTAATAGCTCACAAACTTTGTTTATAGTGCAGGCACAATCTCACTATAACTAGTAATACTTTATCACAGGCAGGTTATTTACCATTCATTCAAAACATGTACTAACTGCTTAGCATGGTAGCACTCTAAGCATTTACAAGTGCATGAATACCTGTAGTGTTGCCCAAATGCGAGACCGAGACGATTCCTGGTCTTGCAAACTCAGTCTTGGTCTTGCGCAAGAGTCTCGCAACACTCATGCAGTTACTTATTAGCTGATTATAGAGATATTAATGTTATTTTTTAGATAGGAGAAACTAACTAAGATTGTCAAGTATTAGTAAATATTTTGCCTTGATTTTTATTTTAAAAAATGGATTTTTTTTTTACCAGTCCTTGGTCTTGGTCTTGCAATAGTTAGACGGTCATGGTCTTGGTCTTGCAAAGTGCAAGAGCAAGACCGATTTTGGGCAACACTAAATACCTGTAATATCGTTGTTTCGCATCCCCATTATTTTTATTGGTGTCTAAACTTCATCTTATCGCACGTATTTTAAATTTACGAAAACTCTCAGAAATGAGACGTTTTATCATTAAATTAATGAATGCGATTAATTAATTAAAGGAAGTAATAAAAACTCTTGAGGTGCTTAAAATTTACTTTTTTCCAAATTGAAAACTTCGTAAAAAAAGTTTAAGGTTACGACGAGATTTACGAAGCTATTCACGAAACTTAGGAGGATGTTAATAGTTTGATTAAAAAAGGTCTGTATCACGGACTATTATTAATCAGAATCCCATTTAAAGTATGATCATGGTATCTTGATCCTCTTCCAAATGTGAAGTAAGTAACATTTGTAAAGTGATACTCTATTTGAATAAATGTACTTAGTAACACTATATATTTATACTTCTGATATATTAATAATAATAATAAGGCTTAGCGAACCCGAAGGTTCGATGCCGACACCACCAATCGCTTGTTACACACCTCCCTCCACCGTTCGCCGTCCAAACCCAGTCCCTTCAGATCTGCTTTAATGCAATCTTCCCACCTTCGCTTCGGTCTACCCCTCGGACGCTTACCATTCGGCACAGCAAATATTAACCTTTTAGGAATTCTCTCGTTACTAAGCCCAACAACTTTACAAGCCCATTTGATTCGCCGCGATGAAATTATCTCAATTATATTACTCGGATACAGTTCACGCAATTCAGCGTTGTGTAACCGTCTGAACTCTCCGGTTAACTCATCCTTCTTCGGTCCGAATATTCTACGCAATACTTTATTTTCAAAAACCTTAAGACGCTGCCCATCCCTTAATGTAAGCGGCCAAGTTTCGCATCCATAAAGAACTGTAGGCAAGATAATTGTTTTATAGATTCTAATTTTTAAGTTTCGGGACAAGAGGCGCAAACTAAGTAGTTTTGTCACAGAAAAATAACAAGCATTTCTCGCCTTCAGTCTAACCTTAATCTCTTCTTCAATTTCGTTTTTTTTTAGTTATCGTTTTTTCTAGTTATCTGATATATTAAAGAATAATTATATTCTGGGGTATTATTTTTCTTGTATTTATTAAGCACTAAGTTTATGGATGGTAGTTTTAAGGTCGTTAGTTTTGTTAATATAATGAGAAGTCATTAAAATTTGCTCCATTACAAAAATAATGAGGTTCGTTGATGACGGCAGGAGAACATCTCCAATATGGACGAAGAACATGGCGACGGCTTCCCTGGTGGAGAAGCCCAAGGAGGAACCGGCGATGGTGATACCCAGGACGGAGGAAGAAATGGAGCGGTCCGTCAGGAAGGCGAATGTCACCCTCCTTGGTTGCAACAACCTACACGGCAGGATCACCGCCGCCAGTCTTAAGGTAAGGTTCGCAACAGTTTTCTTTTCTGCATTAAGTACGCAAATTAATTTTTGAAGTTTTTTATATTTAGATTAACAAAATATCTCAGAATCTTAAAATCGGACCCAAATATTATAAGGAAGGGAAATTTATAGAATTTTATCTTCTTTGCAATGAGTTATCACTAAAAATTTTATCTTGACATGACGTCGTATTAGAGAGGCCAAAAATGAAAAAGAGAACGAGTTGAACATATGAATTGAAATATCTCAGAAACTAGAAACCGGACCTCCATACTGTTACGGAAATGTTCAACATTTTATTTTATTTTTTACTCAAAATTGTATCTTAACATGACGCTGTGTTAAGGTACTATTTCGCTGGCGCGGTCCACGGCCGCGACTGCTCGCGGTTGACCACTGCTTTAGTGGAATAGAAAGGAACCTATTTCGCTGGTGCTGCTCGGCAGTCTAGGTATGACGTCATATCTAAGCTGTTCCTATCTGACTCCTCTTGAAGCAGTGGAGCTGTTGGCGGTTCGGCGGTTGTAGGTTATGTTATCATATCAGAGTATTGTTTTGATGATAACGGTCACGTCGATACGGTTTATTTCCTATGTTTCTTTCAAGTCTGGCAAAATTATAACAAATATCGTTTAAAACTGAAACAATGCAATAGTAAATTATTTTTTAAGGTTGAAGTAACAAGATTATTTATTTACTTATTCCACCAGCAATATTTTACAGCGAAATACAAATATACCTAAATCCAAACGATATTAAATGAATTAA
Organism: Nezara viridula; assembly: GCA_928085145.1. Lineage (NCBI taxonomy): Eukaryota > Metazoa > Arthropoda > Insecta > Hemiptera > Pentatomidae > Nezara > Nezara viridula. The sequence continues at coordinate 74,638,021 of OV725083.1, forward strand.
AGAATCCAACAAATTTTATCGTCAGGTAAATACTAAAATCCACCCATTGAAAAATCGATTTGTATTTTTTAATTAAAGTGGTGATTTACTGATTACTATTGATAGTACTATAAAACATCGCCTGCTGGAATTTTAATTACAAATATATGATATTTATTTCTAATCAATTGTATATTAATTACTATTACTTTTCAAACTAATAATATCTAATATCAGAGGGACTTTGATGACGAGCATCACATCGAAATACTGATATTCCTTCTCTTTATGAACAACATTTTCTCTTCTTTTTCCAACTCAAATAAAAAAGCGCTATTCAGAGATGTTTATTATTATAGGATGTTCATTTTTATTATTATGTTATGTCCATCTTTTTATCTTCGAAGATGTTTGAAGGTTATAGGCAGGTTATAACAACCCTAGTGAGCAGTTTCAGCGAAAAAGCTACTCCAACAGCGGTTGGCAGCGTGGAATAGCGGTCGCTGTCCTTGACCGCGCCAGCGAAATAGTACCTTTAGAGAAGCGATAAAGGGAAAAAGAGAATTAGTTTGGTTGAACATATAGATTAGAGTAACTAAGAAACTGGAAACGAAACATGCATATTATGAGCGAGGGAAATGTTCAACATTTCATTCTCTTTGTAGTGAACTATTATTCAAAATTATCATCATAACTCGACCCCGTGCGAGAGCGTAGAAGAGGCAAAAAATAGTGACGAAAACCAAATTATAACGAGTTTAGTTGATCATATGGATTAAAATATTTCAGATACTCAAAATCGGACCTGTATAATGTAAGCGAGGGAAATGTTCAGAATATTATCTTCTATGAGCTATTATTGAAAAATGTATCTTAATCCACCACCGTGTTAGATAGTAGGCGAGGGAACAAATAGTGTCGAAAACGAAACGATAACGAGTTTTATTGAAGATATGGATTAAAATATCTCAGAAAATAATAATCGGACTTGCGTACTGTAAGCAAGGGAATTGTTGAATATTTCATCCTCTCTGTAATAGGCTATAATTCAAAATTGTATCTTAAAGCGACGCCATGCCGAAGGAAGGCGAAAAGGAAAAAAATAGTGTCGAAAACCAAATGATAACGAATTTTATTGAAGAAAGGAAATGGTCAGCATTTCATCTTCTTTGTAATGAACTATTACTCAAAGTTGTATCTTAACATGGCGTTATGTTAGAGGAGCAAAAAAGATAAAAAAGAGAACGAGTTTATTTAAACATATGGATTAGACTATCTTAGAAACTAGAAATCGGACCTACATACCGTGAGCAAGAGAAATGTTCAGCATTTCATCCCCTTTTTAGTGAAATCTTATTCAAAATTCCATCTTAACTCGACGCCGTGCGAGAGAGTAGTTCAAAAAACGAGTTTTATTGAAGATATGGATTTAAATATCTCGGAAACAAAAATTCGGATCTGAATTCTGTAAGCAAGAGAAATGTTCAGTATTTCATTCTCCTTGCGATGGGACATTGGTCAAAATTTTATCCTAGCGCGACAACGTGTAATAAAGGCGAAAATGGAAAAAAAATAGTGCTGAAAAACAACTGATGACGAGTTTTACTGAAGATATGGATTTAAATATCTCAGAAACTAAAATGTGGACCAGAATTCAGGCGAGTGAGATAAACGTTCAGTATTTCATTCTCCTTGTAATGAGCTATTTTTCCAAACAGTGTTTTAACGCGATGCCCTGTACGATAGGCAAAAAGAGAAAAATTGTACCGAAAACCAACTGATAACGAGTTTTTTAATGACATGGATTAAAATATCTCAGAAATTAAAAATTGGACATGTATAAATATAAGTCAAGGGAAATGTTCAGAATTTTATCTTCGTTGTAATGAGTTATTATTCAAAATTTTATCTTAATCCAACACTGTGCTAGATAGTAGGCGAGGGAAGAAATAGTGTCGACAAAGAAATGATAACGAGTTTTCTCGAAGATATGGACTAAAATATCTCAAAAAATAAAAATCGAACCAGAATACTGTAAGCGAGGGAAATTTCCAGCATTTTGTTTTATTTGTTAGGAACTATTATTCTAAATTGTATCTTAACGTGACGCCGTATTACAGTGGCGAAAAGGAAAACAAAAATAGCACCACTGGTGTGCTTAAAGTAGAGTTGGATTACTTACTATTATTATAGTTATTTATTTAATGAAAGATACTTTGGCCAGCTGATCTCCTAAAAAAAAGGACCGATAAAGAAATATGTAGACGTATATAGAAGAAATACTATACATCAGAAGCCTAAAGTTCTTGAAGCATATATTATGCCAAGCTTCAAGTATGGAGTCCTAATATGGACCATAACAAAGAAATACAGAAATAGATTTCAAGATACTCAGAGAAAAATGGGAAAGAATACTTAATATAAAATTGAGTAATAAGATAACGGATGAGAATGAGAAAATAAGGCACAAAACTGAAGTCATGGACATGAAAGTGATGATTTTAAAACTAAAATGGCAATACGCTGGACATATCGCTGATGAAAGATGGACAAGGCAAGTGATAAAATGGTCGACACTGCAGGCAAATAGAAGTGGAAGAAAGATGATAAGGTGGAGAGATATTATAAAAAAAGAAGCAGGCATAAACTGGATGAAGAAAGCGCATTCAAGAGAAGATTGATAAAAACTGGGTGAAACGTTTGCCTAATTCAGATATTACCATTATTTTTTTTAGTGATTTGATATTTGGGTTTTATATGTTAGTATACATAAACTCTATGTTAATTATTTAAAAACTATGTAAAGTATCATTCTATATTTGTTATTAATAAAAAAGGCTTTATTTATTTGTTAGATCAATGGCAAGGACATCAGGCAGCTAAAGTTGTGGGATAACAGCAACAGCATCAGGGGCGTTGCCATGGAGCTCTCACATATCCCCACGAGGACCAAGACAAGCTCTTTTGTAGGCAAGGGCCAACTCCAGATGGCTCTAAGGGTATGTAAGAACATATATATACATTTATTTATATACATACATTAATATATATATATATATATATATATATATATATATATATATATATATATATATTATATATATATATATATATATATATATATATATATATAAATCATAAATGGAAAGATGCTAACAACAAAGCCAGGAATCACCAAACATAGAGATGAATTAGTTAACTAGCCAAGATTTCGCCAATTCAGGTATCATCAAGGTAGAAAAATGAAGATCACTTATATGCAGAAAGAACAACCAAAAAAAGGAAAATAAATAAAAAGAAAAAAAAAATGATTCAAATAGACATCTCAGAAAGCCAACCAAATACATACTGAAGGAAAGAGAAGGTTCTATTGAACAGCTGATTGGCAAAAATACAATTTTCCTTTTTTATTTTTCTTCCTGCATATAACTGATCCTGGTTTTTCTGTCCTGGTGATGCCTGAATTTGCGAAACCATTTAAAGTTAACTGGTGATCTGTATGTTTGGAGACTCACACCTTCGTTATTTGGATTTTTCCATTTAAAACGTAATTATCTTATGTCTCTTTTCTATTTTTATGCCTATTTTGCCATAACTATATATATATATATATATATATATATATATATATATATATATATATATATATATATATATATATATATATATTTTTTTTTTTTTTTTTTTCGTTTGGTCCTACACACTTTTTATATCTTTGATCCCTTGAACCAGGCTTCAATTTAACTCGTTTGAAACTTCTTGAATGGTTGCATTTTATCTCAATATACAATTATTATATTTACTAAAATTATTGAAAATTGGGCGCATTAAATCTTGAGATCGCTAATCTTTGTTAATTTAACTATATAGTAAATACTGATGAATACCCATTTTTTTCAAGTTTATTTATATCAGCCAATTTTACACCAATTTTTAAAATTTTGTCAACTTAAAAACATCAAATCTAACTACGAAGTTTCGGCTCGTTGAGCCATTTTCAAGTCTAAATACCCATCATGTACCTGTGTGATAACAGAAGGAAAATGTCGTTCAGTCATAACGACTGATGACATGTCGGTGACACATGATAAGGTGGACATGACAAAAATTAAAAAAATTATCAGTCTCATTTCTATTCAGTGACTGATAAAAAATAAATAAAAATATTATGAGTGGACGCATGCGATTCGCATAAGTGAAAAGGACAGGCAAATGATGGGAATTTAGACTTGAAAATGGCTCAACGAGCCGAAAAGTCGTAGTTAGATGTGATGTCTTTAAGTTGACAAAATTTTAAAAATTGGTGTAAAATTGGCTGATATAATTAAACTTGAAAATAAATAGTATGCACCGAAGAAGAAGTTGAGAAATATTGTGAATACCCATTTTGTTTTTAGTTGAATCGTGATACATTTGGCGTGAGGTCCAAAGATCTCAAATCAACGAGATTCCATTTGACCGAACGGCTAATGTTTTTGTAGACCACATTGTTTTCTCGATTTTGTGATCAAATTATCTTTCAAAGTAAGTGTAAAGCAAACAATTATTCATGAGTTTTTAGTAAGTCAATAAATTAACAAAATTCTGCGATCTTCAGATTGAAAATTACCGAGAATTTTAGTAAATAAAAAAGTAGATTATGATAAAATTTTAGACGAGTGTTCATAATTTGGTCCATAATTTATCTTGGGCTCCTGCTTTCCAGTGTTCGACGGCATCCTGCAATCACAAGGCCAAAAACCAGATGGATAGGTAGGATCAACTATCTGTCCATCTGGTTTTTGGCCTTGTGTATTGCTAACTACAGTGGTTTTCATTGTGGTGTAAAGGCGATCAGAGGGGTTGCTTCGAGCTAAATACTTCGCCCATCTTAAATTCCTTGCCTCCACATCATGAGGTATTTACTGACCAGTTTCTTTTAGCAGTTCTTTATTGTCCATTCTCCTCCATGCGTTAAGATTTTGATCCAAATAGCCCCGGTTATCGTACACAGAACATTCCATTTGAATCTATGAATTCTGCTTTCAAGGGAGCCGGTTAGATCCCAGATTTCACAAATCTATAATCGAAATGGATTTTTCACATCGTTGTACTCCCTTAATTTGATATTTTTCCTTGGTTTCAGTATCCTTGAAAGAGAGGAGTAAACTCTATTCATGTTACAGTTTTTTTTCTGTTAGTATAACAGACCTTGTCGATGTTTTGCCTGCATCACTGCATGTCTTGAGACATTTCTTTCCATTTATCTGCACGCAGCTATATTGCATCTTTGTTGATTCTAATTATCCATCTGCGTTTTGGCCTTCCACGTGTTCTTTTTCCTTCTATTGAGGCATTCATTGTTACATAGAGGCTTCCAGATGGATTGCTACGAGCTACATGCCCCGCCCATCTTAACTTCATATCATGGGATATTGATAGACCAGTTTCTGTAAGCAGTCCTCTTTTGGTCTTTTTTTCACCATGTGTTAGTACTCTAATACTTTTTTTCTACGGTGCTGTTTAGAGTATACTGGTCTCACAGCCATAAATTAGAACTGGCGTAGCATTGTACACCCTTAATTTGAGTTATCTTGACATTTTTTGTGATTTTAATACTTTTGAAAGGGAGAGGAAAGCTCTTTTTACACTAGTTATACACGCTGGTCGATTTCCGCCCGTTGGTCATTCATTGAGGTTATTGTGGAGTGGAGGTACTTGAATTTTTCTAATCTAGGGAATTATTTTCATTCAACTCAGATCCTGTTATTGGGATGTAATTTCCGTCTTATTGTCATATATTTTGTTTTGTCTTCATTTACTTGTAGGCCGATCTTTTCTGCCTCTCTTATTAGCGTTAGTAATGAGCCTATACGGCCTATCTCTGTTGCTTGATCATATATTGGGGTTATTGTGGAGTCAAGGTATTTAAATGACCTTGTAGATCTTTAACCGCCTTAACCAGTATTTTCTACCTTTCCCTATATTGGACTATTTCTTTCCAGTTATCTTCATGCATTTCCATTGCATCCTTGTTGCTCTGCTTGTTGCACCTAACCATATAGTTTTGGATCCAATTGGTATTTTGGCTATTATCGAGGATTTCATTATCGTCTAGAAGTTTCTTGATGGATTGTTACATACCCCGTCCATCTTAACCAGATCTTTATTAGTCCTTCTCCTCCATGCGTTAGAACTTAGATTCCTGATCACTCCGGTTATCGTACGGAAGATTTTTCTCTTGAATCTGTCTCGTAGCCATATATTAGAACTATTGTCACGGATAGTATCTTTCTTAATTGTGACTTATGTAGTGTTAATCTGTGAATATAGTTTCATTTTATTATAATCTATCGTCATTATATATGTGTTTAATCTATTATGTTGCAGAACGCTGACATAGTTATGGTGATGGGCGGTAATGTCGGATTTCCACACGAATCGACTACGGATCTCTTCGCCAGGAACAGCACCCACATGCGGGAGATGGCCAATGCCATATTGGCGCACGCCCCGAAGGCGATGATAGGAATCTGTGTCAACCCAATCATGCCATGTCTGGCCATGTTCGCAGGTGTGAGTACCTCATTAGCAATTGAGTACAGAGTAAAGATTGTTGTGTGGTCCATATATTTATACAGGGCATGTGAATCGTTTCTTTTCTACTTCAAACACATCAGTGATTTTTTTTTTCTTATTGATTGAAACAGAGACAAGAAGTTAATAATGACTCAATAGAGATATGGATCGTGACGCAAAATAAGGAGCTGTTCTAGATAAAACAAAATGTCTGTGTTGTATGAACGACAGAAGTCTTCAGTTTAATAAAACAGATGCTCGTAGTATCAATTATGAATCCCGTAACATGTTTAAATAATTATTCATAACTGTGAAATAAAAAAAAAAAAATCACTGGTGTGTTTTACAAGTATAAAAAGAGCCTGTGAATTTGACAGAAAAAAACTAAGGTATATGCTTTAGGGTACACTATAGAAGTGAAAACATCAAAAAGGCGAGATTAATAATTTATAGCTGAACATTTCCATCGCTTACTGTATGTAGGTTCTGAGGTTCTGAGATATTTTAATACATATCTTCAATAAAACTCGTCATCATTTGTTTTTCGACACCATTTTTTCACTTTTCTGCTCTTTAACACGGTGTTGCGTTAAGATTCAATTTTGAATAATAGCTCAATACAATGAACATTTCCATCGCTAACAATATGCAGGTCCGATTTTTAGTTTTTGAAATACTTTAATCCATTTGTAGAAAGACTTCAATCAGTCGACTCCAGCCGACTTTACCCGAGCGTTACACATCGGAGATCTGACTGCTCAATCTAATACACTCTCCACGAAAAAAGTCCAAAACGCACCTCGCAAGTTTTCACTTCAAAAATCAAACGGATGAAACAAAATGTTTACAAGAATTATTTATTTATTATTAGTAACAGAAACCTATTTACTATGTTTGAGAGGGAACGTTAAAAAAAGTTGCCTGATTAAATTAATGCTTCATTTATTTCCAACTCTATCCTATCATATTTGATAGAAGATAAGGGTGCTTGTAGATGTAGGAACCACGCCTGTGTAACAACACGCTACTGTTGGTAAAATAATTAAAAATTACAAAGTTCTCTTCAGTTTTTAAGTTTGGTTGGTACCTTCTTCAACTCTTCCTGTGTCCGGTGAACTTCATGGTGTTGCCTCTTCTATTCTTCCCATTCATCAAGGAAAAGGGAAAATAGTATTTAGTTATTTAGAATAAAGTTGATTATTTCTTCTAGATCGAATAAGTGGGTGCACAGGGAAAACTAGCCACACAGTACTCCGAGAGCGACAAAATTGTTATTTTAATGTTCTTATCATAATTAAATTTTCTTTTTTATTTTTTATTTAAGTGAAATCTTCTTTAGACGCGTTTCGCACTTTTTTTATGCAGAGTGAATTACATTGAGCCGTCAGATTACCGATGAGTAACGCTCTGCTGGAGTCGACTAATTAAAATATTTTTGCATTTGGATCAAAATATCCCCAAAACTAAATATCGGTCTTCTTTTTGGTTAGCGGAGAAAATCATCCTCTTTACAATGAGTTATTATTCGAAATTTTATATTAACGCGAAGCCATGTCAGAGATGCGAAAAGGGAAAAATAGTGTCGAAACCCAAATGATAAGGAGTTTTATGGAAGATATAGATTGAAATATCTCCGAAACAAAATATCGTACCTTGATTCTTTAAGCAAGGAAAATATTCAGCATTCTATCGTGTTTATAATTTATAATATAAATTTGTAATTTGTATATATAATATTATTTTTTTAGGGTCACTATGTTTAGGCACCAGTAAAAATACTGTAGGTGCGATATAACGATATTACGTTCGATATTTACGTTCCTAGCATGTTCATGAGCATGTTCATCTGGAACTAATTTACGAATGTAAGTTATATCATGTCGGCCGAGGTTCCCATCCCCCAAAGGGGCTCTCCCACCCTTCCCTCTTTTATAAGATATTTTATTCCTCTCTTCTTCTTAAAAACAGTGCATACAAAAGTAGAATTTAAATATTCATAGATACACACATATATTATTACAGTAAGGCTCTAAATAGGTTTTGTACCAAATATAAGCTCCTGTGAGGTTCAAATACCATGAATGGGGTACCGTTGGATTCAGAATTTCACGGTGGGTTAGCGAATCGTATTCTCCACTTTTGCTTTTCTTTCTAAAATAAATAAAGTCCATACAAACAATATACAAAGTCCATTACTAGGCTTCGATACTGGAACGGTGGTAGGTATGTAGATCGATACGGGACAAATTGGATCTTGAAGATTTTGATGCGTACAGCAAGACCCGGATAGTTCCTCCTTTTTAAGCCCAAAAACGTACTATTTTCGAGATAACGCAAGGCATAGGGTTCGCATCCCCACAACCTTAGATTAATTGCAGTACTGTCATTCAATACATGTCTCATTTCGTCGACTCGAGGTCTCTATGATCGAGAGAGGAGGTGTTTATATTATTTATGGATGGTGTTTTTTATCGGTAGGCCATATTATCGTTAATTTTTCACCAAATCTCAAGATTGAGCCACCAATTTCGAAGACTTCCCTCTCCTTCAGGCGGGCAAAATAGTCCAATCACTCCGAAAATTCAGGCAAACAAGTTATGAAAGAAAAGAAACTTTATTTGCGAATAACAAAAAAATTACACACTTTTCCCTGGGTTATGTCCATAATTACATAAAAGATTACTAAATTCCCTACAAAAGGAAAAAAAATCATCGAAATCGGACAATTTTTAGCATAGATACAGCTTACTAAAATTTGTAAACATTTTGGTTCCAAACAAAAATGAAGATTTAAATTAATTTTTGTTTTCTTTGTCGATTATATTTATGAATATAGTGACATTTGATTTCTTTATCTTTTGATACGTTGCATTATTTTATTTTCTTATTAATTTGGCATTTGATAACAATATGCTGTTCGAATTTTCCGCACGGGCCTACTAGTTATATATACAATTACACATCCTGGGATCTGTTCCAGGGTTTCAATTGTCTTTTAATTTGAAACTTTTTATTTTGAAAATTCATAACTCCGTCGAAATGTGCCCTCCTCAAAAATTGAAAACCCACTCAAAAAGTGCCCCCTCGCAACTTACGCCATGAAACCTTCTTCTGGGCACCTCTGCATGTCTGTGTTGCTATTGCTACTGTTGCGTTAGTATAAGAAGCTCTAGTAATAGTCGAAGGTGATTCCAGACGACATTCGGCCACCGGTTACGAAATCTGAACGAAAATAGCACCGGTTCTCCGGAGAGTAATATCGACTGAGCCGTATTCGAGGAAGGGTGACGTCACCAGAGGACTAATCCGGTCTTTGGTCGGTGTTGCCTTTCATTAGGGCACTGGAAACGAAGGAATGGAATAGCTCATTGTTTTAGCTAAACAATAGAATTCGTTTATCTCCTATATATTGATATTATTTTTAGTACCTATTGTTATAATGGAATAATATAATGGAAAGAAAAGGTTTTGCCAAAATATTAATAGGCTTTAATGAAAAGTTGACCAAACTAAAGAAAGATATATTCCATTATTTAAGATATCCTATATAAACTGGATATAGGATCTACGAAGTTAAAGTCATTAACTCACTAAAATGTTAGCCATGGGAATTCATTATTGACATGTTTTTAGAGCATAAACATGACATATTTTAGTGTAATTTAATCTACTAGCAACAATTACCTGACGGTTCTCTTAAAAAATAAAATAGAATTTATCGATAAAGCGTTCTAGAATATTTAAAAGAAATATGAAAACTAAATATTGAAATCCAGAGAAATCCAGAGAAATCCAGACAGTTCAGGCGCCCCCGGACAATAACATCATCTTCTCCCCCTAAAAAATTTAATTTATATCTTAAGCTGTTCTATATTATGTAATATTTGAATTTTATTTCATGCAATATTTCTGTAGTATATTTGCTGAATATACAGGTTTAAATTAAAAATTTAAATTAAATTTAAATAAAAAAATAATATATATTTATATACGTTAGGAGCTAGGGTAGCCGTGCGGGCTGAGGCTCTTGCAATAAGTAACCAAGTTACGCAACGACGAGCGTGGTTAGCACTCGGATGGGTGACCGCCCGATTTGGGTGACTGTCCACCACGCTGCTCAAGACCCCCTCCCCCACATCAGCCGGGCGTAATACTGATTACCCTACCCTCGAGAACTTAAATCAGGAATCGGGATGTGGTCTAGAAGATCACATCTCGCGGTCAAACATGTACAAGGCTTGTAGCGCCAATAGGAAAAATATATATATATATATATATATATATATATATATATATATATATATATATTTCTATATATATATATATTCGTTGGCTTCGATATATAGATAGCATCCTCCTGTTTCCTATTTTTTAAATTTAAAATACATAGCTAACGTTTCAGGAAACACTCCTTATCTTCAAAATATTACTTATAAATTTTCAATAATATCCTTATATTTATATTTCATTAAAGATATAATATTTAAAGTCAATTAATTTAAAATTTTACATTCTAATATTTATTCATAGGTCTACCAACCATAATAGTTTCTTATTGGGAGCATTTATTCGCCGTCAGTACTTCCTAGCAACCATATCATTAGAAGCCATCGACCCTCCTATATTTTTCACAGCTTACAATTTAAATACATCATCCAATCCAGTCCCATTAGATCTCGTACTTCTGACCTCTATCTTTCTGCTTACATAACTGCACACTGGGGTGATGCCTGAACCCCAAGTGATATCATGCCATAATAGCTGATTGGTTGATTTTTCAATATAGCAAGACTGAGTTGATGTTTCAGTGAGCTTTCCTTTAGGAAATAGGTTTGAGTTTTGATTTATTCATCAGTAGTTTGCTATTTACTTGTTTAAAACTCTGGAGAATTTATTTTTGTTATTATATAAAAAATATGTTGACCACCAAAACCTGAGTGACTATTATTGGTACAAAATATGCTGTTAAAATTTCCTAAGTTTTCCATGAACAATAAACTAATTAACTTAATAAACTTAATTAAATTAATTCAAGACTAAATTTGATGTCAATCAAACCCTTTGTAAAGATCCACCTTCAGAACTTAATTTGTGATTCACGTGAATGTTGTAAAACTCTGTTAAAAGTGTCTATTAGCTTAGTAACATCTAAATGAAACCGGTTCTTTAAATAACATTTAAATAAAATTTTAAAACAAATAATCACAACAAATCTCTAAACTGTGTTAACAATATTATTATATTTTTTCTTCAGGTAAAACCGAGGATTTCATTAACCTTTCATGTTAAAATACGGACGTTTGTAAAAAATCACACGTGAATCGATCCAATTGTTTTCGCGGTTAGTAGTTACAAACGTTCTAACCGTTATGTTCTATTGCATAATGATTTGTAAGATTTATTTGTTTACTTGAATAATATATACTTCTGTTAAAGACAATTAGGGATTCTAAATATACCAAAGAAGGGGTTCGGTCGAGATCAGACAGTGAAGATGAAATAAAGGCAAAGCAATTAATATTCCGATTGGAGAACTAAATGGTGGCATACAGAAAGATAGGCTTAGCTTGGAAGCCATTAATATAGTAATGGTATAAATAATGGAGTCATATAAATAATGACTGCTGAACAAAGAGAGATAGATAGCTCTCTCCAACTCTCCTTTCCTCTATCTTCTATCTTATGACCGACTGAGTGCTTGCTATATTGCCCCTTAGGCTATTATCTTACACAATGGTCTATTAAGATTTATAATCAATAATCAAATTTTATATAATGGATTTTGAATTTATATATAAAAAAAATAACAATTATACGGCTTCACATGTATGACTTCAATATGATGGCTGGGCATAAGATCATACTACCACACTGAAAATTTCAAAAATAGCTCGCTGGCCCAAAAGATATAAATGGGTCGTTATAAGGCAATTTGTAGAAATGAATCTACAGTGTGATTGTGTGATTTTGTCCAACCTATAATCTTGATGTTCGTGATATATTACCATTAGTATTATTCTATAATATTGTCTTAAAATAAAGTTAATAAAAATATTTTAAGCCTATCTGACTATATTAAAAATATTTATAATGGCAGATTGTAAATTGATAATGAGTTATTTTTACTAATATAAATCAACAGAGAGATCTATTCGAACTTTGTCGATCATTGGCAAAAATGGAAAGGTATACTTCAGTACAATGGGATCACAACTCACAAACAGGCTAATGGTAGATTTGGAGGGGATGTTGTAGACCCTAGATCAAATAGTTGTTGGTTTAGGGTGTGGTAAAAGATAAAAGTAGAGTAGGCACAGAAAGTTTATTTTCTTGTGTTTCAACGTTTGAATCTAACTCTGAGGCTTTCAACAGAGCAGTTCATTTAATATTTTCAAAACAAATCACGACGAGTTGGCGTTTTTCCAGGTAACATTAAAAATACTAAAAATGGAAAACAGACTTTTTACTTTCCAACCTATACTAGGTAAGGAAAGTATTGCGACTGGGTCAAATTTCCGATATGCGGTTTTCGACGAATCTACATGTTTCAGAGCCCTGTGAGTCCGAAAAACACATTTTTAGCCATTGGTCTGTCTGTGCTAAGATTTTCTCGGGAACTGCTGAACCGATTTTGTTGGTTTTTTTTTTAATTTGTAGCGTTTTGAGTACTGATGCCTGTGACAGAAATTCGGTGCTCCATGCGCAATAAATGAAAAACATATTTTTCTATAGACCGTAGTGAGAAAACGGCTCTAACGATTTTGATGAAACTTTGCTATAATGTTCTAATAATTGTCCTTTAAATTTTCATATATGGACTAAATTCCTGAGAAAATTCAGGAAAAAAAGTTATAAAGAAAAGTAAAATGTTTTGGGGCATAACTCGCTAAGTGTATATTATACGGAAAAATTTCTAATAAAACTTTTGAAAGGTAATTAAATTAGCAACAAAACTATATAAAAGTCTTTCATTTTGGACAACAATTAACGAAGTTACAGCTATTCAATTTCCAATGTAAGATTATGAGCTCATGCCCTGTTGTCAGGTAGGGGTGATGAGAGAAAAAAGATAACTAAGTGAAAGTAAGAAAATCTGTTACCCGCATCACACAAGCTTCACTTTCTCCTCTACTTTTAACAGAAATTATTGTTTGACAACATTAAGCTATGTCAAAAAGTTTTTGATCAGCAATATTAGAGGCTATTGAAATGTTTGCACTAATCTACTTTAAGCCGGTTTACATTGCTTTAGTTTATCAAATAAATCATACTCGAATCTCTTCTTTGATCAATTTTCAGGAAAATAAAACTAATTCAATTTTTTTTCGTTTCTTCATGAACATATGCAAAGATATAAAAACTTTTCTGAAATAGGTAGGAAAGTCATGTAAGAGGACAGAACAGATTTTTTTATATCACCTTCACTTATATTACAATTTAATATATAAGGGCTAAGAATTTTAGGTTAAGAAAATGATCATTTTAGACGGCTTCTCGGAGTTTTTTTGAGCAAAAAATGTATTAACTTGAATGCAGAAGCTGAAATTGTGGAGTGAAAATGTTGAGATTTGGTTGAGAGAATCTCTAATAAACTAGGAGGAAAGTGAATTGGAGTGACATTTCAGAAGAAAACTTTTGCCTTCGTTAGTTAGTGCCTTTCAGCTTCAGTGTGCATTAAGCTTGGTTTTCCAATTTTCTTGATTAACAACGTGCCTTATACCATTCAAAGTTTCAGCCATGTACGTCCTATTGCCAGATGTATGATATTCCATCATCTTGAACGGATCGTTATATATTTCTATTCTACTCGCATGTTCAAACCATTTCAGTTTTTTCCTTTCTATCGTATCCATGATAGGGCACATCTTGAACTCCCTTATTTTTCATTTATTTCTTAAGCGGTCCTTCCATGTTTTCCCAGTCGCTCTTCATATGTACTTCATTTCCGCTACGGTGATTCGTATTGAAAGTCGCTCTGTTAACACCTAGTTCTCTATTCCTTACAGGAGAAATAGGAAGAGGAATAATCTTGAAAATTGACAATTTTACATCTAATCTTACTTCTCTGTCTCCTAAATATTTTTGGTAGACGTAAGAAAATAATCTTTTTCAGTATAATTTTCATCTTTTGCCACGACCCAACCAAATTTTCTTACTAAAAGTTTAGCACGTATTGTTTACTTTTGTAATATGACCTTTTAAAAAAAAAATTAAAGCGATTTATTCTTACAGTTTAAATTAACAAACATATACTATATAACACTAGAGTGGCATCGAACAGGAAGGGAGTGGGATATGGAAAGAGGGGATCATTGAGTTGCAGTTTGGGGTCCCTCGGGTCTCGTAGCGGGGGGCTTTAATACTCCCAGCGCCACCCTCAACCCCTCCCCCACACATCCCCAACAACAGCAACACTCTCTCTGGTTTGTTGTACAACATCTGTCCGTTAAATTTGATTCAACACGTGTCTTCTAATGATGTAAAATATAGAGTATAATCAATACGAATTTGATTTCTTAATTAAATTTAGATCCATAATACGAATGATATAACAAAGAAATTTTAGCTCCAGGTCCTTCTCCAGTTAACCACGTCAAAACCCAAAATTAATAGTTCATACCTAACACGATTTTCCCATCAAAATAAGATAAAGCAATGTTGGTTTGGTTAGTTGAAGTGGCTTTATCCTACTACCCGACGACAATTCTCCTTTGATGTTTTCCTTCTCCAAGTTCTCAGACGCAAAAACCTCCCTACATCCTGGAACTCCTTACTCTACGCTCCTCTATCCAGTCTCTTAATACTTCTAGGTCTCAAACTATATCCCCTCCCGTAAAACTACTTCCTTCAGCAAATCCTTCGTCATTCGTGCTGCCTCCTTTTGGAACTCTCTTCCTACTTCCATACGTCAATTCTCGTCCACAAATTCCTTAAAAAAACTCCTGTTGCACCACCTGCTCCACATTCAAACTGCCGCTGTATCTGTGTAATTTCAACTATTCCACAATTGTAATAACAATAAGCAATTAATTAGTTTGTATTTTTTATTATTTAAAGCCAGACTAATCTCCATAACAGTGTTATGATTCTTAGGGGCTGTAGTCCCATAGTAAAATTATTTTTTCATTTTCCTTCAATCAGACATTTGTTTAACATTTCCAAACACTGTATAAATATCATAGACATTCCCTTTCTTCCAATAACTAGTAAACTGGTGGAATTGGAAATGCTTATATCATTATCAAAATCCAGATGGACACTTTTCAAAAATTCTTTGTACACACAACGTGTTGTGTGGGACTAAGAAGCGTAATTCTCTTATCATTATGTATACTAGTAGGCCCGTTCGAAAAATTCGCACAGCATGTTGTTATCAAATGCCAGATTAATAAGAAAATAAAAAATACAACCTATCAAAAGACAAAGAAATCAAATGTTACTTTATCGATAAATATAATCGACGAAGAAAACAAAAATTAATTTAAATCTTCATTTTTGTTTGGAACGAACATGTTTACAAATTTCAGTAAGCTGCATCTTTGCTAAAAATTGTCCGATTTCAATGACTTTTTTTTTCCTTTTGTATGGAATTAAGTAATCTTTTATATAACCATGGGCATAACCAAGGGAAAAGTGTGTAATTTTTTAGTTATTCGCAAATAAAGTTTCTTTTCTTTCATAACTTTTTTGCCTGAATTTTCGGGATGATTGGACTATTTTGTCCGCCTGAAGGAGAAGAAAGCCTTAGAAATTGGTGGCTCTATCTTGAGATTTAGTGAAAAATTGATTATGATATGGCTTGCCGATCAAAAACACCATCGATAAATAATATAAACTCCTCTTGTCTCGATCATAGAGACCTCAAGTCGACGAAATGAGACATGTATTCAATGACAGTACTACAATTTATTGAAGGTTGTGTGGATGCGAACCCTATGCCTTGCGTTATCTCGAAAATGGTACGTTTTTGGGCTTAAAAACGCAGGATCCGATGGTTCCGGAGGAACTATCCGGGTCTTGCTGTACTCATCAAAATCTTCTAGATCCCATTTGTTCCGTATCGATCTACAGACCTACCACTATTCAGGTATTGAAGCCTAGCAAAATGTTTGTTTCGACTTTATATATTTTAGAAAGAAAAACAAAAGTGGAGAATACGATTCGCTAACCCTCCATGAAATTCTGAATCCAACGGTATCCCAATTCATGGTATTTGAGCATGACAGGGGCTTATATTTGGTACAAAACTGATTTCGAGCCTTACTGTAATAATATATGTACGGATATTATGGTTTAATTATACTCTCTTGTATAGTATACAAATTTGGAGATTGGTACAGCTAACATGTCACATGCTTGAGTTATTTTAATTTGGCTTAAACTATCTTTATTAAAAAAAAAAAATTAAAAACCATGCAGAAACCCAAATACCTAATATTAGCACTTAAGGAAGGCGCCCTTTTCAGAAACTCTGTTTGATGCCTTCCTTGTGTTGACAGATTGGCCACGAACAAAAAGAAACATGCTCTACTATAACGCCAATGTTTGTCATGGTTTGGGTAATGTGTAAACGTGGCGAGAGAGAGGGAGGATCCACACAACACTCTTTTCGGTCACTCTGTTACTGACAATCGAACTGTTAACATCGTCATGGCTCAAACAAACGAAAAGAAGAAGATACGCGTTATTCGCCCTCCAAAAAATGCTTATTATAGGTAATACTTATGCCAAAAATGATTTTAAGTAATACCGATCTTATAAATTTGGCTAAAAAGTACATGATCCTTCATTTCCGTGGTGTTTTCGCAAGAGATAATTTACCACCCAAGCATTAGTTTCGTGAGAGAGCCATTTTAAATCTATATAGTGCTAAAGGTAAAGGTAATTTATTTCATTTTTGTACGATACCATGAACATAAGGAACGATTTAAGGTATTGATGGAAACAAACAGGACCGCTTTAAACATTAAGGAGAACGCGTCTCTACCATCCCATGGGGATCAATGTCTGTGGAACCGCAGTGACTTTTAGACTTGTAACGGTTCTTCCGAACGGGAGTATTGGAACGGAATACATAAGACTTGTACATATGTGGTTTGCAATATGCGAGGGTGGTTGGAGCACATCGTTGGAAGCAAACACCGCCATCTCGTGTCTATAAATATCTCTCGCCTTTATTGTATTTCTTCTTTCATCCTCCCTGCTGCTACTTAGGAAAAGCAATACCTAAACGACCACTTGACTTGATAACCTGCCATTTTAAGTAAAGTTATCCACATCCATTACATAACTAAGATAAAAAAAAAACAAAAATTGTATAATGGTGGTAAAAATATAAACAGAGTGTCCCGTAGGTAGAGGGAAATATTAAAAGCGGTACTAGCAGGCGGCTAAACTAAGCTGTTCCGTTTTAAAAAAAAAAATCATAAATAATTTGCCATTTTTTTTTTTTTATCACCTTTCGACTTTATTGCAGATACCCCACTTTAAAAAATCTTTCTCATTAAATAAGCTTTAATTCCATATTTATTAAGTTGAGGTTTATTCAGAAAATACTTAGGATTAACCACTGTTTGTGTAAAAAATGAAGTGATTTTATATTTCGAGGTATAAATCTATAGAAAAATTTATTTAATGTAGCAATCACAATGGATCAACATATACTGTACACTTCTGTTAAATTTAATACACACTTAAAATACAATATATATTAAATACTTCTATGTATAAAATGTTTATTGTTTAATTTGTACATACTTGAGAATAATATAAAGCACCTGATAAATGGTAACACTCACCTGAAAAAGAAAACAAATAAATAATTTAGGATCAATTGATATTACAAAAATAAATAATACGATACTAATTATGCCAAATCTTAATATAAAAAAAAATATAATAAAAGAAACAAATTGATTCATCTATATATAACAACAAATATTACTAATGTTATAAATATTAAAACAGGCATGGGAGGAGTAGGTTGACGCTATAAAGATATTGTTAATAAGAAAATCATTGGCGAAAAGGGGGAAAAAGTACTTCAACAGAACCGAAGTGTAAGATAAGACCTGTAGCGGAACCAAGATTTAATAATTTTATTTAATATAGATTTTTTCTATAATCGTCTTATCTTTTTATTTACAATGGAAGAATTACTGTGGTATATATGTGAGTGATGTTGTATTGAGTTCCTGGCGTTTGAACATTTTTTAAATTTTGCTTTTTTTTCTTGAGAAAATGTTTATTATGCGATTTCTATAGTTTATTGTTGATAATTTGTAATATTATTGTTATCAAAAGGGAGGAAAAAAAGGAAAGGAAAGATATGTCATGTATATAAAAAAAATAAAATAGAAAAATGTAATATAATAGTAATGTCCATGTGGATTGATAAGTATGCTGTGTGTGAAGCAACCCTATGTAGAAGGGCAGCATTACTTTTAATGAAGTATTTCTCTCTCTTTCTCTCTAAGTATTTTGAGTCTAGCGTATTAGGTCTTGGTCTTGCGCAACAGTCTTGCAGTTAAATATTAGCTTATCATTTTAGAGATATTACTGTATTTTTTATATTACAGTAGTTAGGAGAAACCTTAAAAAGAAAAATTAGAAGAGTTAAAGGCAAAACATATAGGTTATACCAATTATATTCACATAGTAACTAACATTGTCAAGTATTATTAAATATTTCCCTTAATTTTTATACAAAAAATTGATTTTTTTTGTACCGGTCTTGGTCTTGGTTTTGAAGTTAGGCGTCTTGGTCTAGATCATGCAAAGTGCAAGACCAAGACCGATTTTGGGCAACACTAGTTTGATATAAAGAAGGTTAATATAAAGACAACATGAAAATCTACATTAGTTTCCCGACAACCTAATATATATACTCAGTAAATCAAGGAAGACTCATTAAATAAGAAAGACATCTTGTGACATTTGCGTTTCCCCTATCAAGATCGGATCTGGACTTGGTCGAGCCAATGCCTCCTGGACATGTCAAATTGGAGTTAGCGGCGCCCTTGGTCACTCGAGGCAACTTGGAGGGAAAATCATTATTGCCATGAGACTTTGTTTTTAATAGTTCAATGTCAAAGATCGGGGTCACGCACGGCTTGTTCGAGCTTCTATGTGCAACAAAACCCCCATCACCTTTACGTAGCAATTTATTCTTGAGTCATACTTTTCTCTGAATTAGAATCGTCACCGATGTAAGCGATTCGTATACTTTTTCAAATAGCATTAACTAACAAACCGGTCAAGTTTTCACTACTTAAGCTGTTAATGGGAAAGCAAACAAGAATAAAGGAAAGCAAAACAAAAAGTGGAAATAACAGCCTACGGAAAAAATAGTACAAAGTCTATTCGCAAGGCATCCTCATCTGCCTTTTTCTTAAGTAGGGCCATTCTATATTCCTTGCATAGTATAAACCTCTGAATCTCAAATTTTCCGGAAAAGTTGGCACCATGTTGGCGCAAGCTGTACTACTGGTATAGAATTGAAAAAAAAAATTTAATGAGAAACGTCAACTCGGTTTTGGATTTTACGAACAAGGGGGGAGGGAGGCTATGGAAGACTTTGTACGAATTTCAATGTAACTTTTTTTTGGTTCCTCAAGGTGGTATCCTAAATACTATGGTTTACACAAATTATACAGCTGATATCCCAACCCATTCCAACACTGTTATCACCACCTATGCCGATGACCTGTGTATCCTATCAGTTAACTTTTCAACCACAAATCACAAGTCTTGAACAATTGTGCCATTACTGGAAGATTAAAATAATGTCCAATAAATTCCATCAAATTAACTTTACTCTTCGTCGAAAACCTATGACTTCCTGCCCTATAGTATACTTTAACAATACCCCACGTACCCCTGATGAACAAATCCGATACCTAGGACTTAGTGTTGCCCAAAATCGGTCCTGGTCCTGCACTTTGCAAGGCCAAGACCAAGACCAGGACTGGTAAAAAAAAAATCGATTTTTCAATAAACATTAAGCCAAAATAGTTACTAATACTTGATAATCTTAGTTACTATATGTTAATAATTGGTATAACTAATATACTTTTGCATTTAACTCCTTTAATTTTTCATTCGGGCTTAGTTAGGTTTCTCTTATCTAAAAAATTACAGTAACATTTCTAGAATAATAAGCTGATAAGTGACTGCAAGGCTGTTGCGAAAGTCTTGCGCAAGACCAAGACCATGACCAAAACTGAGTTTGCAAGACCTTGGTCTTGCAAACCCCGAATGGAGTCTTGATTCGCCTTGGTCTCGCATTTGGGCAACACTACTAGGACTCCACCTGGACAAACGACTCACTTGAAACCCGCACAGCACAGCACTTAATAAATAAACGCTCTAAACTTAAAACTATTTACAAAAGACTTATATATATTGCTATAATAAGGCCTATTTGGACTTACGGGATCGAGCTTTGGGGCTCTACTAAACCATCAAATTCCTCTCTAATCCAATCCCTACAACCAAAATTTTTCGTAAAATCCTCAATGCTCCCTACTTTGTCACAAATAAAATCATCCATAACGACCTTAATAAACCATATGTTTCCGATTTAGCTCAATCCTCATACCTATCCGTCCATAATAAACTTCTGAACCATCCGAACTCTCTTGTTTACAACCTTCTATTCCGAGGTGTCTGAAAAGAAGATGGCCTCGGGACCTTCTAATATAGAAATATAAATGGAGTGCTACCATTGGGTAGTTTTTCTTCATGGTGTCATGTTACTTCATGTTATTTATCATTTAATGCAGTTGTAAATTTCAATAATAAAAATTAAAAAAAAAACATTTTTTGGTGATAATAGATCGAATAATATTAGACCGTTGTTCGAGGGTTCTTGTCACAGCGCACTAAGAGTCGTAAAAAAAATACATATAACTTCAAACAGAATTGTTGCACTTAATTTCTGTATTTACTTTTAGGTTATTATATACCAATCGATTTTTTTTTTTAGCAAAATAAGAAAAAAATATTAATCATGTTATTAAATTAGTTATAAAGTATAATAAATAACAAAATCCAAAAGGACCTTCCTCTAAAGTAGTCCATGTAATATAGTTTTGTTATGAAAAAGATAGTTACATTCGTTTTTAGTATTCTTTAAAACTCATAAATTCGCATTTTTATAGATATCAAAAATAAAAATTTTAGTATTTGATTTTCTAAGGGTCTTGCTTTTCCACTCATCGCCTAAAGCATGCATAACTTCTCAGGATTTTCTCTCAATTGAAAAATTCAATTACTGTTCTTACAAACCACATCAGTACGTTTTGGATTAATTCATTCCTTTTAAAGCTATTTTTTTTGGTTCTAATTTGTTTACGGAGGTCGGGTTTGTACCATTTTGTATAGCATACAGAACCTTAAGCCCCTACTAATTTTCATGTGATTCGATGAAGTCGTTTTGAAGATATTTTTGTGGTTCGTGACAAAAGTTTTAATGGTCCGGCATAGGTAAAAAAATCATGCAAAAATAGTTTTAAATTTTCAGTTGCTATGAAAATTCGTATTTTAGTGCTTTTTTGTGAACCGAAAAAAAGAATATCACCTTTGATTCTCGCCTCTCCAAAAAAAAATTACTGTCACATTGCCAGGTAAATAGATCAAATCATACGATAGCTATCTTCCAAATATAATACTGTTTCTAAACTGCCCCGGTATAGCCTTATACACTCATCATGAGTGGAGAATTTGGCCATTGCCACAACTCCAAGATATATACTACAAAATATCTCTGGGCCATTGCCGTATCAACCTTCGAGAAGGATTGTAGGGATGAGCGGAACTAGATAGGGATTGTGCTAGGGGATTTGGATGATTTATAAGATTCTGATGGAATTTAGAAAAATTTTCAGTGATAAGGTCGAGGAAAATGGGGTATTAAGGCCATGATGTAAGGTTTTGTTGGTCACATAGTAAGGAGCATCGACTATTGTTCGAAGGACTTTATACTGAAATGATTGGACGCGTTTGATGTTAGAAAATTTTACTGTCCCCCAAAGTTCAAGTCCGTAGGTCCAAATAGGTCTCAGGATTGTCTTGTAGATCAGTAATTTGTTGTCAATTGAAAGTTGAAATTTTCTGGTCATTTGTCTCTTATAATAGGCCGTATCATAGGTTAAGTTCAAGCCCCGGTATCTAGAATAAATTTTTTTTGTGTGTAGTTAATACATTTTTTATGTATCTATTATTATTTTATTTTTATAAAGTTCCATACTAGGTAATTATTTATAGAGAAGATACGTTAAGAAGAGCACGCTGTAAGGGGTTGACGGACAGGGGACTGAGTCAGAGCTTCTATAGGTCGATATGTTGATTCAGGGCGGGAGCCTTGGCAAGACGGGGCCGACGCCTCCAGTCAGCTTTTGTTCCACTTCTTAATATTTATTAATAATAAATAAATATAAAGTATTTATCATAACAGTATATGGAGAACCTCGACGTTTCCATTCTGGTTAGAATTAAACAAACTCCTCTAGAACAAAGTCACCGTATCCCGTAAATGGCTAGGTCAAATTGGCGGCATTGCATCCCTTGCTTCTTTTTTTGTTTTATATGGTTTTCACTGAAGATACCTGTGGAAAAAAAATAGGTACATCCTGCGCATTAGCGGCTGCGCAATTAGAGACAACAATTTTTCTATAGAATGTAACGGAAAAACTTCTTTAACGATTTTGATGAAACTTTCCTGTAATTTTCTACTTAAAGTACTTTCAATATTTGTACATGTTGTGAATTCCTGAAAAAAATCACTAAAACCAGTTATAAAAAAAACGAACAATGTTTTGGGGCCTAACTCATAAAATATACATTCTTTGGTAAAATTTATATAGAATGTTTTGAAACAGAATTCAATTTTCTACAAAACAAACAAAAATGAGGTTTGCACTTTTTTTCACTCACCGTTACATTCTACAACTTTCTATATTAGATATTTATATTTTCTAAAATTCTCCGCTTTCCAACGATATATTATACGTATACTTTCTGATTAGTATTTCCGGAGATTAATTTTCGACCTGGGTAAGCATTTTTATCCTTTATCCAATTATCAAATTCTTTCAAAAGTTATATTTAGTATTTTTTCGTATCTCTTAATAATGAGGACACTTAATTATTTAGAGGAAGATGCATATAAACACCTGAATGATAATAAAGACCACTTAATTATACAATAATACACCAAGTTTAATCAAAATCGTTAGAGCCGTTTTTAGGAAAATTGTAAAAATGTGTTTCACCGTTGAGATAAAGTATCACTTCCAGGTAGCCGATTTTAAGGAAAAATTTTCTGTGATATCTAAGACACGTGCCTATCTTAAATACGTAATATCAGTTTCGTACGATTCTTCGTTTTTGAGCTAGACTGCTAATATACAGACACACAGACACAGACCATTTTTCGGGACTTGGTTATTTGGACTCAATGTACCCCAAAAGGTGTATTTCCGTTGAGAACTGAGATTTTCACGATTCCTATACTTATCCTTACTATATATTACATACATACGTAACTGAAAGTAAAACGTTTTAACTATGGTGTAATAGGCAATTAAGTTTTATAATTCAGTCTATTTTAATTAACCAGAATCAAGATTTTATTTATAATATCTCGTACTAGAGTACTATGGATATGGTGCAGAGCACCGAAAGCTCCAAAACATAAATATGAGACCGTAAAAATAAAGTTTTTTTTTTCTTACTTTCATTTTTGGTTTATTATTTTCAATAATCAACCATTGTGATCGACCAAAAAATTCAAAAACTTAACCCCCTCTAAAAATTTGAAGTTTAACGTTTCAGGATGCTTACAATTCGAAAAAAAAATAAAAATTTTTTTGTTCGTCCACCGTCCGCGCATTTCCACCGAAACTACTGGACCGATTTTTTTTCAAATTTTGATATAAAATCCAGAGGTCACCCGAGGATGATCCTCCTTCATCGACATTACTCTCCGCCTTTAACTTTCAAAATGGCGGCCGAAAAACCTGCGTTGCTATAGACTGTAGCTCCTAAACGAATGTACAGATTTCAATGAAACTTCGCTAAAGTCATTTTCTCGACGCCATTTAAATTTATCTATATAACATACTTCAACGAAAAGAAGCTGGAAAAAAAGTTATGAGGAATGGTAAAATTAAATTCCGAATAACTCAAAAAATTTAAACTTTTTTGTCGTTAGTGTATATGGATTTTTAACAGTTTACGAAATTTTCTAAAAACAAAAAAAAATCGTCAAAATCAGACAATTAGGAACAAAGATATGGTCTCCTGTTTTTTTTTTTTATATATTCTACTCCAAATGTTATATCCTTTGTTTGGTTTTTAAATTTTGAATGTGCTATTGAAATAATGCTTTTTTTTAGCATCTTACTAATGATAAAAAAAAAAAAGTTTATTCTAATAATTGGAATCATCTTTTATTAATTTTATTATTTGTAACTCGAAAAGTTTTTACTTTTTTGTTGATATTGATAGTTTTTTTAAAGTTTACGAAATTTCCTAAAAAAAAATCGTTAAAATCGGACAATTAGGAGCAAACATATGGTCTCCGGTTTTTTAAATATGTTCTACTCTAAATGTTATATCCTTGGTTTGGTTTTTAAATTTTTAATGTGTTACTGAACTAATGCTATTTTTTTTTTAGCATATTACTAATGATTAAAGAAAAACATTTTAGTCCAATAATTGGAATCACCTTTTGTTTTTTTTTTTTCGTTGTAACTCGGAAGGTAATGTTACTTTAGATGTATAATTGTTTGGAAATAATAAACCATTGTGTAATAATTTGCAGCGTTTTTTTTTTTTTTCAAATAGGCTGAAAGATCCCTTTTCATTTGGTCCCTTTTACAAGGAAATCTCGAGTGGAGGTAGAGTATTGACTATGCATACCACCACTAATGTTATTTTTTAGACGTTGCAATAATATCTTAATAAAGTTAGTATAGTAATGTACTAATACGGAAAGTCGTTTCATTGTCTTATCGTATATGTTATTGTGTCTTATTGTGTTATTGTTATTGTACGCTTAGATCCAGATGGCGCAGGGAGTGTTCTGCCCTAACAGAGTGTTTGGTGTGATGGCCCTGGACGAGATGCGGGCCTCTACCTTGGCGGCGGTGAAGCTGGGTCTTCCTCCGGGAACTGTCAAAGTGCAGCTGACCGGAGGAGCCACTGCGGACACCGTAGTACCGGTGATGTCTGCCGCACAGCCCGGAGGAGAAGCCTTGAAGGTAAGTCAAAGAGGAGTGAGAATAAAATAAAATGGTGGATAATTGTCTAATGGGAATGTCATCGACAGCCAGACATGATCGAGCTGATGAACATGCTGCGGTCCATGACAGACCACGTGAAGGAGGCCTCTCACCAGGGACCTCACCTCAGCGGGGGTCATGCCACTGCCAAGTTCATCCTGTCCTTAGTCAAAGGTAATAATAATATTACATATTTTTTTCTGTTGTCATTTTATAATTGAGTATCCTATAGACAGAGGAGTATAAGAGCATTTTCTGAAAAAAAAAAAAAAGAAAAGAAAAGTGTTATGCTTTAGACTACACGATAGAAGTGAAAATAACAAGGCGAGATTAATAATACGAAATATAAATGATAAATAATAGCTCACTATAAAGAGGATGAAATGCCGAATATTTCCCTCGCTTACAATATGCAGAAGGAATTTTTAGTTTCTGAGATATTTTAGAATAGAATAATAGAATAGAACAGAAAATAATTTTACTCTGGGACGAAGTCCCTTTAGAATAACAATAAATAACAAAATTAAAATGTTGTATCTGGCCAAATAAAAACAAACATAAAAAGTAAAGGTAAAGCTAAATCAGTAAAAAAAATATTAGTTTTACATACTATATACAAAATAAAAAATCTATATACAAAACTCTTGAACCTTGCCAAGACACTTAAAACTGTACAATTGGAAAATATAAATATATACTTTTAGAAAAAAAAAAAGTCGAATCTGTATGTATGTCAATACATTATTATGAATAATATGTAGTTTTTCATACACGGTTAGCGAGTATCTGACTGTTTTTGGGACAGGAATTGGAAAAGGAGGGTTTTGAATGTAGACAGGGATGAAGAATGCCGAATT
The DNA here is from genome assembly GCA_928085145.1 of Nezara viridula. Lineage (NCBI taxonomy): Eukaryota > Metazoa > Arthropoda > Insecta > Hemiptera > Pentatomidae > Nezara > Nezara viridula. The sequence goes on from OV725083.1 coordinate 74,664,701, forward strand.
TTGATAGGAAGGGAATTCCAAAATTCAACAGAGCGAGCTATGAAGGAGTTTTGGCAGAGGAGGAGGCAGATCTGTCAGAAGGAATGTAAAGGTCAGAAGGTCGAGATCTTGTGGAAAGGGAGTGGACTGAGGATTTGAATTGGAGAAGGTTGTAGGCGTAAGAAGGACAATGATTGTTGATGATATGATAGAGGAATGTACCTAGGAAATATTGTCTTCGAATGGAGGGGAAGAGTAACATAACTCAGTATAGTGGTGAGAGACATGGTAGTATATCGGGGTACCAATTACAAATCTCCAGCTATTTTAATCCATATCTTATAATCGTTATAATTATATTATAATTATCTTATATTTTATAATTTAATAAAAATCGTTATAATTTGATTTTCGATACTATTTTTGCTTCCTCACTACCGAAGGTATGGAAGCATTGTATTCGTGCTAGAGGTTAAAAAAAATTGTGTGCTCAGAATCGAAAATTTTCATCCGCATTTTACGTTCCAGACATCAAATATCAAATTTGTCAGTACCTCTACAGAGGTGTCAGTACCTCTGTAGTCCAATCGATGTAACGGGCATATCACCTAGTATCGTTTATCCGATTTTCAGGAATTGTGCAGGTTGGTCCTTAGACGGTTCCAAATCAATTTCATTAAATTCTAACCAGCACTTCCGCTTAAGCACACGCAAACACATTTTTGTAGATATACCAATATTTCAGAAATGGCTCAAAATTGGATAAAATATAGGTATTTGTAAAAAAATAATGTAGGATCAATTTTATTAAATTCTGTCCATTACTTTCTCTTATATATATGCTCAAACGTGTTTTCCTTGATACGTCTATATCTCTAAAATCTCAAGTTCAATTTGGCTCAAATTTGGAGGGAACTTAGTGATTGGTAAACGTAAAATAAAATATTAATCAATTTTATCAAATTCTATCTACTACTACAAAAAAAAAAAAAAAACTTCCGCTTTCAGATCAGGAAATGTGTTATTAGATATACCTATAGTTTGGAAACGGCGCATTCAATTTGACCCAAACTTAAAGGAAATTTGGGAACAGTATAGAAATAATTTTATAGTATCAATTTCATTGAATTCCGTTTAATAATTAAAATTTATAATCATAATTGTTAACTATATAATGATAATGGCAGTGAAATGAGCCGTTTATTTTGAAAATGGCCTAAATCCGTTTTTCAATTTTTTGCCGGTTACCATGGTTACATGTACAACTTAATACAATATATCAGTAAAATATTTCAGGTTGCTTATATTCCGAGCAAATACGATAAATTTTTGACACATCAGTTTTCAGAATTAGTTCAATAACTGAACCGGGTAGTTTGAAATGGCCTAACTCCATTTATTTTATACTTGCATCAAGATATTTACTATTTATAATGTTGGAAAGCAGCCATGAAGGTAAGTTCAATTTATACGAGCTTCATTGCGAAGAAAATAAAATAAAAGACGTTAAAGAGTGGACTTATAGGAAAATATTTAAAAAAGATTTTGATTTACATTTCCACCCACCGCTCAAAGATACATGCCAAAAATGCGACTTATTAAACTTTAAAATTAAAGCAGCGAATGTTGAAGAAAAGAATAAACTCACCGAAGAACACGATGTCCATTTAAGACTAGCAGAATCAGCTAGAAATTTACTAAATTGACACTTATTGCCGATAATGAGATTTTGTGTAATTCTCAGTACATTTTTACTCTGAGTTTGTAAAAAAAAAAGTCTTATTTGTGATTGTGTTTATTTCCATAAATGTTCAACCAGTTCCTCTTGTTGAAGTTATTGTTCGAAGCCTCGAATGTTGAAGGGTAACTGAATTTCCTAATCGGCTTCTCTCAGAGATTTTATTCTGATGCGAAAAATTGTATACCTTGTAATAAAATTATATCTTAGCCAATGAAAATGGCGAGGAAGCTATACTGACTTTACGTGGCAGAAGGTTTCCCTCGTCTACTGTCTAAAATGGTGTTGGGTTCAGATACAATTTTGAAAAATTTGCTGATTACAAAAAAGATGAAATACTGAACATTTCCCTTGCTTACAGTATGCAGGAGCGATTTTTAATTTATGAGATATTTTAATCAATATCTTCCATATTTTAGCTGTAAAATTTTTTCTCTTGGTGGTTAGAGTTAGCAATTTTTTTTTATACACATGCTTTCGTAATTTACAATGAAACCTTGGCCTGCGAAGAGGTCGATTTTCGGGCCCTGGCTCCAGGTCCATGTATATATTATTACATTATTATAATATAATACTAAATATTATTTGTACAGGTCTGAGCAGAGATGAGCAGGTGAAGCTGTCTGCAGCAGTGAGGACTTCAGCACTTGTCGGTGTACCCTACCTCACCCTCCCGGTGACCGTAAGCCGTTCGGGGATCATCGGAACAGCTGGGATACCTCGCCTTAGCAAGTTGGAGCTAAAGTAATCTTATAGAATAAAATCGTTATTTTTAATAATAAGTGATAATAACCCTCTTGTAAAAACGTACTAGTGTGCAAACCCAAATAGTCCATGGTACAGATTTTTATCGAATTATTAACATCCGCCTAAAACTTCATAAATAGCTTCATCTCATCGTAACCTACAATGTTTTATTTGCGAAAATTCTCGGAATCTGGGTGTTTTCATCTGGAGATCGGCAAACTTTGTCTTTTTAATTAGATACTAAAAACTTATGAATATCCATTTGCTTTCCCCTCGAACCGTAATATAATATGATCAGATGAAGTCGGAAAAAAAAGGTAGCCTACAAAAATGTGTGATTTCCGCCCACAAAATGTCAAAGTAAAGAAGTTATATAGGCCAAACGGCCCAATATTTTTGTAGGCAATCTTTTTTTATTGATTTTGGGATCAAATTATCTTACGATTTAAGTGGAAAGCAAATGGGTATTTACGAGTTTTTACTGTTTAATTTAATAGAAAAAGTTTGCCGAACTTCGGATTGAAAAGGTCCCAATTCCGAGAATTTTCGTAGATAAAATAATTGAAGGATACAGTGAGATGAAGCTATTTACGAAGATTCAATCGGATGTGAATAATTTTATAAAAAAAAGTAAATAAAAATTTGCTTGCGTCACAGCCGTCTTCAAAATTTTTTTTTTTTTAAACCATTTCCCCCTCTCTCTCTCTCTCTCTCTCTCTCACTCTGTGTGTGTGTGTGTGTGTGTGTGTGTAAGATTCGAAAGAAAAGTTGTCCGTAAGATAACAGGACCTATACGGGACCAGAACATTGACACATGGAGGAGAAGGAACAATAAAGAACTGCTGAATGAAACTGGTCAGTTAATATATATCATGACATGAGGAGGCAAGGAGGTTAAGATGGGGAGGGCATGTAGCTTGTAGCAATCTATCAGAACGCCTTTACACAACAATGAATGCCAGAGTAGTAGGCAAAAGACCACGTGGAAGGCCAAAAACCAGATGGATAGATAGGATAAACAAAGATACAGCTGAGCTTCACGCCGCAAACTAGAAAGCAGTAGCCCAAGATAGGCAGAGGTAAAGAAGGCTGGTTCAGGCGGCCAAAGATCTACAAGCTCTGTAGAGCGAATATAAAAAAAAAAATAAATATTATTATTACATTTCTCCATGCGTTCTTTATTATTGCTTCAGTTTAATTAAATATAGTTAGAATTTTATTAATACCGTTAAGAAAAGGCAATTGAAAATATTTAAAAAAACTTAATAAATAATTAATTAATATTTAAATAATTGAGTATAGTAATATTGTTGTTAATTTGTTAGGGCTTTCATGCGTGCGCTCCCTACCATCCTGGAACACATCGCACTGGGAGAAGCTTGCGCGGCCCATAGAGAATTCGGTCAGGACGACCTCTTGGATCTCTACCAATAGAAGAAATGGAGGAATCGGAAGTGGAGGAGTTCTAAAATGGACTATTATGACTGAGATCCGTTGTCACGATAATATAATATGTTACGGGTGTTTTACAGAATCAAATACATTCCATATTAACTGTCTTACAGATAAACATATATTAACATAGTTATAACACTTGTTAAATAATTCAAATATATTGGTTGTTGAGTTTTTGCTAAAGAGATTGTTCTTGACTTTAGCAAGGATACTAATTACATTTATTAACAAGTAGGATATATATTTGAAATCAGAATAATATTTAAACAAACAGTGCAAACAGTCTTGTTATAAGTTTGGATAAGTTAATTTCGTTTACGTAAGCACCTAGATACTTCTCTAGACTTAATACAACCATTAGAATTAAATTGTTTTATTAATTTAATTCTTTAGTTTTAATTAAAACTATTTTGGACATTTACATAAATATTTCAATAATTCAAAAATAAAATTTATCTAGTCTATGAAAACTAAAATGGCTTTAAGTAAAAGATTATAGGGAAGTTTTATACAAAAATTCTTAGAGCAATTTTGATGTTACACAGTCTTTGTAAAAAATGTTTTCCTATAGCGCATCCTAAATACGGAATGATTGCTATAATAGCGATCTGGATGAAAGAGGATTAATATTCAATTTATCCGCATGGATAATTAGTGATAGATAACAATGATAGATTGCAATTAACATATTAATTGACGGTAATGATTAAGTAAGGACTTATAAAAGAGTGGTGATAAAGGGAGTTCTCTATAAATAGAATGTAGTACAATAAGTGCCAGTCTGTAGGAGATAAAGAGGCTTAAGTCTGACCTCTTACTATACTTAGGGTCAAGTTCTTTGCTAATCGTATGTCTAATAATAACTGAAATGATTAAAATTATAATAATCAAAGGGTTGAAAATCGTAATAAGTTATTAATCATTATGATTTTGAAGTATTTATTGGCTCTTTTCATATGAAATGTCACTTTTAACAGAAAAGACTATATAGTAAAAGGATTTTATGAAATCAAAACATTTTTATTCGAAATAAATACCCTGATATATTATAAATTTATCAATCCTAGAACAGAAAAATCAGGGTTTTGTGTCCAAATGGATGCAAAAAATGCGTTTTTAACCTCAGAGTGATTTTCAAAAACTAAGCTTTAAGGAAGTTATCCAAATTTCTGAACGGATGGAAATATGTTAAAGAAAAGTCTAGCGAATAAGTTAGGTTTGGAAGAACTTCATAACACACAGTTCGATTACTTCCTTCACTGTAGTAAACATGAGGCCGTGTAAGAGTATAGGTCTCTTCCGATTAATCAATGCAGATTGTTTTTCAAAAGATTTTGATGGTTTCATCTCTGTGTTAAAAGGAGAAATGAATTATTCCAGCCATTGACACAGATCCAATAATTTCTTCGGATGTAAATTTTTTTTTTCTCTCGAATGTTCCGTTCGTTACAATAGCGTGATAATGTTTCTTGTAGCTTGGGCTGTCGAGTGTCCAAGTTTGACGTAAAAAAAAAAAAAAAATAGCGTGTTACCATGGCCACATTTGATGGTATACTAAACAATGTGCTATAAATTTAAATGATGATAAATATTATGAAAAAATTGAGTATTAATAACGGCTCATTAGCGTAAACGTAGTAAACAACAATAGTCGACTAATTCCTCTTTGAATTTATGAAATAATAAAAACGAATATTTCATATATAATGACCCAATAAAAAAGTAAGAAAAAAAATATCTGGTGTGTTCACTCACACGACTTTCCTACATATTTCAGAAAAGTTTTTATATCTTTACATCTGTTCATGAAGAAACAAAAATAATTGAACTAGATACATTTTCCTGAAAATTGATTAAACATAAGATTTGAGTACGATTTATTTCATAAACTAAAGTTTAACGGTTTTCTAAATGTAAACCGGCTTAAGGTAGATCAGTGTACAAATTTCAATACTTCCTAATATTGATGATCAAAAGCTTTTTGCCATAGCTTAGTATTGTCAAACAATAATTTCTGTTAAAAGTAGAGGAAATAGTGAAGATTGTGTGATGCGGGCAACAGATTTTCTTATTTTCACTTAGTCATCTTTATTCTCTCTTCACCCCATTCTGACACTAGGATATGAAACCGTAATAATTGAATAGCTATAACTTCGTTAATAGTTGTCCAAAATGAACGATTTTTATATGGCTTTAGGGAATTTCATTAACTTTCAAACGACGGACCAAACGGCATCAGTATTATATATAAAACCTTACAAAATAAAAAAAGAAGAAAAAATGGGTTCAGTAGTTCCCGAGAAAATCTTGGCTCAGACAGACAGACCAATGGCTAAAAATGTGTTTTTCGGACTCAGGGGGCTCTGAAACGGATAGATCCGTCGAAAGCCACATGTCGGAAATTTGACCCGATTGCAATACTTTCCTCACCTAGTATTGGTAGGAAAGTAATAATATAAACCAGTAAGAACTCTCACAATAAATATCAATTCTTTTCTCTAATGCTCTAATGCATTCTAGGTATCAGTAACACATCTTTAATTGTGTATAAAATATAATAATATCAAGATAGTCTATTCACCACAGCTGAATCTTCATATCTTACCAGAACTCTTAAACATAACGATTTAGTTAATAAGTTATTAACTTGTCCCATTGGAAAATATTCCTTCACTTTAATAGTTAATAGGCAATTAACTGATTAAAACTTTGAAAGCATCGTATTTAGCAGTTGTATACATCATGATTTCAGGTCACACCACCAGTTCCCACCAAACCTCCGAGAGGCGTCTCTTTGAAGGTACACACAAAGTTATTAGCTAAACCTTTTATATTATTTAAAAAGTGCAATTTTAATCTAATAAAGACCATTATTCTTATACTGATACATTATTGTACTCTCTCAAGAACAATTTGTTTTCTGCAGAATAACCTTACTTTGTAAAGAGGAATGGTGCCGGTTTTCGAAAACCAGTTTCAGATTTATATATTTATTCAATGATTGATCTTAGTAACGAAGTGACATTACTATCAATTACTTACATAACTTTATGTAAAATTATTGACAAAATTTGTCAAGGAATATTCAAGGTGCACAATAAGATCTAAATTTAAATAAAATTTTATTATTATGCTGTAAATAAAACTTCAGAAATTATGTAAAATTTTATATTTTCTTAAGAGTATAATATTGTTTGATGTACACGTGTTATATTCATCTAAATATATCCCATCTACATAACAAACGTACGAGATCAATCAATGAAGAACGCTTTGCAGTCACGAGCTGATAAGCCAGCGATTGTAAAGATTCAGATCTTTGAGATCTGTAAGCTACTGATAAATAGGTCGAACCTAAAAAAGCCTCAAGCTATAAATACTTTTTCTCGAAGGAATATATTCAGAACTCGGTTTATTTAAAGAAAGTAGCTTAACAAAATAATATTAACGACTGTTAATACGAATACGCATAAGAAATTTAAGGAAAGATCTTTTAGTGAGAATGCTCTAATTTAAATGATATTCAGTTTCACATACAGCCTATAATTTATTGGTTCAAATTACTATCATAACCTTTGAGTCAGTGATCAACTTCAATAATAATCAAATAACGAATCAGTCCACCCGATATAAGGAATTTAAAACAAATTTAAAAAAGTAAAAAAAAAAGTTGTTGCTAGAAAAATTTCACCTCATTCAGTGTAGCCTTGTATCCAAGTTACCACAACCTAAAGTTTTTTGGCTATAGTTTTGTGTTATCCATAAACACTATCAGTGACTACGTATTAAGCTCTAAAACTTTTAAAAATGTTTAATTTCATTATCATAATAAATGCTAAATGTTAACTTAAAATAAATATTAAATTTATTTTTACAAAACGCATTTGTTGTTATTTATTATTTATTTTCAAATTTACCAAATATTCTGTACTGTATATTAGCTATTCTGTTCTGTATGGCAGATTTCTTTTTCGTTTTATTTTAAAAACTAGTTATATAGGTATTTTATATAGAAAATTTGAAATATCTGTCAATCAATGATTTTCACAGCTATGAATGTATATGTAATAAGTTGTCTGAACTATCTTCAGTTTTAAGTAATACTTTTCAACAAGATCTATAAAAAGATAAAAGAGAAATGTGACTATTAGACCTCATCATCTAAAAATCCTGTGATTCAATTTCTCCCAAATTTTATTTTTAAACTTGTCGGGATTTAAACTGTTCACACTCTACATTTGGTTAATGTATTACTGAATATTATCATCACCGTGTATGTAAATAAACTTTTTTTCTAATACTTTTTTTTAAGAATAAAATTGCTTCTCTTTCATCTTTTGTTTTTTTGATCTTCCATAGTTTTTTATTTACAAACAATTTACAATATATGCATTGCTAAAAATTATATATATATATATATATATATATATATATATATATATATATATACTTGGGCTACATCACATTTTTTCTTTAATTTTACTATATTTAAATTATTAACGATGATGTTACTCATCACTACTAATGTTGCACAAATGCGAGACCGAGACGAGTCTTGGTCTTGGAAACTCTGTTTTGGTTTAGGTCTTGGTCACGCGCAAGAGTCTCGATGTATATATATATATATGTATATACTATGGAGATATTACTGTATTTTTTTTAGATAGGGGTAACCTAACTAAACCCGAATGAAAAATTAGAAGAGTTAAATGCAAAAGTATATTGGTTATACCAATTCTTTACTTATAGTAACTAAAATTGTCAAGAATTAGTAACTACTTTGCCTTCATTTTTATTCAAAAAATCAATTTTTCTTCACCAGTTTTGGTCTTGGTCTAGCAAAACAGAGGCGGTTTTAGTCTCGGTCTTGCAAAGTACAAGACCAAGACCGATTTTGGACAACACTAATAACTACAATAACATTATCGTAAATAATTTAAATATATTATAGACATGATTGGTAGATATCTAATGCGAGAGCTCTCGTATAATTTTACAAAAATATTTACGATGGATAAAATAAATTTGAAAAATTATGTATCTGATTGAACACTTGTGCGGAATATAATACTCTGTAGTACAGATTTTGTTTTTACTAAACCATTAACATGTGCCTTTAACTTCAACATATTATCATGAACTACAACTTTTATTACATTTATTACAACTTTAAACTATCTACATAAATTCTTGAAAGCCGCTAAATTAAAAGCTCTAAATAATCCTAGCGAAGACAATCTGGAATACTTCCGAATCTCAAAGAACGAAACGACAAAATTGCTCAAAAATAAAAAAAGGGAGTATCTTAAAAATAAAATAATTGAAATAGAAACTAATAGAATCGAAAATAACGTAAGAGACATGTACAAAGGCATAAACAGATCACGTAAATATGTAGGGCCCGTAACGTCTGGAATTAGGGATGATAATAACAATATTCTGACCGATCCGGTTGACATATTAAATAAGTTTAAGGACCACTTTGACAATATTTTAAATACGGGAAATTATGATCTGTGTCCTCCTTCTGAGTACCAGAGTGCTGAACCATTAATAGAAGGACCAAGTAAAGAGGAAGTTGAAGTAGCTATCGGAAAATTAAAATCATATAAAGCAGCGGGAATCGATAATATTCCTACTGAACTAATTAAGGCATGCGGGGAAGCTGGAGTTTCTAAAATACATCGGTTGGTTAAAAAGATCTGGGTGAACGAGAAATTACCTGAAGAATGGAAAGAATCTATTCTTATTCCGATTCACAAAAAGGGTCCGAGGACGGATTGTAATAACTATCGAGGAATTTCACTCCTTCCGGTATGTTATAAAATATTCACTTCAATCTTAACCAGTCGAATTACGGAATACGCCGAGGAAATTATCGGAGACTACCAATGCGGATTTAGACGGAATCGTTCGACTATTGATCAAATATTTTCTTTACGGCAAATATTAGAGAAAAAATTGGAGTATAACGGCATTGTTCACCAGCTGTATATAGATTTTAAAAAGGCTTACGATTCTATTGACCGCCAGAAACTGTATAATATTCTAATCGAGCAGGGGATTCCAAAAAAACTAGTAAATCTAGTCAGGATGTGCTTGACGGAGACACTCAATAAAGTTAGAATCGGTAATAATTTGTCCGAAAAATTTGAAGTTCGTTCGGGCTTAAAACAGGGGGATTCTCTTTCGCCTGTCCTGTTCAATTTGGCATTAGAACATGCCATTAGGGAGGTAATGCGAACCGAGAAAGGGTTGGATCTGGGCGGGACAACATCCGTGCTGGGCTATGCTGATGATCTGGTACTGTTAAGCGAAGAAGTTGAAACTATAAAACTAAATACGACAACGTTAATGAAAGCCGGTAAAGAACTAGGACTCGAAATAAACGTGGATAAAACAAAATATATGGTTAGCTGCAAAAATGGCGATACTACTGGTGATATCGATATAGATGGTAATATGTTTGAACAGGTAGATAAATTTAGGTATCTAGGTTCTACGATAACTAGAAAAAACGAAATTGAAGAAGAGATTAAGGTTAGACTGAAGGCGGGGAATGCTTGTTATTTTTCTGTGACAAAACTACTTAGTTCGCGCCTCTTGTCCCGAAACTTAAAAATTAGAATCTATAAAACAATTATCTTGCCTACAGTTCTTTATGGATGCGAAACTTGGCCGCTTACATTAAGGGATGAGCAGCGTCTTAAGGTTTTTGAAAATAAAGTATTGCGTAGAATATTCGGACCGAAGAAGGATGAGTTGACCGGAGAGTTCAGACGGTTACACAACGCCGAATTGCGTGAGCTGTATCCGGATAATATAATTGAGGTAATTTCATCGCGGCGAATCAAATGGGCTTGTAAAGTTGTTGGGCTTAGTAGCGAGAGAATTCCTAAAAGGTTAATATGTGCGGTGCCGAATGGTAAGCGTCCGAGGGGTAGACCGAAGCGAAGGTGGGAAGATTGCATTAAAGCCGATCTGAAGGGACTGGGTTTGGACGGCGAACGGTGGAGGGAGGTGTGTAACAAGCGATTGGTGGTGTCGGCATCGAACCTTCGGGTTCGCTAAGCCTTATTATTATTATTATTACATAAATTCTTGGAGTTTGAAAAATTCTTGGAAAATGAGAACGCTCCAATTCTCATTAAATGAATTAATTAGACAAGGTAATAAAAATTCACGAATACCCATTTCCTTTCCACTTACATCGTAAGATAATTGAATCAGAAAATCGAGAAAGAATGTGGCCTTCAAAGATATCGGACAGTTTGCCGAGACCTAGGCCCAATATTTTTGAAGGCCATATTTTTTCTCGATTTTTCGCTCAAATTATCTTAGGATAATGTGAAAAGCATATTTTTATTTACTAGTTTCTAGTACCTAATTAAACAGAGAAAGTTTGCAGATCTCCAGATTTCATAATTAAATTAGTTGTAGGTTACGATGAGATGAAGCTATATTCACGAAGTTTCAGAAGAATATTTATAATTTATTAAAAAGGAGTCAGTACTACGGACCATGTACACGAGTTTTTAGTATTACATTAAATTAATTAATTAAATTATAAAATGCACATTTCTAAGAATTTCCTTATATAAAAAAGTCGTTAACATAAGGTAAAGATATGTACAGAGCTTAAGAAGATAATAATTTTATAACAATGGACAAAAAAGACATATGTGCCTACCAGTGTTATTCTTATAGATTAACGATCAGCAAGAGTTAAGGCATGACTTGCCAAATGGTTCCTGAAGAATGATTGAACACAAGGAATGAAGAGAAGTGGGCTTAGCCAAACTTTCCTCAATCCGACTGGCTCAGATCAATCAATCAATCAATCAATCAATCAATCCTGTTCGGCTTCTTAGTGGCCAAATCCAGCTCTACTCTCCCCTCTTTTCACAATCAATTAGAAATAAAAACAAAGATAAGTCGGAAAGTGGAAACAATAAAACTCGCATTTCCAACAACTCATTCCTTCCTTTCAAGAGAAAGAAATATTTTCAATGCGAGCCACGTTTTATCAGTTTCTACTTATATTTCTTATTTATCAAATTTAAAGTAATGATAGTTATTTTTGAAGTTCCTTATGATACATTTAGAAGTTCCTGAGTTCAAATAACCAACCTTTGCAAAATGGCTTCCGTGTGCTATAGATAAATATATGGCGTATATGGGACAATTACACTACAGTGAAAATTAGGTTATCGGCTAGTGGCATTTTATATCATCAATTTTACTTATATTTTTATTAAATTCATTAAGGCAATGCACGATTAATAATGGTCCGTGGTCCAGACTTCTTTTTATTTAATTAATAGCTTCCGGCTGAAACTTCGTAAATAGTTTCATCTCATAATAATAATACTAATAATAATAAAAGGCGGTGCAATGCTGACACCACCAATCGCTTATTACACACCTCCCTCCACTGTTCGCTGTCCAAACCCAGTCCCTTCAGATCGGTTTTAAAGCAATCTTCCCACCTTCGTTCCGGTCTACCCCTCGGACGTTTAGCATTCGGTACAGCAAATATTAACCTTTTAGGAATTCTCTCGTTACTAAGTCCAACAATTTTACAAGCCCATTTGATTCACCGCTATGATATTACCTCAATAATATTACTCGGATACTGTTCACGCAATTCGGCGTTGTGTAACCGTCTGAACTCTCCGGTTAACTCATCCTGCTTCGGTCCGAATATTCTACGCAATACTTTATTTTCAAAAACCATAAGACGCTGCTCATCCCTTTATGTAAGCGGCCAAGTTTCGCATCCATAAAGAACTGTAGGTAAGATTCGCATCCATAAAGAACTGTAAATAAGATATAAACGGAGAAATGTAGCTCAAAAAAATATGAGCTGGAGATAAATGAAGAATCACTTCAGGAAATGGGGAGACAAAGAAAAACAGCCATGTCTCATCATGGCAACAGAACCAGGGATGATACAGCAGTTGGCAAGGGACCATGAGGCAGATCCAAAGAGTTGTCATGTGAGACATAAAGGGACCACATGGGAGACCTCTGACGTCTTTTTAGTTCCATTCTACATTTTCCTTTACTATTTCTTAGTAATGAATCATTCATTTACGTGAATGATATGAGCGTCCTACCCTCAAAAAATTCCTGGATCTGCCACTGTCTGCTCCAACTCGAGTTTAGATTAGTAACAAATTATCAGCCTTATGTACAGTATTCATTTAATTTCTGCAATATATATATATATATATATATATATATATATATATATATTTTTTTTTTTCTTATTTATATTTATTTTATAGTATATATGAATAGTATATATAGTATATATATAATGAAAAATTTACAATGATATGGCTTGCCGATCAAAAGCAGCATCGATAAATAATATAAACTCTCTCGATCACAGAGACCTCAAGTCGACGAAATGAGACATGTATTCAATGACAGTACTACAATTAATGTGAGGTTGTGTGGATACGAACCCTATGTCTTGCGTTATCTCCAAAATGGTATGTTTTTAGGCTTAAAAATACAGGATCCGATTGTTCCGAAGGAACTATCCGGGTCTAACTGTACGCATCAAAATCTTCTAGATGCATTTTGTCCCGTATCGATCTATAGACCTACCACTGTTCAGGTATTGAAGCCTAGCAAAATGTTTGTATCGACTTTATTTATTTTAGAAAGAAAAACAAAAGTGGAGAATACGATTCGCTAACCCCCCGTGAAATTCTGAAAGCTTATATTTGGTATTTGCCTAGTAAAATAGTTCAAAACTGAAATGAAATGAAAATAAATTTTTATTATCCTGGGACTGTTGTCCCTTTAGGACAAATTATAGATATAGAGGAAATGCCTGTGTGGCGATAAAATTAAATTAGATATTTACAATTCTCATGAAAATTTAAATTTTGGAAGAAAAATAAAACAAAAACACTAAATACATACACATATACATATAATACAAACATGTGAAATTAAAGTAACATAAGTAAACAAAATCATTTCTGGAGAACTTAAAAAGTTCTCTTATCTACTTTTCATGATAAATCTGGTTGGGAAAGAAGTAGGTGCTTAAAAAGAAGAGATTTAAATGGGGAAACTGATTGCACATGTCGGATATCGGAAGGGATGGTATTCCAGGTGGAGACGGCTTGAATTATAAAGGATTTGTGAAACGCAGCAGTTCGGTGAGGAGGTGGATAGAGGTCAGAAGAACGAGATCTAGTGGGGTGGGCTTGAATGGAATATTTAAATTGGAGGCTGTGATGGCTTGGTATAGAATGGTAGAAAGGAAGTATAAACGGCGGTTGGATGGATAGAGCCACTTCAACTTGGTGTAATACTGGGTTATATGCTTATCTCTTGAGATTCCGAAATCAAAACGTATTGCGCAGTTTATTAGGCGTTTAAGTTCGGCCTCGAATTCTCTCGAGAAATTGTGTATTTCCGGTACATAACCGAGAGATTGTAGAGAGGACGTTTTCAATCTTGAGGTCGGCAAACTGCCTGTTTAACTACTTACTAATAACTGATGTAAATACCCATTTGATAACACGTTTTGGTCACAAAATCAATATAAAAGGTGGCCTACAAAACCATTGGAACTTATTGCCAATATAAGCCAGTTATTTTGACAATTTGGGCCAAATTGTGTAGTTCAGGCCAAACGGCTCAATATTTTTGAAGGCCATATTTTTTCTCGACTTTGTTCTCAAATTATCTTACGATTCAAGATGAAATAAAATGAGCATTTAAGAGTTTTTAGTATCTAATTTAATAAAGTTTGTCGACCTCCAGATTGAAAACGCCCCAATTCTGAGAATGTTCGTAAACTTAATATTATAGGTTGCGATTACATGAAGCTATTTAAGAAGTTAATGATTTGATAAAAAGGTGGCTGTACCATGGACTATAGGGTATTAACATGAAGAAGGAAATACTATTTTGCAAGACTTGGTTATTTTGACTCAAGAGATAACTCGTACTCGAAATTTATCACGACCGCAATACTTTCTGTTACTATATATTTCATATGAATGAAAGTAAAACCATACTGCACGTACGGCTGATGGTTTGCTATTAGTCCAAACTCAGATCACATCTATTGTTACTAATTTAAGAAATAATATCATTTATCCTGACGTATTTAAATTTGATAATCCAAATATTGAATATTCAGTTACTGTTCTAAATAGATGATATCGGCTAAGAGTAGCCAGAATAAGGTTCAAGAAGAAGGAAGAAGAGAAAGAAGATAAGCTAGCGGAAGAACCAAGTCAATAATGAGTCCCTTCAGACCCAGGGTCTTGAATTAACCACCTTTATCTCCTCCGTATCTTCTTCTTCTTCACTGCCTCTCCAGCCCTTCTTTCTCTGCAGTATTTTATATCAAGCGACAATCCCGATTTAGGAGGAAATCGTCCCGGTCGAATTTCCATTTGTTAGCCTACTCAACAGAGCGGAATAAATCGACCTTTTCGTATTCCTTTCTTATCTCCAATCTCATATTTCCAGCCGCTTAAAGGAGAAATATTATAAAGGTCGAAACCATGGCAAAAAAAATTGTACCTCACGGTAAATTGAATCGTTGGACATTATTCCACTAAATTGACTAAATAACTGATCAAACTCGATGAAAAAGAAACTGGCAATTCATCGAGAAAAAAAAATCGATATGGAATCCTTCCTTCCCTATAACAAGTTAAGACCAATTTTTTTTTTTTTTTTTTTTAGATGATCACGGTTTTTGTTAATAAGAAGAATAATGAATAGTTGACCATTGCATTATAAAGGAAGGAGATGGTCTGTGATGGCGGTCATAAAAAGGCTAAATAGTGGTAAAACTATTTTATTAAAAGCCAACATTTCGACCCGACTTTGTAGGTCTTCTTCAGGGAGGTGTGTTCAGCCAGAAGTTTCACTTAGAACTAAACTGAAAACTGGAGTTCTAAGTGAAACTCCTAGATGAACAGAAAACCTGAAAAGTCGGGTCGAAACGTTGGCTTTTAATTAAATAGTTTTGCCACTATTTAGCCTATTTATGACCTCCACCTCGGATCATCTCCTCCCTTTAAAAACTATTCAAGATAATTTTAAGAAATTCTAAGTAAACCATAGTAAAGTAAATAAAATGTTCTTTGAAAAAACAGTGATTAAATTTACAAAGGTAAACGACCGCTATACTGGTGCGTACGAATCGGGATTATAGAGAAGCTGTTTGTGGATGGAAAGAAAATTTTTTCTTCTTTAGGATAGTGTAGGCGGAAAATGCTTGTTATTTTTCTGTGACAAAACTACTTAGCTCGCGCCTCTTGTTCAGGAACTTAAAAATTATAATCAATAAAACTATTATCTTACATACAGTTCTTTGTGATTGCGAAAATTGGCCGCTTACATTAAGGGTTGAACAACGTCTTAAGGTTTTTGAAAATAAAGTATTGCGTAGAATATTCGGACCGAAAAAAACATAAATTAACTGAAGAGTTTCGACAGTTATACAATTGCGTGAACTGTATTCGGATAATATAATTGAGATAATTTCATGATTTCAGGGTAGACCGAAGCGAAGGTGGGAAGATAACATTAAAGCCGATCTGAAGGGACTAGGTTTGGACGGCGAATGGTGGAGGTGAGTAATAAGTGATTGGTGGTGTCGGCATCGAACTTTCTGGTTCTCTAAGCCTTTTATTATTATTATTATTATTATTATTAGGATAGTGTACATAGAATTTAATTATTTTGAACAGTTTTTGGGCAATTCCTTCTTATTCAATTAAAAAAAACGTGACAACCTTAAGAAAAACACAAAACTGGTCTTAACTCCTTCTTCGTTCGGGATCGGCCCATGCATCAAATGAACTATTTTGTTGAAAATTTGGTCTAAAATCACCTTCCTCCCTCCAAGAATTTGGACATTAATAACTTTAGACACTCTGTATAACAACCTATACATGTATCGATGTTAAAAATGAACTTTCAGTTCTGTAGGACTTTTCGTATTTGAACTAGAGTGTTTACCTACAGAAGGAAACACACACACTTTTTTTAGGGATTCGGTTATTCGGACTCAGGGGACATCGGAACATGTACGAGTATATCCATTGAAAACTCTGATTCGGAACTTTTCACGTTTGAAATACTTTATCCTATCACGTGTATAAATACAAGTATACGTTAAAAAAAGTTTTCATTCAATATTAATATTAATTTCTTGTTTTTCATTGTTGACAATTTTTAAATTATTTAATTCGGCAGATAGTTGTATTTTCGAATTAATCATAGATAAAGAACAATAACCTAACTTGAGTCTCAAAATACCGCTAAAGACAAACTTACTAACGTTTCACTGATTAGGCCCACCATAACTATTAATGAGTAATTGAATTTTGTCTGCATATATATAATTTAGGTTTTTTTCTGTCTTGCTGATCCCTAATTGACTTGTTAATTTAATTATACCAGCATTTTAGTGACCCAAGACTAACATCTAATTTCTCCTAGTCTTTTCCTCGTTCAGTATTTTTTATTTCTTGTACTTGGCTAGCTATATTTTGTATATTAATAAAACCATTCTGGAGTTTTTAAAAGAAGTCAATGTACAAGAGAACTGGAAATGACTAAATGAGTAGAAAGCTGGAGTGCCTCTTTCGGTAAGAGGAAGATTGGTTAGTCGAGTACCCAAAGTGGGCAATAGAGCTGTAATTATGCTTCAAGTATCATAACTGCCTGTTAAAGTAGAAAAGTTCATAAAAATATGTCTGAAGCTATACCTTTATTACATAGCAATGGTATCAACATTATCAAATCCAATTTTATTCTGATATAATTATTTGTATAATGATATAAGGGGTATTCTTGCAACTTGTGGTAAATGTTTAATATGCTATCATGCTAAACAATCAGCATAAAATTTAAATGAATGATAGATAACCCACCTGTGCTAAACTGTTGAAGTATTATTAATTATAGTCAGATTATGATTGTATAGTTAACAACAATTGTGAGTTCGCGAGCTTGTTTGATCAAATAACTGTTTGATTTATTCTAAATATACCAGAGCGAAATAAAAAGACAGAGTGGCTGAATTATAATAATAAAAATGCTTTAATATAAACCATTAATACAGATTCAGAAGGCAAAGAGCTTGATGAAATTCTAACTGTTAAGTCAATGAGATATAGTATAAAGTTTCTTCCAGGATCAGTGAAGAATTCTGATCGGTACCAGGTGTTCCCCCAAATGAATGATGCTAGATTCAGACAGATGGTTGATAGATACCAGTTTAATTTTATATTAAATGCGTCCTATTGTTTGTGTTATTGTACAGACTTTTATAGGTAGACTGGAATTGCACAAAAAACTAAACACGATATCAAAATCTCATTATAATTTTTTGCATTTACACAATTAGCTCCACTTTATCAGGACCCCAGACTGCATCAAAACCGAGATCGCTAGAGGCCATATCAAATAATACCGTTAAATATCTTTATCAACTATAACACATCTAAGAGGTTTACAGTATTTAGTACTGGATGTATGAATGAATGCTTGTAATTTATTTATTTATTTATTTATTTTGAGACTCGACGTTTCTATAGACATACTCGCTCTGAAGATATTTCGTGTAGTTGAGTAGAAACGTGGAAATCCAAGTAAATGAAAATCATTATAATCGTTTTGTACAATGATGTATTTAACTTTATATATGATTCTGTATTGGAGCGCAAAATGTACTGTACGGGAGTCTTTCTCGACTTTGAACATGCGTTTGATAAAGTCTGGCACCCGGGATTGATGTACAAACTCCGTAAATTCTTACCACTTACATACTTCCTCTTTATCTGTTCATACCTTACTGATCGATACTTCAAAGAGTGTGCATTTTTACTAGTGTTACTTTTTATACATTTGTAAATTTCATTAAATAAGTAATAAAAAAAAACTTATATAATATATTATCAAACGAAAAACTTTTCCTTACACATAATTAAATAATTAATTTATCGCACTAATAGGGCTACTTAATATTTAGTTTCTTAAATATATTGTAGTATCTAAATTATTAGGGCTATTACACTAAATTACTTTACTGGCAGTGCTTAAAAAGTATATAATTTTATTTTTCCACCCCATTCCAAGTTCAAAATTCAACTATCCTAATCCTCAGTCCTCAATCCAAATCCACTCGTCCGAATAATCCTTCTTGAGAGAACCCGAGACCTTTTTTAAAATATGAAAATTGGACTCCTGACCTAGGAAAAGGTTTAGAGAAAAGCACGTCTCTCTGAGTCCTGCTTTGCCATTGCCATACCAAGAGGGAGGAGGTTGGTTAAATAAATTTCTGAATAAAAATATACTTTGCTCTTGGACTCAATTTCTTTAGAGTAAACTTAAAATATACATTTCAGATTAACCTGTTTATAAAAATTTATACTTACTACATGCGTTATAATTTCTCTTATCGATATATGACATGTAAGGGAAAGTACTTAAAGTTTCCCATAAAAAAATATTGTTTAGAGTGTGTTTCTGTGAACATTTATTTATCAACCCTGCCGTGCCTAGTAGGCAATACGGGTGTCTGCAATAGTAAGATGTTAGGCAGGTCAGCTCAACATCTCACTGCTGCAAATGAATCTCGTTCTTCTGCTCCTTCTTCATTTTTTCCTCTTTCTTCATGGGTGCTTTCCTCATCCGTTTCACGCCAATGGTATAGCACCTCTTCCTCCTCTTCTTAAATTAAAATGGGCTGGCCCCACCGCGACTTTCCACCCGTACACAAAATCTTTGTAGTACGGGTAGTTTTCCGCAGTGACTAACTGAGGAAAATCGTTCTCTGTGAGAATGTAGAGACCGGTTTCCCTCAGTAACTTAGCCCTTAGGTCTTCAAAGGCGGTGCAGTCCACTATGATGTGCTCAGCAGTCTCCGGAACACCGCAGCTAGGGCATAGGGGGTTGATGTCCATCCCATGGCAATGAAGCTTTGCTCGAAAGCCCCCATGGCCTGTGAGAAATTGCGAGATCCAATAGTCTGGGACGATCCACCTTGACTTCTGTGAACAGCCTTGCTTGAAAACGAAATCATAGAAAACTGAAATTACGTATTTCAGGAAAGTGTATTCATGTGATAGTAAGTGGTACAGACCCCTTTTTTATCAAATTATTCACATCAACCGGAAACGTCGTAAATAGCTTCATGTCATCGTAATCTACAACTATTTTATTTAAGAAAATTCCCTGAATCGGGACGTTTTTAATTTGGAGATAGGCAAACTTTGTCTATTTAATTAGATACTAAAAACTCATAAATACCCATCTGCTTTTCACTCGAATCGTAAGATAATTTGAGTACAAAATCAAGAAAAATGTGGCCTTAAAAAATATTGAGTTGTTTGGCGTGACCTACACCCCCAAAATGTTAAAATAACAAAGATACATACTCCTATCGCCCTAATATTTTTGCATGCCACTTTTTTTTCTAGATTTCGTGATCAAATTAGCTTACGAACCAAGTAGAAAAAAAATGGGTATTTGAGTTTTTAGTACCTAATTAAGTAGACAAAGTTTTCCGATCTACAAATTTAAAACGTCATAATTTTAAGAATTTTTGTAAATAAAATATTTGTTGGTTACGATGAGATTAAGCCATTTATGAAGTTTCAGGCAAATGTTAATAACTTGACTACGATGTTATAGCGACTTCATTTATTGGTAGAAACTTTCATTTTCTCCACGAAAATTTCAGATGTTGTTCACCAAATTAATAATAATAATAATAAAAGGCTTAGCGAACCAGAAAGTTCGATGCCAACACCACTAATCGCTTATTACACACCTCCCTCCACTTTACAAGCCCATTTGATTCGCCGCGATGAAATTACCTCAGTTATATTACCCGGATACAGTTCACGCAATGCGGCGTTGTGTAACTGTCTGAACTCTTCGGTTAACTCATCCTTTTTCGGTCCGAATATTCTACGCAATACTTTATTTTCATAAATCTTAAGACGCTGTTGATCCCTTATTGTAAGCGGCCAAGTTTCGCATCAATAAAGAACTGTGGGTAAGATAATGGTTTTATAGATTATAATTTTTAAGTTCCGGGACAAGAGGCGCGAGCTTAGTAGTTTTGTCACAGAAAAATAACAGGAATTTCCCGCCTTCAGTCTAACCTTAATCTTAATCTCTTTTTCACTTTCGTTTTCTCTAGTTATCGTAGACCCTAGATACCTTAACTTCTCTACCTGTTCAAACATATTACCTTCGATATCGATATCACCAGTAGTATCCCCATTTTTGCAGCTAACCATATATTTTGTTTCATCCGCGTTTAATCCAAGCCCTAGTTCTTTACCGGCTTTCATTAACGTTATCTTATTTAGTTTTGTATTTTCAACGTCTTCGCTTAACAGTACCAGATCATCAGCATAGCCCAGCACGAATGTTGTCCCACCCAGATCCAACCTTTTCTCGGTACGCATTACCTAGCTAATGCCAAATTGAACAGGAAAGGCGGAAGGGAATCCCCTTGTTTTAAACCCGAACGACTTTAAATTTTTCGGATGGATTATTACCGATTCTAACTTTATTGAGTGTTTCCGTTGTTCACCAAATTAGGTGGATGAAATAGGCCTGTCTGTATTATCAAAATATATAAAGAAGAGCAACTACTTATAAAAATAACTTATTATAACTAGTCGTTAAAATAACTTGATAATTAAAATAACTAGTTATTATGTAACTCACTATTTTGTGGTTGAGATGCGCCAGTTCCCTCTCTGTGACTCTCCTCCGGTTCTGCTCCTGCTGCTGCCTCTTGTACTGGCTGTACTTGTAGAAGAGGTACATCCCGGGCAGTGCCAGCACGACCAGCGGCCGCATCAGCGGCGAACTGCTCAGGTTACGCGGCATCCTACAAGAGGAAAAGGCATGATGTTAAACATTATAAACATTGATTATATATATGTATATATATATATATATATATATATATATATATTCAAAAACTTATATATATATATATATATATATATATATATATATATATATATATATATATATATATATATTTTAATTCTTAACAAATGTTGAATACCCCTGATGATCGTGACCTTAAGCGAATAACAGTAAATAACAGTTGGATACGTTAAGAAGAAGCCATTCACGAGGCTTTTCGCTGAAGTATGTTATATAGATAAATTTAAAGGGTATTGAGAAGTAGATTTTAGGGAAGTTTCATTGAAATGGGTATATTCGTTTAGGCACTACAGTCTATAGCAACGCAGGTTTTTTGGTCGCCATCTTAGAAGAAAAAGGCGGATAGTAATGTCGGTAAAGAAGGATCATCCTCGGGTGATCTCTGACTTTAAATCTAAATTTGAAAAAAAAACAAAAAAAAAAAACGGTCCAGTAGTTTCGGAGAAAATACGCAGACGGCGGACGGATAAACAAATTGTATTCGTCTTTTGAGTTCTACATATCCTGAAACGTGAAACCTCAAATTTTGAGAGGGGGTTAAGTTTTTGAATTTTTTGGTCGATCACAATGGTTCATTATTGAAAATAATAAACCAAAAATATTTTTAAATCACGATATCTCTACTAATAGTGCTTTGATTTCGATGAAACTACCTCCATTTTTTAGGAAATTTAAATACCTTTGAAACATACTACAAAATAAATTAATAACTGATAATATCTACAAAAAAGTTTAAACCTTTTAAGTTATTCACAATTTAATTTTACCATCCCTCGTAACTTTTTTACAAGCTTCTTTTCGTTGAAGTATGTTATACAGATAAATTTAAAGGGCGTCAAGAAAATGACTTTAGCGAAGTTTCATTGAAATCGGTAAGTTCGTTTAGGAGCTACAGTCTACAGCAACGAATGTTTTTCGGCCGCCATTTTGAAAGTAAAAGGCGTATAGTAATGTCGATGAAGAAGGATCATCCTCGGGTGACCTTTGATTTTATATCCAAACCAGAAAAAAATCGGTACAGTAGTTTCGGAGAAAATGCGCGGATGACGTACGGCCTATGGCGGACGGACAAAAATTTTTATTCGTTATTCGAATTCTACGCATCCTGAAACGTGAAACCTCAAATTTTGAGAGAGGGTTAAGTTTTTGATTTTTTTGGTCGATTGCAATGTGATTATTCAAAATAATAAACCAAAACTGAGTCATATTGAAAAAAAATTCAATTGCCTAAAAGAAGAAGATGGCTTGATAAATCGAAAACAATCAAGTAAATATAAAGATGAAAAGGAAGGGAGAGGAGAGGGGAGGGGAGAAAGATGATGGGCCTGGAAGAGTTTGGCGTAGCGTGACTGGCTGTGACAAAGCCTGCGCCCTCTCGCGGCTAATTGAATTGTTAATCTGATTATGGCGCCAATACTACTTTCTCTTATAGGCGCATCTTCAGAGATCAGTCACCCTCTGTATTACTCCGCGAGCTGACGAGCTAATTTACTTAGAATCCATGAAAAAATTTCGGAGATCTTAAAAGTATCAGGTTGAACAAGAATAATAAATAATAATAATACACTCTTTATTTATTCTTGACAAGCCTCTCTTGAATAACATAAATAAAAAATTTTGGGTACTTGAGCATGAAAAAGAACCAAAAATATAAGCAAATTTTATTCATGAAAAATCATATCTTTAATATAAACAAATAGAAAAAAAACGTCAGCCAAGTAAGTTCAGTATAGCTTCCTCACCGTTATCATTGGCTAAAAAATATCTATTGGGTTGGCAAATAAGTCCTTTCGATTTTGCAGGGTGAAATAAAACTCAATGTAAAATTTATTTTAATCTACAATATACTGACAATTATTTAATATGACTTTTTTTTTAATCATAATACTAACTGCATAATAACATGTTCATAGAATGTCGAGAGTTTATTGTAAAAAACTGGTCCAAGTGGTTTTTGATGTCCTCTTCCTTTTTGAAATTTCTTTATATTCATGGATTTCTGCAGAGACCGGAATAAGTGTTAGTCACTTGGAGCTAGGTCTTGCGAATAGGGAGGGTGGGGCTAAATGTCCCATCCGAGGCTCAATAATTTATATCGAATGCGGTGTGGGGCCAAGCGTTGTCTTGGTGGAACACAACAGCCTTGCGATCATTCATACCTCTTCAGGATGTTCTCCAAATTCGATATTACTATACCCGATGGAAAGATGAATTATTTCTCTTCAAAACAGTATTAATGGTTTTTTGATTTAATGCCTATATAAGGAATAAATAAACAAAAGCTCCTTATAGGTATTTATTTTTTATCTCCATTTGTGGTTTGTTTACAAAGGTCCTTTTTATGTCATTTTGTGTAGTTTATATGGCCCTAAATTCTTGCTAAATTTCTTGTAGATAGCTAAATTCGTATTGAAGTTCTGAATATTTTTAGTGATTTTCTAAAAAAAAAAAAACATGTAAGGGACATTAAGCCTGGAAATATAGCGGAGCTTGTTCAAATGGTTACAATATTTTTATGACTATATAAAATTTTAGGTTTTATTCAAAAAGTTAATTTATAGTGTATTGTTTGGTCGATTCGAAACATTACTGGTATGACACTTGCTGCCGTTACTAAAATCTCGTTTAATTTTTATTAAAGTTAAATTAGTTTTTACTCTGAGTTTGTAAAAAACAAATGTCTTTTTCGCGATTGTGTTTATTTCTATTGAAGTTCAACTAGCTCGTCGTGGTTTCGATGTCTTCCTTAAATATTAAAATTTTGTAAACATCACACATATTTTTATATTCCAGCTTAATAAGTTTTGTTCTGACTGAAGAAAAGTATTGGTCTCTTTAACTCAGAGCAAACAAAAAGTTTAATTTTTCCTGTGAATTTTTCGTTCCATGCATTTTGTATTTAATTCCTTTCAAAACTATATATTAAGAAAAAAACGTCATAAACAGTTTATTTTATATTTCTTGTTTTAATTTATTTACGGTGGTCAGGTTTTTACCATTTCGTGTTGCATGTAGAGCTCTAAATCCCTTATTATCTTCGCGTGAATCGGTGGAGTTGTCCTGAAGTAATCACAATTTTTGTACTTGTCCACAAAGTTTCGAATTGGCAAAAAATTTAATTTTTCGATTGCTATAAAAATTCCTATTTAAAGGATTTTCGAGGTGCGAAAAACGAATATAAATTTAGTTTCTTGCTATATCTAGAGATATATGAAATGAAAATATATAGAATAGAATAGAATAGAAAAATAATTTTATTCTGGGACGAAGTCCCTTCAGAATAACAAAAAAGTACAGAAATTAAAATTTTACATCTGGCCAGATAAAAACAAACATAACAAATTAAGATAATGATAAGTCATTAAAGAAAAGAAAAGAAAAAAATATTGGTTATACATACTATATACAAAATAAAATATAAAAATCTATATAAAAAACTCTTGAAACCATACTAAGATATTTAAAACTATGTACGATGTTAAAATATAAATAAACCCTTTTAGAAAAAATAAAAAATACAGAAAAAATAAATGTATATTCTTCTTAACAGTAAAATCTGTTTCTGTTGAAACAGAAAAAAAAAAAAAAAAAAGAGAAAAAGAAAGTCGAATCTATAATAAGTATTCAGGTCATGAGCTATATGTGAATATGGTCTTATATATAATGTGTAATTTTACATAAAAGATTAGCTGGTGCCTGACTGTTTTTGGGACAGGAATTGGAATAGGAGGGTTTTGAATGTAGATAAGGATGAAGAATGTCGAATTTTGATTGGAAGGGAATTCCAGAAACTAACAGAACGTGCAATAAAGGAGTTTTGGAACGAGGCAGATCTGTGAGAAGGAATGTAAAGGTCGGAAGGTCGAGATCTTGTGGAGAGGGAGTGGACTGAGGACTTGAATTGGAGAAGGTTGTAGGCGTAGGAAGGACGATGATTGTTGATGATATGATAGAGGAATGTACCTAGGAAATATTGTCTTCGAATGGAGGGGAAGAGCCACTCTAACTCAGTGTAATGGTGAGAGACATGGTAGTATCTCGGGGCACCAATTACAAATCTCACGCAACTGTTCATTATTCTTTTCAGTCTGTCGCGGAGCTCCACCGAGAGTCCATCATACACCACACAGCAGTAGTCAAAGTGGGGGAAGATGAGAGAGGAAACGAGGAGTCTGCGCGTATGTTGAGGTAGGAGATGGCGGAAGCAATGGAATAGTTTGAGGGTAGAGACTGTCCGTCGGGAGATGTGAGAAATATGGTGACTCCAGGAGAGGGTTTGATCAATAAATAGTCCTAAATTTTTTACAGAGGAGTAGAAGGAGATTGGCTGGTCACCAAGGTTTAGTATGGGAAAGTCCGTATAGGATCTAAGGAGGGGCTTGGAACCAATGACAATGGCCTGAGTTTTTGAAGCATTTAACCTTAATCCGTTTAATTTTGCCCAGGCACAGATTCGATCTAGGTCTGCTTGGATCTTAGTAAATGCTACCAATAGCTCAGGGGGAGAAAAGGATAGGTATATTTGAGAATCGTCTGCATAAAGGTGGTGGGAACAATGGAGAATTGAGTCATGGAGGTCATTGATATAGGAACTAAAAAGGAGAGGAGATATGCTAGATCCTTGGGCGACTCCAGAGGATAAAGGCAGGTAGGCAGATAGTGGTTGATTAGGAATGGAGACTGCTTGGGTGCGTTGTGATAGGAAAGATTGGAACCAAGAGATGGAGCTATTGGAGAAGGAGAGTGATTTTAGTTTGTTGAAAAGGATGGGATGGTTAATGGAATCAAAGGCTTTAGAGAAGTCAAGAAGTATAAGGACAGTTAGTTGTTTATTATCTATTGCAGTCTGAACATCATTAGTAATTTTGATTAAGGCGGATTGTGTGGAGTAGCCGGGACGGAAACCAGATTGGAGAGGATCGAGTTGGTTAGACTTTTCTAGGAAATTGGAAACTTGGGATTGTACCAATCTTTCTAGGGGTTTTGAGAGATTGGAAAGAATTGAGATTGGGCGAAAGTCTTCGGGAGAGGATGGATTAGGCTTTTTATTTAAAGGGAGTACAATGGCTTTTTTCCAAGAGGAAGGGAATATTGAGTTCTGTAGGGAGAAATTGTAAATGAAAAGGAGAACTGGGAGGATTTCGGGGAGACATAATTTTATCAATTTGACAGGAATGCCATCTGGTCCTATGGAATTGGTGTGGGATTTCATTACTGCGGTTAGTAAGTCAGTCGGGGAAATGTAGGAGAAATAAAAGTCATCATCATTAAATGATGACTCAGGAGCATAGTTGGAAGAGGAGGGAAGAGAAGAGGTAGAGGAGGCAGAAATAAAATGTGAATTTAAATCGTCAGGTGAAACGGAAAAGAACAGTGAGGAAGGGGATCTAGAAGGTTCACAGAGGGAAAGTTTGCGAAGGATTAGCCATTTAGATTTGGGATCTGGGGCAGATGACAGGGCTTCATGGAAGTAGGAAGCTTTAGCTCGCCGAATTCTTGTTTGTGTCAAATTGCGGAGCACCCTAAACGCTTGATAGTCATCTGTAAGCCTAGTACGTCTAAAGCGTCTGCGGGCGGCATCACGCCTCTTCTGCAGATCCTTGATTTCTTGACACATCCAAGGTGCAGGCCGACGGCGAAAGGTTGATGTTTTTATGGGAGCATGGGTGTTAAGGATATTGAGGAGATTGGAAGTCAGGATTTCAACCATGGAGTCGATGGAGGAGCAGGAATATATTTCGTTCAAGTCTAAGGTTTCAAGGTCAGGTAGTATTTTTTCACGGGTGAGAGTGTCTATCTGACGGAAAGTAAAGGTTCTCGGATGAATCAGAGGGGTTTGGATATTATATGTTATTTGGATCATGTCGTGAGACGATAAGAAGGATACTGGCAGTTGAGAAGAGGAGAGGAGATTTATTTCGGAGTCTATAATGAAGAAGTCTAACCAAGTGTCGGCCTTGTGGGTGTGGTGAGTAGGATAAAAAGGAACAATAAAGAGATGGAGGGAAAAAAATAGGTTTTCTAGATAGGTTTTGTCTTTGGAATTAGAAAGGAAATTGGTATTGAGGTCACCGGCGATGATTATTCTAGGATAGAGGGGAACAAAGTTGAGTAAGGTTGATTCTAAGGACGGATCAAATGGAACAAGGGGAGGACGGTAGATCACTATGTAAAGGAGAGGTGAATTATTACAGGTAATTTCTACTAGAAGGTATTCCACTTGTGGATGTTCGGAGGGTGGGGAGTAATCAAGGATTCGGGACTTCAGGCTATCATGGACAAATATGGCCACTCCACCACCAGTCCGGCTGACCCGGTCGTGGCGGATGAGGGTGTAATTAGGTAAGGAGACAGATGAGGACGGAATATAGGGTTTGAGCCAGGTTTCTGAGATTGCGATGATGTGAAAAAAGTTTTGAGAAAAGTACTGCAGGAATTCATCATAATGGGCAGGAAGGGATTGCGAGTTAACGTGGCAGGTGGTTAGGATGCTAGACATGGGGAGGATTTGATGGGAAACAGTCAGAAATTAGCATAGAGGAAATGAGGCATATATCATATTCTGAAAAAAAATTATGAAAAGTACTGATAGGCAAAATAAAAGTGAATAATGAAAAAATAAGTGAGAAATAAGAGTAAGAAAATAAACAAATTAGTAAACTGGAGCTGTGAGAAATTTTAACCAAAATCTTCAATGTTATTTGGGCACCAATGAAGACAAAAAATACTTTGAAGAACGAGAAGAAGAGATGAAACCTGTGCAGTCAGGCGAAAACTTCTAGATCCGATGCCTGATTAATCAAGATTACTTGATGGCCGTCTTCTTTTCGGCAACGCACAATGCCGGCAGAGAACCATACGTATCTTATCTTCCCGGCAGCTCTCTTCTGCCGGGCTAGCCAGTAGAGGTGCCTGTTTGTTGGGGTCATCTCCTCGCCGAGATAAATTCGGTGGCAGTCGTTTTCCTGCCACCCGATATCACGCGTCGAGAAATCCCTCTTCACTTTTCTTCTCGCTATCAGGTCGTCCCTCACTGACTGCCTGACGAAATGTGCTATTACCGGCGGCGGTCGTGGGTCATCCTTCTTGCTTCTGCATATATATATATATATATATACTGGGAATAATTTATTCGAGGTTCAAAAAATATATACCTCACTCTGGCGGCTATGATACAGATACACACAAACGATACTATAAGAAATTATACAGATATATATATACAAACAATACAGAGAGAATAATAACTATAAAAAGAGATAGGCTATTATCATTTAAATATTGGTGAGCAATTGTTTGTATAGCTTACAAAATTGTATAAGCTCACGGAAGTTTGAGTGTGTAGTAGGTAGTGGAATAAGAGTTATTTGAAGAAATTTTTGGACGTGATTTGGCGTATGGAGATAGGTAAGTAGTTCAAAAAGGAGGTAGCACAAAAAAAACGAAGGATTTGCTGAAAGAAGTTTTATAGGAGGGAATATATAGGTCTATAGGTTGAGATCTGGTATTGAGAGAGTGGATAGAGGAGCTTAGAGTAAGGGATTATAGGACGTAGGAAGGATTTTTGGTCCTGAGGACAGGAGGGAGAAAAAGGAAAACAACAAGAAGGAATTGCCGAAGTAGAATAAAGCCACTTCAACTCGGTTTACAGGGAGGAAGCATGGTTACGCCTGAGAATCTCAAAGATGAATTTTATGAAGCAATTCATGAGTCTTTCCAGGCTTGCTTTCAGTCTTGTGGATAGCCCTCCATAAACTAAGCAACCGTAGTCGAAGTGGGGGAAAAATAGGGGATATTACAGGGATGACTTGTTGTAGTTGTCATAGGATCACGGAATTATTTTATATTAAATTATATGTATATTTCATATAATATTTCTCTATATCTGTACCCAGGAGATATAGAATACCATGTCTATTTTTATATTTGTTCAATCTTGCATTATTTTGAGAAATTGAAATTTCTTTTTTAATTACTAAATTATTTAATTAAAACATGGATATGGTGTCCTCTACCTCTATGACACTGATATACATATATATAGGTATTATCATATTAAATTGAATATTAAGTAACTATGTCAGTGCTTTGAATCATAAGGGTTAGTATATTATCAAAATGTTTTGAAAATATTCTTTAATATAATCTATGTATTTTTTTTCATAATACAGTTGTAAATATCATAAATTATATATATATATACAGGGTGTTTCATGGTTAAGTGGCTAAAATGCAAAAATGAATTAAAGACCTCAAAAAAAGAAAAAAAAATCCTCTGAAGGTATGCCCGCAAACGCTATGTTTAGGAGATATTCACATCTAAAGATTTTCGTTGTTATGAATTATTTACGTTATATGAAATAAACAAAACCTATTTATTAGTTCTAACTACTTTATTAATTTAATGTAAACATTAACATTTATATTAAATGTTGGTCAAAGTAACGGTATGTTTAGGAGATGGATTAGATAGAATACTAATACCCTAATAGCCTTTTATCTCTAACTGTATAAAAACTATTGGCAACATAAGGATTATTACTATTTGGAATTAGCATTGGGAACTCACAATAACATTAATCAGTTTGTAAGAGACTTTCGCAGAGTACTCATCATTATGCCTTCCATTTATACTAATGGTGAATATGGTGTTTGTATACGGTTTTTGCAATTTTAATACTAATGCTGCCCGTCGTGAATATACCAGGCGATTTCCGAATAGAAGATTACCAAACAATAACACATATCCAGTGCCGTTCTGCCACTGCTGCTGTTGAAGAAAGATGCAGAGCCTGTCTTAATGCTCAAGGAAATCACTTTTAACAACATTTAATATGAATTTAATGTTTAATTTTAATTAATACAGTAGTTGGAAACATAAATAAGTTTTATTTAGTTAATATAACGTAAATAATTCGTAACAATGAAAATCTTTAGATGTGAATATCTCCTGAACAAAGCGTTTCATAGGATTTTATTTATTTTATTTTGAGGTTTTTACTTCATATTTTTAGTTTGGCCCTGAAATACCCTGTATATATAATATGTTGATATTTTGAAGAACACTAAGGAAAGTGAATACAGTTAAAAAAAAATAAACTTACATTATTGTTTATACTAAAAAAAAACTACAACACGCACACATGAAAGTCATGATGAGCACGAAAATAGAATCAGTTTAGAATATGCTAAAATATAAGTTATGTCTATTATGAAAGATGGTTTACACCTCACAGAGTGGAAAAGATCTTGACAAAACATCATAAATTGGAGTGAGCAGGGAAGCTATTTATATCACTCACTTCTATGAATAGTTCTCAGCGCAGGACCAAGCAATATTTTTCTAGACAACAGTTTGCTTGGCCGTCACGCAATGCCCAACTAGTTCTCGAAGCGCACAGCTGTTCACGGACCACAGTGAGCCTCTGAATATTTGATGAGGGTTCTCTTAGCCCAAGGTGTTAATTGTATTATGGTGACGATATCGTGCCCTTAAGTAGCCCTTATATTAAGGTGACGATATCGTGTCGTTAGGAAGCCTTCATTACGGTTCTCTGCTGCGCTAATGAGGTTATTGGTTAGAGTTGCTTGTAACAACATTGCATTACACCTTAAGTTTAGGGTAACTGAAGTCACTTACCTAGGTGAGGGTCTAAGCTAGTTGAGGACAAGTAAACGAGTGGATCAAATTATCTTAGAGTGAGTGTACCTCTAAATGATAAAAAATGAGCAAAACCGTTCTTTTTAAATCAGATCAGAATGATTCACTCACTTCAATGGATCCATTTATTATTTTTCTAGTTACACTTACTTATATATGAACTATATAGAAAAGCAACGTATTGCAATCGTATAAAAAAAAAAAATCGAAGTCGAATTTCTATAAATTGAAGTGTTACCAATGGGTTGTCTCTTGACAAGCTACTGTCATATTTTATTTATTTTTACCGTAATCGCATGAAACTGAAATCACATATATAAAACAGATGTATGCTAGGGATGTTACATAAACTTTGTTTGACTAGAAGACTAAAAGGACCACTGTATATCATTGACCCAAGATTTTTTCTAGAAAATAGCTCGAACGATTTTGAATCTTGTATATATATATATTATTTCTTAATGATATTTACAACTGTATTAAAGAAATACATTTAGTAAATTTCAACATATGGATATTATGACGTGAAAACACTTGTTGAGTAACTACCCAATGGTAGCACTCTAATGATATGTCTGCATTAGGAGCTCACGGGGCCATCTTCTTTTCAGACGCCTCGGAGGGTTATGAGGAATTGAAGAGGAAGCAAGGTTAGAAACGAGAAGGTTGGAATGATTCTGAAATTTATTATGGGAGGATAGGTATCTGGATCGGGCCAGATCTGAAACAAAAGAAACATTAAGGTCTTTATGGATAGTTTTATTTGTAATAAAGTAGGGAGCATTGAAGATTTTACGGAGGATTTGGGATTGTAAGGATTGCATGCGAGACGAATTCGATAGTTTAGTGGAGCCCTATAGCTCAACACCATAAGTCCAAATATGCCTTACTATAGTCATGTATATGAGTCTTTTGTAATTAATTGAAAGTTTAGAGCGTTTGTCTAGTAAGTGCTGAGGTAATTGGAAACATCGAGCGGTTTCTTGTCGTTTCAGTCTCATATGCGTGTATATATATATAATTGTAATAAAAAAGTTTATTTATGGGTTATAAGAGTTGATTCATACAATATGTACATATATAAAAATAAAACAAAATAAATTAAATAAAGAAAAAAAAGATGTATATATTAATGTAAAAAGTCCAATTACGACTGATATCATCGGACAAATAATTTTTCTTTTCCTTTCTCTCCTTCTTAGCCTTTTCGGCTTTAAGGGAATCTTACCGGGCCCGGGTGAGGGCGGAAGATTAATGCCTAAACGAAAAACTCCCCGACACAGGGATTTGAATTCGTAATCTCCGGTTAATCAACCCGAAGATTATCAATAATAATAGCCTCGCTACTAGAAAAAATGGTCGGAAAATGTCAAGAATAGTAGCCTTATAATTGACTTCGCGAATATATTTTTTTATTGGATCAGAGTAGATTTTCCTATTTTTAAAAATAAATAAAACAAAAAGAACCAAAAAGATTGACAGGCGATATATCCTGTCTTTTTTTTCTGCACTCCCAACCCCACATAGCATAAATCTTCCTAAAACTTCAAAACAAAGGTATATTCAGAAACTCTTTTCGAATAGTTTCAGTTCCAATCTGAAGGACAGGATACCGGAAGGAGGCTCCAGCGACAGAAATATTTTGATACATCTAGAACATTAAACAAACCGATACAACAAAGAGCACTTTGGCATAAGTTCAACTTCTTCCGTTACTTAATAATACTACAGTCTCAATTATGTAATAGCTTCACTCTATAAACATAAGAGGCGCTACAACTAACCCGGATACAAGGCAGTTCTTTGAACTTGATAGGACACATCTAATGTTACCAGGTATTTTCTACCCGGAAGAGGAAGATCATGCAGATGAGAATATTCTTAAGATCGACCGTTTTGGAGTTCATATACTTTTGGACAAATTTAGATATAGATAGATTGGAAAAATATAGATAGACATTTTTACGTATATGTATATACTTGAAAAGATATACCTAATGAGACCAGATATTTTCTACATATTGAGGTATTCTGCAGTAGAAATAAATCGGCTTCACAATAACTCCAATAAATGGCCAGGGGCTAGAAATAGACTAACGTATAACAAAAGATTACTTGTTTCTTTTCTTAGGTATAGGGGTAATCTTTTAATTTAATTTTAACATAGTCTAATATTAATATTTTTAAAAAATCTGTATTTATTGTTTTATGTGTATTTATATATGTATATTGCTGACAATTTTAGATTTTATATTAATTTGATAATTGAAAATATTTTAACTGTCTGGATCTTTACCGAATATAATTTTAAATTTATGCTTAAGAGTGCGGTAATGTCTGTAATGCAGTATAAAATTTAATTTGTATTTACATATGGATAATAATGTTTGTTATTTTGTGATAAACTACATTTGTATAGGGTTCTTCTCTCAAAATAAATAAAGATTGATTTATTTATTGATGGACTAAAGCATAACAAACGCAATCCGAGTTTTCTTCTTTCTTTATCTCTTATATAAACTTGTCAAGAAATCTCGAATTAAGTGTATACAATGCTATGATAATGCCATATCTGACCTGGACACTAACCAGCATTTTAGAAAGAATCATTAAAATATTTGAGGGGAAAATCCTTCGCAAAAAATCCGGTGATATCTGGAAAATGAGTTATGAAGGCAAAAAAGTTAAGATAGGCGGTGGGATTAACCAGGAAGCCTCTAAACAACAATTAATGCCTAAACAAGATACTACTTTGAAGGCAAAATCATACAGACTTTCTCATGCCAACTGACGTACTAAACTAAAATATCTGGTGTGTCCACTCACAGGACTTTCCTACCTACTTCAGAAAAGTTTTTTTGGCCCAATCTTGAGCTTTGGTGAAGAATTAACGATGATATGGCTTGCCGATCAAAAACACCATGGATAAATAATATAAACTCCTCCTCTCTCGATGATAGACGCCTCAAGTCGACTGAATGAGACATGTATTCAATGACAGCTCTACAATTAACGTAAGGTTGTGTAATGTGAACCCTATGCCTTGCGTTATCTCGAAAATAGTACGTTTTTAGGATTAAAACACGGGACCCGATAGTTCCGAAGGACGAAGCTGTACGCATCACAATGTTCAAGATCCAATCTGTCCCGTATCGATTTACAGACCTACCACCGTTCCAGTATCAAAGCCAAGCGAAATGTTTGTATCGACTTTATTCATTTTAGAAAGAAAAACAAAAGTGAAGAATACGATTCGCTAACCCCCCGTGAAATTCTGAATCCAATAGTACCCCATTCATAGTATTTGAGCATGACATGAGCTTATATTTGGTACCAACCCGATTTTGAGCCTTACTGTAATAATATATGAGTGGATTATTATTATTTACAGTATTATTGAATATTTTCATTTTAATTCTTACAAGTTCACATTCACTCTGTGTTCAATACGAAGTATAACGTGTATTAGACCCATTTTTTAAAAGTTAGTCCCTTTTGTGATATTAGACTTCAAAAATCGCAAAAAAATACCATCTTTGAAAATTAATTCAAATCAGATCATTTTATATGACCATTTCCGTCAATTATTTTTAAATATTTCCTCAATTAGTAGATGGTATATTGTAAGACAAAAGGTGTTGAACACATCATTATCATCATCGACAAGTTAAGTCGATATTTTGAGTTGATGTCTAGACAATTTTCGGAGTTAAAGACTTTTTTGCGTAATTTTTTTTTTCATTCAAAAAGAAAATTATAAACGTGCCTAATGAAGAAACAGTGTATCTGAAAAACAATTTTAACAATTGATTTGAACTCACCAGTTAATAGAGAATAACAAGTTTATTAGAAACAAAATTATTAGAACGAAAAATATCGAGGAATAAAATTAATTCAAATTTTAAACGGATTAACCCATAGAATAAAATCAATATCGAATCCTCAGAAAAAGCGTTCTTTCAATATTGAATAATAAATATCTTCATGAAAATAATCCCCTAAACCTGAGATGTGGTTTTTACGCAACTCGGTTGAAAAACCATGAGATTAATGACGAGTTGAACCATACCATTTGTCATAGCCAACCAACTGGCCGACTGACTGCTGGCACTGCAACCTGAGCTCCGTAATTTATCCTAAAAATATAATTCCCATTTTATTTTTGTCTTAAATGAGAGTAGTACGATAAAGTTGTAAGGCTACTCAACTGTCGACACGGCACAGAATACTGGTCAGTCTTATCGACAATACTTATGAAAGCAACGCAGTAAGGATTTTTCTGTGCTGTCATCCTAAATACTGAATGTCACGATTTCTTTATTCATTGTTTTCTTTTTTATCATCATTCTCTTCCCGTCCATTCATGTTGCTAAAGGAATGAATATGCAGGATTCCCAGTGAGCCAAGAACAATAGTTTTTGCTTGTTGGCGAGTATTTAATGAGAAGAGATTCTTCAATTCAATGCATTTCTGAATGAATGAATGATTCGCCTATATACTGATTGAAGGTTATCCATTCAAATCTCTTTGGGATCAACAGCTTCGAAGAATCGCTTCAAAAATAACCAACTTATTACTGGCTTTTAAAGAAACCAAACTATTTCACAATATTTAATCACGAATTTTACCTCAAATTACTGGATTTTAAGATTTAAAATTTAAGATTTTCACACTTTATGAACCTGTATGTAATTTTAATTATACGATCTAATTTCTAAATTTATTATCACCTATATTTATTCTATTCGTATTTTTAACTTTTAACTTTAACTGCACTTGTTAGCTAATTTTCTTGTATTGAATATTTAATAGTTGACCTTTGCATTATAAAGGAAGGAGATGGTCCGGGGAGGCGGTCATAAATAGGCTGAATAGTGGTAAAACTATTTTATTAAAAGCCAGCATTTCCACCCGACTTTGCAGGTCTTCTTCAGGGAGGTGTGTTTAGCTAGTAGTTTCACTTAAAACTGAGTTTTAAGTCGAGTCGAAAAGTTGTCTTTTAATAAAATAGTTTTGCGACTACTCAGCTTTCCTTCAATTTTCTTGTAATTTTACATATTTAATTTTAAATTGCATTTTGTACTTATAATTTTATAAACTCTAAGCTCTTATTCTTATAACCTGTAGATATTCTAATTAACTTGTAGATTTAATTGTTTTGGCCAACTTGTCTTCTTGTAATCTTTAAGTTTTAATTTAAATTACGTTTGTTAATTTTTTTCTTTTAATCTTTAGCTTTAAATTTTAATCGTGTTTGTTAACTTTCCTTCGTTTATCTCCAACTTTTAATTTTAATTACATTCGTGCTTCTAACTTTTGTAACTTTAATTTAACTGTAGCTATTTTTTGTTTTCATGAATTTATAATGTAAAACTGTATCGGTTATGTGTAGTACAGTAAGTATGTAAAGGTTTGAAACTAATAGATTAACGTTCTTTTCTCTTGAAAATAAGTGTTTTAATAACTTAATACGCTAAAAACCTATGATTTATCGAGAAACGAATATATGCGTTATTAGATCTTAGTCCCTTAGTTATCATTGACATTAGCAAATTTAATCTTTTTCTCAAAGAAGTTTTGTCTAATTAGCCATTGCTAATTACAGTCCGCCATCATCGTGCACTTACAGTCCGTGGTACAGACTCCTTTTTATCGAATTGTTAACATCAGCCTGAAACTTCGTAGATAGTTTCGTCTCATCGTAACTTACAACTATTTTATTCACGAAAACTCTTGGGGAATTGGGGCGTTTTCAATTTGAAGGAGGCAAATTTTATCAATCTAATTAGGTACTAAAAACTCGTAAATACTCATTTGCTTTCTACTTCTATCGCAAGATAAATTGATCACAAAATCGATAAAAAAGGTGGTCTACAAAAATATTGGGCCGTTTGTCCCATAAAATCTCGTTATTTTGAAAAGTTGGGGGTGTAGGTCAGGCCAAACGGCTCAATATGTTTAAAGGCCACCTTTTTTCTCGACTTCGTGATCAAATTATCTTACGATCCAAGTAGAAAAAAAATGTGTATTTACTAGTTTTTAGTACCTAATTAAATAGACAAAGTTTGCCCCCTCCCATTACCGGATTCGGGATTTAATTTTGGGGAGCTTCAGCTCGAAAGATTTTTTTTCATATACATATAACAATAATTAATTAGAAAAAAATAAGAAATTAACTATCTATATAAAATGGTGTTTAAGTGTTCTTGAAGTCCTATTAAATGTAATTATACGAACAAGAATACATAAAGAGATATTTTTAACATTTATTCTGTAAAACATGGTTATATTTTACCAATTTTGGGGAGGGGCTTCAGCCCGAAAGCACTCTCCTCCCCCCCCCCCGTAGATCAGTCTGTGCCCCCTCCTGATTGAAAACGTCCCAATCCCAAGAGTTGTTGTAAATAAAGTAGTTGTAGGCTATGAAGAGATAAAAATATTTACGAAGTTTCAGGCGGATGTTAATAATTCGATAAAAAGGATACCACGGACTATTACGGGAAGATATAAATTGTCTTAATGATTTTTTGAAAAATTCCTTCTCATTCAATAAAAAAAAATTAACAACTTTAAGTAAAACACAAAATTGGTTTTAACTCTTTTTCCATTCGGAATCGGCCCATGCATTAAACGGACTCTCATGTTGGAAATTTTGTCTAGAATCACCCCCAGAGTTTGGCTATTAACGTCTGAGATACCCTGTATATAAATTAATTACATCAAGAAGATACTGCAGTATGGCCTAAACTACCTTATCAATTACTTTTGTCCCTTCTCTTAATATAAGCGAGTTTATTCACAAAGCATCGTGAAAACGTAAAAGTAATACTTTACGCTAAAATATATTTTATTCTGGATGAATGTCATCAAAACATTTTGGCTGCATTTATTTTTCATGTAATAACGTATGAATAATTCATTTATCTAAGGCAATAAAAATGGCTAAAACGCAGAGACGAGACTTAGGCAAAGTGAGGAGATTTATATCCTACGTCAGTGTTTGCCTGCAGCTGGAACCAGAACAAGAAAGATCCTGGCGCGGGTTCAACTCCCGTCCAATAGGGCTTAAATTTACAACAGGATCTCATTTGAACAGCTCAGCCGAGAGAAATTAAGGCTTCCGATCGCTTATTAGTCATATATATATATATATATATATATATATATATATATATATATATATATATATATATATGTGTATGAATTCATATAGATTAAAACATTTTAGTAACCGCCGCTATTATTATTGTTATTTTTTTATCAATAATAAA
This sequence comes from Nezara viridula, assembly GCA_928085145.1. Lineage (NCBI taxonomy): Eukaryota > Metazoa > Arthropoda > Insecta > Hemiptera > Pentatomidae > Nezara > Nezara viridula. The sequence continues at coordinate 74,703,525 of OV725083.1, forward strand.
TAATGCAAAATACATAGTATTGAGCTGAAAACAATATTCCAGTATCAATTTTTAGTCACAAGATTTATTTAAATTTCTCTTGAATCAGTTCCTTACACTTTCTTTCATTATATTTGTTTCCCTTCTTTATGTCCAGTTTTCTATGGCGGATAGAAATAAATTATATTTACTCTAAATCTATTTATGTATGGATAAGATGTTTATCTTGTTTTTGTACATCGTTCTTGACTGAATTTGCCATATAATTAACAACACCGCAAGTTACCGCAGTTGATTTTTGTATCTACGGTTGTCCCGAAGTTCAAAGACAATTTTGATTACAGTAAGAGCTTAGCGGTTATTGGTGCAAGATAGCTATCCTATGGACATATAAATTTCAATATCCGCTAAATATAACATTGCCTATGAAAATACAAAATTTTAGAATTTATTAAGAAATAACTTATTTGACTCATATAAAGAAATTACACACCAAAAAATTATTTTCTGAATTCAACATAACACCAAAAATATATTTAAGGATATAAAATAAGTTGCAAATAAGTTTGGTTGAAACAGACTTTTTATTTATACTTTATCAAAAATCATGAACCTAGTATTTTTATTTGTGAGCAAACTGTTGGAATATACGAGTTAACTGTGTCCCTCATTAAAAACATAGGAAATATTGATTATCAAAACGCCTTGAAAATAGAGGTTTTTGCCACTCTCAGAACACTGTACAGTGTTTCCATCACAATTTTTTTTTTAAATATCTTTTGGTTTATTGTTTTCAATAATGAACCATTGTGATCGACCAAAAGATTCAAAAACTTAATCCCCTCTCCAAATTTGAGTTTTCATGTTTCAGGATACGTAGAATTCGAAAAACGAATACAAATTGTTTTGTCTGTCCGCCGTCCGCGCATTTTTCCGCAACTACTGGACCGATTTTTTTTTTCTTCAAATTTTGATATAAAGTGAGAGCTCACCAGGATGTTCCTCCTTCATCGACATTACTATTAAAAATGGCGGCCAAAAAACCTGCGTTGCTATTGACTGTTGCCTAAACGAATGAACCGATTTCAATGAATCTTCGCTAAAGTAATTTTCTTGACGCACTTTAAATTTATCTATATAACATAAGCTGGAAAAAAAAGTTACGAGGGATTGTAAAATTAAATTCAGAATAACTCAAAAAGTATACACTTTTTTGTGAATATTGTTTTTTTAAAGTTAACGGAATTTCCTAAAAAAAATCGTTAAAATTGGACAGTTAGGAGCAAAGGTATGATCTCTTTTTTTTTTTTTTGTATGTTCTATTGCAAATGTTTTAGAATTTTGAATGTGTTATGGAAGTAATGCTAGTTTTTTTTAGGGTATTACTAATGATAAAAAAAAAATAGTCCAATAATTGGAATCGCCTTTTATTTATTTTTGTTTGTAATTAGGAAAGAAATGTTACTTTAGATGTATAATTGTTTGGAAATAATAAACCATTGTGAAATAATTTGCAATAAATAGTTTTATCCTTCAAAACGAAATTAAAAATATCTTACGCCAAATACATACAAAATAATAAGTGCTGTGCCACCAAGTTGTTTTGCGTAATTTTATTACCATTTTAACATGTCAATTTATAGCTGAATTCGATGGTGTAAATAAATCTATAATCAAATAAGAAAGCGGTAAAATTATATTTGTTTTCTATTTACAAAAAAAAATTGTTAATGACAGTAGAGTATTTCTGTTTAAAAAAATATGCCTCTGTTCGCTCCCATTCCTCTGGTTTTACGCCAACGACAAAGTTGATAATTCACTGGATCAATATAAAGAAGAAGATCAATATAAATAGTCGATAAATTTGAAATTTTAATTATTCTTGATGAATAATTTACAACATTAATTATTTGTTTTTCTAAATACGGGCAAAGCCAAGAACAACTTCAACTTTGTTGTAAATCGTTTGACATTGGTAAATGTTAATATTGTAAATACTACACCTATATTTATTTAGCTAATAAAAAAAACTTTGGAGTTGTCATGTATAAACATTTGTTTTAACTCTTTTATTTATATTATTAAAGAAATAGATTAATATCTGGCTCAGATTAAATTTCGCTTGATAAAAACTGTTCCTCTCTTATTTCCTTCCCTACATTGGAATTTTTATAAAAAGAGATTTTTTTTACTGGGAGTCAATTTAGGTGATTAGTCTCTCGTCAGTTAAGAAGATTACGTGTGTTTCTTTGGGAGTGTCGATTTTTGTTTCAGAAAAAAGAATAGAGAATTTTAATTAATTTTTTCTATAAATATGGAATAAAATGTAATGCAGTTTTATGAATGCTGGGTATTCCATTTGATGAGACCGTTATGAGTAAAAAAGAGTTTTAAGCATTTCCAAAAATACGCTAAGTAGAAGTTAATGACAACGAGCATTCTGGATGTCCCAGAAATTCGGCAGTAGAAAAAAGTTAAATAAACGATTGTCGAATAAAAACGTCGGTATTAGAAGCAAAAAAAAAAAGAAAAAAAAAAAAAAGAAAATCATGGCTTTTGCAAGACAATAAGGTCCTGCACACATTTCATTGCTTGTTCGTGAATTTTTGGGTAAAAACAACTATTTAATGACACCTCAGCCTTTATGTTTGCCTGATATCCTCTTCTCGAAAATAAAGAGAATGTTAGAGACTGTCGTTTTTGAGGTACAGATGTGATTATAAACCCATTGCTGAAAAAGCTAAACGCTATCCCAAACATACGAGTTCCAGATCTGTTTCCAGGATTGGAAGAAACGTTGACATAAGTTTAAAAGATCTGATGGAGACTATTAAGGTGATAACATTGCTGTAATATATTTTTGGTAAAATTTTCGGAAAGTAAAAAAAAATTATTGGAATAGTTTTTCAATACACCCAAATAATACCCAATTTATCCCTAAAAATAAGAAAGAGAGAAATACACTGGTAAAGATCTGGGTCGTTGGGCAGCAATGCGGCTGTAACTTGGACCAGAAGGAATTGGGCACATCCCGCCCGCAATACGACACTCTAATCCTCTGGTTCTAATCCAATATAAAATAGACTATATTACTGATACATCATCAGACAATTTTATATGTATATATATATATATATATATAATATTCCATAACTACAATAGTTTGCCTATAAAATTGATTTTGCGTTCCTTTCTAATTTCATTTAGTGATTATTATGCTACTTTTTTAAGCTCCAATATTGCAGTATTGAAACCCTATTACCCAACTGTAATTACCCAAATATATCCTAAGAGCTATTATACTTATTAATAAATATTATTATTAATTAATAATTAAGTAAATTATTATTTACATTTTAGTTATTCTCTATTGAAACAGGTTTTTTGGCCGGATTAATTTATATGAACAATACTGTTATTCTCAAGGAACTTCCTAGTCCCAGAATAAAGATGATTTTCTATTTCTATTTCTATATATGTGTATATCTTTGAGCTAAATGACAAATTTATTGTTTTCGAATTTTTAGTGTATTATTATAAGATACCAGGAAAACCCTCAAATACGAATTTTCATAGCAATCTAAAAATAAAAACATTTCCTCAAGTTTTCACCTAGACTGTGGAAATCATAAAATGTGTAATAACTTTAGCATGACTTCATTTATCTACACGAAATTTAGCCAGAATTTAGTGACACAAACCGGACCTTCGTAAACATATTTGCCTCAAATTTTCATCGCATGAACAAAGTGATTTCCAATATTTAAAAAAAAAGTAATGATTGATTCCCATAATTAATTCAAAAGTACACATATGGTACTCAATTATATTCCTTCATAAGCATATATATTGGGTTGACAAATAAGTCCTTTTGGTTTTTCTGTTTATTTTTATGTCACTATGATACACTTCTTATCTGATAAATTAATCACTAAGATGGATTGTTTATCCTGTTTATAATGTCAACAACTATATCCGTTAACTCTTGTTGAAACAAACTTATGATTGTGTTTGCTATTGCACTGCGAATATCATTCGTTATCGGCATATTTTGCAGTATTATTTTAAAAAACTTAAGCGTGCTACAGAAGCTCATAGAAAATTTTGTAGTTTTCATGGAGATGGTGCCTTAACCGAACTCAACTGTAAAAATTGGTTTGCCAAAGTTCATTCATTAAATTTTGACATCAATGATGCTCAACCGTCTGGTCACCCATATGAAATCGAAACGAGGAATGTTAAGGCAATTGTTGATCAGATTCCCACCTAATCAGTACGAGAGGTTGCTATCGCTCTAAATACATCGCACAAAAGCTTAGAAAACCATTTGCACATACTCGGCTATGTTTCCAGTTTTAATGTTTGGGTCCCTCACATGATTTTTTTTTCGAAAATCACAAAAAATGTTATAACTTCAATAGGACTTTAGCTGTTTATAAAGAAATTTAGCAGGAATTAAGTACCACATAAACCACAAAAAATGACACCAACAGTATCTGCGTAAACAAACTACAAATGGAGAAAAAAAATAAAAACCAATAAGGAGTTTTTGTTTATTTATTACTTATGTAGGCATTAAATAAAAAAGAAAAAAAATCATGCGGCTTTGAAGAGCAATAATTCAGCTTTCCAACGGATATAGTAACATCAAATTTGGAGAACATCCTGAAGAGTTATGAATGGTCGGAATAGCGTTGTGTTCCACCAAGACTCACTTTTGCCCCACCCTCCCTATTCACCAGACCTCCAAGTGACTACCACTTATTCCGGTCTCTATAGAACTCCATGAATGGAAGTAGATCCGCCTGTGGTTTTAAGTGATTTGTTCACAGTTTTAAATGTTTCGTACATAGTTTTATCCGTATTGTAAATAGCTTGTTCACCTAAGGTTTTCTTTACTTTTTAGTTTATTTTATCAATTTTATTTATTGTTTCAAACTTTTAGGCCAGTAGTATTCTATTCTTTTTGTACAATTTTGTTATTCTAAAGGGACTTAGTCCCAGAATAAAGTTTTTTTTTCTATCTATCTATCTATAATAGGAGTAGAAAAAAAATGTTGGAAACATTCAAATCCATTCATGTTGTCTTTAAATGTTCAATAATGATTAGGTTTAAATTCAGACCATTCGGCGAACACTAGCATTATTTAAATACTATATCTTATTCAAAATATAATTTATTTTATTTTTTGTTGCTGTTTTAATAATAAATATTAATAACAATATCCCTAGCTCAAATCGTCCCAAGTGATAATAATGCAGACGAAAAGGGACGGACAATATCGAGGACAAAGACGAAGATAGGACATGCAATTACTCGAGCAGTGGACTGGCCATTGGCTGTCAGTGACTATCTTCAATCTCCCGTCCACTACCTCTCATTTGTTTGCTTCTGTTATTGCGGCTTGATCTCATCAAACTGTTATCATCAAATTGAGTATTGAGGTAATTTACTCCATTATCGTTAATTAATTACATCGAAACCGTTAGCAAGTTGAAAATGCGTGAATCTATTTTTATTCTTAGATGAATACTATATTATATCACTAACCTCTCTACTTTGAAAATAAATTATTTTTTTGGACAATTTCGGGCTAACATATAATTTATATTTAGCCATTTTTCATTATTTTTATAAATGAGAGAAAGTTAATTACTTTAAATAAACAAAATTAAAGGTACTTTATAAGGAGAAATGATGAACATTGGGCATTTAAGCCCTGTTGTCCGACATCAATAGGGATAAGTCCTAAGTAATATTAATGATCACTTAATTATACATTGATACACCGACTTTAATCAAAATCGTTAGATCCGTTTTCGAGAAAACCGTAAAAATGTCTTCTTTTTTGTATTATTTCTTAATGATATTTACAACTGTATTGAATAAATACATCTACTAAATTTGAACATAGCGGATATAATGAAATGAAAGCACTTGCTGAGTAACTACTCAATGGTAGCACTCTAATGATATGTCTACATTAGGAGATCACAGGGCCATCTTCACGGGGCCTCAGAGGGTTATCAGGAATTGAAGAGGAAGCAAGGTTAGGAACGAGAGGGTTGGGATGATTCTGAAGTTTATTACGGAAGGATAGGAATCTGGATTGGTCCAGAACTGAAACAAGAGAAACATTAAGGTCAGTAGGGATGGTTTTATCTGTAACAAAGTAGGGAGCATTGAGGATTTTACGAAGGATTTTGGATTGTAAGGATTGGATACGAGAGGAATTCGATGGTTTAGTGGAGCCCCATAACTCAACTCCGTAAGTCCAAATAGTCCTTATTATAGTCAAGTTTATGAATTTTTGTAATTAATTGGGAGTCTAGAGCGTTTGTCTAGTAAGTGCTGAAGTAATCGGAAACGTCGAGCGGTTTCTTGTCGTTTCAGTCTTGTATGACCGTAAACATGTCTAAGATCGATAATATAAAGTGTCACTTCCAATTAGCCGATTATAACGGTAAAATTACTGCCACATCCGAGAAATGTACAAACCTTAAATGCGCAATTTCAGTTTCGTAAGTCTTTTAGTTTTTGAGCTAGGCTGTTTATACTAAGTGGACTTCAAAACACGTATTTCCGTTAGAAACTCAGATTCGAAAATTTTCACGATAGCAATACGTTCTCTTACTGTACATTACATATACAGGTAAATGAAAGTAAAAATACAAAAATATGCCTGAAGCATACTTGCAGAGATATTATAAGCGTTAAAGAAATGTGGAGAGGTCGGGGTCACCTTTGTCTAAGGAATGGTGAAAATACATTTATGCATGAATGTGTGAAATATCTGATTCTAGCCCCCCCATGTTTAATGTATATAAATGTGTAATATATTCAATTGTTTTGTACAGATATTTTCAATTATATTCAAAGGCTTTAAAACCAAAAAAAATACACGTACTCTCTACGCTCGTTTTGATCTCAAACTTCACGGACACACAAAGGTGCCCAAAAGAGGATATCATGCGTAAGTTGCGGCATCAAAATTTTTGAGGGGGGCATATTTTGAATTTTCGAGGGGAACACATTTCGGCGGGGCTATGAATTTCGTAATGAAAAGTTTCGTACTAAGGGAAAAGGCGGAAACATAGAACAGACTGCAGCAAGTGTAATTGTACATGATCTATAATTTTATTAATTTTACCTTCATTTGCTGTTTTAAAGAAAAGTGAGCAATAAAATATCTTGGGAGTAGGGTAAAGTATCTTGCGCCATTGACCTTAGGGGGGATGGGCACCTCTGCGGACACAACAGACTTATAACCGACATGACCACGACTGACATGCCCATCAGGAGGCGACTGAAAAGGAGCTGGATAAGAGATCTTCTCACCTGAATCAAGGAAGTTAACAATCACCAGAGGTGCTGCTGGGTGCTAACATTAATCATAATCTTAATGTCAAATCATTATTTATCACTTAATCTTAATCTTTAATAATCTACTGAGAATTAGTTGATCGGGGGGTGCGGTCAAATAAATAATAAATTAAACAAATATTATTATTTAATTGTTGCCGACGTTTCGACACACTTTGCAGGTCTTCATCAGGGTGTAGGATGTAGCACTGCGGGAGGTAGTTGAAACACTGGCCAGTGTTTTTTTCACCTTTTCTTCTTTAAATATTAATTTTATTTTTAAACCGTATTTTTGAATTATATTCCTGAAATTATTAATCTTTTAGTTAAATTACTTTGTTAACTGTTAACTTATCTTTTTCTAACCTTTAATATTTAATTTTAATGGATTTTGTCAACATTTCATATAGTACTTTTTAATATTTAAACTGTACTCTTTAACTTCGCTTCTATTAATATTATTTTTTATTTTTAAAAAATGCATTTTTTAGCTTTGTTCTTAAAATCATTAATATTTATTTTAATTGTTTTTGTTAACTTATCTACCTTTTAAATGTTTAACTTTCAATTTTTATAACTTTATTTCAATTGTAGAATAGAATAGAATAGAAAAATAATTTTATTCTGGGACACAGTCTCTTGAGAATAACAAAATAGAACAAAATAAAAAGATTACATCTGACCAAAATAAAATCAATCGAAAAAAGAAATAGTGTAAAGAAAATATAAGGTAAACATTCTATATACAAAACAAAGGAAACTATATACAAAACAATTAACACTATGACAAGACACTTAAAGCTATTTGCACTGATAGACCAGTATACACTCTTAAGAAAAAAATAAAGAATTAAAAAATAAAAATATATCAAATTCTCTATTAAAATTAGCTCGAATGGTTAGCAACTATCTGACTGTTTTTGGGATAGGAATTGGAATAGAAGGGTTTTGAATGTAGATATTCGAGTTTTGATTGTACTATCATATTCATCTGTAACTATTCTAAACTTTAAATTGTATTGGTTAGCTGTAGTTTTATAATGTGTGTAATAATCGATCAAATTGTAATATAGGGCGAAAATGAGCCAGGTGGTTGAAGAGCCCAAAACATTTATAAATAAAATTATCACAATACATCTGCTGATTGTCAATACCATGAAAAAAAAACATAGTCTTATTTATTTAATGAAATGCCTGATTCGAAGGGGGTAATATTAAAAATATTTTATTTTTGAGTACTTTTTACTGCAAAATATGATCAAGAATGTTAAAGACCTGACCATAATTAACATATCCTTCTCAAAAAGCTCTCAAACTTAACATCCATTCAAAGGATATCTCATCCTGAACAAAGGATGAAGTTTCCTTCAGAAAATAAATTTAGTTGCCAGGTACAGTACAAGGTGGGGGGGGAGGAGTGGGAAGAGGAAGGGGAAGAGAGAATATTACAACCCCAAGTAACTTCAGAAAGGAAATTATTATTTGAGTTCCTCTTTGATCTGATCATAACGTAGCGGCAAATTAGTAACTGCTCCGTCATAACCGTTATATACTAAAACTCATATGGTACATGTATCCTTTGTGTTATATTCGTGCTGTCAGTCAGAAACATTAAGTGAGACTAAATTAGAAGAAGAATTCTCTCCGAGAGTATTTATCAAATAAATTTGCATTGTAATTCTGGATATAAATTCTAGAATATATTTTAGAAGCAGCGATAAAACAAAATTAAGAGGGTAGAATCTCGCTTGAAGTATAATTAACGATAAAATCTCTAACCGCCATTAGCGGATATTATTATCCTATAATTTCTACTCTCTGTATTATCTTCGATTAATAGATCTTAACTTATTATAATTGTTCTTTTCATTGAGAGAGGAAAAAAAAAAAAAAGATAACAATAAGTTATACATTTTTAGACACACTTATATATGATTTGAACTTTAAAATTACGCTCCTCAACCCATCCCAACACTATCATCACCACATATACTGATGACACATGTATCTTATCAGTTAATAACTATCCATCAATTGCATCCCAAACTCTCCAATCACACATCACAGACCTTGAAGAATTGTGTCAAAACTGGAGAATGAAAATAAATTCCATCAAATTACCTTCAGTCTTCAACGTTAACCAATGACTTCCTATAGTATCCTTTAACAATTCTCCCTGTTGAACAAATCCAATACCTAGGACTCCATCAGGAAAAACTACACACTTGGAATTTTCATACAAGACTGAATCGACAGGAAACTGCTCGACGTTTTCGACTACACTTACTAGACAAACGCTCTAAACTTTCTATATATTGCAAAAGACTCATATATATGACTATAATAAGACCAATTTGGACTTACGGAATTGACCTTTAGGACTCTCCTAAACCATCGAATTCCTCTCGTATCCAATCCTTACAATCCAAAATCCTGCGTAAAATCATCAATGCTCCTTGCTTCGTCAAAAATAAAATACTTCATAACGACCTTAATGTACCACATGTTTCCGATTTAGCCCAATCCAGATACCTATGCTTACATAAAAAACTTCAAATCCATCCGAATTCTCTCGTTTCAAACCTTCCTCTACCCTATGTAAATATATTATTAGAGTGCTACCAATAGAAAGTTTCTCAACAAGCATTTTCATGTGATTGTATTATTACTGTGTACACATTAACTGGATGTATTTTTTAATTTATACAGTTGTAAATCTCATCATTAAATAAAAAAATTATTTTTAAAAATTAAGCAAAGAAACTATTCAACATTTCATCCTCTTTGTAATAAACTGTTATTGAAAATTTTATCTTAACGCAACGCTGTATTAGAGAGGCGAAAACGGAAAAATATAGCGTCACTGGTGTGCTTAAAGTAGAAAAGAGTCTAGAAGGGAAGAAAAAAAAAAAAACGAAATTGTGGAGAAAATTAAGGTTATGTTGAAGGAGAGACATGCTTATTATTTTTCTGTGACGAAACAGCTAATTAAAAACTATTAAGGAGGGTGCTCCGAATTTCTCTGCCCCGATCCACATTTAGAATAGAAACATCCGCTCCCTTGTATGGACCGCTCCGGATTTTTGTAAAAGTGAATTAGACTAAATATTTAGCGAGTTATGGAATTGTAAACAGAAATTTCAAGAATGGGTATTCCGTACAGCTTTGGCTTCAGTCCGCATTTGTAGTAAAAAGGCGAATCCGGATAGGTTCCAAAACCGTGGAGCGAACAAGTGAACGGTCTCGCTACCTATTCAGTCAAAGTTACTTTGACTTACTCAGACAGTATTGTAAAAATGTTAAGTTTCTAGTTCCAACAAAAAAAATATTCAAGCTTAAACAAAAATAAGTAAATAATGTTTCTGAATAATTATTTTAGGGTACGAAAAAAATAGAGAAGACTAAACCTTAAAGTAATGATGGAAGTGACCAAAAAAAAAGAAGAGAGAAACGACGAGTTTAAGACGTTACAAGAGTACTCTAAACTCAGTCCTTCAGTGTCTTTTTTATTATTAAAGAGATAAGATCGTTCCAAAGGGTAACTGTTACTGAATAATATAGAACCTTGGCAACGGGATCAGCATCTGCATCTAAATCTAAATAAAAATGAACACTACAGCACACAATTCGTCATCAGTTATTACAGTTTTTTTGTAGTTTGACATATAACAGAATTTATTATGTTGCAATTTTAGAGTCAGGAGATGGTCCGGGGTGGCGGTTATAAAGATACTGACATAGTGAAACAAATATTTTTATTACAAGCCAACGTTTTGACCCAACTTTTCACGTCTTCTCCAGGGCTAAAACGAACAAGAAGAAGATCTGAAGAAGACTTTTAGCCCTGAAGAAGACCTGCAAAGTTGGGTCGAAACGGCTTGAAGTAAAAATAGATTTTTACCAGTATTTCAGTATTTTTATGACCGCCACCCTCGACCATCTCCTCACTCAATAATATACCAAAATCAATCATCCAGTATTTAATTTTAATTTTAATTTTTTTTGTAACTACTGTATACAGAAGTTTAGATATGTTGATGTGATATGCGCTATTTTTATTATGTACCTACATCCTGTAGTAAAAACTACAGGATTCCAAAACAAAACTGTTGTAGAAATAATTAAATAAAATTTACCAATTAAATAATAAATAAAATAATGAAGCCCCTCTTCTATCAAAGCCACTCACTAACGTTAGGTTAACATTTATCATGTTATATGATTTTTTAGAGTATTTACAACCTTAATAAACACCAAAACCAAAACTCACCATAAATTAATCTTTTTTCCTGTTGGCGTGGATTCTCTCCATCCCTACTTTTACCATCCGAAATGATAGACTCTTAATTTGAGATTTTTCAATAAATCGATTCTTTTGAAAGAGAACATTGGTCTGTTTGCTATTGTTATACGTTGATCATTCATTAGAATTATTCTGGATGCAAAGTATTTGAATTTGTCAATAATCGGGCATGATCTTTCGTGATGGAATATTTTATTTATTAGCATGTATTTTGTTTTATCTTGATTTACATTAAGGCCGATTTACTGTGCTTATCTTATCAACCTTAGCCAGTTTCAACTTTCTCTTTCTTCCATATCCGAAGTAAACCCCTCCATTTTTTTCCCCTTATATAATACAGCTAATTATTAGAGATAAAGGAAAAAAGAATTAACAACTCATACTTGAAATATAATAATACAAAAATATGTTAGTAAAATTAAATAAAACAAAAAAAAAAAAAAAAGAAAAGGAGGAATAAATTAACATAATTTTATATTACAACCTTTCAACTATGAGCATTTTTCTCTCTGTATTCCTATTCCTGCTAATCAGCTGTTTTCAGTAAACTTCCATTCCTGTTTTCTTCCGTATGTTTTTGGATGGCTTAATGAGACGTTAATAGCAATTTTGTTTTCTTTTCTTTTCTTTCTGCATACAAACGATTGGATGTTAACTATTCACTTGCATGTTAGAGACCCCATGGCTTTATAGTTTGGATAAATCATAACATATAAATATTATGTTCACAGTAAGACTCGAAATCGGGTTTGTACCAAATATAAGCTCCTGTCATGCTCAAATACCATGAATGGGCTAACGTTGGATTCAAAATTTCAAGGGGAGTTAGCGAATCGTATTCTCAGCTTTTGTTTTTCTTTCTAAAATAAAAAAGGTCTATACAAACATTCTGATAGAGTTCAATACTGGAATAATGGCAAGTCTGTACATCGATAAGGGACAAATCGGGCTTATAAGATTTTGATGCGTACAGCTCTATCAACCCGAAAATTCAGGCAACGAAGTTATGAAAGAAAAGAAACTTTACTTGCAAATAACTAAAAAATTACTTTTCCCTAGGTAATGTCCATGCTCATATGAAAGATTACTAAATTCTCTACAAAAGGAAAAAAAAAATCATGGAAATCGGACAATGTTTATAATATACAGCTTATTGAAATTTGTAAATATGTTGTTTCCAAACATCAATGAAGTTTTAAATTAATTTTTGTTTCATTTGTCTATTATATTTATTGATAAAGTAACAATTGATTTATTCATCTTATGATACGTTGTATTATTTTATTTTCTTATAAATTTGGCATTTAATCACTAAAAAATTTGATTTTTTCACACTGGCCTACTAGTATATATATATATATATATATATATATATATATATATATATATATATATATATATATATATATAATCGCAATACATAAGTAATACTTAAAAAAAACGTGACGTAAGTTGCTACGTTGGTCAGGTAAACAAAAGAGAATGAAGCAAACAAGATAAAAATACAGCGAATTAGGAATTCATGTATTCCGTCTGGCTTATTTGCAGATACATTTGAATATCAACAAAATAAATATTATGCTATTTAAACAGAATATATTCAAGCCCTTCGTTTAATAATATTTGAATTTAAATTGAAGCTCATAGACTATTGCAGGAGAAAATTGGCTAAAAATTTAAAGGTCACCAATAATTATATATTCACCATCACTTAGGTGAATTGATCAGAGATTGTTTATACATTTTTTTAAAATAATAAACCCACATTTTTTTAAGTGGAAATTTCATGGTTTCGAATAAACAACGATGTAAGAACTAACCTCATTTTGTAATTAAGTATTTATAGATTCTCTCTGTCTGTTTTGTTCTACATTGGTTTAAACTACAAGAGCGTAGGGTCAATTTTTTATGTATATTGTCTTAAGAGAAACCAAAGACATTTTTCTGTCGTCATTTTTTATTTTCAAATATTTTAAAACATAGTATATTGTATTTGTTGAAGTATTTGACATATTCACCATTAGTATAAATTCCGGGCACTGAGATAGGTTCCGCGTGAAAACGTCAACTAAACTGATAAATCGCTACTCTCACAGGAGGGCATAAAACTGATTATTTCTTTTTGATTTATCAATACAATTTCATATTTTATTTCCCTTTGGTGATTTCCATAGTAGCTGAATACTTATAGAATTTGCAGACTGAAGAATAATTTTTATATTCTCCTGTAAAACACTCAATTTTTACATATGACTATTTGGACCAACAATAGTGAAATGTTTTTAGAACCCTCAGTTCTAATTTCAAATAGTACTATATCCCTGTAGAACAAATCCGATACCTAGGACTCCAGCTGGACAAACGTCTCACTTGGAATCCTCATACCAGACTGAAACGACTAGAAACCGCCCGACGTTCCCGCTTACTCCAACACTTACTGGACAAACGCTCTAAACTTCCAATGAATTACAAACGACTCATATAAGACTATAATAAGACCTATTTGGACTTATGGAGTTGAGCTATGGGGCTCCACTAAACCATCAAATTCCTCTCGTATCCAATCTTTCCAATCCAAAATCCTTCGTAAAATCCTCAATGCTCCTTACTTTGTCACAAATAAAATAATCCATAAAGACCTCAATGTTCCATATGTTTCCGATTTGGCCAAATCCAGATACCTATCCTTCCATAATAAACTTCATAACCATACGAATCCTCTTGTTTCTAACCTTGCTTCCTCTTCGATTCCCGAAAACCCCCGAGGCGTCTGAAAAGAAGATGGCCTCGTAATCTCCTCATGTAGACAAATTATTAGAGTGCTACCAATGGGTAGTTTCTCAACAAGCGTGTTTCATGTGATAATATTCCTATGTACACATTTTCTTGATGTATTCATACTAATACAGTTGTAAATATCATAATAAAAGAAAAAAAATAGTACTAAGTCAATATGTCAATGCCTTATGTTGTCAATATTTAATGGACAGTTAAAGTAACATGGTCATCTTAATATTCTATTTTATCTATCTAATATATCTTAAACAAAGCGTTAACGGACCTATGATTAAAATACCTAATATTAAGATAAGCTTTAAGATACCTATGAAGGTATCTTCCTTGGAATTTTTTTTCTTGTTCGGAGATCCTTAAGTTATATTTTAATTTCTCTACTGCAAATCCAAATTGATTTAAGTAATACTTAAGACAGGATTAGCTTGTTATTTAAAGATAATTTTTAACTGTTACGTAACCTGGATAAAGAACGGTATAGTCTGTTTAGTTAAATTCGTTGTTGTCTAATGTGAGTCATTCATGTAAGTCTTTTGTATATGTAAAAACCCAAGTATCTAATTTCTAGCGTTGTCTTGGTGGAACACACCCTTTTGATCATTCATAAATCTTCAGGATGAACTCTGATTTCGATGTTACTATATTTATTGAAAAGTTGAATAAATGCTCTTCAAAGCCGCATGAATGACTTTTTTATTTAATGCCTCCAAAAGGAATAAATAAACGAAAACTCTTTATAGGTTTTTATTTTTTATCTCCGATTGAAGTTTGTTTAGAGAGGTCCTGTTGATGTCATTTTTTGTGGTTTATGAGGCCCTAAATCCCTGATAAATTTCTTGTAGAGAGCTAAAATTGAATTGAAGTTAAAACATTTTTGTAATTTTCGAAAAAAAAAAATCGTGTGGGACCCAAATATTAAGCCTGGAAACATAGACGAGCTTGTGCAAATGGTTTTCTACGCTTTTGTGCGACACATTTAGGGCCATAGCGATCTCTAGCAATGATTGGATGGGATTTTGATCAACAATGGCCTTGACATTGCTCATTTCAATTTCATGTGGGCGATCAGAACGTTGAGCATCATTGATGTCAAAATTTTCTGAATGAAATTTGGTAAACCAATTTTGACAGGTGCGTTCGGTTAAGGCATCATCCCTATAAACACTACACATTTTTCTATGAGCTTCTGCAGCATGCTTACCTTTTTAAAATAATACTACAAAATATGCCGATAATGAATGATATTTTCTTCCATATTCTCAGTGCAATAGCAAACACAATACTAAGATAGTTTCAACAAGAGTTAATAGATATAGATGTTGAGATATTACAAACAGGATAAAAAATCCATCTTAGTGATTAATTCGTCAGATAAGAAGTGTATTATAGTGACATAAAAAAAAAAAAGGAAAACCGAAAGTGTTTATTTACCCCCCTAATAGATTCTACGCACACTTTTTCACATTCATTTTGATTTTTCATCTTGTGGCGTCAAGATGATTTTGATGAGTGGTGGATGCTTGGGTTTTCATCTGAGCTAATGCTTGCGGTAACGACAGAAAAAGTAGCCAGTAGAGTGTTATTGTGTTGCGGTAGGTCTGACATATATGTATTGAATAATATTGGCCCATGGACATTACCCTGAGGTATTCTAGCTTTAATGGACATAATCTTCTGTCCCTATCTTTATTAAAAAATTTCTGTCCGTTAAATGTGAGAGGAATATTAGATAATAAGTCGGTGGAAGTATGTTTTTGTTTTTATATTTTCAGGTTCCTCAATGCTCCTTACTTTGTTACAAATAAAATCATCCACAATGACCTTAATGTTCCTTATGTATCAGATTTGGCCCAATCCAGATATCTATCCTTCCATAATACACTTCATAACCATCCCAATCCTTTTGTTTCTAAACTTGCTTCCTCATCAAATCCTGATAATCCTCTGAGGCGTCTGAAAAGAAGATGGCCACGTGATCTCCTAATATAGACATATTATTAGAGTGCTATCAATGGGTAGTTCCTCAACATGTGTTTCATGTCATTATATCCATTTACTAGATGTATTTTTTTTATACAGTTGTAAATATCATAGAAATAAAAACAAACCTTAAACACGGTGTATATAAATCAAACCATGTGTAAAATAACAATTGGCTGTTTCGTGGCTAAAAATATTATCATTTGGATTGTTTATTTTTTCGTTTTGTAGAGAATTTAGAAACCATTCAAATGATTGTGCTTATACCCGTAAAATTAATTACCCTTTGTATCCTCTTTGGAAGCGTACCTTCATTCACCAACATATCCCACATGACTTGAAGCATTAATCCGCGGCTAATTTTCGCTCATGAAGCTTGTTCCTTAGTTCCCGGTGTAATTTGCTGGGGAGGTGATGTGGTGGCAACCGCTTCGTAATAATCACGCACAAAGGCAATCCCGGGACTTATATTAAGCCGGGTGGTCTTGGAGCCCAATCGATAGGAGGGAACGCCTTCGGCTCTCGTACACAGCTCAATGGGTCCTTTAATATTTCATCTCCACTTTATTATTATTTACAGTAACATTGGAATACTACTCATGAGTCAGATAATACTATGTGGGTCAATGGCTCCAACATCATTCTTGAGAATCTGAGTCCTTTTTTTTTTGGCTTTAATCGCTTACTTGCGTCTGTCAACACTATGTTGACACTCAGCAATGTGCTGAGAATACAAGAAATAATGACATGTCAGGCATAGGAAAGTACAGAACTCAGCAGCAATCTTGTTTCAATTACTTAGGTTGTTTCAGAAAAGAGATCTCTCATCCAACGCCTTTTTAATCTCCTCGTCATATTTAGGTATATATATCAGCTGGTGGTATGTACGGTATTCGTCCAATAGTAGGCCTAGACGAAACCTCCCTTGTTATCTATGTTATCTAATGTTACATCACATAACCAGCCTCTTCTTATCTCGTCAAAGCTTTCAGTCATTACATTGTTTATTTTTCAGTTATTAGATTCAGTCACAGGCGGATCTGCGAGGGGCTTTCGTTCTGAAGTCCCCCAAAATGGTAAAATATAACCATGTTTTACAAAAACAAAATATCAAAAACTATCTCTTAAAGTATTCTTGTTCGTGTAATTACAATTAACAGGACTTCAAGAATCACTTAAACACCATTTCATATAGGTAATTTCTTTCTTTTTTTTTTTAATTAATTATCGTTATATGTATATGAAAAAAAAATCTATCGGGCTGAAGCCCCCCTCCCAAAAAAAATTAAATTCTGGATTCGCTAGTGGATTCAGTTATTACACTCTTTATTTTCGTCCCGTTTGTGTTATTAACAGAATTATCAGTGTTCAGGTTATAAACATTGGCAGATAGCATTCCGTCATGTCCGGCTAATGGACAAGTATCCAAAATTTCTTTAATAAACCTTTGAGTATTATTTTATTATATATAATCCGGATCCATCTCAGTTGTCCAAGACACCGTAACTCATTCATTCACCCGAAATACCCGTCATCTAGTCATTACTCTCATTCTCCCCCACTTTATCTACAGATGGCTGACTAGTGTAAGGACTATCTGGCGATTACGAGATGAGACTAAGACCATGAATGAATCCATAAGATTTATTATTCGCCTTCCCAGACCTCTCTCTTGATTCTCTCAAATATTCCGAACAAGGCTCTTTATATCCTAAATTCCGAAGACAACACTTTCACGGTGTCTCCCTGTGTCAATTCCTGAGAACAAACAAATCATCCAATATTCTTCAACCCCTCGCTTTGTGATCTTCAGCCGACCTCTTGAATACGAGATTTCAACCTTCCGATATGTTTGAATCCTCTCACCGAACAGTTTCTTCTTTGAATCGAGCTACTTCTTTTTGGAGTTCTCTACCAACCTCCAAATCTTCCTTGATAACTTCATTCGAATACTTCTCATTTCTTCATCTTCTTAACTATCGATATTCCTCGTACATATAAATAAAACATGTTCACGTAAATGCAAAAAACAAAACAAAACTAAGGCGTGAAAACTTCGGCAAGGCGAGATTAATATTATAAAATTTATATTATAAATAATACCTCATTATAATGAGGAAGAAATGCTTAACATTTCCTTCGTTTAGTGTATGCATGTCCGATTTTTAGTTTCTGAAATACTTTAATCCATATCTTTCATAAAACTCGTTATCATTTGAATTTCTACACTATTTTTCCGTTTTACCAGTCTAACACGGCGTCGCGTTAAGATAAAATTTTGAATAACATCCGATTACAGAGAGGGTGAAATGCTGAACAATTCCCTCGCTTATAATATTGAGGTCTGAGTTTTAGTTTTGAGATATTTTAATACATATGAAAAAATACTTCAATTTGTCCACTCCAGCCGATTCTATCCAAGCGTTACATATCGAAGATCGAATGGCTCAATCTAAGTTTTTTTTTAAATATTAGGCCAATAGTCATTCTTTTATTTCATAGAATGTCGTTTTTTCACTTCTAAAAAGTTGTAATAAATAAATAATTAATTAAAATAGAATGTTAAAATTATTTGTTCTCAATTTATTTATGTACACTTTATTTACGTACTCTTTCGCAGAGTTCCTCCTCACTAACGCATTCAAAGAGGTACATAAATAAATTTATACAAGAATGAATTTATCCTGACCATTAGACAAATCAGACAGTGTGAAATAAATAAAAATCAAATTTGCATAAGGAAAAATTATGGGAATAAGAAACGTGCTGTTTTCGTTACGGTCCGTCCCCCTTTGGATATGTAAAATAAAATATGATAATAGAGAGAAGAAATAAATTAATGAACCATCTACAATATGGCAGAAGAGGTGAAGACAAGCTGATGACAGGACTAAACACAGCGGACAAGATTGGTCTCTTAATTCCAGATGATTCGGGCGACGATCCTCCAGGCATTCCTGGAGGTTTTGCCCTCACCCCACCCCCTACTTGCCCCTTCTCAACAACCAGCCTTTCAATTCTGAATAATTCGGAAAATAGTTGAAATATCCCTGCTCCATTCGAATATACAGTTGTTCCAATGGAAAATACACCAAGAGAAGGAGTTGATCGGAGGGTGCGGTCAAATAAATACTGAATTATAGAAATAGTATTATTTAATTATTATTATAAATTATTATCTTGCAGGTATTCATCAGGGCTACAAAAGATACAAAATACATGATGAAAAAATAAAATAAATGAATAACAAGTAGATATTAAATAAGAAAAAGTTGCCTGATAAAGAAATAATAACTTGATATCAGAGATATAGTGGGTGACAATGTGGTTAAAATATCAAGTATTATATATATATATATATATATATATATATATATATATATATATATATATATATAATATATATATATATAGAAGATACAAACAAAAATAGAAAATAAGTATGAATAAAAATAGAAAACAAAGGAGAATATGGTATGTAAGTTAAAAGTAAACAGATTGTGATAAAATATAAGAAATGAGTGTATAACAAACTAATAAAGATTACATTTGATAAATTAAGATTTTTTTTTAAATTTTAAAGTTTTTCTTAATTTTTTTTTCTTACAGATTTATATATATATATATATTTATTTAATAAATCTGTCCTAACGATATTATACCTAATGCTATCGTATTAATCTTTCAATTTCTTTATTTTTTAACCTTTAGTCCCGTTATCTGTTTACCAGCAGTTATCAAATGTAACCTCCACTAACTTGTTATCCACTGATATCTTATTTATTATGTTATCTTATTCTTATTTTAGCTTTACTATATCTATACTTATTCAATTTTCAATCTCTTTATTCGTTAACATTCATTTTCTTTATTTGTTAACCTACATTTATCAAATGTAATCTTTATTCGTTTTTTATACTCTCATTACTTATATTTTATCACAATATGTTTACTTTTAACTCACCTTCTCCTTTGTTTTCTATTTTTATTCATACTTATTTTCTATTTTTGTTTGTATCTTGCTAGAGGTGCTAGAGGTGTGCTAGAGGACGGTGCTGAGACTGTCGGTGTCTCCTTGTCTGATCGAAGCTCTATTTTATTAAATTCTAGCTTTGAAGAGGATCCCATCGTTTACTTATAAAAAGAAAATACCGGGATCGAAACGTCAATAAACATAGAGGATATGAACATTCAGTAATTTATTAAGTAATTAATAAGTGACCTTATTCCCTATTAAATAGTTATATTTAAATATATATATATATATATATATATATATATATATATATATAATACTTGATATTCTAACCACATTGTCACCCACTATATCTCTGATATCATCTTATTATTTCATCATCACACAACTTTTTCTTATTTAATATCTACTTATTATTCATTTATTTTATTTTCACCATGTACCTTTTATATTTTGTATCTTTTGAAGCCCTGATGAAGACCTGCAAGATGGGTCGAAACGTCGGCATAATAATTAAATAATACTATTTCTATAATTTAGTATTTATTAGCACCCTCTCCCCTCCCCCCCCCCCGATCAACTCCTTCTCATATTATATCACGGTCAACCATCTCTACATCATTATGAAAATACACTAAGGTGTTTTAAGAAACAATTAATATTTGAACTGTTTTATATAATTACTACCTGAATCGTCCGAATAATTCGTATGGTATTCTGAGCAGTGAATAAATAACAATATAATATGGAAATAATTTAATGTATTATGAGATGGAGATGTTAATTTTCATTCAAAATATTAGAGAACTAGGAATAGTACAATAGTACATTAGGAAATTAGAGAACTTTCTAATTATTGTAGGCATAATAATAAAAGAACATGTAGCTTGGAGTTATCCATAAGCACTAGCGGATCCAGGATTTAATTTTGGGGGGGGAGGTCTTCAGCCCGAAAGCTTTTTTTTCATAAAAGTAACGATAGTTACTTTGGAAAATAAGAAAGAAACTAAGAACCTATATGAACTGGTGTTTAAGTGATTCCTAAAGTCCTTTTAAATGTAATTACATGAATAATTATACTTTAAAAGATAATTTTTTAATATTTTTTCCGATAAAACATGGTTATATTTTACCATTTTGGGGGGGCTTCTGCCCGAAAGCCCCCTCTCTCCCCTCCCCCGTAGATCCGCCCGTGTCCATAAGGAATGCTAAACACAACAATGAATAGTAGGCAAGAGATGACATGGATGGCCCATAGTTGATGGATAGTTCGAAACAAAAACGATACAATAGAGCAATGCAGATGACTAAAAAGAAATAGCCTAAAACTGGCAGAGATGAAGGAGGCTATTAACGCAAACAATAAAAAACAAAAGAAAGTGTGTGCTTTAGACCACACGATAGAAATGAAAACATCAACAAGGTGAGATTAATAATATGAAACATAAATTATAAAAAAATAACTAATTATAAAGGGAATGAAATGAAGAACAGCCCATTACAGAGGGAATGAAATGCTGAAAATTTCCCTCGCTTACAGTATGCAGCTCAGATTTTTAAATTCCGAGATATTTTATTCCATATCTTCAGTAAAATTCGTTATCATTGGTTTTCTAAACTATTTTTCCCCCTTTTCGCCTCTCTAACGGGGCGTAGCGTTAAAAGACAATTTTGAATAATAGCAATGAACTGATGAAATGATAAGCATTTCCTTCGCTTACAATATGCATGTCTAATTTTAAGTCCATTTATTTTATTTATTGTATATACTTTTTAATTATTATTTATTGTTATTATGCTTCTATTTATTTTATATTTTTTGTACAAATGTTATCTCATGGCTAACATCGTAGAATATTTTATTTATGAAAATTCTCGAGATTGGGGCATTTTTATTCTGAAGATTGGCAAACTTCGTCTACTTAATTAGGTACTAAAACTCAGGAATACATATTTCTTCCCATGAGAATGTTATCCTACCTCACTATAACTAGTGTCCATATGACAGATTGTTGTAATATTCAATAAATAAGTAAAAAATAAAATAAAAATGTTTAGTGATTGAGATATTTTAATCCATATACAAAATAGTCCGTGGTACTGCATGCAGGTCCATTTTTATGAAATTGTTAACATCCGCTTTATATTAATTGTTAGATATTACAATTAGGTGAAGAGGTCTTTCATGGAGATGAACGTGTATTAATTGCTTATCGATCTTTATCACAATTGGAAATCGAATTTGTTATCTTGATCAAGGTCGATAGTTTCGGTATGAACTATTCGATCAACAATACATTTGAACATGAAAGATAATTGAGGATTCTAAAAGCAAAGGAGTATGAGTGACTTTTTTGAAAAAAAAAAATACTTCGAACTTAAGAGATATACCTGTTTTGAACAACCAGTTCTTCCTTATCACTTAACCTTAAAAAAAAAAAAAAAATGTCCTGCCTTTGGAGGTAAAGGGATATAATCCACGGTTGGTTCAAATTTAATTCGAAAAACAAATAAATTAAAATGTATTATCTTTTAAATGATGATCAATTCATTGAATAATAGTTGAAAAATAATAGTCTGTGGTGCAGACCTCTTTTTATCGAATTATTAACATCCGCCTGAAACTTCGTAAATAGCTTCATCTCATCGTAACGTACAAATATTTTATTTACCAAAATTCTCGGAATTGAGCCATTTTCAATTTGGAGGTCGGAAAACTTTGTCTATTGAATTAGGTACTAAAAACTTGTAAATAGTCATTTGCTTTCCACTTGGATCGTAAGATACCTTCCACACAAGGTTGGGAAAAAGGATGGTTCCTCAAAAATATTGAACCGTTTTGCGTGACTTACACCCCCAAATTGTCAAAATAATGAATTTATATAGACCAAACGGCCCAATACTTTTATTACCTATGGAAAATCGGGACTGGGATTCGAACCCACAAACCTTTAGTCTTTGATGCTGACTTCTTTTTATAAAATTATTACTGTCGGCCTGAAACTTCGTGAATAGCTTTATTAAATCGTAATCTACGAATATTTTATTTACCAAATTTCTCGGGATTGGGGCGTTTTTATTTTGAAGATCGGCAAACTTATAAATATCCATTTCTTCCCATCAGAATCGCATATGATCACAAAATCGAAAAAAAATATGGCAACAAAAATATTGAGTCGTTTGGCATCTATAATCCCGTTATTTTGACATTTAGGGTTGGAAATCAAGCCAAAATAAGTAACGGAAAAATAGGAGCAGAAACTCCCAAATTTCCAGAATTTTCATAAACAAAATATTTATAGATTACGATGAGATGAAGCTATTTACGAACTTTCAGGTGGATGTTAATAATTTTTTTTTTATTTATTTATTTATTTATTTTAATGGAATTTACAACTGTATTACATAGAGAATACAATAAGTAAATGAGAAATTTGTAACATGGCATGTACAACATGAAGAGAAACTACCCATTGGTAGAACTCAAATAAAAGTTCTATATTAGAAGATCCCGAGGCCATCTTCTTTTCAGACGCCTCAGAGGGTTATCAGGGATCGAGGAGGAAGCAAGGTTTGAAACGAGAGGATTCGGATGGTTCTGCAGTCTGTTAATAATTTGATTAAAAAAAATGGGTCTGTACCACGCACTAAAAACATTTCAATTAGTATACTTCAACCGACTTAACTTGAAGATCACGTTGAAATATAGAACTGTGAAGAAAAGTAAACATTTTCTCACTAGAAATATCACTAAAATTAATAATAAAAAATATTGAAATTTGAGTTCTGTCAACTGAAAGAGTCAATTATAAGAATACTTAAATTGTCTAACAAAGCTCTTCCACAAAATATAAAACGAAAATAAGTGAAGATAAACTATTATATTATTGAAGGACTCCCATGGACCTCAGAGATCCTTAAATTACTAATTCAATAGATGGTTAATTTGCCGTGAATGAATAAAAATATCTTAATTTTCAAAACTTAAAAAAAAAGTCATGATGGCAACCGTGGCATCTAGGAGGCTTTCAAAACGAATCACGATTTAATTCGAAAGCGGTACGTTTTTTTGGATTTATTAATAAACGATTTGCCCCATTTCGATCCAACGTTAGAGGTTTGAAATTTCCTAGCTTTTTCAATGACTTTTATTAAAGTTAAAGTAGAAATTTAAGGATCGTAATTGGGAATCGTCACAACAATGTTACGCTTGGAAATCCTATACATTTAGATTCCACTCCTTTTTGAGTCCATAGAATTGCTGTGCTTCATGTGGTATTATAAATTATGGCTTTAAGCGTCATAGAGAATGGCTTTAAGCGCCATTTAGACGGGAGTCTGGATTTGTTACCCTTCTGCAGGGCTAACATTACACAGTTCGTTAAATCAACAACATATCTGAATGTTATGTTGTAGTGATCCCTCTATATCTCGTTGTGTGGTTTCGGCTCACTTGGACTTGGACTGTGAAAGTAACACTGTCGCTATAGATAGCAATATTAGCTGACTAGGAATAGAGAGACATCTCATTAGCTCCCTTCCTTACTTTCCTCTACTTAACCTCAATAACCGACCCATCTATTTTTTCTCTAGTCATAAACCTAGGAGTAACTTTTGACCAGAACCTCTTCTGGAATACCCATATCTCCCAGATTACCCGAAAATCCATAACTACCCTTATACAACGATACAGAGAAGATTAGCATGACCCCTGCGCAAGGATGACAAGCAAAATCGTGAAGCGTTCCACATTTTTGACTCCACCTGAACAAACGACTAACTTCCAGGCTAGAAATGAGACTGAAGAAACTCATGAACTGTTTTATAAGATACATCTTCGGGGTCCCCAGGAGTTCACATGTTTCACTCTGGTACACCGAGTTGAAGTGGTTTTATCCCACCTTTCGACGACAATTCCTCCTTGGTGTTTTCCTTTTCCAAAAACCTTCCCAACATTCTGGAACACGTTACTCTACGTTCCTCTATCCACTCTCTTAATACCATGTCTCGACCTATTGACTTATATATATATATCCCCTGCCATAAAACTTCTTCCTTCAGCAAATCCTTCACCATTCATGCTGTTTCCTTTTGGAACTCTCTTCATACCTCCATATGTCAATTCTCGTCCACATATTCCTTCAAACAACTCCTGTTCCACCACCTACTCCATATTAAAACTTACGCAAACATGTAAAACTACTTGCATCTGTGTACACTGTTTAATTTCAAGCTACTGCACAATTACAATAACAATTAACAGTTAATTAGTTTATATTTTTTATTACTCTAAGTCAGACTAATACTAATAAATTTATATTATTATTCTTAGAGGACAGTAGTCCCAGAATAAAATTATTTTTTTCATTTCATTTCAATATCATCTCGCAAATATGACAGATTGATATTATAAAGCTAGTTTGGGACTGTGAGATCCGTGATTTAGCTATATAAATTTTTTGAGACATTTCGAACGCTTTCGTAAAGGCTACCGAAATCATGGTTGACCAGCATTCGTGCTAAGTTACATACGCACTTTGGTTATGCTTCAACTTAACAGCGGAAAAAATATTGCGTTTTTCATTTCTTTGAGGAATATCCTGGCTAGAGGCAGAGATTTTACAGGTAAGTCTTGGTTCTTTTGTGTGTATTCACGACCGAGGGTTCCGTTAGTGCTAAATCTTTGGAAGATGGTCTTCATCTGTTCAGTGCTTGCGAACATGAGGTTGTTTTCTCTGTGTATGGTGAGTAGAATCCACAGTCTTTTCAGTCATATCTTGTTGATAATAACCTATATGCAGGTCAGCATATTGTACGTGAGTGAGGAGCTTGTCGATTTCAATGTCTCATCAACTTCCAGGATTTCCTCACATGTCCATGCGTAAACTGTATTTGATCGTGCTAATTGACCGTAATCGCTTCCATTTTCAAAAGTTCTTAATCTGGTTGATGATCATGTGGAGTGCTATCTTAACGTAAAAGTCTCTACAGTGGGTTGTGTGTCTGGTATTCTTTCACGTATTGTTCTCGATCTATATTCATCTTTTTTTAAATATAGTATATATTAATATATTTTGAAGTCTTAGTGGCGTCTTTGTATAATGGGTCTTTTTTTTATATGCATGTCCTGTTGAAAACTTCTTATTAATGCTAAATCTTCAACCTTCAACCTATCCTGAATTCTGCAATTTCTGTCTTTCTGTCTATGATATGGAACTATAAATCACATGGAAGAATATATAGACAAATTTCATTCTCTTCAAATATGATTCTCTGTTAATAATTTTTTTTAATGTTAATCTTCTTCATCTCTCATACGATTATTTCTTACTTCATTAGACCATTTTGAAAATGTATACTTATATAAATAAATTTATCTTATTTCAAAGTAAATTCATAGCAATAATAAGAACATAAAAAATATTACTGTGTAACATACAACTATTTCTGCCCACTTTTCTAAAATATTAGTTGCAGTTTTATTCATTATTTAATACGTATATTTTACTATGATTAGCATGTCTCAATATTTTTTTATTATGTCCTAAAGTAAATATTGTATTTACCTAGATAATAGTACACTTTTACATAATTTTGGGAGAGAGCTATTTAAATCCGTTTCATAATTTTTGGAACATAAATTTTGAACATTTCCAAAGGTCTTGCTACGGTTTTTAAAGTTTTGTGCACCTTTACAGCCACTCAAAGTATCAAATATGTTCCTAATGCCAATTTATATTCGAGATGATTTTTCAATTAGATACTTTCATAGTTCATTTTATATATTCATCAACCTTAGATTTTGATTAATATTAAAACATTAAGAATTTAAATACATTCAGCATTGTCCACGACGTGTGACTAAGACAATTAAGTACTTAAAAATTACAAAAATGCAAATAACAATAATATATAAATCATAAATAAGGTATTTTATTTTAAAATATACAATTTAAACCACATTTAGAAAATGTGTTTAATGATAAAAAATTCAAGTCCAACGGATATATGAAATTAAATATGAAAAATATTTTAACAGAAAAATTACATAGAATTTAAATTTGTTATATATAAGCGACTGTACGTTCTACAACAACTACAGTTAGATTTTTGAATTTACTATTTTTTTTTAAAAAGGAAAAAAATACCAAATAAATAAAATATGCATGTAAAAACTTTTATAAATTGTATATTGTATTTTAGATTATTTTACATACAAAAAATTTTTCATAAATGATATGAATAGGTTATATGCAGTTTCTTTTATTTTAGGGAAAAGTAGTCGAATTTTGGCCAGTGAAAAGTTGTTTAACGAGATCAGAAACCGAAAAAAAAATATGTTATATCTATATTTATGATTGTTTGTTTTTTCCACGCTGAATATCAAGGACTTGATTTCCTATAGATACAACATATTATTTGGTTAAATTCTTGTTTTTGAATTTATATGAACGTTATATTTAAATATATAATCTCATATGTAATTCCCTAAAAAAATATTAATTATATTAATTTGTAATTTTCAATTGATTCTTTTTACTTTACAGCAAATTGGTAACTTATAGCCGACAATTTTTTATAAAATACTAGGAGTAACAAAGAATAAGATTGTTTACTTTTAATTATTTTTGAAACAGCAGAGATTTATCAAAAAATATATATAATCGATTAGACGTGGAGTCAATATGTATGAGTTAATATCGATGTATAAAATAACTGATATGAAAGTTTCAGCAAAACGAACATGTGCCAATGTAAAAATATATGACTGATACATATATAATATATATAATAAAGATAATAATATGTGTATATTAATATATAAGAGTAGTAATATTATTACGAACTAACTAAATATGAAATGTAGGGAGACGACTGAGCGAAGCTCCTCTCTCGTGAACTTAGTGACGGTTGTGGAGCTACTGAGCTCGTCCGCGCAGCGCAGGTCAATACGACACCCCTCCACATCTTCGCCATCTACCGGGCTACAGTTTAGTATCCATAAATTAATATATATATATATATATATATATATATATATATATATATATATATATATATATATATATATATATATATATATAATATATATATATATATATATTGATTATAATAATAATTTCATATACAATTATGTGACAGACAAATCAAATATCATCAGCTAACAAGGCTAAAGTATTAGAAAATTTTGTCTGTCCAATAATTTTAATAACAGAAGTTAGACATGGTCCACATCCGCAAAAAACTATGACAAGCTCAATAGGACACAACTTCAAGTTCTTCGAAGCATGTTAGGAATTAAGAGAAAAGATCGGATCAGCAAAAGAAGAGTTCAAAGTCAGGTAGAATTTAAAAGTATCTCGAAAGAATCATTTTTATTAAAATGGAGATGAACTGATCATTTAGACCCTAGAATATGGTGTAAAAATGGTCTCTTTCACAAGATGGAGAGATGAAATTGTACAGAGAGTGGGTGAAGGCTGGACAACAGTGGCAAGAGTAAAATAATAATAAAATATTTGGAGTAAAATAATAAATACCAATTAAATTCAAGTTAACTATAAATAATTCCAAGGAAGAAATTTGTAAATTAATTTAATTTTATTTTTTGTTAAAATCAGATTCTTACCTCCATAAAAGAGGAGGATTTATGTTCTATTATGAATGTATAATAAAGCTTATAGAATTATATGATTATGATGCCTAACTGTTATGATAATAATCTGTGATAAATAATATAAGATGAACTCTCAAGGAGACACCACGAATGAACAAAACATGGACCATACCGAGGACTTCGACCCAAAAGAGTTTGAAAAAGCAAATGTTGAAATAGCTATAGAATGGTTTAAAACAACAAGGTCCCAGGGATCGACAATATACCATCAGAACTGTTTAAAGATGGAGGAGACGACTTAAGAGACAAGCTTCCATAACAAATCCAGAAAATATGAGAGAAGGAAAGGATACTAGAGGCATGGAATACGGGCCTAATCTGTCCTATCCTTTTTTTTTTATTATTTCTTAATGAAATAACTGTATTAAATAAATACATCTAGTAAATTTGAACATAGTGGATATAATGACATGAAAACACTTGCTGAGTAACTACACAATGGTAGCACTCCAATGACATGTTTACATTAGGAGATCACGGGACAACTTCTTTTCAGACGCCTCGGAGGGTTATCAGGAATTGAAGAGGAAGCAAGGTTAGAAACGAGAGGGTTGTGATGATTCTGAAGCTTATTATGGAAGGATAGGTATCTGGATTGGGCCAGGTCTGAAACATAAGGAACATTAAGATCTTTATGGATAATTTTATTAGTGACAAAGTAAGGAGCATTGAGGATTTCACGAAGGATTTTGGATTGTAAGGATTGGATGCGAGAGGAATTCGATGGTTTTATTATTGTTTTATTTTTTTCTTTAATTTCCTTCAATTATTTTTCCTGTATGTATATACTGAATGAGTGGATACTTTTAACTCTAATGCTTATTGCCCTTGCAGATTGTGTTAATATTGAATAAATAATTTTTTAAAAAATCAACTACTGTTTAATACCAGATTTCTTTTCTGACGGTACCAATTTATCACTTTACTCAAGTAAACTAGCTGATAGTACAAAAACGAATGACTAAAAATCAATTTATAAATTAGGCAACAACTTTATTTGAATTTTATCAAAATCATTAATCACTTGGCAAAACAAGTGGGAATGAAAAGAATCAAAATTAAAAGAAATGAAAATAAACAGTTTAAAATGGGTAATCTCTTACTAATCCTCTAGAAAAGAAGAGACATCTCTCTGCAAATTACGAATTGGAAATAGTGAGTTCTCACACGCCTGCCTACTAAGAGGGCTTGATCCTCCGACCTGCGAGAGCTGCAATGTCCTAAAGAGAGTAAAGCATATTATACAAGACTGCCCTATATTTGAAACTGCTAGGAAAATATTGGACGTGCCACAAAGCTTAAAAGAAAATATACAAGACAGTGAAAGAGCAGTTAAAAAAACTTTAATATTATTAAAAGCTGCGAAATTTTATCACTGAGTTTAATTTGAAGGTGTTGCCAATGACCCTACTGGGTAGAGGCAACAAAACAATAAATGCATTTTAATTTAAGTTTTGTAACAAGATGTACATTATTGTTGTTTTTGGTTATTCTAAACCAAATCTATTCGAAACAGAGTGAGAAGGTTTTGATTCATTCGTGGGTCCAGCAGTGCCCATACCTCCTCCCCTCTGCCCTCCAGATATTTGATTGTTTTTTCTCTTTTAAAAAACATAACAATCGACAGTAGAATTTAAAAACGTCTGTTCTGCGTTTTCCTCATGCCCTCTGATTCGTAAATTTTAATTTCAAAAATTTATAACCGGAGACAGACGTCGCTCTTAAAAATTCAAAACTCTGTAAGAAAGTAACCTCTGAAATCACGAAATAAATTTTAACCTGTCAACGCCGGATTAGAACAGGCATCTCGAGAATCTTTCTCTCTTCTCCAGTTATCTATGGGATTCAACTCCTCGGTCTTCTCAGCTCTCCAGACTTCAACTTCCTTCTTCTTCACCAGACTCTACTACTAACTCCTTCACAAGATTTCCTGTTCCTTTCATCTTCACTTACCCCTTTGCACAATTCCACTAGATTCCTTCCCACTAACTCCTGTAAAATGGGCCATCTTCCATTCCCTCTCTATCTTCTTTTAATAGAAATATTTTCTTCCGCCTCTCTACATACCATAAAATTTCGAAGTTGTTTTCCGGTACTTTTGAACTTTAACTAGTTCTAATGTGGTTGTAAATGTGCCCAATTCATCTTGATGACTCTCCAAGGAGCTTTTTGGTATTATATTGGCTTTACTAACCTGGTATTGGCGTACTTTTACCTTCAATACTTTGCGTTGGAAATATTTAAATTTTCCTGTAACAAACTAAATGTAGAATATTTATATTTTCCTGTAATGAATTAACTCTATAAATTGTTGCTTTATATCGATTTTTTATATTTATATCGATTTTTTATAAGTAAAAAGATAAATATATAAACAGCGAAAGCTCTAAACCAAAATAAAGATGTTATACAGAGGAAGCTATGGGAATAAGAGTTATTTAAGGATAAACTAAATACATGAATGCAGAAACCAGTATTAATGGGTCCGATTACATTAAAAATGTAGATAATTTCTACTATCTAGGGTATTTTGTATATTGTGGAAAAAAAAAATTCATAGAAGCCAGACTGAGAAATTCAGCTATCGCACGAAATTTCTTTTGTATATGACGCCATAACTTCGTCAATTCTTCATCATATCCGATGATCGAGTACTCATTTTGAGGATATTCTTCTCCTTCACATGCGAAAAATAGTCATATTCCCCCGAAATTTCTAGAAAAAAGTTGTGAAGCAAAAGAAACTTAATTTGCGAATAACTCAAAAAGTATGCATTTTTTCTTAATTGTACTTGTAATTTGTATAATTAGGAAGGTTACTAAATTATCTACAAAACAAATAAAAAATCGTTAAAATCGGAATTATTAACAAAGATACAGTCCATTAGTTTTGGTATACTTATTAATGTCTTCCTCTTTAAAGATATTCATTTTGGAGTAGAATAGGTTACTACACTTTTTTTACTGGCTGATATATTAACTTTATTATTTCTTAAAGACATTTGTTTGTTCATACATGCTATGATTTTTAATAATTTAGAAAATCCCATGATCGGGGCATTATTTTGTCTTTATTACTTTTATTATCTTTCCATTCAGTGTTTAAAAATAGGCTCTGGCATAGCAATTTGTACAAATATTTTGGTCTATTATGTTAAATGGAATATTGTAATCAACCAAGGAAAAAAATATTAATTCCTTCCTTACATAATACATAGTATCTACTTATTTCCATATTGTTTTGATATTTTTTCAGTAAACAAAATTTTCTGCGAATTATTCCCGCAGACCAACTAGTTCCGAGAATTTTCGTAAATAAAATATTCGTGGGTTAAGATGAGATGAAGCTATTCATGAAGTTTCAGGCGGATATTAATAAATTAATAAAAAGGGATCTGTACCAACAACTAGAAAGCAAATGGGTATTCATGAATATTTAGTGGCTGATTAAATTAATATATTTGATGAGACAACTGTCTATTTCTCATAATTTTCCTTGATAAAAAAAGTTGTAAGTTACGATAAGATGAAGCCTTTGACGAAGGTTTATATGGATGTTAATAATTTGCTAAAAAAAGAGATCTGTACCACAGAATACCACGGAGTTAAAGGGTCCTCTTCATTCGGTTGTGTGAGCCACAGGGAGTGAGGATGAACAGAGAGATAAGAGACAGGGGGAAGGATGTAAAGGTTATTTTTAGATACATTATAAAAAAAATAAATAAATAAAGGAAGGAGATGGTCCGGGGTGGCGGTCATAAATAGGCTGAATAGTGACAAAACTATTTTATTAAAAGCCAACGTTTCGACCCGACTTTGTAGGTCTTCTTGAGGGCTAGAACGGACAAGATACAAAAAGATAGAGAATTATGGAAGTTACATAATATTATGACAAAAAATTATAAACAATGTGAATAATCTTATTAAAATTATAAACAGTAAGTACATTAAAATATATGTTATAAATATGTTAAAGACGCATTTTAAATCTTATAAGTGAAAAAAAAACTTATATATTACATCCTATTATTTTTATCTACTTTCAATTTTTATTGATTAATTCAATTTAATTGATCATTTGTAAGAATTTCCTCTTTGTATGAGCTCTCTTTTTATTTTAATTTTATATTTACATTCTACATCAATGCACGATCATCCGTTTTCACTTTATATTCATTTTACTTTTTAACCATATCTCAATATTGTCTAATATTTAAATGTATTTTTCTTACATATGTACAACCAAATATAATTATAATTATTCATATTTTTTCCCCCCCTCTTTACTTCTAAGTTAGTTCTGCAATGTATGGTCTCTTATTTCTATGTTTATATTTTACTTCTATGTACGTTTTACTTCTTCCATTTTTGTTTTTATTCACATTGTACTCTTATCTATAATCTCTTAATTCTATTTTATATGTATATGTATATATTTATAATTTAATATTTCATAGATATAGTATTTTTTTCCCTTGTATCCATCCATATCTTCAAATTTTAGATACTGTAATTTTCTAGGTTTTTCCCCATTACCCAAACAAGTCAGCAAATTCCCCAATACCTGCCCTTACCCTGATTTTCCAGTTCTAAGTGAAACTCCTAGCTGAACACACCTGTAAGTCTCTATTTTTATTCTTCTAATTTTATTTACTTATTTATTTATTTTTTGTTTTCTTTTTCTTTTCTTTCTCCACATTCCTTTATGTCTATTATTTCATATTATATCCTTTTTCCTTTTCTTTCAATCTCTCCTGTAGATCTGTAGAAGTATATTCACATTTGCATATATTATATATTACACTACAACAATTGTTACCATCTATTTACTTCAGTTTAGGATCTTGTTACTTAGCTTACTCTGTTTATATTTTAATGTACTTACTGTTTATAATTTTAATAAGCTTATTCACATTGTTTATAATTTCTTGTCATGATATTATGTAACTTCCACAATTCTCTATCTTTTTGTATCTTGTCCGTTCTAGACCTGAAGAAGACCTGCAAGGTCGAAACGTTGGCTGTTAATAAAACAGTTTTGCCACTATTTAGCCTATTAATGGCCGCCACCCAGGGCTATTTCCTTCCCTTATAATGCAACGGTCAACTATTAAATATTCAAAAGAATAAATAATTAAAAATAAAGAAAACAAGTGAAAGACATAGGTTATAACGTAAAAAAAACTTTGTTGAACACGAACTAGAACAGAGCACTGTTCGAACAAAGCCATTGGAGTACCGGCAATCAGTGCGATTACTAGCATGAGTTGGCTAATTATCGGATCCTGTCCCATAAATAAGAGGAAATTAGGCAACCGGTGTTAGCCTCTCCATTGTGTTACTTTCCTTTCCTCAGGGACTCTGCCAAAATATATTTAGAACTGAATGCTGGTTGGATGGCAATATAATTTGGAAATAAGTTAAGTCTAGAGCATCACGAGATGAATATATTTAAGATATTTTGATTTTCTCGTCGGCTCAAACTATACTGCTCCTCGTGTTATATTATAGAATAGAATAGAATTGAAAATAATTTTATTCTGGGACGAAGTCCATTCAGAATAACAAAAAATTACAAAATTAAAATGTAATATCTAGCCAAATAAAAACAAACATAAAAAGTAAAGGTAAAGATAAATCTGTAAAGAAAATATTAGTTATACATACTATATTCAAAATAAAATAAAAAAAAATCTATATACAAAACTCTAGAAACCTTGCAAGACACTTAAAACTACGTACAATTGTAAAATATAAATATACACTTTTAGAAAAAATAAAAAATACATTACAATCTTCTTAGCAGTAAACTCTGTGTTTCTATTGAAAAAAAAAAAAGAGAAAGAAAGTAGAATCTGCTAATAAATATTTCAGTTATGTGCTGTATGTAAATACATTATTATTAATAATATATAATTTTACATAAAAGGTTAGCGGGTATCTAACTGTTTTTGGGACAGGAATTGGAATAGGAGGATTTTGAATGTACACAGGTATGAAGAACGCCTAATTTTGATAGGAAGGGAATTCCAAAAATTAACAGAGCGAGCTATGGAGGAGTTTTGGAACGAGGCAGATCTGTGAGAAGGAAGGTCGAGATCTTGTCATCCATATTATAATGGAATGAAGATATAACAAAAATAAAAGGCTTCACGAACTCCTAAGTTCGAATCAGATAACCATATATTTTGCCTTATAAATGTTTATTTCGCGCCCTAGTTATTAATTAGTTTTCATTAACGTTATCTTATTTAGAAAAATAGAAAATAAACTTTATTCTGAGACGAGGTCCCTTATGAATAACAATTATGCACAAAAAATGAAAACTACATCTGGCCAAAAATTACATTAATCAACATTAAATAATATATACAGTATCTTCAGTGAAAGTATACCCTAAAACAATTATAAATAAAATATGGTACAAAAACCAAAAAATAAAACGGAGTGATAATAATAATGATAACAAACAGCAGAAAACAAACCATAACAAAAATATTGAATATTTAATAGTTGACCGTTGCATTATAAAGGAAGGAGATGATCCGGGGTTGCGGTCATAAATAGGCTAAATAGTGGTAAAACTAGACCAGTTCTAAGTGAAACTCCTAGATGAACACACCTCCCTGATTAAGACCTGCTAAGTCGGGTCGAAACGTTGGCTTTCAATAAAATAGTTTTACCACTATTTAGCCTATTTATGACCGCAGCCCCGGACCATCTCCTTCCTTCATAACAAAAATAACTACCTTAGTAAATTTGTTAACAAAAAACTGAATTTAATCACAAATTACTTCAAAAATAATAATTCTGAAATATCTAATAACCTTGAAAAACAATTTCAAAAGTTATCTAGTGCCATACAATTTGAAAATAAAATTGAACAATGTAGCATTAAATATCATTCAATAACTTATACTAAAGATCTAACTAGTAAAATTTAAAGTACTTTCGGGGAATATGATCTATAGGAAATTAAATTAGGTAAAAAGCCAGTAAATAAAATTGAAAAAATGTATACTATTACCAAAGATGAAAAGTAACGTTATTTATAAAATAAATTGTAAAAATTGCACTAATAAATCATATATAGGACAAACGGGACAATGGTTCGCAAAATGAATAAAACAAGATGAACAAAATTTAAGTCCGAATCAAACACATCAACCGGCCTTTCACAGCACGCAACATACAATAAACACCAATTTGATTTTAAAAATGCTAAAATTTCACTAAAAAGTTTTAGAGTTCCGCTAACAACCATGCAGATGTGGACAATATAAATACTTTTTAGGCTAATGTAAAAAAATGTATTTATTTATTTTAACATTTTATGAAATTTGCACCTGCGCTTCAGGCCATCTAGCAAATCTGATGTATGAGCCATTTGTTGCGAATTTGCTTCATTATTATTTTTTTTTTCTTGTTAATGTAGAAGTAGGTCCCTTGGCCAATTTCTTTTCAGTCTGCGTCGATCAGGTAATAAGGAGCAGGAAATAGAAAGGATTAATGGATTAATTTGATTTAGAATTGAAGAATGAAATGAACTGCATTTGTTGTGGATGTAGGATTTTACTGTTGGGATATTTAAGTCGTGTACAGTGTTATTCTAAATGTACCAATGCGAGTTGACCATTTTTCGTAGAATATTCGATTATGTTGTTTGTATTTTATTTATGCGTGTTTGTTTTGCCGAACCCGAAAGTTCTGCTCCGTAAGTCCAAATTGGTCTCAGTAGGTGTTGTAGATCAGTCGCATGTTTCGTAAGTTAAGTGACGATTTGTAGTCCAGAAGATGTGAGAGTTGGTTGTATCCTCTAGTCATTTCTGGTCTTTTTAATTTAGTACGTATCTTCCAGGTAAGTCTTTTGTCTAAGTAGAGTCCGAGGTACGGTACATAGTTTTTTATTAAGGCACTGGGCTATTGTCAATGATTATGGGTGGACATGAGGCATCCAAAAAATAAACCGGTTATCTTCAATTATCATTTGGCATTCACAGATCCACCTTTACGTTTAATTATCGTAAACTTTCTTTTTAAATATGTCTGGTCAACAAGCAATTATTTTTAAACATACTTATGTTTCCCTTAATCTGTATTTCCTTCAATATTTTTAACCTGTCATAATTCATTGTTTTAATTGAGCATGTTACACCGCATATAATTCTTACTCTAGATAGTGTGGTAAGTTAAATTTGTGTGATGCGGGCTCCGCAACAGATTATTAAAGATGCAATTATCCCACAGCCATTATAACTGAGCAAATAGTAACTATACTATATATAGTAAATATGTATTGTTTTGTAAATACAATTTTATTTTATAAATATAAAATAAAGCAGTAAATAAACACATATAGAGATGTAGTAAAAAAGATTGAGGGGTTGTAGAGAAGAGGAAACACACGTTACTTCGGAAGGGATCCCCCTTGTAGTGAGTGTTCTATAAATAGGCCATACGTCACCGTTGTGACGTCACGGTTCTGACGTCAACGTTCAATACCTGCTCCACCTCCCTTCTAGCCCAATTACATCACTATTCAACTCCCTACATCCCTGTAACGTCAGACTTCCTGGTATCCTAATCTGTTTAGCTTAACTGGGGTTAGGTTTCCTAATGGGTTTTATTAAATAAGAATTGAATTGTTCCAGTGAAGGTTCGATAAAACGCAATAGCACAACAAAGAATACAACAATCCATTCTATTTTAGCACAAATAAATAATAATTTTATTTAAATAAATATCAACAAATGAAACTCGGTATTACATTACATTTGTCCGAACAAGGATAATTACAATTGTTGAAAATAAATATTAGGTTATTAGAACTATATTTTGTTATTCTTTGAAAAAACAAAATTTATAATCAGTAACCTAACTCTTTAATTCCATTTATTTTAAATTATAATAAAAATAGTAATAGTGACATAGATTAAGTCTTGAGTTAATATTCTTTCAAGATTCTCAGTTTCATTTAAAAATATATACATATTTTTTTATAGCTATAATTAAATTTAATAACAAGGATCAACGAAAAATAAATTAAAATTAATAATAAAAAAAAAGATAAGAAATTTTCAATATTTATAGCCGGATATTTATAACTCAATATTTATAACAGGGTGAAAGTTTTCAGGATAGATTTTATTTTCTCTGGTTAATTTAAATATATGTTTGACTATTATTACCATAAATATTATTATAAATATCTCTATTAAAAAAAATAAATGTGTTACTTCTATAAGCCCAACTGTAACAATTTTAACTTTCAATAGCATTTATTTATGTTTTTGGTTAACAGTTTTTTTCAAAATTAACCCTATTTTCTATGCCAATTTCATAAGTTACAGTTTTTTGTTATCCAATACATTTGAAATTCAGGAAAAATAATTTTTGCCTAATATATAATTATAGAACGTAACTATATTACTTGATTTCAAGTAAATACCTTTGTTTTGTATTCTTGCTACTGCGAAGAAAAAAATAATTCATATCAGTATTTTCTTGTTTTTGTGAAAAAATCCAATCCAGTCAATACAACTTTGTTTCAGGGAACTGAGGAAATTAAATTACTGTCTCGGATTGCCGTAACTTGACGCCTCTACTCATTTTCAGCACTTATATTTTATTTTGTAAACTGATATTAATTATTTAAAATAAAATTTCCATTGTACCATAATTTGATAAATATATAAATTTATACATATAATTATTTAGAGATGATACCTACCTGAATTGTATTTGGAGGCAGTTCCTGAGTATCTATTTCATAGACTGTTTCAGAGATGGTATTGAAGAATTGTACTAAAAGTTGGATTTATGCCAAGAAAACCTGCAGTAAAATTCGTAATATTAATCAATTGTTATAGAAATAAATGATAGAAGATACCCTGAAACCAGTAGCGAATCCACAAAATTCATTTTTTTTTTTTTTTTTGGGGATGGGAGGGAGTTGGTGCACTTTTTTATGGCTAATTATTTTAAAAGAAAAAGAAACAAATTATATAAAATGATGTATAATTGGTTCATGAAGCAGTGTAACAAAAAAAAAGCAACTGTGATTACAAGAAAAATAATGCTTTTAGGGATACTTTTTTTCATAACATGGACTATAACATTAAGTAACAGAATCCAGAGCAGGAACTGGATTAACAATATGTAATTGTGAATATACTCCTACCTACTGATCTATAGGAGAGATTGGAAGAAAAGGGAAACGGATATAATATGAAATAAAGGGCATAGTGGGATTTGGAGAAGGAGAAGAACAAAGAAGAAAAACAAAAATATAAAAAATAAGTAAATAAAATTAGTAATTAGTAATTAGTGAAACTCCTAGTTGAACACACCTCCCTGAAGAAGACCTGCAAAGTCGGGTCGAAACGTTGGCTTTTAATAAAATAGTTTTGCCACTATTTAGCCTATTTATGACCGCCAACCTGGATCATCTTCTTCCTTTATAATGCAACGGTCAACTATTAAATATTTAATATATTTTAATAAGTGAACTACTTTATAAAAATAATAATTCTGCTCAAAATGTTTACAAGAAAAGTATTATTTAACATATTTTAATAAAAATTACTCTCATAACGTTTTTACGTATTATTTTTTCAATAGACATTTTTTGAATACTATGTTCTTATTATAGACCAAATTACAGCGTAAAAATTACGATGAATATAGGAACAAATTCAGCGCTGAACTCTTCGATGGCATCGGCTTTTTTTCTAAACTTGGTAAAACGATGCCGATGATAAGCGAAACTATGAGCTTTTGTAAATGATTTACTAATTATTTTTCATAAATAGCATAAGTTTTAGATTTCAATATGACCAAACATTACCTCGATAAAATACAAATAAATTAACGTAATCACTTTTTCCTTGAATAATATAATTAATATAGTTACATTAATTAAAACTATTTTAGAAAAAAAATACATTGAATCATATAATCCTAAATTAATAATTAAAATGAACTCATCAGCATAATGCTTGATAAAATCATTTATTTTCAAATAAAAGACAATTTCTCTGCCACTTATGTCCTAATTAATTATTGAACAAAGAAAAAACTATATACTTACGGCCAAGAAACAGATTAAATGTCTTCATTAAAATATGAATTATTATACTCTTCAATATGGCCATTGTACTTTGTCTTTACCTTTCACTTACAGTGGTTAACAAATCTTAAGGGAAAACGATTTATTTAAATTATATAATCTAAATTAGTTAAATTATACTTTTAGAAGTTGCTGTAACATATTAATCTTTAATTTATTATCATTGCAATAAATTTTTAATGCATTGATTAATTTATTTTAATGATCTTTAAAACTGGATAATATAAAAACAAAAAAGAATATTTTTTTTCATTGCTAATATATTTAAATAAATTCGCAAATATATTTAAAAAATTTTAAAATTAATTTATTATTATTTCAAAAAATAGTTGAGTTTTGTATTATTTTTTTATAGGAACAGACCAGCATAAGGAAAAGGCGCGAATCTTAGCAATTAGGTGACGCTATTCTTTTTAACTCAATTTTCGCATCCTGAATGGCGGATTCAGACGCTTTTTTTATTTGTTCGTTATAACAGTTCAGTTAGAATATGTAACGGTAGTTGTTTTCGTTTGAAATGTGTCCAGTGTTGTTTTATTTGTTCATTCTACGCATAATTATTAGAAATAAGGTTTTTTACGATTTTTAAGTTTCTTGCCTTAAAACAGGGGTTGAAAAAGTAACATTTTTTTTTTTCATATTTGAGAATATAGGACCTGGACTTTATATTTTAAAGGACCTTTATATTTTTCACAATTTAAGATATTAAAATCATTTCTTGCTAGTTGTGCAGATGTACCTTTTTAATTCACTTTTATTAGTTGAAAGAAATTTGTTCTTTTTAATTCTTAAAAAGCCATTTTTACTAAATATTAATTTTTTAAAATTCATTATAAATATAAGCAAGTAATTAAACGTTTTACTGCCCAAAATATTTTAATTTAAATGGTATAAAATGAAAATTATCAAATTTCATTTAATTAACAATATTAGTCTCAGAATAACAATTTCAACTATTCTGTGTTACGATAGATGTTATAATAAAAATAATCGTAAGAAAATGATTTTAATTTATTAAGAATAAAAATTTAAATAATATTTATAATCAACCCTTGGTTTAATGCTTTTCGGTTGTGAACCAGTGATTGTGAACTTGAAGGAAGGAAAAAATACCATCTTCAAAATTCAAAGGCAATGAGCACAAATAAATTAACTTAAATCTTGACATATTAAAATAAATAATAAAATAAAATAAGTTTTTATTTTACGTCTGTTCTCTGATAATTCATATTTAATACTTTTTAATTTGTAAAATGAATAGTTGTGAATGTTGATTATGAAATTCAAATACTTGTTTTTGTTTAATTTTCATTATTAAGAAAAGTTTTAGCCATGCACAGGTAATGATACAATATAGAAAATAAAAAGAATTAAAATTATAAATTCATTGAAAATATGAATAAAATTGTAAGATATGAATTTTAAGATCTTGTAACTTTGATATTTTCAGTTTCTAGAATAGCTGTGTAAAATCATTTTGGTGTGGTTCATTTTCTGATTGTAATTAACTTGCAAACAATCTTTACTTAACAGTTCACATTGTTTTTTAAACGATCTCTACCATTTCTGTGATATTTCTGAAGA
This sequence comes from Nezara viridula, assembly GCA_928085145.1. Taxonomy (NCBI): domain Eukaryota; kingdom Metazoa; phylum Arthropoda; class Insecta; order Hemiptera; family Pentatomidae; genus Nezara; species Nezara viridula. Next base: position 74,745,307 of record OV725083.1, read on the forward strand.
ATAAGCTTACAGAATACTTGTGAACTCATATATTTGGGTCTCTATTGGTCTAAAGACATGAGCCAATAGATGACTATAATGTAATCTTAATAATGAAAATAAAAAAAATCTTATATATATATATATATATGAAATTTTATACAATTACTCATAAATATTGTTAAATGATTTTTTTAATCAATTTTGAATGTTTGTGTAGGTATGTACCATTATCTACTGACAGCAGTGGTTACGTTGTGGCTTTTATTCAGCATTTGGCTAGTCTTATCTAAGCTGTAAGTAGTGACCATTTCTTTAAAGTATAAGTTTGTTAAAATGTCTATGTAGTTTGTTGTAATATGCTTTGATTTGATTTGAAGAAGGTAATCTGTCTAACCACATACCTTAGAAATTTGTATGAAAAGGCAGCCACCAATCATTCCATTCCAACTGCTCCACATCAAATGGAATGTGGAATGACCATGAATGTAAGTAAAATGCTGTGTGGATTGGTTGGAGTGATGAGGAATGGTTAAAATTAAACTTAATCATGCCATAATAAACTGTTATCACTCCAATCAATTGTGAATGTGATATACTGATGGAGTGGAATGATGGACTGTACAGTTATTCACATTAGTTTTGGAAATGTTATAATAATAAAAATCTGGCATGGGTTGCATCACACAACTTTATCTTACTAACCTAATTAAATAACTGAATTTATGCTCAAATAGGGATAGTTAATTATTTAACTAGTTAAATATATTATTGTGGCTAAAGTTCATGAGCTATAGTTTATTAAAGGTCATCACCATATGTTTTATCAACCTGTAACCAGTGTTTGAAATATTTTCATGATAAAATAGTTTTTAAACGATTCTAAAATGACAATTCAATATATAAATATTTTTGGTTGATAAAGCTTAAAAATATTTTTAAAAGTTTCCATTTAGTTTGGGAATTTCATCAAGTTTCCAAGGAACCATTTTGTTTCCATTAAATAATATTGTTTTTCAGAAATAACGATTCATAGTTGTTAATAAAAACTTAGTGTATCAAGGAACACTTCAAACCCTTTTAATGGTAATTATTTTGATGAGGATCACACGGGTCACGCGTGGTTCACAATCACATCGATCAAACTTTTTTCATGGAGTGCCAAATTCATCTGGATTTATCCGAAAGACTTTTTTCGGTGTTTCATGATCAAATGTGGACCACGCGTAACCAGTGCAATCCTCATCTAAATAATTATTTCAAACTAATTTATTGCACTTAAATAACTTCAACATTTGATGGTGGTCTATGGCCTCTCTTCCTCTTTATACTAAATTTATATTGACAATTGATGTACCTTTGAAATTTAAATTTAGGAATTTCATGAGAAACCTATTCATAATTTTTTTATTCTCATGTTACTGACAGCTAATGGAAAACAAAAATAAGAAACAAAAACACTAGTTATAGGTAAACAACCATTTCGATGTTTGTAAGTCCCATAGTTTGTGAAATGTCTATACGCATCTTTAGATATTAATACTACTAGAATCTTTAGTTTTTCAACAATATATTACTGATCTTATTTAGGAAAATTCCATTTAATTCTGCAAAAATGAATCTCCTTTTTCTCCTTATGATAATTATCAGGTTCTTTCATAGTTTATATTTAGCTATTTCTTATAACTACTAATCACGAGAGAGTATTTATTTCAGATAAACTATATTTAAAGATAATTTATAGGAAGTAATCTAGAAAATTTAGGCCCTGTAAGACTGCAACAATGGGCTTATCTAACATTAAAAGCCATTTAATTGTACATTGATATAATCAGTTTTTAAAAAATTGTAAGAACCGTTTTTGAGAACATTGTAATAATGTACAAAATTGGTTATACTAGGTATCCCAGTTCTTAATGGCCAAATGGCTAGACAAAATTACCAACAAAAAGGTTCATTTGATTTGACCAATAAGGTGGTCACGTTTTTTATTGAATAGAAGAAATTTCTCAAAAACTATTCAAGGTAATTAAATTCTAAGTACCCCATCGTAAATTAGATAATATTTTCTATAAGAAAACAGTGATTAAATTTACTAAGTTCAATGAAAGAAAGGACTTTCAGGAGGTCTAATATGACGGCTGTACTGCTGCTGTTAAAATACTCATAAGTGAGCAGCATATCTCAGTATTCCCGATTCGTTTATAGCAGTACAGCAGTCGTATTAGATCTCATGAAAGTCCTTATCATTGATCTTAAATTTAATCACTGCTTTCTTAAAGAAAACTGTTTTCTTTGCGATGGTGTATTTAGAATTTAGTTATCTTGAGTAATTTTCGAGAATTTCTTTGTAATTCAATAAAAAATGTGACCATTTTAAGGAAACCAAAAAATTGGTCATAACTCCTTTTCTGTTGCGGAACCTCGGTGCATTAAATAAACTTTTTTGTTAGAAATTTTGTCTAAAATCACCCCCTAGAGTTTGGCCATTAAAAACTGAGAAATTTTCTTATTTTTATTTTTTTAAGAAGTCTACGTTTATATATTTTTCCAAGGTTAAGGCAAAAAATACTTCTATTTTTCTTCAATTCTTTTAATAAAGTACCACTTCTAATTTCCATATTTTAAAAGAAAAGTTTCTGTATTATCTCAGGCATATACCAACATACCTTACAAATGTAATTTTAGATTTTTACAATTTTAAATTCTTGAGGTAGGCTGATCACACTGACACTGACACATACAGACCATTTTGTGAGAATAATCAAGTAGTACTAAAGATTAACCAATTTTTTTTAAACGTACATAAATTAAGACAACAAAATCACTTACTAAATAAAAAATTGTAAGTAAAAATTCTTCTTCTTCTAACAGTCATTATTTTATAAAATCTAGGAGTTTTCAAGGTATAGCATTATATTCATCTCATTATTGAATCCATTTATTTGGATACACTCTGAATTATACAAAAATGTTTTCAATGATTACTGGTTGTCATTATAATTAAGACTGTTTTGGAAATGAGGAATTTTCGTGTTAATCCCGATATTCTCTCGCTCAGCAGTTTCTATTATGACAAATAGCTATGTTTGAAAATATTTTAATATTATTTATTTTGATATACAAGAGAGAGGATTTTATTGTTATCAGTAACGTTATATTTCAGTTCTGGTTTTTAAAATAATTTATTCATTTTTCATTTTGAAGATAAATCAACACTTTTTTGTTTCGGTATTAACCTTATGATCATATCTGTGAAGTTCATATGAATTACAGTAGATTAGTATGGGATTAAATTAAAGTAGAGTTTCCCATCACAGTTGCAGGAATGCTTATTAGTCAAGTTAAATCTTTTACAGAAGTTTTCAGATGGTCTGTGTTCTATCAGAGATTGTGTATATCTGTATATTTATTTGGTTATAGTTTCATAATATTATATAAAGTATGCATTGATTGTCTGTCTCATATGCAGCCAATATTTTCCCCAATTAATTCGGTTCTTAAATTTTTTTTTAATGCAGAATAAAAGTATGAAGCAGTAATTGTCTGATTAGAGACAGCTGATTCGGCTAAAGTGTTAGCCCTTTCTTTGTTAGGACCCAACTGTGGCGTCTAGTTTACTACAGTAACTTTCATAATTTACTCTAGATTAAAAATATTTTAATTGATTTATATTTTATTGTTTATGGGTGATAAATATTCATGACACAGTCATTATAAAGTTTTTATTTAGTTTTTTTTTTTTTATTCAAGTGCTTGAATACCTTCAGTGCTCGAAAAGCGCCCTGATGATGACCCACATGTTTGGGTTGAAACTTCGGCACCAATAAAATCTTTATAATGACTGCATCCTGAATATTTATCACCCATGATATACAGAACAGTCGACTAACTTCCTTCAATCATTTTTGTTTATTTAACTATTATAAAGCATGCCTCAGCAATCTGTTGTCGTAAAGATTTAATCTATCGTTTCGAGTTATTTTGCTTTACAGACATAGATCTTTGGCTGCCTGGCCTGAATCAGCCTTCTCCATTTATCCTGCACTGTTGCTTTCCAATTTGCACGGTTTGCAGTCCTACAGCATCTTAATTATACCTATAAATCTAATTTATCACCTTCATTGGGTTCTCTGGTTGTGTAGATGCTTGCTTCTGACGGATTGCTTTGAGCTATATGCCCTGCCCATCTTAACCTTCTTGCCTTCGTATCATCTTACTGAATATGACATGATTATATAAACAATTCTTTACTGATCCTTCTCTATACATTACTCTAATCTCAGATCACTTCAGCCAGTGCAGAAAACTTTTCTCTCCCATTTTTCCATTCTTCTTTCTATGGTACTGGTACTAGTGATGCATCAGAACTGACTTTATCATCGCATTCTTCAATCTTTGATATTTCAAAAGATTTTTTTGAAATTTCACTACCCTTGAAAGAGAAAAATATTGGCTTAGTTATTACTAATTAAGTATTGGGTAGCCAAAAATATATAAAATACATATATCATATTTATATATCTATATGTATACTTTGATTTACACTCAGCCCATGTTTTTTGGGACTGTGTTCGTTTACTCCAAGAATGGAAGCAATAAAAAAATATTTATACATAATCAGGACAATAGTGTTTCTTTTTCTTTGAAATTTTACTTTTTACCAATTTCCACATTAATGGTGTTGTATTTAATCTAAAGTTGGTATATTTGTTATTTTTCTGGTAATAAAAAATGGAGACATATCGTAAAGTTTCTGTACCTGGCCTTTAATGAAGATATGAAAAAGAATTATTCATTTACGGATATGAAATAGAGTCAATGAAAGTTATGATTTTTATATTAGACTTACTGAATATGGTTGAATTTTAATTAACTGATATGAAAAATATGCATTTTAATATTAAGATGTTGATGATGGAAATTATGTTTTATGGAAAAAAAAAAATTTTATAGACCTTCAAACAATGTTTTTTGTATAACTGAAAGCCTTTTCTGAGACATTTATCACAAAATAGTGTCTTCATTTATCGTTATATGAAACGTTATATGTAATGATATAATTGAGTGGAAAAAAAATGGGAGAATAAATCACTAGAAAAAAATATTCTTACTTATACACCTACAGAATAGTTTTTTTTTTGCATAGTGATATTAGAGAATGTTCAGATGTCATCACCATAGCAATCTTAAGTCTAGCGGCATTGGTATGAGTTGAAATTTATTTAATTTATTTTGTGTAGGACCCATGGAATGAATCCCAATCTTTCCACTATTGCCAGAAATGGCTAGGTAGGAGAAATAAAAATATTAAAATAAACCACTTAAAACATTTAATGAGTTTATTTATTTACAAAAAATACATAAGACATTGAAGCACTAAACATTATACTAAAAGCTTGCATTTGACCACAAAATCTCAAAATCATGATGAAATAATATTAAAGAATATTTATATATAACACAAATAATAAACTATAGACAAAATATATATCTTCAAAAAATGTTCATTATATACAACGTGATTACCCCAAAAATATCAATTTCAAAATACATACACGAATGATAGTATTATATATATATATATATATATATATATATATATATATATATATATATATATATATATATTTATGTGTGTATATATTTCTCTAACTTCATCATCATATTTACAATTCATAGATTTTCAAACATAAAAGAAGTCATATTTTTCTTATAATATTATCGTTTTATTAAAAAATATTTTATCTTTAGGTTTTATAATTATTAATATTTACAGATCAATAGATTTATAGATAATCTGAGTAATAAATTATCTTTAAAAAAAAACTTTGTATAAATAAAAAATGTCATATTTTAAATAATGAGGTATCTTATTTTGCTTTCTCACTACGGAAGATAGGAAAGCTTTATATTTATATTACATTATAATGTCATGGAATCATAATAAACTTTAATTTCATTTTCATTTCATTAGACCATTTTTTGGTAAATACAATTATAGTATATTGTGTCTTAAACTATTCATTAATTTGCATATAAAAATTATCTGAAATACTCGATATCTTAACAAAAGTAATTTTTAATAACTGCCTAGGAATTTCAGTGCAAAGAAGTATTTACTTTATTTTTATAAGTAACAAAATATAAAAATCAATAAATTGTTTCATTCTTTCTTTTGTTTATTTTTTTTAATATTTTTATTTTCTTTTTACAAAATAAATAGATACAATTTTAAAATACGAGCACAGAAGTTTCTAATATTTTAAATACTATCTCTGCTAATTTATTCACAAGAAATATACATTTAAATACTGATGTGTGAACATTGTCTTTTGTTCCATATCAAGAAACCTGTATAATCAAGAGATTTTAATAAAGTTTTAAAAACGATTTGAGCTTATTATATTGTCCTTTATGTTTTCAATGAGCGGTGTACGTCACACCTTATTCTGTTTGAACTAGTCGAGCTGTGATTGCGGCTCAACTGTTGCTCCAGTAACACAAACGTAGTCTCTTCGTCTTTCCCACGTGCTCCCCCTCTTGATATACGTGTATTTGTTGAGCTCCCCTCTCTGTAATATGAGAACATATTTTTTTAAATTTCAGTAACATAAAATTTGAATTCAGGATTATGAGATTTTTCGGCAGATTATCGCTCATGCTATAAACTTGAGGAGGATTCAAACCTACAAGTAGGGTAAAAGCATCAGCAGCTGACAGTGAACCAATAACTGATATCCTGGAAAAATTGGAATAATAAAATTTCAGAATCTCCTAGACCTCTATTTCATGAATTTGTGGCTTCTGTATTTTTTCCTCAAATATTTGTCTGCTTTGCTTTAGTCTTGTCAGGAACTGTTTTCAAAATAATGGGTGGCATATTAGGAAGTTCTCTCATGGTCCACATAGTGTTCCAGGAATGATATATCAATAAAGACATTATGCCCGAGGTTTCTCTTTTTCTCTTTACGATTTATCTCATTTTTTTTATTATTTATTTTTTTAAATTATTTCTAAATGATATTTACAACTGTATTAATTAAATACATCAAGTAAATTTGAACCTATGGATATATTGACATGGAAACATTTGCTGAGTAACTACCCAATGGTAGCACTCTAATGATATGTCTACATTAGGAGATCAAGGGCCATCTTTTTTTCAGAAGCCTCGAAGGGTTATCAGGAATTGAAGAGGAAGCAAGGTTAGAAACGAGAGGGTTGGGATGATTCTGAAGTTTATTATGGAAGGGTAGGTATCTGGATTGGGCCAGATCTGAAACAAAAGAAACATTAAGGTCATTATGGATGGTTTTATTTTTAACAAAGTAGGGAGCATTGAGGATTTTACGAAGGATTTTGAATTGCAAGGATTGGATGCGAGAGGAATTTGATGGTTTACTGGAGCCCCATAGCTCAACTCTGTAAGTCCAAATAGACCTTATTATAGTCATGTATATGAGTCTTTTGTAATTAATTGGAAGTTTAGAGCGTTTGTCTAGTAAGTGCTGAAGTAATCGGAAACGTCAAGTGGTTTCTTGTTGTTTCAATCTAGTATGAGGATTCCAAGTTAGTCGTTTGTCCAAGTGGAGTCCTAGGTAGCGGATTTGCTCAACAGGGATAAGTGGAGTATTGTTAAAGGAAACTGTTGGATCGGAAGTCATTGGTTTACAACAACTCAAAATTTTAATTTTATTTTTTGTTGGAGTATTTTTAGATTATGTTGTGTCTGTTTTTAACTTTTATTATTGAAGGAATTGCAAAATCTAATGGGACTCAGCTATTTGAGCCTTATCTTGGGCTTTTTTATAGTTGTTGGCAGGCTCTATTCGCAGAAATTCAGAGTTATAAGAGTTATACTCCATATAATGGGTCTTAAAAATGAGATCATTCACTACTATCTCATTAAAAAAAATATTGCTAGTAATATGGATTAAACAAAAAGCAAAAATAGGTTTTACTATTGGAAAAACAGGTTCTTGACGGTTTGTTTTATGATAAGTTAAAGGCAATTTTTGTTAATATCTATCTTAAAATGAAGAAAATAACATTTCAACACTTTTTTGAAATCACAGGGAAAATAATTTTATTCTGGGACTCCCCTTAGAATAATAGTACAGTTTAAAAAATATGTACATTAGTCTGGCATGTAAGTATCATACAAATATATATAATAAATACTGAGATATAAAAAAATAATAAATAAAAATAAAATGACTTCTATTAATTAACTGCTGGTGACCAATGTAATTATATAATCCAGAAATTTTTACAAGCTTGGGGAAGTTTGAATTTGTAGTAGGTGGTGGAACAGGAGTTGTTTGTAGGAGTTTATGGATGTGGTTTGATGTATGGAGATGGGCAAGGAGTTCCATAATGGTTTTAAATGGTTTTATGGGAGGGGATTTATAAATCTATAGGCTGAGATCTGGTATTGAGAGGGTGGATAGAAGAGCGTAAAGGTGAGGAGTTCTAAGATGTAGGGAGGGTTTTTGCTTCTGAGAACTTGAAAGAAAAAAAACACCAAGAAGGAATTGCCATCGGGAAGTAGGATATAGCCACTTCAACTCGGTGTACCAACAAAAAGTATGAGAATGCTTGGGAATCACAAATATGAATCTTATGAAGCAATTCATAATTTTCAACAGTCTCGCCTCTAGTTCTGGACTTTTTATCTCGCATAATTACATCCTTGATCTCATCTCTCTCAGCTACTCGTACAACAATACTTTTCTCTAACTTCAGTTTTTTGAGGAATAGAGGAGAATGTTAATGTTATCTTGATTTTTAATGTGTCTTGACAATGTGAGAAGTAGTTCTATAAGACAAATCCAAGAAAAAATACAATAAAATCAATATTTAAGCTTTTGCGCTTAAAAGTTCAAAGAAATTTCCTTAAGCAAGTCAGCTAATGATGCTATTAACCTATTTAGTTGTGAGTTTTTAAAAAAAAATTATATAGATGCAAAACTCACTATGTGCATGACAATTAATGCAAAAAATAGTTTCACTATATATGTACATATATACAGAATATATCACTATATGTACAATATTCTGTTTTAACTGAGTGAAAAGTAAGCTACTTACTTATTAATTTAATTTAATAATATGTTACTTAATGGCTATTCCCAGTAAAATAATATCTATAAGCTTTGTTATGCAGATTGATAGCAGCAATAAAAAAAAGCGAAACGAATCATGGCATGCTATCCAGATACTAGCTTTTATTATAACAACACATGCACTTCATAATGAATTTTTTAGCAAACATTAGAATTACCTTCCTTAAATCATGCCTTAGCATTTAGCAAAAATTATCAAACAATTGCTCATTATTTTCAAATAGATTACCAACACAATAATAAGAACAAAATAAAATATTTTTATTATTTTCTTTGGTATGATGATTCCAAAACATATATTTTTCAATATCTTTATAAATGACCAAGGTCTCAGAGGCTCATAAAAACACGAGGGGACCCTAAGTATTATACATTTTGGTCTTCCTCCCCTCCTCCACAACTAAGATTTAAACTCAAAGAAGATAAACTTAATATTTTGATCTTAGTTTGTGAAGTTCAAATATTTGTAAACTTCATTAGTTTATTTCAGTCAGGAGCTATTCTACTGACTATGTACATTAAAAACAAATTTAACTACTATGTGGGGTCATACAACAACAGTAGTCGTATTAAACAGCAGATTAAATCCTTTAAATTTATGAAATAAAAGTTTTTTAAGATGGAGAAAGAAAACTTGATGATGCATAAGAGCTCTATGCAGTTGTATGAGCATATTTCATCAATGTATGAGCATATGAAATATTTAATAAGTTGATACTGTGTCACAAATTGGTGAGAGGTCATATTGAGTTCTGAGGATTATTCTGGGGATGAACAGTGACTTTTAGTCATTTCGTAAATTTTACAAAAAACTTGATAATTTCAGAAAAAAATCATCAGGTAGTCTCAGAGGTATTCTGCTGACAGCTGTGTATAAACATCTTATTAGCTGCCATTTCGAAAGAATATAGCACATAGTGAAGTCGAGTTTTAGCGATCATTACAAATTAATGTGCTCATCAATGATCTGAGCTTTGTTTAACCTGATTGTCACATTTAAGCTTTTTATATAATTTAAAATGAGCATCATAATTGTTTCAAAGTCAGAAGGATCAGTTAGAGAAATTAAACTTAAGTTTTGTTAGAAATCAATTAAATAAAAATAGAACTTGATCATTGTTAAGCACTTGGTTTCTCAATTTTGGAATTTTCAATAGAAGAATTAATTCCAATTAGATTTCTCTGTGGAAGGATAAGTTTTTACTGTTAACACCGGGAAATAGCCATTATCTAAAATGTTGGATTTTTTGGGAACAGTTCTTTGGATAAAAACAAATGGAACGAAGCAAAAATTACCAATATCATTTTTATTCAGAATAACTTCCTTTGTCTTCAATAATTTCTTCCAATTTTTATTAGTTTTTGAAAGGATTAAAATCCCTTGTTGGAAGAAACTTTTTTGTTTTAAATCAATAAACAAGAACTATGCATAATCTGATAATTTAAGTTAAACTACATTAATTTGGTCCGCAATGGTTAAATATTTTTTTTTCAAAGTGCTTAAAGCATTTTTTTTTTAAAAATAAGGCATTTCAAAATGAAAATTATGTAAAATATAATTCCTTGTTCAAAATATTTCTTAGAACAAGGAATATAAAACATAATAGGACATTGGAAGAATGTTTTGAAGCTAATGAAAGTTATTTAGAATAAAACTTTTTTTTTATTACTTTAAAATAGATTTTACAAATAAAAAATTATTATTATTATAAATATAATAATATTAGAATATTATAAAATTTTGATCCAAATACATCATTCCATGGTACCTGCATGCTCAACTACTTGCTGATTAAAGTAATGATTCATTCCCTGATTTAATTTTTTTGGAATATGCAAATTATAAATAATTTCAGTTTTTATTTTTCACAAGCCAACGGTACACCAATAATGTTTTCATTTCCATTTGGATCTAATCTGCAATATTTTAACTTTTTTTTTCAAAGTGCTTGATGCATTTTTTAAAAAATAAGACATTTCGAAATGAAAATTATGTAAAATTTTTATTTTTCAAATTTTTTTCATTCAAAGTCATGAACGTGTATATGAAGATGAATTACAATACAAATCTTGTCAATAATTAAAAAAAAAAAAAACATTATTGAGACACTACAGAAATAATGGAACTGATAACTCGAGAGCTGATACATTATAGGATATGACAATTATAATAACTAGATGTTATAAGAATACACATATTTTTTTACATAAGAATGCAATAAACAAGGACATGATAGACTTAAAAATGGTCTGATGAACGGAAACATGATCATTCTAAGGTAGGGATTGGAAGTGGAGACTTTATTACTGTACTATTGGCTTATGACAAAAAACTGAAATATTATACTACACCAAAATAAAAGCGAAGAATGTTATCAATATATCTATTTTTTTTAAAATTCAAACAAGCAGTTTTAGAAAAAGAAAACATGTTTTGGGACAATTTTTTGTAAAAAAGAAAAAGAAAAATTTTGATCGTCTCCCGAGTTTAAAAAATACCATCCTCATCAATTGTAACATATTTAATTTATCATGGGTGATAGATAATCAGAAATATTTCATTTATATGTTATATGATTTAAGCTGAATTCAGAAGAAGAAGTTTAATCTATAAATTAAAATCTTTTAAACTTCAGTGAGTAATTAATATAAACAAGCAAAAAACTAAAAAAGCGATAAAAATTCAATCTAGGTTATAATTGAGAAAAAAAAATTCAACTACACAGCCTTGTCCCTTAAATACAGGTGAAAATAAATTATCCTGTCAATGTTCCATCAAAGCTGTCATCATCAGGACAAATGGGGAGAGATGGGTTAGTTTGTTTTCGCCTGCATTTTAGAAACTAAAGATTGTTTGTTTAGATTTTGAAATTATAATCTAACTTCCGTGAGTAAGTTTTAGAATCCGTTTTTTTTAATGATTAAAGCAAAACTTATCAATGCAAACAGATTGTGTAGGCGCACTATTTGAAAACTTCTGAAAAATTTAAAACTCAATAATGGTACTGTTATTATAAGAACAAATAATAAACTCTAATAACTACATAACTAGCTAAATTCCTCATAAGAAAAAAAAGCAGAGATTTATGAAGTGCATGAATTATCACCAATAAGTTGTAAGTTCAATGAAACCACTTCATTTTTAATAAATCAAGATACGGGGCAGAAGAATACTCACAGACCTTAGGCTGCCTGCTTTTTTAGGTCGCCACAAATGGAATGCTCCGTAAATAATAGGGTTTACGAGGCTGTTGGACATTCCAAAGAAAAATATTCCTTTCTGCAACTCTTCACTTAGCTGAAAATAATGTATCAAAATTAGAATAAAGATACTTTACTTGTTTTGTTTTTTGTTAAAAACTTAAAAAATAAATGAAGAGAAGAATAGTTGGGGTGATCAGTCAAATGAGAAGGCAAAAATAAATGATAATATTTATTTTGACATTTGCCGACGTTTCGACCTGAAGTTCAGGCCTTCATCAGGGCTAAGAAAAGAACCAGATTACAAGGTATAAGAAACATAAGTAGTGTAGGTAAAAAAATTAAAGTAAAATGAAGTTGGTAGTTGAATCATGAAGTAAACATGATCATTACTTCATCATTCCACACTTTGTAACGGTTATTATTATTTATCTCTTAGTTCTTAATATTGTCATTATTCTAACAACTTCATTTTACTTTACATTTTTTACCTACACTACTTATGTTTCTCATACCTTGTTATCTGGTTCTTTTCTTAGCCCTGATGAAGTCCTGAACTTCAGATCGAAACGTCGGCAAACGTCAAAATAAATATTATCATTTATTTTTGCCTTCTTATTTGACTGATCACCCCAACTATTCTACTCTTCATTATTCACGACTGTCAACCATTTTAGCCACAATTAAAAAATAAATCTTTAAAATGACATCGTTTGAAAAAAATGAAGAGAGCTATAATAAACAAGCAGTTATCATAACACATGTCTTTTTTATGGCTAAAAATATAAATGCTAAATGCCATTAAAACTGAAGCTAATTCAGAGAATGACAAATTATTGGAATATACAGTCATTTATGTTGTTTACTAAGTATGCCGACGCTTCGACCCAAGCGAGTTGTTATCCGGTTAAAAAAAAAAAAAAAAATGAAGAATTATATCAGAAAAATAAGATAAAGATAAAAATATGAATGTAAATAACAGAAGTTAAAAGATGGAACATAAATAGAAATTTCCCTGAAGGAGAGTTGGCAATCTTTTGCTTCAATCTTCCACCCAGGTAAGTAAAAGTAATAGTTTAGACAAAATATAAACAAAAAGAAAAATATACAAATATTTTTTTTAATTCAAAACAATCATCTCAGTTATTTCTTATCTTGTTCTTCTTCTTTGCTTACTTCTTCTTTGTTAATTTTTTTTTTCTTTGTTCTACTTATTTATGTAATTATTTTATTTATTTGTAAAGAAAAGTTTTCTTGGCATAATGTTATGTTTGTGTTATTTTTAATTTTTTTATTGCCGCTACCTCATGTGTATGTTCCATCTTTTGTCTTCTTTTATCTATATCTCATTTTTCTGATGAAATTTTGGATTTTTAAGATTTTTATGTCTGATGATGACTTATGTACTTGTGTTGAAACAGTGGTAAACTTAATAAACAACACAAATGATTGTATTATGTTTCATCCTCATAATTTTAACAATCAACTCTATCTCCATTTCTGAACGTAATTCAATTCATTTTCACTAATAATAATTAAAAAAAAAAAATAAATAAACATGTCTACTGTATTCAATCTAAAATTCATTTATAATACACTTACATGTTTGTCAGGGTTGAGAAACATAAAAATTATCATCATCGTGTAGTAAGGTGTCCACCATATAATGAAAGTCACTACGATTACAAGAGATATCCTAAAAGATTTCACTTTGGCCTTATGTATCAGTCTGCGACGGTTGATGTCATATTTTCTCACAGAGTTGATGCTTTCATTTTGAAAGATTTTGTCACTTTCTAAAACATATCAGATTAAAGATTAATTGTAATACACTGAAAATTAAAAAAAAAAAATAGTTACAAAGACTACTCACTTGATATCGTTACTATTGTTGATACATAAGATGTGATGAGAATGAATAACGGTAGCATAAACATGCAAACGAAACTAAAAGTCGTATAAAGCTGCTCTTGCCAAGGTTCTGTGTAGAAACCGTATGTCACACATTGGTAAAAGTCTTCGAAAAATGGACCTTTGCCTTCATGAAATATGACAAGCTGAAAAAAAAAATTCAAATTATAATATAATAATATAATAAATTATAAGAGGTAACTGATTTTAATGGATTTTGATGAGCAAGATGATTGGTTAAGGGTATTCATAAGTGAAACATATTTTTTAAACAAAAATTATTAGAAAATCTTGACATTTTTACTTCTGTTTGTTTTTTTTATTTGTTTATTAAGTAAACTTAATGTTTCGGTGCACTATTCCCCACCTTCAGAATATAAGTTTTCTAAAATTATCACAACTATATCGAACATTTCTATAATTGAATTTTATCTAATAAATATTGTTATATTTTTTACAATTCAGCTGCATTTAGCTTGTTAATTGAAATAGATAGATAGATAGATAGAAGAATCAACTTTATTCTGGGACTACGTCCCTTGAGAATAACAATATTGTACATAAAATTAAACATTACATCTGGCCAAAATGTATATTACAATAAACAAAAACAAACAAACAAACAAAAAAAAACAACTAAAAAATAAGGGATAAAAGAAGTGTTTACATAACTGTACAGATATCGGAAGCCATAATATGAGAAATAATGTCCTAATACTGCAAAATAGTTGCTATACACAATACGCTATGAAATTATAAATGAGCGACAAATAATAATAAAGATGTTATAGTAATAGTAGTATGTTCGTAGAACCTAATAGTATAATCGAAATACAATAATAGTGTAATCGTACATACACAATATATACACCCAATAATACAATAATAGTGAGAATAGAATAATAGTACAATAGTGTATATACAATATACATATATTAATATATATATATACATATACATACATACACATATACATATATACAATGCAACAATAGTATAATAATACAATATAGGCTACCCAGCGTCTGATTGAATTGTAAGGAGGAATTGGAAAAGGAGGGTTTTAAATGTGGATAAGGATGGTGCATGGCAGATTTTAAGTGGGATGGAATTCCAAAATGTGGTGGATCGGACAATAAAGGAGTGTTGAAATGAGGCCGATTTGTGGAAAGGGGTATAAAGATCGGAAGGACGAGATCTTGTGGAGAGGGAGTGGATAGATGACTTGAATTGAAGGAGATTGAATGCGTAGGACGGACGATGATTATAGATTATTTGGTAAAGGAATGTACCTAGGAAGTACTGTCTTCTGAAGGAGGAGAAGAGCCACCCTGACTCGGCGTAGTAGTGGGAAACATGAGAACGTCTCGTTACAATACAAATACAAAGATATTCAATTTTAAATGTTCTGGAGGTACAACCAAACCTATTCTGACCACAGTGGGAAGGTTAAGATTGATTCCATGGGCCGTCCATGAATTAAGTTTCTACCTGCCTTGCCCAGACTAAACGCGGGAATGTTAAAGTGAAGTCACTTTTAGGGGGGAAAAAGTGCCTTTCATTTAAAGAAATTTCTTCTTCATTTTCTACCATCCATTTGACTCTCAGCGTACCATGGGTTTCTGTCTCTGGCTAGATTTCTCATTTCTTTTAGTGCTTTCCTTTGCATCTCCCTATTCCTTCCAAGTGGAGGTTCTTGAACATCATTTTGGTATTTTTCCCAACGGTCTCACTACCAGTTTTAATTGTGGTTTTGTGATGATCCATTCGGCAAACATGCCCTTAACTCTTATCTAGGGGGTTTAATGGGCATTCAGCTCTAGCCTAATCCTATCATTCTGAACACAGTCTTCCGTGTTGTCCCCACAAGTCTCCTAAAGAACTTCATTTTGAAGGCAGTGACACTGCTTAGTAATCTCTCATTCATAATTCAGAGTAATCCAGTGCTCCATAGAGAAGTACTGGCAGGAAGACAGATTTGACTAAGTGGAACTTTCAGTCTTGCCCCAATTCCTTTTTTCTGATAACCGAGTTACAGATTTAATTGTAAATAGAGTTTGTCATGATGATTCTACTTGAGATTTCTGAATCTATTTTACCACATCCACTTATCACCGTATAGGAAATTTAATGTGGAATAAAATAGTTTCTATGAACAAAGGTTTGGGAATAATACCTTCGATATGTACAAAACAAAGGAATGAATTTTCTTGTGAAATATGATAATTACTAAAAATAAATTTGTGCCTCTATTCAAACAATCGTAAATGAATAAAAAGTCTTAACCCATGCTACTAATTTTATTTAAATTAAGAATTTATAGGAGAAATGAATAATTTTGTACTACATTTATCAACTTCCGTAGGATGCAGAAACCAAATAAGCTAAAGATATTTATAGATAAATACCATTAATAGTAAATCTCTTAGACAATAATAAATATAGACTCTTTGTTTTTCTGTCTTTGCTTTTTCTGTAGTTTTGAATTTTAAATTTCAGTTATGCCATTTTTTAACTAAATGTTCTCACTAAGGTATTCATAAACTTGAAATCTTGTAATTTCTAGACAGTCCACTTTAAGGAATAGAAGAGGAGAGACCTAGTAAACCTAGTATCGGGTTTTGAATTGACATAATTTGCTCTAAATGTGAGGTATTTTTGCTACATTACTAACCATTCCTGTAGGCAAGCATCTACAGGAAACTGGGGGAAAAAAAAAATTGAAAGATGCTTGTAATGGGAAAAACCACAAGTGAAAAATTCCTTAAAATAAATCATTACTTAAGAAACATAATCTTTAGCATTATTCCTTGTTAAGGCACATTATATATTAAGTCAAATTTCAATGCTACCTACCATGTTATTTTGTTTGACAGATAGTATTGTAGAAACAGATATAAAGGTGACTGGTGGATATTATAACTCTTTCAGAAACTGGTTCTGCCAGCTGCTTATATAATACTCATCGACTTACATTAATTTTCTCAGAATGTAAATTACTTTTAATGAAAACTGAAGCTAAACATGATGAAAATATAAAAATATGAAAATGGGCAAGGAGTAGATTAGGAAGCCATTATACTTAAGCATAATTAATTACTTTTGGAATGCAAAGGAAAGATTTTTTACTTATTTCTTTGGAATATATATAGTTAAATTATTTAAAATACTCTGCATAAATTTTTTATTTACTTCTATTATTGGAAGTAATGTTATTTCTAAGGAAATGTTTCTTACATATATAAATAGATATACATATAAAATAAATATAACATGTTACTATTAATCAAATTGTATTAAAAAACATTATATATCAATTCATTCATGCCCATTCATTTTTGGTTGTGGAAACATATATTTTGTTTAGACTATGTTGATATTTGGTTAGTGGGTAGTGTTTGAATCATGATATTACTTCCTGCTATGTTTTTATTATTGGGACTGACCATTTACTCACTAGAATTTATTTAATTATTTATTTATTTTGTGGCTTCATATCTGGTTTAAAGATTTGGGAAGGTTGGTGACAGTAAATTTAACAAATAATTAAATTTTACTTATAATAATTACATTTTAAACAATTACAAAAAAAAGATTCCCCCCCCCCGCTATAAATGCTAGATAAGGACCACGTGCAAATCATTTTTCTTATTTCCTTTTAGGCCAAACTTTCTCTATTTTTTACCCATTTCCTTTTTCCAGTTGTCTGCCCTTTTCGTTCCTTCCTTTCTACTCTTTTCTATTCCAAGGACATTAATCTGATTCACTGTTCCCCTGAAATCATTCCTTTCAAAGTATTCATCTTATTTTATACCAAGTCTTACTATTTCTTCCTGTATCTGTTTAGGATACATTTTCATGTTTTTCAGCCACCTTACTTTGTCAAGTATCTGTTTGATTATCCCATCTTTACACATTCTCTTGTGTAATATGTGACCATACAATTTCAATCTTCTTTCCCTCATTGTTGTTTCTTGATCTTCAACATCTTACAATTCTTGATTCTTTTTAGACCAGTATTCATCTCCCATCTTTCTTGGTACATGAATACAGCTTAGTATCTTCCTTTCTGAAGTGAAGTTTGACAGACTTGGATATCTAGTTAAAAACCTATATAATTAGAATAACCTTTCTAAGAAAGCTAAGACAAGGCATCATGAAACAGAAGTTAGATATTTTACAATAATAAATATTTTTATTTTAAAAAAAAAACGACTAGAAATAACTTATATATTTTAATGAATGTAATTGCATACATATCATATAATACTTTCACTTACCTATATAAGAAATACAGGTTTTCAATGGAAATATAGCTTGTTTTGAGGTCTCTTACATTCAAATAATCAAATATAAGTTATCAGGATGACTTACTACCATCACAAAATGGTTTGTCTTTTTGTATGTAACAGTATAGCTCGAAAATGAAAAGTCGTAGGGAACTGAAATTGCGTATTTAAGGTTTTATCATGCCTGGGATGTTACATAAACTTTTTTTTTTAAATCGAGAAACCGGAAGTTGCACTTTATATCATGGATTTAACAAATTTTTACGATTTTCTCAAAAACGGCTCTAACGATTTTGATGAAGCTCATTAGGTCAGTGTATTATTAAATACTTTTTAATTTAAGGTAGATTTTATACTCAACGATGAAACATACAGCCTGTCAGGGCCTGTAAATGCCGATTTTTCAAAATTTCTTTTTCTAAAGTACCGTTAATTTGGTTTATTTTAAGTAAGTAACTGTCTATCATTGTTAGTAGTAATAAAAATATTCTCTATAAAAACTATGAAAGAATTTCTAATTGATAAAAGGATAAAAAAAAAGAAAAATGTTTTTTTTTTTAGGTTGTTAATGAATTTCTAGAAATAACAGGCAGAATGTGCACCTGTAATATATTGTTGAAAAGCTGACCATTCTAGGAATAACAATGTCTGACATACAAAGTCGTAGACGATAACGAAAAAATTAAAAATAGTACTTTATGAAAATTCATATTACTTGAAGTAAACTAAATGAAATTCCATAAGTAAATGTAATTTAAAAAAATATATATATTTTTAAGCTTGGAATGAAATCATAAATGATCTACAGATTCGAAGCAATGGCATTCCTAAAAAAATATTATTGCACTTATGTTAAAGAAGAAGTGGAATATAACAATATTTCATAGATGAGTAATGCATATGTTTGCAACCTTAAAAACATTTACTGAAGTTTTCAATTATATTAAATAATTAGGTATACATCTTCAATTTATTCCAAAAAATCATTAAGTAATATTTTAGAAAATTAAACTGGTGAATTGTTTGATGAATTTTCCCTCTGTGAAATCACAATACTATACACTTAGAATTAGTGTGACGACTTTTGGAACTATCGATGCTGTTAAATGCTGTTAATTTAAATAAATGTAAACAGTGATAGAGATTTCATTTCTATATTTTTTACTGAGTAGTACCGTTAATTATTCATAATTGGATAAATGTACTTTCAGATCTATCTTTGTATATAGAGCTCAGAAATTGCAATTCAGATAGACTGATGGAGTTATGAGGTTTTTATTCTGTACAATCCATATAATAGACAGTGTTTCTGTTAATATTATGGTCTTGGTGAGTTTTTGCATTGATAAATATGAACGAAATTCACCAACATGGTCTAACTCCCTTAAAAATATACTGTTATAGTCTAATTTTGCCAGAAAATAATTTCTGTTCAAAGTGGAGAAGTGAGTGAAAGTTGTGTTATGCGCTCACCAGATTTTTTTTTTTCGAGATTACCATTGCCATTTCTGACATAGGAGGGTTTTAATTGCTTATCTACTTAAGTACTTTGATTGTTAGGGGGAAATATCGTCAACAAATATTTAAAAATTGTGTAGTGTTTGTCGAATGCCTTCCTCATGTCGTGATTACTGGGCCTGTTAAAGTTTAATATTCTCGAGTCTAGCTATGCAGATTCGAATCCAGGTTATACCTTATATCTTCTTAATATACCTTTAGAACAACTATCCCTCACCCTCTCGTATGCCAGACATAGCGAAGTCGAGGCTATTATTATTTCACAATGGTTTATTGTTTCCAAACCATTATACATCTAAAGTGACATTACCTTCCTAGTTACAAATAATAAAATTAATAAAAGATGATTCCAATTATTGGACTAAACTTTTTTTTTTATCATTAGTAAGATGCTAAAAAAAGCATTATTTCAATAGCACATTCAAAATTTAAAAACCAAACAAAGGATATAACATTTGGAGTAGAATATATTAAAAAAAACCGAAGACCATATCTTTGCCTCTAATTGTCCGATTTTAACGATTTTTTTTTTTTTTTTAGGAAATTTCGTAAACTTTTAAAAAACTATATACATTATCTACAAAAAAGTGTAAACTTTTTGAGCTATTCGGAATTTAATTTTACCATCCCTCGTAACTTTTTTTCCAGCTTCTTTTCGTTGAAGTATGCTATAAAAATAAATTTAAAGGGCGTAGAGAAAATGACTCTAGCGAAGTTTCATTGAAATCGGTACATTCGTTTAGGCGTTACAGCCTATAGCAACGCAGGTTTTTGGGCCGCCATTTTGAAAATAAAAGGCGGATAGTAATGTCGATGAAGGAGGATCATCCTCGGGTGACCTCTGATTTTATATCAAAATTAGAAAAAAATTGATCTAGTAGTTTCGGAGAAAATGCGCGGAGGGCGGGCGGACAAAAATATTTTTTTTCGATTTTCGAATTCTACGTACCCTGAAACGTGAAACCTCAAATTTTGAGAGGGGGTCAAGTTTTTGAATTTTTTGGTCGATCACAATGGTTGATTATTGAAAATAATAAACCAAAAATAATATAGTCGGATGCATTACAACCATCAGCCACATCCATCGCTGACGATTGCAACAGTTATAATGCTGATGTCTAAAAAAATAATTGAATAAATCAATTTAAGAAAATTTTTCGGTCCCTGGATACTATGCTTCATAAGAAAAATAACATAAAAGAGGGGGAAGATTATATTTTCAGCGTCTTTTTGGGGAAGTGTTTGGGTTCTTGTTATCAGGGAGGCTATTTCTCCACTCTTCTTCTATGTTTATATTCTCTACCCTTCTTCCGAAGCTTCCACAAAAGGGGGGGGCGTTGTTTGCTATCAGTCTGAGCCAGGCCGAGTGATAAAATTCATGAGAAATATAAAGGCAAATATAATAACAAAATTTGTTTAGATCGAGAGGGCCTCTGGATACTCCTTATTATTTACTTATAACTAATGAGAAAATATCAGATCAAATTTAAAATTAACAGTTTATTTTTTATTTTGAATATATAATGAAAATAACAATGTTCTCTCTTTAAAACATTCAACGTTCTTAGTCCTTATGAATTCGTAGATTCAAATAAAAGATTAACAAGCTATTTTAAACAGGAATATGAATGAATGAAATATATAGGTCAGTTATTCCCACATTCCAACTGTATATTAACTTCGTTTTATCCTTTATAAGCCCTTTATCTGACCACGCATGCATGATGAAACATTTTTGTTTATATTCATTTTACTAGATAAAGTGTGAATGTATTTATATATGTATACATACTGTCGATTGGAATTTTAATAAATATTTATTTATTTTTTTATTAGTTACTAATATTCTAGTTTTTCTATTAATATTTTATTGTTTTTTATAGTAAAATTAGATCATTCTTTAGTTATTAGTTATACATATTCCTGGCTCACAATAAATTTGCCATCTACCTCGGTATGCAGCAAATATGATATCAAGGAGAAGAAATGATACCAAAAAAAAAACAGTTGTAAAATAACACATACATAATAACACACACACAAAAAAAAGATAATGCAGCAAGTAGCTCAATTCAATAAGTCTCTTGGCCCTCAGCAGTCTTCTGGGCGGATTATATGGATTTGTAGCAATAGATAGAGCTTGATTATGAGGATTTGAATTTAGAGTCAGTCTGTCATGAAGATTATTAAAGCGGTTAGTGGCAGTTGCCGTGATAAAAGGAGTGTTAAGGTCAGTGTGTAGCGAAACGTTTGAAACATAAAAGGGTACATTTACAATTTTCTGAAGGACATTTGCCTGGAATGCCTGGATCATTTTTATATTTGATTTCTTTACTGTTCTCCATAATTCGATTTCATATGTCCAAAGTGGTTTGAGGGCTTTGTAAATATTTGATTTACTAGTCACAGATAATTTAGAACATCTGTCATATTTATACGTTCTTATATTTATTTATTCCAAAAAAATAAATACTGTTGAAATAACAATAGAAGCTACTGAAGATTCGACTAATCCCCTGATGGAATTACTGGTACTGGTAACGAACCATTATTTTATTTGTTAAAGCATGAATAATGGGAGGGAGGAATAGGGATCATGGTGTGAAAGGGGGTGATTGAGATAAAATTCTTATGGATACAGCTTGTAAATTAGAATAAATAGGGGTGGGGCGACCGAGCGGGTTAACACGTGTTAAAACCTCTTTTACTCTTTAATTTAGCTTGCTCTGTTTATATTTAAATGTACTTACTGTTTATAATTTTAATAAACTTATTCACATTATTTATAATTTTGTCATAATATTATGTAACTTCCACAATTCTCTATCTTTTTGTATCTTGTCCGTTCTTGCCCTGAAGAAGACCTGAAAAGTCGGGTTGAAACGTTGGCTTTTAATAGTTTTGCCACTATTCAGCCTATTTATGACCGCCACCCGGGATCATCTCCTTCCTTTATAATGCAACGGTCAACTATTAAATATTCAATAAAAGTTTATATATTTTTTTAGATAGATAGATAGAAATTTATTTGTTTTGGGGAGAGAGGGGGAGGGTTCCCCATACAAATAGAGCCTAGCTTGGCTATTTTGTTATATATGCTTTGATTTAAAAATAAATAAAATTTACAATATTTTTACGTGTAGAATGGGTTTTACAAAACATGAGAAACAATAGAAATTAAAACAAAAAAAAGATTACTGCATAATATTAGATATATGAACCTGTTACTATGATAGAAACAATAAAAAATAAAAATATTACTTTTAAGATAAACTTAAAACAAACTTAATTGAACATGGGCTATAATCAACAATTTTGTACTTTGTGTCTTTCCATCATATAATAGTAAATTTTATTTAACTTATCTACACAATCGATATTCAATATGGTTTCAATTTTGTGGCTATCAGAAGATTCTGAGATGAAGTTTTGAAGGAATTTCGTCTATAGCCATTGCATGCTGGACAGTGAAGGAGAATGTGATGTAGACTATTGTAGATAAATTGACTGCATGATATACAGGTTTCTTGAGACTCAATCGAAAAATTTGTGTTTTTTGCATGGATTCTGATATGTTCTGGGTTCGCAACTCTTAATTGACTGACACATCTCAATTTCTTTATATGGACTTTGAATGTAATGTACGTTTCGGGAACGGGGGCATTGTAACTGCATAGTATCCTGTATAATGGGTAGTTAGTTGAGTTTAGAGCTCTTAGTATGTCGGCTGAGAAATAATTTAGTTAATATATTTTTACAGATTTAAAACATACAATTTTACTCTGATATTTAAATATTTAATACGAATCGATCATTTAGTACTTTTTAAAATAATAAACAGCTGTTGATAAAGTTAGTCATCTCCTTACCTGCGGGATGCTGAGGATAATACTGAGGACCCAGGCAATGGCGACGAACCTGGAACACCTCTTGGCTGTGCTGATGGCACGGATCGGGTACCGCACGGCGATGAACCTGTCCAATCCGATGAGGACGAGGATGAACGTGGAGAGGTAGAGGGAAAACATCTCCAAGAACTTGAAGACCTTGCAGGCCACGTTACCTGCGCGCCATTGGACGGTGTACGACCACAGGGCTTCTCCAGCAATGCCTGCAACATCCACTTCTCAATTTCATACATGGGCTATTTACCATAAACTTCTAGGCCTTAGACAGCTAGTCGAATTTTCTTAATCTATTTTACTTTACACATTTTATTCATCCATGTAGCTATACTTATTATTGGTGATAAATATTCAGGACGCAGTCTTTTTTTATAAATTTTTTTTAATTTATGCCAACGTTTCAACCCAAACATGTGGGTCATCTTCTGGGCGTGCTTTGAGCAATGAGGGTGTTCAAGTACAGGTTCAGTGCTTGAACACCCTCAATGCTCAAACCATGCCCTGAAGATGACCCATATGTTTAGGTTGAAACGTTGACATAAATAAAAAATAATTTTTTTTTTTAAAAACCACTGCGTCCTGAATATTTATCACCCATGATATGTAAAACAGTCGATTAACTTCCTTCAATCTATATTTATTATTAATTTTATTTTTTTTCACTTGTTTATTCAAATTATTGAATAAACAATGTTCTCGCTTTACACTCTTAATGAATTAATAGAAATTTATAATGAATAAAACTTTTGCCATTTATAGGAGTGAAATATTATAATATGACCTTAAACACACACAAAAAAAAAATAAACAGAAATAAAAAGTTGATATCAGAGATAAATCTTAAATCTTTTTATTTCTGTATATGACAACTTCTTCTTATTTTATATCTATTTTTTTTTCCAACATGTTTTGTATCTTTTATAGCCCTGAAGACGACCTGCAAAGTGGGTCGAAACGTCGGCAAAAATTAAATAATTACTATATTTTAATTTAGTATTTATTTGACCGCACCCCCAATTAACTCCTTCTCATATTATATCAACGGTCAACCATCTCTACATCATTAAAAAAGTATATAAATGATAATTTATCAAATCTTTGCTGTTACATATCTCCATCATCTATTCACTCGCTCAATTAGGTAGTAAATTATTTTTTCTATTATTGATTGTAACCTCCATTTAGACTTTTTTACTGTGAAATTATAGCTCTTAAGCCTTTATTGAAAGGGAGTTGAGAGTTGGGAACTATAAATACATTACCAGAACAAAGGAAATTATTGAAAATAAACAGTATCGTTTACTTTAGAGGTAGAATTCCAATCGTTTTGTTTTCGTTAACTGTTTAAACGTTTTGACTATCATGACTTGTGTAAACTTGCAATTAGAAATTTCTCGGTAGGGAGTCAAAACGGGGATTCGTTGTATGTTTCCATTTGATACCGAATAGAAAGAGAACCGTTTAACCGTTGATTAAAGCAACCGGACCGGAAGATTTAAACCTAGCAACCCTTTAGTTTGAAATTACTAACCATCCTAAATCATGGAATTATCGTCAATTACTTCATACCCGAGCAGTTTAAGTTAATAAATTGAATTTCGCCATCTAGAAAATGCCGCCAATAAAATGAGCTTTCAGTGCATTTTAGGCATAGAGATGTTATAACCAATGCTAAAGAATATTAAAGTTTTTGCGTGTTATGCAGGTAACATGTTGTGAAATTTGGAACAGTTACTGAAAATAGAGTTGTTAAAAACTGAAAAAAAAATAACAGAATAAAACTAGATACGTCCTAAGAATTATTTTTTAAGAACAGTTTACTGCAAAATGCGTAGTAATCAATTTCATGAGGGTTAAAATTTCCAACAAGTGTCATATAAAATATTTGGAAACCACACCCAACAAATTCAAGAAATATTGAAATAATTTTAGGGGCAATGGAGAGGAACTGAACCATCACATTCTGTTTAAATCAGTATTTATAATAAATAGTAATAATATTACTGTTAATACAGTTTGTTTGTAACATTAACAATCTAAAGTTATTTAGATTTAAAAGAAAATTATTTTTCTATTTATTTTTCCTGATTAAGAGATTTGATGAGTCAATAACAGGGCATATATAACTAATGTAATTATTTTGTAAAAACTTGTTTAAATTGGAAAGAAAAAATCCAAATGTTTTCAATTTTCGTAAAGGGTAATCTGGGATTGCCATGAGTGACAAGTTAAATTTGGCCCCCTCCCCCCCAAAAAAAAATAAAAATTAGATTTTACATCACTACCTGTGTATTCCAAAAGAAAAAAACAAAAAAGAAACCTCTGGCAAGTAAGGTCAGTATAGGTTCCTCACCATTTGCATTGGCTAAACAATATCAGTTTTACAAGGTATAAAATTTTTCGTATGAGAATAAAATCTCTGGGAAAAGCAATTTTTGAAAATTAAGTAATCCCTCAACATATACAGGTTAGAAGCATGTTTTCGGGATAAGTCTTAACGACTATAGAAATAAAATTCTTTAGATCAAAAGTTCAGTAATCGTTTTCGAGGGGTCCCCACAGTTGAAATAAATTGAATTATCAATCTCATAAAAGTGAGTGTGATTGAAACGCAAGCTTGAGTTTAGAATATTCAAAACAACATTGATCAAACACATTAAAACACATGAAAATCTTCTTATCAATCTTGAAATTCATTAAGATCATTTTGGACAATGTACTTAGGTCATCAGGGAGGTTGGGAGCGGGTTGGCCGAGCGGGCTAATGCGAGCGCAAAACACGCTATACACGATAAACCGATAGCATGATAAAATAAATTGTAGTTCGCGTTCCGATGACAGAAAAGAGGCTTTTAACTCCTACATTAATTCTCCGTTCTCTCCCCTGGACCGGAGAAAATACCGTATAGCCTAAAAGGCTAGGAAGAGTTGGAAAAGAAATCTCTCTATTATATAAAGAATCTTTTAATGCCTGTCATATTTTATTTTATTTTAATATTAGGAGAGTAGAAGAGTTACAAGAGCTCATCTTTTCAGCTTATATAGATATGATAGTGCTGTTATTGTGTGGCGATTATTTTACAAATTATAAAACTGTTCATATAATTACATATATTTTGAGCTCCTGTAACCTCCAATTCTCCTAACCAAAAATAGATATTTACACCCTAGTCTTTTCGTTATGGTACAACATATGTTTTGAGCTCCTATAACCTCCTAATCTCCTAATGCAAAATAAAGATTTTAGGCCAAACATTTATACGGGAAATGGTGGTATTCATCCGGAGGTGGTAGTTTGATTTTACCTAGGTGACAGCAGTTATAATCTGTAAAATGGGGGTTGATCCGCCAGTAAGCGGACGGGAGTAACCCCATAGTAATAAAATAACTTTTTTTTTAAATTATTTATTCAAGGTATTTACAACTGTATTTCAATATAAATACATCAAGTAAATGTTTACACAAGAATATAATCACTTGAAAGCGCTTGTTGAGAATCTACCCACAGGTAACACTCTAATAATATGTCTACATAAGGAGATCACGAAGCCATCTTCTTTTCAGGCGCCTTTTCGGGGTTATTAGGAATCGAAGAGGAAGCAAGGTAAGAAACGAGAGGATTCAGATGGTTATGATGTTTATTATGGAAGGATAGGTATCAGGATTGGGCCAAATCGGAAACATATGAACATTAAGGTCATTATGGATTATTTTATTTGTGACAAAGTAAGGAGCATTGCGGATTTTACGAAGGAATTTGATCCTCGTATAGTAGCTCATAGCTCAACTCCGTAAGTCCAAATAGGTCTTATTATAGTCATGTATATTAGTCTTTTGATAATAATAGAAAGTTTAGAGCGTTTGTCTAGTAAGTGTTGGAATAAGCGGAAACGTCGAGCAGTTTCTTGTCGTTTCAGTCTTGTATAAGGATTCAAAGTTAGCTGTTTGTCCAGGTGGAGTCGAAGATATCGCATTTGTTCAACAGGGATAAGTGGGGTGTTATTAAAGGATACTGTAGGACAGGAAGTCATAGGTTTGCGACGAGTAATAAAATAAAACAAAAATATTATGGAAGGTGTACATAAGGATCGCTTTGGAGGAAGTTCTTTAAGATAACTTTTGAGCATGTACCTAACAATCTATTTCGAGGATGTACATTAAGGTCGAATTAGGGGAAGTACAGGAGGAGTATTTTTGAGAAAATGCCTTTTGATCATTAGGGAGGATGCAAATAAGGATTATTTTGGAGTTCATTAAGATCATTTAGGAGGATGTACTTACAGAAAACTGTGACGAAGAGATCGGAGATGGAGAGGTGGAGGATGAGGGCGTAGACAGCGGACCATGTTTGGTTCTTGCGGCGCCGGCCCGCCCTGGTGCCCGCGATGCTGAAGATGGTGAGGAGGTTGCCGACGAGGGAGATGATGGCCATGACGGCCAAGACGATGGCCCTGGTGAGGGCCTCCGAGGTGAGGGTCGGAGCGTGCTCCAGGCATTCGATCCTGGTCAGGTTCACTCCGCTCTCGTTGAACCGCTCGCACAGCTCCAGCGGGAGGGCGTACCTGCCGGCACCCAGGTCCCGCAGGTAGGTGTCCTTCCCCATCACCTTTCGTTCATTCTGAAATAAAAATAATAATTGAATAATTATATAATACATAATTTTATTAAAATTATATTATATAATTATATTGAATTATAGCTGGAAGAGGAATGATAAAAAATACTATGGGCAAAAAACTTGTCATTCTTTAGCTTTTAGTTTAATTCACCTGGCTAATTTTTTTTTCTCTTGATTTTATAGGCTTTGTTGATATT
The DNA here is from genome assembly GCA_928085145.1 of Nezara viridula. Lineage (NCBI taxonomy): Eukaryota > Metazoa > Arthropoda > Insecta > Hemiptera > Pentatomidae > Nezara > Nezara viridula. Next base: position 74,774,053 of record OV725083.1, read on the forward strand.
TCGAGGCCTGACGTCTTCCGCATCTCTGTCTATCATTGGCTAATTCTTTTAGTTTTTTGGAAGGAGGTATCCAGCATTTTTGTTCAATGCTGGATGAACCATTGGGTTAATTGAGGGCCACTGAGAATCTTAAAAAAATGCAGGGAAAAACTAATACAAAGAAATTTACATTAAAATTATTTTTCAACATAGCTCAACATAAGGAGTTGTCGATACTTAAAAAATATAAGAGGAGGGGAAGAATGGTTTCATAAAAAATTGTTCAATAAGACTGGTGAGAGATAGATACATGAAGGAATTCTTCAGTAATAATTTTATTACTTATAAAATAATAATGAAAAAAAAACGTGAAATTTACAATATCTATGGATCTAAGGAGATCTAATAGTCTCAGAATTGTAAAAATACAACGGTTAAGATGACTGGGCCGACTATTAAGAATGGACAATGATTGGAGAGCCGAAAAGTTCTATTCTAGCCTTCAGAGGGAATGAGAGCGTGTGGAAGACGAAGAGGAATATGGATGAACAGTATAACTGTATATCTGGATGTTTTCATTTGCTAGAAATAGAGAAGTCTGGAAAAGAGCGTTAGAGCTGACTAATGACCGCCTAGTGGGTCTTTGAATTTAAAGAAGATGAATATAATATAATTGGGCAATGGTATGACATCCCTAAGTGCACACTAATTAAATACCTCGAATCCACAATAATCTGAATGAACGACCAACGGCCGGAAACAAACCAGTGGATAACAAAAGCAAACAGAGTTTTTTTTTTCTCTTTCGAAGATATTAAAATCTCTGGAAATCTCCCAATAAGCGTAAAAATGCTATGATAAAACCAGTTCTGTTATACAGCTATGAAACCTAGAAACTAACCGGTACCGCAGAAAGAAGATCGAATCGATCTGGAACCAGAGCACTAACTTAAAGAGCTCCTTACAAAAACTGGGCCATCATTACCTTATGATGTGAAGTCAAGGAGTATAAGATGGGCGGGGTGTGTTGCTCGGAGCAATCCGTGTGCTAACCTCTGCGTAATATTTCATGCCTCAATAATAGGCAAAAGAGCACGTGGAAGACCAAAAACCAGATGGAAAGATAGAATCAACAAAGAGCTCCTTGCAGATAACTGGAAAGAAACAGCCTAAGATAAGCAGTAATGGAAAAGGTTGGTTGAGGCGGGCAAAACATCTACAAGATTTGTAATGCCTACACTGAAAAAAAAAATGGTGTAAAAATAATATGTCTAAATTTGAAGTGTAATAGAATTCAAGTAATGAAGAACGTATACGGGTGATTCTCATTTCAGGGGCAAGTTTTAGTCCATTACAACTTCTACGTGATTAATTAAGTCTAACTTGATTTTTTTCCTCACTGCTATATGTTGAAGAAATATTTCTTCATAATAAAATATTGAAAATTAAAATATTAAAGAATATTGTAATTTTATAATTACTTAAAAAAAAAACCTGTACCACTACAACCCATGAAGGGTCTGGGGTTCAGTACTATTTTAGGGAAAGCACTGTTTCTAGGTCAACGGTTGTGCAAGGAGGTGATTTGACCGAGATCACGCTCAACCGCCAGGTTTTCCCCCTTAATCAATTATTTAATTAAAGGTACCCACTTTTAGAGGCTGGGTGAGCCCCAGGAGGGACTCCTGACCCAAGGTCGCCCCACGGCCAATGAAACAGATAATTAAATTTTCTGCCATGAGCCGGGGTTCGAACTCGGGACCTTTGTATTGGAAGCTCAGTACCCTACCACTGAGCTACCCCGCTCCATAATTACTTAAGCTACTAAAATGTCATTACCACGTATTGTCCCACACTCAATTTTCTAATAAACATTTTTTTTTTTCTTTCGAAACCTATGTAAAATGACAGTGAAATTTATTTCCACTCCTAAAGAATAAAAAGACATTTTAAATTATATATATATATTTTTTAAATTTTGGTTAACAGTGAATTATGTTTATGTATTTTCAAACACTGTCCCATCACTTTGATGCCATTAACAAGCAAAAAACATAACATCAGATATTTAAGAGTTGAAAAGAGAGAACAATGAGGAAATTTCTTTAAAGTGTAGTAGAAGCCATGGAGTTAAAGGACAGACACCAGCGGATAGACCGACCAGTGGGGGAACCTCTCTCTACGCATACGTCTCTTATATGTTGAGCACGTACCTTTATTGTTGTCATTACCACCGCTACCTGTTAAATTGTTTCATTTATTATAAACACGTTTGACTATGGTTTAGCAAGTCTGTTCGAAAAAACAAAAATTACAATACTAGTTACACAGCGGCTTGTGTCGCTGTGGTATGATCCATGCGAATGTTAAATGTAATACTTTTAAAGTGTCTCTTAATTATAATTTATTATGATGCATTTAGGCATAAAGAAGCACAAGAAAGGAAATTTGTCAGACACCTCTCGATTTGTTTGTTCCAGTTTAATTTGATTTCATTTATTCATAACGTTTATCAATTTCAGATGTTTTCATCACAGATAAAATATAAAAGTGTGTATGTAACGATTTTATAATCAGCAAGAGTTTAGTATTGGCATGAATTATAAGTCGTAATTTCACTAACTGCCCACCGCAATTGATGGCAGCAACTGCCGTAACGTTAGTGCTAGTGTATTTCGCTGAAACTGCCAACTGCCAACTGCCAATTTAGCGGCCAACTCCACTCGCATTAAATAATCTAATTTTAAATGAAAACTTTAGGCTTATATTTGAAATATGGCGAGTATCGTAATTAGTTTCATAAAAAGATATTTTATTATACTTAGCAAATTAAAAATGTTAAAATATTTTCTTGGAGTAAGTATCTATTTGATATTCATATCTATTTGAACACTTTGCTAGCTTATGAAGGAAATTAATGTCTAGCAATATTTTAAATTGATATAGTAAGTCAGATGGGAGTGGAATAACTCAATGAGTTATTCATCGGACTGCTAAGCTTAAGGTTCCGGGTTCGAATCCGGTCGATGTCTAACAATTCTTCATCTGACGTGAATCGAATTTTGGATAGGGAGACCCTCTTGTAGCATACCCAGCTTCTCTTGATTAAATAATTGATTAAGGTACAAAACCTGGCAGTTGAGTGTGATCTTGGCCCGATCACCTCCCTGTACAGCCATTGGCCTTGAATTAGTACTTCTTAACAAAGTACTGAACCCAAAACCCAAAGAAGTAAAAATCCACAAAATATAACATATAATATGCAATAAAAAATCTTCAAATATGCAGTAATAAAACAAAAAACATGCAGTGAAAAAAATCTCGTTTGAAATATTTTGACAATAAGAAAATGATCATTGTACAACAGACGTGATTAATGGAAATTTGTATGCACTTAAAATTATTGTCTTGTTTTCAATAGAACCTTGTTTAAAACAATAAAAGTAAAGACGAACCATTCAATAAGTGTTAAAACCTGTTTGATCTTAGGTGTCGTAAAGGTCGATCCAATATTTCAAGATGCAGTTCAAATTATAAGATATTTAACTTTTATAAAAAAAAAAAAAAAAAAAAAAAAAAAAAAAAAAAAAAAAAAATAGGAAACAGAAAATAAATCAGTTGCTTAGAAGTTAAAAGAAATGAGGAGAGGAAATAATAAACCAGGAAATGAAAAAAATGCATATTCGAAGAAGTTAATAACTGAAGGTAGCATTATTTTGCATTATGTTATTTGCTGATTGAATACCAACCTTCGATTGTATTTTGGAGTTTCATATTAATTGTTCCATTTTAGTTCATTATTTATGATTAATATTATCAGATTTACATTCACTTACCTATAAATGAAGTATATAGTAAGGGACAGTATTGCGATAATTACGGGTTTTACAAGATAATTGCAAAAACAAAAAAAAAACTACTAAGGTGTGTGCTTTAGACCACACGATAGAAGTGAAAACATCAAGGAGATATTAATAATATGAAATATAAATTATTATAGATATAATAGATTATAAAGAGAATGAAATGCTGAACTTTTTCCTTCAGTTCCGATTTTTATTCCGTTATTTTAATCCATATATTCAATAAAATTCGTCATTTTTTGTTTTTTGACACTATTTTTTTATTTTGCCTCTCTAACTCGGCGCCGAGTTCAAATACAATTTTGAATAATAACTCATTTCAAAGAGGATAAAATGATGAAAATTTTCCTTCTAACAATATGCAGGTCCCATTTTTAGTTTCTGAAATATTTTAATCCATATGAAAAATCACTTCCATTAGTCGACTCCAGCCGATCTTACCCGAGTGTTACACTTCGGAGATATGACGTCTCTGTCTACTTCACCTTCCACAAAAAAAGTGCATAAAGAAGTTTTCACTAAAAAAAATTAATATTTTCTATGAAGATATATATAAGAAATGTTTTATAGGTTGGGTTGTACGCAGTCGCTTTTTAAATAACCCTTAATATTTAAAAATATTTTAGGTATTTTTTTGATTAAAATTAAAATTAAATCAATTATTTACATTAAAAAATATAAAAAAGAATCTATTAATTCAGCAAGGCAGACAGCTAACGGACAGATACAGAGGAAATAACAACCTTTGATCTCTAATTATCATACACCCATTAATGTCACTTGTCCCATATCTCTCTTATTAACGCTGTCTCTTGATTATTTGCGTTGATCCATTATATACGATGATATAGTATTTAAACATTATAAATAGAGACTCTGATTTACATGCAACAAAAAAAATGGCTTATTATTTTTCTGTGACAAAACTACTTAGCTTGAACATCTTGTCCCGGAATTTAAAGACTAGAATCTATAAAACCATTATCCTACTTTTTTTAAATATTACAATCTGTCTCAAGGACATTTATAACAGTGTTCACAGATCACATTCACACTCTATGTACAGTAAATAAAATAAATAATACAGAAACTAATAATAATAAAAGTACATGTATTTAACAAAAGAACTAAACTAATCAAAATTCAATCTCCGCTGACTTTAGTACCAGTGATGCGGTTGTGAGACAGTAGAGCAGGGTTCTCCTGGAGTTCCCTCACCTGATTGTAAATAGTGTATATAGGTATCCATTTATTTTTTGCTTAGTTTTAATTTTCTTATTTTTTAGGTTATTTTATTTTATTATTTATTGTATATACTTTTGATTATTATTTTGCTTTTATTTATTTTATATTTTTTGCACATATAGTGTGAATGTTATCCTACTTAAAGTTCTTTATGGATGTGAAACGTGGCCGCTTACATTGATAGATGAGCAACGTCCTACGGTTTTTGAAAATAAAGCCGAATTGCGTGATTTATTTTATGCATGATTAGCTGTATCCAGTTAATATAATTGAGGTGATTACATCGCGGTGAATCAAATGGGCTTGTAAAATTGTTGGACTTAGTAACGAAAGAATTCCTAAAAGGTTGATATTTGCTGTACCGAATGCTAAACGTCCGAGGGGTAGACCGAAGCGAAGGTGAGAAGATTGCGTTAAAGCCGATCTGAAGGGACTGAGTTTGGACGGCGAACGGTGGAGGAAGGTGTGTAATAAGCGATTGGTGGTGTCGGCATCGAACCTTCGGGTTCGTTAAGCATTTTATTATTATTTATTAAGATCTAATAGTCACAGAATTCGTAAAAATACAAAGGGTTAGATGACTGGGCCATCTATTAAGAATGGATAACGACTGGATCTTCGAAAAGTTTTTTTCTATACAAGGAAGACCACTATGAATATGGAGAGAGGGGGACAGTGTAACTGCAGATCTTGCTGAGTATGGTCTTTTAGTTGCACTTTCTGGAAACCGAGAAGCCTGGACATCAGCGTTGAAGGCTGACCAATGTTCGCCTTGTGGGTCTATCGTTTCTTTAAAAAAGATGAATATAAGATAATTAGCCAATGATATGACATTCCCCAGAGCATATTAATTAAATACCTCGAATCCACAATAACCTCAACGAACTACCAACGGCCGGAAACAAACCAACGAATAACAAGAACAAAGAAAGGTTTCTGCTCTCTTTCAAAGGAACTGAAATATTTGGAAATATCCGAATAAGAGTGTAAAATACGCTAAGCCTTTTATTATTCATTATTTAAGGATCGATAGGACTTCCTAATTTCTGTAATAGGTTTTTATTTATTTATTTTTTTCACGAGCAGGCCCTAAAGACCACGCGAATACCATGAAGTTAATGCTTCCTCTTCATCTGCCTCCTCTTCTCCCATATGCCCCTCATGAGCTCTGCGTGCTTACGTTTTCTCTCCTCAGACCACGCAACACCCTTTTTGGAGCGCTTCTTGCCCGCAAGAACCGTTATTCTCTTGAGCGCCTTCCTCTACTCATCTCTGTCCAAACAATCTTGGTCTCTTAGCCCCACTTAATCATCAACCATTAGCCTTAATCTGTTTAAAATACCCGCTTACATTCTTATGACTGTGGATGTGCTGAAAGATTTTATGGTTAAGTCTTTCAGGATTCATCCTTATCATATGGCCATAGAACCTCGGCCTTCCCACTCAAGCGTTAGTTTCTAGATCAGTTGTTTTCTTATATATTTCCTAATTTGACCTCAACCTGTATCCTTCAGGTGTTCTCCTAGGTCCGTAGACTCTTCTGAGAATTCTTTCTATTTTCAGAAGGCTTTCTAGGCTGGGAAGACAAGAAGTTTCTGTTGCGTAGAGTACCACTGGCTTGACGACCGTGTTATAATGTCGTATTCTGGCTTTTAGAGATAAGTTCTTCTTTTTATAAAGCTCACTGGTGGCGAAGCTTAATTTATCTATTTTTGCGATCCTTTCCTTAAACCCTTCTCTTTCTGACCCATTGCTGCATATGATTTCTCCAAGGTATTTAAATCTCTGAGTTACTTTAATCGTTCTCAGGTTTTTATTTAATTCAAATAACTTTTTTTTATTATAAACTGTTTTTATTATTTTTATTTCAATTTGTCGTATGTTCTAATAATAATTATCGTATTTAATGAAATAATTATGTGATTTGATCAAATACTTTCAACAAATATGGATAGCACCCATGGATAAGCTAGCTCTGCTGAATAAATCCGCCTCTGAATAGTTCGGCCCTCATTTACATTGTAACAACAAACGCCATCTGCCTTCCTATTCCTCTCTGCACCTTAATTTGTTTTGATGGCGGGGGAGGGGGAAGGGGACTAGGAGTGGGAGGAAGAACTGATTCTGCATTCTCCAGCCATGCTCCATATTTTTCTCTTTAGCTTAATTTTCTCTAAAACAAACTTCATTAACGAGCTTGATGAGCTCGGAGCGAATATTAATTCCTGGAATAAACTTGGTTTTCAAGACTCATTGAAATGTAAAATTAAATTTGAAACTAGATTTGTAATTTGAGTTACAATGATTTAAATCTTTTAAACAAGGTGAATGAGGTTTATGTTGTTATTTCAATGTGTTTAAATAGATATTTGTATATGAATCCCGTATGTATGAATGTTGTATACGAATAAAGCCTACACCTTAGAGATTTTTCTTACAAACGTCTTAGAGGGCGAATGAATTATATATAAAATTATTATATCATATATATTAGTTTTTTTCTGTTTAATTTTATTTCACTAATATTTACTTAGGAATTAATCCCTAAGGAGGTTTTTTAATCCTATTTTTAATTTGTAAAATATAATTTCTGTAAACTATTGTAAAAATGAGATTAGTATTGTGTTTGCTTATGCATATGTATTGTGTTTATGATAAATATTTATTATTATCATATTTTGCTGTTTCTGAAATGAAAAACAGAAACAGAAAACTTTTTCGAATACTTAATAGTTCACCGTTGTATTATTAAGGAAGGAGATAGTCCGAGGTGGCGGTCATAAATAGACTAAATAGTGGCAAAACTATTTTATTAAAAGCCAACGTTTCGACCCGACTTTGCAGGTCTTCTTCAGGGAGGTGTGTTCATCAATGAGTTTCACTTTAGTCTATTTATGACCGCCACCTCGGTCCATCTCCTTTCTTAATAACACAACAGTCAACTATTAGTCATTCGAAAAAGTTTTATGTTTCTGTTTTTCTTTCAGAAACATCAAAATATGATAATAATAAATATTTTTCATAAACACAATACATATGCATAAGCAAACACAATACTAATCTCATTTTTACAATAGTTTACAGAAATGATATTTTACAAATTAAAAATAGGATTAAAAAACCTCCTGAGGGATTAATTCCTAAGTAAATATTAGTGAAATAAAATTAAACAGAACAAAACTAATATATATGATATAATAATTTTATATATAATTCTTTCGCCCTCTAAGACGTTTGTAGGAAAAATCCCTAAAGAGAAATATCACAAAAATTTTTCCAAAGAGAAATATCACAAAAATTACATTACTAAAAAATGTTGAAATTGGAGTTAGTCATTCTGCCAACTGAAAGGTTCATGTATAGAACTGGTGCTGTTCATATAATAATCAATCGATAAATTATTTTCTTTTCTTTCTATTATTCGAAGTTCTAATCTATACAGAAAAAAAGAAAGAAATTCACCGAGATCCGAAGGGAATATGAATCTATTCATTTCCCTAATGTTCGCTCAGGGCTCCTCTCTATGTAACCATTTGCTTATCTCTCAACCCTTGAGATATCTCTTCACACGTTCGCAGAACGATGAATAGTAAAAAAGGAAAACCATTCGAGAACGTATGGAATACATAATGAAGGGAAAGGGATGAGCCTATGCATAAATGTTATTCTATTTCCCAATTTTTTTTTTTTATTTTAGGACGAATAACACCGTCGTCGAAACACGTCCTTTTATTTGATTTATCAGCGACGAAATTTTCTCTGGGTTAGTTTGCCTAATTCCTTTGTGGCGTTGCATTTTCTTTTTTTTAATTCTTGTTAATAATGAGAACATTCCTTTTTGAATAATAAATTTTGGTTAACTTTATCCAACTTCCAACTACTCACTCCGTTAGTTGCTTTATTATTGACCCATACTTAATACCAGTGCGACTGAGCAAGAGACGCTGGGATCTCCTAGAGTCCTGCCTTTCCTTCCAGGAGTGGGGAGAAAGGCTTGGCTCGGTGTTCTTCTGAGTGGATGGATACTTTAAACATTTTTTAAAAGTAGGATCGTGTTTTAGTTGTTATTTTTTGAACAATGCAGAATATCTCCTGAAATTTTATTATTTCCATTTTTCGAAGAGGAAGTCAGTTATTGGAACACTGTCAGCTGATTGGTGATTTTACCCTATATTACTTTAGGCGCTACAGTCTATATGGTATTAATATCAGTAATTAATTAATTGATATTAATAAGTCATTGTTGTCAAAATTTTATTTTGTTAATAAAATGTGTATTTATGGAGTTATGTTTATTATAATACATCTCAGATCATGGAGAAAAAAAATTAAAACTAGTCGGTAATTTATTGTATTCATTTTTGTTGAAAACATCGCTACTCTTACTTGAATAGATATCATAGCATCTCATTGTTTTAGAAATAGAAAATCATCTTTATTCTGGCACTAGGTCCCTTGAGAATAACAATATTGTTTGAGCCAATTGACAATAAATCTGGCCAGATGACCTATTATAATAAAGTGTAGCTACAATCTAAGTAATAAAATGAATATATAAATAGTTTTGGAGGATATATTAAGAAAAGCAGATGGGTACAAAGGTTACAATATTATAATATTGGTACAAAAAACAACAACAAACTTATAACTAAATAAAATTGGAAAGAAATGCTAAATAAGTATTGTAGGTAACCAATTTTAGTGCGACAATATAATAAAAAAATAAAAATAAGAATAAAAGAAAATAACTAGAGTATATAAATTATATATATATGTTCCTTAAGACGTTTAAGTGAAAACATGTGAAGGTATTGTGAAAAAGCAGACAAGTTTATACACATTGATGTGATTACCAACTTATTCCTTAAGAAATCCTCAACTTAATTAATATGGCCTGAAGCTTATTAAACAAATAAGTTATATTATTTAACAAGTTGTATAGTTGGAGGGTAACAAAAAAAAAACGCGAATAATTAATGATAATTTTGAAAACAGAAATTAGCATAGTCTATTTGGTCAAAAGTCTTCTTTGAATGGTTGTTACAATGAAAAATATTAGCTTGATTTGAAGTAAATTTTCAAAATTTATATTAAATTTTTAAATTTACTAGTTTAAATTGAAGTAATTTTAACTTAAATTAATTTTTTTTTAGTTGATGCTTTCTTTTCAACAAAAACCTTGGCTTACTTTAAAAGCTATCAAACTTCAATTTCCTACTTTCCTGCTGGAAATGGGGCCATTGTTTATATAATCTTTTTCTTAGCCCTTGAGGCTTGCTTTCATCTCTTTAAATATTTCTCTCTAATTACTGAATACCCTGTATAAATATGTTTGTGATTATAATATATAAACTGTATATAGTATTATGACCAATAGTGAATTAATGTTTGAATATTGTCTACTTTTGGAATTATCCTATAATAGTCTTTGACCAACAGTATAAAGCAAGCATCGATATATGTAAAATCATTTTTTTATTTAAAATGTACATTTTCAATATTTATTTTTTTTAACTTTATTTTTTCACTCACACCAGTCAGAGACAATCGGGGACGGGGTGGCCGAGAGGGTTAACGCGTGTGCACATCACCATGTGTTGCCCAACAATCTGATAATCGAATTACAGATAATAAAATAATTGTGAGTTCACTTCTCGGTACCGGTGGGCTTTTTAATTCTGGCATTAACCCACACCCTCACTCTCTGGCCTGGGAAAACCCCGCATAGTCTAATAGGCGAGGGAGAGAACAAAAAAAAAATAAAAATACTGACAGTATGTCCATTTTCGAGAATAATAATAATAGTAAGGCGTTGATAGGCGTAAGGGAGAGGAGTGCCCCATGGCATCCCTTCCAATCTTGATTTTAGTGGTCATCTTCAAGCACAATCTCTCACCCCGCTTCTTTTAAGCGTAATTTTAAGCATGTGAATCTTTTAATTAAGTTATCCTGAATTCTTTTGTTATGTGGACGTATGTGGTCGTTAGCTGTAGGCATGTGAAGGTCTTTAAGTAAAGTAATGTTTGACGAAGGAAAATAATTTTAGAAATGGATCACCAATATGTTAGCTTTTGACAGAATAATTTTAATAATATTAATATTAGCTTGATTTTTTAAAAGTTCTTCAGGCCTTACCCACAGGACCACATATAAAGGACCAAGGAGAAATTTCAAATGAACGAAATGCCCAGACGTAGAGGGTCGAAGGGAGATTCCATTTGCTGAGAAAATTAGAAATTCAGCCCTCTCCACTGTACATTGCTCTGCCTGAACAACTTCCATTACCTCACTTTTACATCTCTGTTAAAAACCTCAGGGCTACCTTTGATCAATATCTAACTACAGATAACCAAAAATCGATACCAATCCTCAAAGAGCTTAAACCAATTATAAGACTGAACTACTTTTTTCGAATTAAAAAAAAAAAATGTGAAGCAGTTTCTGCTAATATTATTCAGCATTAAAAAAAACTTTTTTTTTTTAAACTATGGTAGTATATACGTCCTGCTAGAAAAAACATTTACCCTGTCTAAAATATTTTATAAGCTGTGGAAGAAAGAACAAAAAAATTACAAATACAATTTTTATTGTTGTAAACAAGGTACAAAATTATAATATAATAAAAATAATGATTTCTTAAAAAATAATCAATAATAATAATAAATTAAAATAATAATAAAATGTTCATTTCAATAATTTTTTGCCTATAGGTAAGATCAACTGGAGAATAATAAAAACGTGTGTGAAAACCCGGGTTAAAAATTTCAACAGATATAAAATATATGTAAATAATTTGAAAAAAATACTAGTAATATGTAAATATACATTTTTAAAGTTTTATGTAGCGCAAACAAATATATATTTGTTATATTTGCAGCCTATCATGCAATTTTTTTTTTCAATTATTGTCTCTACATTGTACTTTTTTTTTATTAGGGGTTTCCACTAATAGCGGGTTTTCTTAACCTAGAGTGGTTGGATGGCTTCTTTCCATAATGTCCTATCTAAGGTCCATTCTTCTCTTAGACCATGACCCATCATGGATTCCTCCACTTCGTTATCCCAGGTCTTTCTTGTCTTCTTCTTTCCCTAGTTTTCCATAAGTGAATTTCTTTGGGCAGTCTTCCTTTAATCATTCTTTTCAAATGCAAATACCACTTCTGGCGTTTTTTCTCAATGTCTTCCACAATGTTATTTTAGCCTCTGTATTTTCTCTGATGGTCTTCAATTTCACTTCATCCATTCTGGATGTCTCCACTGCTCGTCTCCAGTAGTCCATTTCTATGGCCATTCTATTGATATTTATATTTTAAACTTGAGATCACTACGCCACTATCTTTTTAGTCTTCGTACAGAAGGACGGATGGATTCGGGTAATCAATAATTAAGGAATGAAATGTTGTGTAATTGTAATATATAGACTATCTCGATAATATTATATTGTATTTACGAATAAACATGTTTTGCTGATGACTCTTGAATGGTTGAACTATAATATGCTAGTTTTATATTCATAGATTAGTTTATGGTTATTTAATGATTTAATGGAGTTTCGATAAAGTAGGCAGACAAATTTTGAGATAATCTGTTTATTTTATTTTTTTTTTTGGTTACAAGTTATCTCTGAATAAACATTTTTTTTAAGGGAATACTTCTTTAGGCGCTTTTCCCACTTTTTTTTGTAAAGAGTAAATTAGATTGAGCCGTCATACATTACACAAAGTCTGACTTCAGATTGTTAAAAAAAAAAAAATAGTAAAGAAATTCTGTGGAACAGCAGACAAATATTTATTTTTCCTTATGTATAAGAGTGCCATAAAAGCGAACCGAGACCACTCACTCCCAGCTTTTTGAAATAAACTAACTTTTTAGTCGACAGTGAATTCGATTGAGCCGTCAGATTTCCGATGTGTAATGCTCGGGTAAAGTCGCCTGGAGTCCTACTAATTGAAATGTTTTTTCATATTTATTAAAATATTTCAAAAACTAAAAATCAGACCTGAATGTGAAGGAAATGTTCATTATTTCTTCCTATTTGTAATGAGCTATTATTCAAAATTATATTTTAAGGCTACGCCGTGTTAAAGAGGCGAAATAGGAAAAAATGAGTGTCAAATATGGATTAAAACATCTCAAAAAGTAAAAATAGAACCTGCATACTATAAGCGAGGGAATTATTTGTAATTTATATTTCATAAATTAGAGTGCTACCAATGGGTAGTTTCTCAACAAGCGTGTTTCATGTGATCATATTCCTCTGTACATATTTACTTGATGTATTCATACTAATACTGTTGTAAATATCATAATAAAAGTTAAAAAAAAATCATATAATCATTCCCGCCTTGTTGATATTATCACTTCTATCGTGTGGTCTCTAAAGCACACACCTTTTTTCATTTCAAAACTGTTGATATTTAAGACAAATGATTTCAGATTAATATGTGTCGCATTTTTATCAAAAAGACCTTCATTTCCTTTAGGACTCGTGTCCATCGAAGTGCTGAAAGCTATTTATTCGATGGCAAGTGTGGAGGGAAGATAATCAAGTTGATGCCCTCTCTAATAAACTAAACGAGCGGAACGACAAAGACCGACGACAAGAAATTGTCGGATATATTGGAAGGCTAGATTGACTGCCCAAGTCAAATAACCGATCTTGTTCTTAGCCAATATCAGTGTCAATGGGTTTTTAAAAATTATTTTTGGTAAAAACAAAAAAAAAAATGCTCTTTTACGATTTCTTCATGTATAGATATTAATATAATTGTGTATAATTAATTAAGAATAAGTTAATTCATTTATGTTTAATCAATGTGCTAAAAGGTATGTAACGATTTTATGAACAAACGGGTCGGTCTATTTTTTTTAACTTAATTTTTCAACTCACACCTGTCAGAAGTTCCGACAATCAGTGAGTTTGATGTCAAAATGAAAAAAAATAATATGCCTTGGAATAGGCGTGAGGAAGAGGAGTGCCCAGCGGCGTCGTTCCTGTCTTGAATGTAATATTTATAGTTAGTTGAGAAGATCCCTCTTCCAGCTTCTTTTAACCTCCTTCGGGTGCTATCGGGCATGTTAGTTGTGGCCATGCCTCGAATCAATGAGTTGGTATGTCCGGGTACGTTATTATAACATCTTTTGTAGTATGTTCGTAGGTGGTCGTTAACTGTTGGCATCTGTAAGACTTTATGTAAAGTAATGTTACTAACGTACCATGGAGCTTTGGTGATAGTCCTGAAAGTTTTAGATTGAAAAGTCTGTAATTTACGTGTGTGAATCTTTTTGGCTGGCACATAATCTGTGAAGCGTAGGTCCAAATGGGCTTAAGTAGGTAAGTGTACGCAATTTTAATTTCGAATGTCTTGCAAGGAGTCAGTACAATTGTCGTATTCTTAGCTTTAGAGTTTTTGTTTTGTTTTGTGATATGTGGGCCTCATGTCAATCTTCTGTCAAAGATAATAAAATCATATAAAATTAAAATACAAATATTATAATTGTTTATGAATAATTCATAAATAATGAAATGTTTGAAACAAAAGTATTTGAAGCTACGAGGGCTGCATATAAACACGTCTAAGAGGAAGGTTCTATGCGTTGGAAAAGATAATGTGGAGCCTATGATATTAAATAATGGCGAACTCCTAAAGGTAATATATGGGGACAATCGTCAATGAAGGTGGAAAAATAGAACAGGAGGTACTCGGGAATGAATATATTACCAGATAGCCAAAATAATCATAGGCAAACGGTAAGTAAGCAGAACGATATATAAGGCGGTGTTCTTCCCAGTGCTTCTGTATGGATCTGAAAGCTGGACAACCCACGATAAGCACGTAGGCAGGATCACAGCAGTGGAAATGAGATTCCTCCGAAGAATAGCTGGGAAAGCTAAGAAGAACTGTGTTAGAAATGATAGAATTCTTGACATCAATCCGTGGCATCTTGAAAGAGAAGCTGTTGAAATGGTTTGGGCACATCCATGGAGAATAGACGACATCCAAAAGGCCAGGTGGTTTATGGAAGCCAAACCGGAAGGCAGAAGACCCCATTGCAGGCCTGGATATATGTACCATGATTACATTACAAAACAGCACAAAGGGGCTAGAGAAAGAAGAAGAAGAAAACAAATCTGTTAAACCTTTGTTTTTAAGATTTTTCCTATATTAAAATAAATACATATTGCTGCCAGAAATTTTCATTTACTTAAATCTTTCCTAATTATAGTCATGAGTGATAAATATTCAGGATGCAGTCATTATAAAGTTTTTATTTGTGCCAAGTACTTGAATATCTCCAGTGCTCGAAACACGCCCTGATGACGATCCACATGTTTGGGTTGAAACGTCGGCACTAGTCAAAACTATATGATGACTGCGTCCTGAATATTTATCACTCATGACTTGTAGAACAGTCGACTAACTTCCTCATCTAATTATAGTCGTTTAATAAAAATATATATATATATATATATATATATATATATATATATATATATATATATATATATATATATATATATACTATCATATCAAGTATAAACATGTTAATCTCGATTACGAACAACAGTAAATTATCTACTGAAAAATTTGGAGGCCGAGAAATACAACCTGTCGTCGCGCCTATGTGCCCTCCCGCCTCTAAATCTAAATCAGCCTGAAATTTATTGCCTTGAAAATTTACTTCTCTTTTTCGGCGTTTCGAATCGAGTTAAGAATAATGTATTTTTAACACTACTACCTGTTAAAAATGAATATTAATAAAGTATTTAACTGGTTTTTACAATGAGTGAGAGAAAAAAAGTATAATTATTTATTTATATGGTATTTTCTCACCTATTTATTCCCTCATGGAGTACCCACACTGTGAGGCATAAAATATAAGGCTAAAAGAAAAAGTTAAAAAACTAAGAAGCGAAAAATCAAGACGTAATTCACAAGAAGGGGAAAAAGAAAAAAACCTCAATGCGAAATTACTTTAAAAAAAAAACGCTGCAAATTATTCCACAATGGTTTATTATTTCCAGACAATTATACATCTAAAGTAACATTACCTTCATAGTTGCAAAGAAAAAAAAAATAGGTATTCCAATTATTGGACTAAACTTTTTTTTTAATTAGTAAATTTTATACCATTGGTAATATGCTAAAAAAAATAGCATTACATCAGCAACATATTCAAAATTTAAAAACCAAACAAAGGATATAACATTTGGAGTAGAACATATTTTAAAAAACCGGAGACCATATCTTTGCCCCTAATTGTCCGATTTTAACGATTTTTTTTTTTTTTTTAGGAAATTTCGTAAACTTTTAAAAAACCATATACATTATCGACAAAAAATTGTAAACTTTTTGAGTTATTCGGAATTTAATTTTACCATCCCGCGTAACTTTTTTTCCAGCTTCTTTTTGTTGAAGTATGTTATATAGATGAATTTTAAGGGCGTTGAGAAAATGACTTTAGCGAAGTTTCATTGAAATCGGTACATTCGTTTAGGAGCTACACTGTACAGCAACGCAGGTTTTTCGGCCGCCATTTTGAAAGTAAAAGGCGGATGGTGATGTTGATGAAGGAGAATCATCCTTGGGTGACCTCTGATTTTATATCCAAATTTGAAAATAATCAATCAAGTGGTTTCGGAGAAAATGCTGCGGACGGATATAAAAATTTTTATTTGTTTTTCAAATTCTACTCATCCTGAAAGGTGAAACCTCAAAGTTTGAGACGGGATTAATTTTTTGAATTTTTTGGTCGATCACAATGGTTGATTATTGAAAATAATAAACCAAAATATGGCAGTAAATGCATGAAATAATAAAATCAAATATTTAAATAATTTTTTATACATATTTTAAAATCTAAACTATGTTTTAAACCTTCTCACAAAACTGTAAGTATTGGTATGCGGCAAAGAGTCAGTTCAATATTACGTTGCTGCATACAAAACATCTACAAGTACACTTAGATACAAAAACCAAATTGAATCATGTGATGTTAGACCAGAGAGATCAGAGCTCTATAAAAGAACCAAGAAACTATCGAAACGATGCAGATTGTGATTCGGACCATACTCTGATCAGAAGCAAATTATGTCAGAGTTCACTGAGAATCAATCTTGGTATACATTAGAGACAAGGCTGAAGAAGTAATAGGTATTCAATAGAAGCCAAGAAGTGGTTCTACAGGCCATGCGAAAAGATAGTGGAGGAGAGAAGAATAATGAGTGTAGTGTACAATAATACAGCCTCCAGAAAAAAGGCAAACAAAATTATAAGATCGATAACAATAGAATTATATAAAAAAAAACCCACTGAAACCCACTAAGAATAATTAACAGGCGGGCAATGCTAATTTCACGCGAGGATTACGAAAGAAAGGATTGAATATAAAACGAGAAATACCAAAATGGGAGGAAAATTTAATTCTAACAATAGGTGGGTGAGGGAGGGGGAGCTATTTTAGCCCTCACAGAATATTTATATTAGACAATATAAAATTTTATTTTTTATTTTGTTATTTATTCATGAGATTTACTACTGCATAAAATAAGGGGGCGGGGTGGCCGAAAAGGCTAAAGCGTGTGCACAGCACCGCTAGTTGCCTGACAACCGAATAACAGAGATTTGAGATGATATAAAAAGTATGAGTTCGCGTCCCGGTGCCGGAGGGGATTTTAAATTCCCCGCCCTCACCCCCCGGCCCGGGAAAATCCCGTATAGGCTAAAAGGCGAGGTAGGGGAAAAAAAAAAAAAACTGTATAAAATAAAAATACATCCAGTAAATGCGCACAAGGTAATAATATAATCACCTGAAAACGCTTGTTGAGAAACTACCCATTGGTAGCACTCTAATATAAAATTTAACAATAAACTTGAAGGTAGAAAATATTAGGGGGACGCGGTGGCGGAGTAGACTAACTCGTGTGTGGATCCAGAATTTACTTTTATTGGGGGGGAGACAGAAGGACTTTAGATGAATGATTTATATATATATATATATATATATATATATATATATATATATATATATATATATATATATAGCGATAATTAATTTGGAAAAAAAGAAAGAAACTAACTACCTACATTATTTGGAGTTCAAGTGATTCTTGAAATCCTATTAAATGTAATTACAGGAACAGTAATACTTTAAGAGATAGTTTTTAATATTGTTTCTATAAAACATTGCTATATTTTACCATTTGGGCATGAGGGGCTTCAGCCCGAAAATATAATGTATTACGAAAATATAATTTCAAGATATTGTATGAATGAGAAGTTTTAGCCTTAATACTTATAGCCCTCCAACCGAGTTGTGCGGGGTGGCCGAATGGGCTAACGCGTTGTGCATAGCACCACCGTTGCCCGGCAACCTGATATATGAGAAATGATACAAAAATAGTCATGAGTTCGCGTCTCGGTGCCAAGGCGTCTTAAAAAGCCCTTCAATCGTGGCTGACTGTATTATTATTCAAAAAATAAAGTTTAAAAAAAAATCAAGCGAATTCAGAAGAGTTGTGTTCATACTACCAAATTTTCATTTGGTGGTTTGCTAGAACTGGTGTTTGAAAAGTGATGAGAAGTAGCTCACTGTCTCGTCGACTGTCAACTTCAAAGTAGCACATGATATTCCGTTATAAGAAATCGCCTTTAGAAAATCATGATTGAGTTCGGAGGTTCCCCGAAATAGGTGAGATCGGCGAAGGCGTGCTTAAAGGACGCTAAATTCCGACTCCAGACACAAGGAGAGTTCAGGGTTATGAATCCTCCTCTGAATGTTGAACACAGCCCTGGAGAGGGTGATAAGAATATTATATGAAAATGTAGAGGTGCTCGTCGGAACGTACCATAAAATCCTTGGATATGCAGATGTTATAGCTATCCATGGATGTAATAAAGAGGATGCTCAGAGACTCGCATGAGGTACTGTAACACAGCAAATATCGTTACAAAAGTACTGTAAAGAAATTCAGTGGAAAAGCAAAGCAATGTTTATTTTTCTTTATGTCTAAGAGTGCTATAAAAGCGAACCAGTTTTGGTTTTTTTTTTGTGAACAGTAAGTTAGATTGAGCCGTCAGATCTGTGATGTGTAACGTTCTGGTAAAGTTGGCTGGAGTCGACTAATTGAAGTATATTTGCATTAGGATTAAAATATCTCAGAAAATAAAAATCGGACCTGTTACTGTAAGCCAGAGAATGGTTCAGCATTTCATTGTCTCTGTAATGAGATGTTATTAAAAATCGTATCTTATCGCAACGCTGTGTTAGGGAGACGAAAAGGAAAAACATAATGTCGAAAACCAAATGATAACGGGTTTTATGGAGGATGTGGTTTAAAATATCTCAGAAAATAAAAATCTGATCTACATTACTGTAAATGAGAGAAATATTCAACATTTAAACCCTCTTTATAATGAGCTATTATATATAATTAATATTTCATATTATTAATCTTTCATTGTTGATGTTTTCACTTATATTTTGTGTTCTAAAGCACACACCTTAGTTTTTTATTTTATTTTTATTTATTTAATTTGTAATGCCGCATCATATGACACAATGTCCAGTAAAACGTATAATAGATTCACATCTATGCTCTTGCCAGAGGTGTTAAGCTTACATAATTTTTTTAAGGCAAATCAAGCAACTGGAAAGTCCTAATATATATCAACGGAAACAAAAAAAATTATTTATTAAATTTAAATATTTAAAGATTAATTATGAATATTCAATCTTCGGAAGGCACTAGGCATTTATATGCCAACAAACTAGTTTTATTTGTAAAATAATATATCTAAAAGAAAATGTTTATTAGAAATATTTATTAATGAACGTTGAATCAATTTTTTTTTAAATATCTTACTTAAAAATTATTTCTGATTCATTAAGATGTAAATGGACATGTTTGCACCGGTGTGTAATTATTATTCAATAGGAGTAAACAACTTTTCCTATGTAATTATAATAAACCAGTCTGAAATTATTATTTCAATCGCTTGCATGTAATAATTGACAACAAACTAATCACGTTAGCTTGAGAATTGCACATGGGGATTTTATATTTCTATTAGAACTTTTCTTTCTATTTGTTTGAAGATATACAACAAATATAAAGTAAGTAAAAATCACTCGTGAAACTATTTGGATCGACCAGACTTAAACTAGGTTAGCTGTTTTCAAACATTTTTGCCTCGGAACCTTTGTCATGTTGAGATATTTTCTAGACATCTTTTTTGAACTAAAAAAAAAAAAATTGCACGGAGAGTGTTAAACGCTCAGATAAATCCAGTCTTTTGTACGGCTGCGAAATGTGGACCCTAAGGAGCAACCCTACCCTAGAAAGCAGAATTGAGAGATTCGGAAGAAAAGTTCTTCGGAGGATAGCCATATCCACAGGCGGATCTAAGGGGGGAGGGGTGGGAGAGCTTTCGGGCTGAAGCCTCTTTTCCCTCCAAAATTGTACAATATGACCATGTTTTACAAAAAAAAAAATATTAAAAGCTATCTCTTAAAGTATTCTTGTTCATGTAATTACATTTAGTAGGATTCAAGAACCTTTTAAACACCATTTCATATAGGTAGTCAATTTCTTTTTTTTTTTTTTCTAATTAATTATCGTTATATGTGTATGAAAAACAAATCTTTCGGGCTGAAGTCCCCTCCCCCCAAAATTAAATCGTTGATCCGCTAGTGGCCGTATCTAACTGCTAAAACAAACTGGTCTGTCAATATTGTATGATATGAAGGCAAGGAGGTTAAGCAAGGCGATGTACGTAACTTGAAGCAATCCATCTATACGCCTCTAATGATTGCTACAATAGTATGTAAGGATCACGTTTGTTTGTTTGTTTTGATGTCTAGGCGCAAAACATCCAGGTCATAGGCGCCCGAAGGATCACGTGGAAGGCCAAAAACTAGAGACAAAAATGCTGCAGAGCTTCATACCGCAAACTGGAAAGCATTAACTCAAGTTAGGCAAAGATTAAGAAGGCTGATATAGGCGGCCAATAAATGATATAGAGCCAACCGAAAAGAAAAATATGATATATATATACTTAAGAATTTAAAGTGGTGATCTGATAGAATCTTTATCTGTTGTTAGTGCTGTATATATGTATATGGGTGTTCGTAAGTAGAGGGAAATTTTTATAAGAATCAAAGCAGACCTTGTGGTCAGCTACAAAAACGTTCATATAAACAATGGGCCAATTTTCAGCAGAAAAGTAGGAAATCTAATTGTGGTTTTTTAAGTGAGTCATGTTTGTTATTGAATTAAAAGCAATATTTAATCAAAGCAATTAATAATTGCTTCATTGTAATCAAAATTATTTTTTTTTAAATAGATATAGATTTTGTCATTGTTAAAACCATTTAATGAGGACTTTCGAGTGACTAAACTAAACTAAGCCAAGTTCTGTTTTTAGAAAAATCATAAATTATTCGCCAATTTTTTTTATCATTGTCCAAATATGCTACAGTTTTCCCACTTATGCAAAAACTTCTTCGTTTAATAAGCTTTAAGTTCTTATTAATTAAATTGAGATTTATTAGAAAAAACTTCTTTGAGATTCAGATCAAGTTTTTTAAAAAAAAAATGATGATATTTTTTATTATGTTAAATAAAAGGGTTACTTCATACCCTGGTGGTGAAATTCAACTTATTTGATGATAAGATCGCATATTATAAGTACCACCCAAATAATCTCCTTCGAATTCTATTTGGAAGAATTAATTATTACAGACTAAAGCAGAACTTTCTGATGTCAGGATTATGGACGAATCTACGGGGAGAGGAAGGGGGATTTGGGGCAGAAGTTCCCCCAAAATGGTAAAACATGACCATATTTTATGGAAAAAAATTATCTCTTAAAGTATTATTGTTCATTTAATTACATTTAAAAAGACTCTAATTATATTTTATAAGACTTAAACGCCATTTCATATAGGTGGTTAGCTTTTTTTTTACCAAACTAATTATCGTTATTTTCATGAAAAAAAAAAAGCTTTCGAACTGAAGCCCCTCCCAAAATTAAATCCTGGATCCGCTAGTAGACGGGATTCTCAAGATAATTATATAAGTTCTGCTGTTGGAGAAAAACTGAGGAAATACCAGGAACTGGCTATAGAATCGATGGAATTATATGATTTGGAAGCAGTCATTACAACTCCAATTCTAATATCCACCAATGGACTGATACAAAAATCAACAGTGACAATCACGGATTGTTTAAAATAACCTTTTGATGTGTTAACAGAGGCACAATAGTCTGTTCTCACAGGAAGTAATATTCGAAAAATTAAAAAAAAAAAAATAATAATATGAAGATAGCTCGACCTCTGGTCTACCACCTCAGATACTCAACCTGCAATAGCGTGATAAACAGAAAATAATAACATCCCATGCATTTATAGAATATTTATTCACAGATTTAAACTGTTTACCTTTATGATTAACTATTGCATATTCTGGAGTACTCATGGGGAATACTAGAGTGCTTCGTCACAAAGTTTGTGAATCCCAAATCTAGATGATGGATGTAATACCACATTGATTATATTACCGCAGACTGACATGTGTTAATAGTTCGTGACAGTTCGATACTAGAAACTAGTTCAGTTCAGCTGACATTCAGTTCGAACTTGTCACTTTTCCAGAGAGAGAACTAAATTTTGTATTCAAATCGTATTTTCTATTACGTTTTAGTTGATTAGCCTTCACTTGAGTTAGCAATTCAATCAAGCCATCGATTTTACCATACAACTACGATAATTATATAAATACATACTATGTGAGGCCCGAGCAGTCGATGGTATTGAGACAGAATCTCGACTCAGAAGGTGTTTGAATAAAGCCTAGAATTATATTAGAGAGAAATGTTGTATGTAAAGTAATGCTTCCCTACTACATATTGTTGCTTTACACACAGAATACTAATCAATCTAAATGTACATAACTCTTACATTACATTTTTCTATTATTATTATTATTATATATATATATTTATTTATTTAATAAAATTTGCACACATTAGTAATAATGACATGAAAAGATTTGAAGGGATACTGCCCAGTGGTAGCACTCCCTATTAATTCTAGATGATCACGAGGACATCTTTTCAGACGCCTAGGGGGATTACCAGGGATCGAGGAAGAAGCAAGGCTGGAAACAAGTGGATTCCGATGGGACTGGAGTTTATCATGAAAGGATAGGTTTATGGCTCAGGCTAAATCAGCGGCATATGGGACATTAAGGTCTTTATGAATGGTTTTATTTGTGACAAAATATTGGGCATTAAGAATTTTACGAAGGATTTTGGATTGTAAGGATTGGATACGATAGGAATTTGATGGTTTGGTAGAACCCCAAAGCTCAACTCCATATGACCATATAGGTCATATTATGGTTAAGTAGATGAGTCTTTTGTAATTAATTGAAAGTTTAGAGCGTCTGTCTAGTAAGTGTCGGAGCAGTCGAAAACGTCGAGCAGCTTCTTGTCGTTTCAGTCTGGTATGAGGATTCCAAGTAAGACGTTTATCCAAGTGGAGGGCTAGGTCTTTCTCCTCTCTTTTCATTCACCGGACCCACATAATAATTACCGCGCTAGCCAACGTATAGTTACGAATCGCAGATATTGAGAACTTCACTAGCAGCAATTTTATTTATTGTAAATTTTATAAATGGGGTCTTATATAATGACTTATATTAAAGATATATGGATTGACTACAAGAGTTCATTACAGGTCTTCTACAAGAGTATGGCAATAAGATTATTGATCTAAGTCTCCTAGCAAGAGTGTGGCTACAAGAATGTAATTGCATGTATGATTTTTTCTGAGGGACATAGGGGTGAATTTACCAAGGAATAGTAGGAAGGATGAGTGAAGGGCTGCAATGGAAGTTTTCAATAATTAGTGTTGACATGAGATATGCAAAATGCAAAATATACTTTTTGGAAGAATTTGATTATTGAATAAAGGAGAAAAAAAAATAAATATGCTTATTCTGGTCGAAAATGAATCTCCGGAAATACCAGTCAAAATTTATACGTATAATATACAGTTGGAAAGCGAGGACTTTTAGAAAAACAATATCTAATATAGAAAGTTTTGTAGAAGGTAAAGGAGAGTGGAGAAAACATTATGAACAATAATGTTAGAACACTAACATTATTAAACTTAAATGAGGAAATAAAATGAAATTTTCTTACTATATGCAAAGTTTTAAATATTTTTTTAAGATTGAATAAAAAGTATTAAAAAAAAAGCCAACCGATTGAAGCCAATGCCATTGTTTAAAATACTATTTCATTGTAAATGTGTGACAGAAGAAGGGAAAAATAAAAATATTTCATGGATATGTTTATAACCTCAAATATATTTACTATAGAGTATTAACTCTAGATAATATATTATATTTAAATAATTAGGTATCTATCGTCCGTTTATTCCAAAAAACTATCAAGTAACCTTTTAGAAAATTAAATTAGTGAATAATTTGATGAATTTTCCCTTTGTGAAATCCCAACAGTATCCACTTACAAGTAGTGTGACAACTTTTGACCTATCCATAGTAAGGCAATGAAAATCTCGTCATTTAGTATTAACAATATTAAACTTTACAATGGAAAATAACAGATTAATAACTAATAGTCCTATGATCCATAGTCATTTATAGGTTAAATATTCAGATATACTTTCAAACCTCTGTATGCATATATGATATATATATGCATATATGAGCCTTTCGGTTGACAGAATGACTAACTCCAATTTCAATATTCTTTATTATTAATTTCAGTGATGTTTCTAGTGGCCAAATTTATACCTTAATTCACAGTTCTACATTTGAACACTACAATCACCTACTCCGGAATCAACTTACTCATTGTCTGCATAGATAACATTTTCAACTAGAAATATCACTAAAATGACATTACTATAAAATGTTGAAATTGGAGTTATTCATTCTGCCAACTGAAAGGCTCGGAGACAGAAGTTGTGTGGTTTGTAAAAGTAGATGGAGTAACTAGATTTTTATTGTCTACCATCGATATTATAACTAGACTTTTTGTAATTATAATGATCATAATGATTTGCTATCTGTAAGCTTTAAGCTATAGTTCCGTTTAAAATGCACCTCAAACATTTTATAATAGACCAGCATTGCCAGAAAATAATTTATATTCCAAATAGAGCGGTAAGTGAAAGTTTAGTTCATCGAATTAAGTAAAAATCTTCGAAAAATATCAAATCATTGAGTGAATTATATTCATTTACCACCACCGAACAATATTAAATAGTAACTTCTCCACCATCATTAAATGATAGTCTCTTCTATAGCAAAAACCCTCTGTTGAAAATTTATATCAAAGAACAAATTCTCTTTAGGTTTGAATTCCATCTCTTGGAAAATGGCACTAAGATATGTAGAAAGGCTGGACTGATACCAGATTCTCTATGAACAGGGCGCACTTGGAAATGATTCTAAAACCTTTGAAGCCTAAAATTATTAAAACCATAATCCATTCTTAGCGAAATTCTCAAATAATTTTCATTAGTGAGATGAACTATGTTATTAATAATTAACACACAGAATGTTGTTGGAAATCGACTTTCTTGTATTATTGGCAGCGAAATGCAATTTATGGATTTAACTACCATAAACAGAAAAGAAAAAAAAATATTGACAATTTAAAATAGGATAAAAATAAATAAAATATAATTGTTTTTGCTTCTTAACAATCGGAGGCATAGACTTCTGGCCCTCCTCGAAAATAGAGAGGGGGCGAGAATATTGTTTCGCTCCCCATATTTCAAAGAACAAAAATTAAAACAAAAAATGAAATCAACATCAATTTATATATATATATATATATATATATATATATATATATATATATATATATATATAATGTGATGGTTAGATGTAAGACTTTATAATAGTTAACCCTATCTATGAAGTGTAAACAAACTGTAATACTATATATATAGCATTACTGAGGCAATTTATTTATCATTTCTCGTGACGTGAATAATGAGAAAGCGACAAAAAAAAAGAGAAAAAGAAAAAAAAACTGTCTCTTTGACTGAATCTAAAGATCTCGGGTTTCGGGACCACTTACGATCGTCCGAACTGAAAAGAATAAAAAAAAGAAAGAAAGGATGTTGAATAACACACTCGGTTGCTCGGTAAAGACTGACTTTATTGCCTCTGTAATGCTATATATATATAGTATTACAGTTTGTTTACACTTCATAGATATGATTAACTATTATATAGTCTTACATCTAACCATAACTTATATATATATATATATATATATATATATATATATATATATATATATATATATATATATATATATATATATATTTAAGGGATTTTCCACTACTGTGTGTCCTTGACCTAAATATTCTTTAAGATATTTTTCCATTCTTCTCTATCCAAGGCTTGTTCGATGATACCATGATCCACCAGGCTTTCTTCCACCGCGTCTTTTCATTTTACTCTTTGTCTTTCCTTTTTCCTTCTCCCTTCTACTTCCAGCTCCATACACATCTTTGGCAATCTTCCAGGTGTCATTATTGTCACATGTGATGGTTTGGACATAGCCTTTTCTTTTCAATATTTACTAAAATGGTTTTTTCTACCTCCATCATTTCCAGAATTCTTTAATTTTTGATTCTTTCCCTTCTGGTTTTTTCTTCCTGCTCTCTTCCAAAGTCCATCTCTACTGCTAACAGTCTGTTTCGGTCTCTTGCATTGATGACCCAAGTCTCCGAGGCATATGTCGTAATTGGCTAGAATATAGCCTTGTATATTTTCTCATAAAATTAATTTAATGCCTCTTCCTAATTGTATTTATCTATTTATTCTTATTTCATATCTTTAATGTTGGGATAAAGCAATATTGTGACCCCGTTCTCATCTTTTGTCATTAATATATGTATATATTTTGTATGCTGTAGCTGTTTGCGTTTTAACATAAATCAATTTTTTTTATTTACGTAATTTTGATATTATTTCTTTTCTGGAGGTTTTGCTTTTTCTTTCTATACACGTAATTCTTTTTTTCTTTTTGTCAGTTTTTTCCAGTAAAGCTATAAGTATAGTTGAGAAGATTTTATTTTATTTTTTTTAGTAATTTGCATACTATTATTTAAGTTGCTGTATATATTGTATGAATTTTTATTAAGTTAGTTTTCGGCCAGATATGTATTTTTTCTTTTGTAACTCTTCATTATTGTTATTCTAAGGGGACATCGTCCCATAATAAAGTTTATTTTCTATTTCTATATTAATCTATATGAATGAATAAAATATATAATCTGAATTAAATTAAGAAAATAGGAAAAGTCTATTAGACGGATACTAAGATAAGGGTTAGAAGTTAATATGCAAGTATTATGCTTCAGCATATGTTCCTGTTATAGAAATTTTAGTTTATATTCACAGATTAACATATGTAGCAACATATATTAGGAATTTATGATTTATTCATTTTATCACATTTCCCGCAGCAAAGTTGAAGTATTGGAGAATTGAGAGTTCATCTCACTGCCTAAAATTTATTTTTAAAAAAATGTAATATATTAAATTTCTGTGTTAACGTATTTCAAAATGCATCCATACCCTAAAAACAAAACAATAAACAATAACTAATATATAAACTTATTTTTAAATATACTATATTTTATTTGTTGTTCGTTTTACAATAATTATGTTGATTATTTTAATTATCACCAGGAGTGCCTATAAGGGAGTTTTATGGCCCAAGTTGCGCCCTCAAAATTAATGAGGGGGACACTTTTTGACGGGGTTTTAAATTTTTGAGGGGGCACCTTCGACGGGGTTATGCATTTTCAAAATGAATAGTTTCAAATCAAAAGACAAGTGGAATCATGGAACAGACTGTCTAATGGTATATAATCTATGAATATTCAAATTCTACTTCCGTTTGCACTGTATTTAAGAAGAAGAGAGGAATAAAATACCTTGGAAGGGGTAGTGGACGCACTCTTGATTAACACTTATCATTTTTATAATACCATAAATACCCAACTTTTTTGAGGGGGGTGGGATTAACACCCCCCATGCACAATGGAAAATCTGCACCTTTGAACTGAAGTAGACATTACGAAAGAGATTTGGTCCATTTCTTTCCTCTTTTAGTGGAATCCATGCGATGCTTATTTTATCAGCTAACGCTGATCGAAATAGAATCAATCTACTATATATTTCGTTGATCTGATAGAGATCTGCCTTCTAGGTCGCATTCGCATCGGTGTCGCTAGACTCGAGAATGTTAAAGCGGACAACACCTCAACACTATCGGCCACTACAGTATAGAAAATGCTCTACACTATTTAACGAACTTTTTTTGAATTGCGTCGCTTAGATGCAGACTTCTGGGCTTGGACATCATCTTGGACTAATATATAAACTTATTTTTAAATATACATTATTTTATTGTTCGTTTTACAATAATTAAATTGATTATTTTATTTATCACCATAGATGCCTAGAAGGGCACCATTCTCAATATTAATGAGGGAGACACTTTTTGACGTGGTTTTCAATTTTTGAGGGGGGCACTTTTCGATGGGATTATGAATTTTCAAAATGAATAGTTTCAAATCAAAAGACAAGGGGAAGCATGGAACAGACCACAGGATTTCTAATGGTATATAATCTATGAATATTCAAATTCTACTTCCGTTTGCACTGTATTTCAGAAGAAGAGAGGAATAAAATATCTTAGGAGGGATGGGGGAAGGTTTACGCGGATTCGGTCTTCGGAGGATAGCCCCTCCTGATTAACACTTATCATTTTTATAATACTATAAATACCCGAGAGTTTTTAGAGTGGGGTGGGATTAACGCCCCCCAAAAGCAATGGAAAATCTGCACCAATGATCGGGAGTAGACATTAGGAAAGAGGTTTGGTCCATTTTTGTTCTCTTTAGTGGAATCCATGCTATAGTTATTTTATCAGCTAACACTGATCGAAATATGACCAATCTATAATATATTTCGTTGATCTGGCAGGGATCTGCTCTCCTAGGTCGTATTCGAATTGGTGACGCTAGACTCCAGAATGTTAAAGCGGACAACACCTCAACACTATCGGCCACTACAGTATAGAAAATGCTCTACACTATTTAACGAACTTTTTTTGAATTGCGTCGCTTAGATGCAGGCTTCTGTGCTTGGACATCATCCTGGAACAAAAGGCTTCCTCCATTAATGGGCCACCCCTTTACAACTTCGTTCAAAGGATTGAATCCTAATGAGATGGAAATGGAGGTAATATAGGTCAAGATGGCACAATTTTTGGAGTTATGAAAAAGGACCACTTGCCAAATCAGTCTCAACCACATCTGTGGAATTCAAAACGCCGACAGCTGACCTTAGACAATTTTTATACCCTCAATTATATTTCCAAACATGTATGCATTTGAAAACATCTTTTTTTTCATAGCCCCTTTTATCTTCCGATAATTTCATTCCCTGCATTTTTTTTTTCCCTCCGACTCTGCTTTTCAACCAGACATATTATCAACAAGATTATTTCTGATATTTGATAATTGCATATTCTCCAACGGATAATTTAGCCACGGTAATTTTGTTCCTGTTTAATAGAACGATGGGTTTCAAGGACGCGAAGGAATATTTTTATTCCTTTCACTTAAAAAAAATCCTTGATTCTCGGATGTTTTAATTCCTCTTGCAGTTTTAGACCTTCATATAACCTATTCGCTATTATATCAGAATTTAGTGTTTGAGAATGTATTGGTATTTATAGTGTAATTAAAAAATAGTATAATATAATATAATGCCCAGGACATACTGTTTTCTTGAACCGATCTCATGGTTAGATATATACATTAGATTCCTTGACGATTCTAGCGAACATACCTTATATTTCTGGAACAAGAGTGTTTAGATAGAGAAGGATGCGCTTGGAAGATCGTATATTATTTATTTTATTATTATAGCAAATGGTAACTTCGGTGAATTTTTATTTAACTAGAACTCGCTAATTTTAGGAACCGTTCAATTTGAAAAAAATATTTTTGAATCTTCAATTTAAGAAGGAAATAAGTTAATCAATTTCGAGAAGTATACAAAAATCATAAATCGTACTAGCCAGTAAGTTACTAAATATGAACTTTTAAGCATATCGAAGTCGACTTAATAGAAGACACCTGTCCTATTTATATCAAGTTGCGAAGAAAACCAGTATATACTTTTGTGTTTTAACATACTAATTTTTTTTTATCCTTTGTTTTCTACATAAGTTTTGGATATCATTAATTTAATTACATGAGTATGGTCATCTATTAATCGTTAGCCTGAAACTGGGGAGTGAGGGAATCCTCGTGGAATAGCTAGTATTTATTAAATAGATTTTTCGGATTCCTATAAAAATAATAAAGTAACAAAATAATGATGCAAAGTAATCCTTGGAAATTGCTTTAGGTATAATCTAATTTATGAGATTAAAATGTCGACTTATTTTGACAGATTTTTTTTATAATTTTTAATATCAAGTCATACCAGAATAGATTTGAAATATGTGGCCCTAAACTTAACAGTAATACAATATGACGTCATTTTTAGACGTGGAACAGCCGTTCTGCTCCATTTATTTAATCGGACAAAGCGCTTACCTTGAAAGAGGTCATCTTCGAGTTTTTTTGTTACGAAGATTATATTTTAAATAATATTTTATTAAAATAATATTTTATTTTTTGGATCAAAACATTGACATTGAACAATAATATAAGTTACTACATTTAAGGGCTGAGATAAAGATAATAAATATGTAAGGTTGCTCATCTTTATTTAGTTGCTAAATGACACAAGTTAGTCTAATTTATTAAATAATCATAGGGATAGAATATAAAAATATAAAGTTTTACGGGACTATCATCCTAAATACTGAGTTTTATGATTTATTTATTTGTATTTATTATTTTTCGTGCTCCTTTCTGTCCCTACAATTCCTAAAGTAATGACCAGAACCAAAATAGAAGCAGGATTTCAAGTTCAAAATAATACAATAGATTCCATCGTACCCATAGTGTTTCACCATAAATAATAATATTCATGAATACGTAGGCATTCATAATTTATATTACTTAAGGAAATGTAGGGTAAGTCCCTACATCTCTTCTGGTATGAGCTAATCTTTAGAGAGCATGAACTGTAAATATTTATGTTTTGCAACTAATTCGCAATACTTCTCTATAGAAAGAGTTCCAAAGAAATCCATTCCAATCTATAGGTTTAAGGTGGATTTTTAAATGCTTAATGTACAGCATAACTGTTTATCCTGACTATCCACAAGATTTTTTTCTTTTCTTTTTAATTTTTGCGAAAATAGATTCTTTAGAAGCTGTTCTTCAAAATAATTTGTAGTTTACAATTCTACTTGTTATCTTTATTGTTTTTGGAGGAAGAAAGATTGAAACATTTATTCTGAGGTATTTAGTCCCCAAAGAATAACAAAAATGTTATATCAGAATAGCTAATTCTTGGTACAGACCCCTTTTTATTAAATTATTATCATAAGGTTGAAACTTCGTAAATAGCTTCATCTCATCGACTCCTAAAAATATTTCATTTACGAAATTCACGGAATTGGGGCATTTTCAAACTGGAGGTAGGTAAATTTGTCTATTTAATATATTATATATATAAATATATTAGAACTGGCTTTATCATAGTATTTTCACTCTTAATTTGCGATTTCTTAAGATTTTTTTTGGGATTTCAATATCTTTTAAAGGGGGAAAAAAAGTTCTTTTTGCACTGTGTATAACAAGCTTTATTTCCGAATGTTCTTCATTCATTGAGGTTATTATGGAGTTATTTGAATTTTTCGAATCTCAGCAACGATTTCTCTTTTACGCAGATCCTGTTATTGGGGTAGAATTTTTTGATTATTATAATATCATTTATTATTATATTAAAATCCTAATGAAAATATAGTTTAAAAAAATATGACAAAACAAAATATTAATTCGGGGAAATTTAAATTGAGAAAGAATATATACACATGTTTACTTCGACCTGGATATTTCTTTGTAACATGAACTCGGAAAATTGATGTTTCAAGCGAAAGAATGAAAGGTAGTGTTTGAATAAAGTTATTGAGGGAATTCCATGAATGAGAGTAGGCAAGGAATTCCAAAACGAGATAGCTCGAATTACAAAGGATTTATTCAAATAAAGCCGTTCTGTGAGGGGATATATACGAATCGGAAGGTTGAGATCTCGTGTTAAAGAGGTGGATAAAAGAACGCAGAGAGGCGAGTTCAATAATATAGGATAGTTTGTTTATTCTCAAGATTGTCATAGAAAGGAATCGAGGAGTTATTGCCTTCGAAAATTAGGAAATAACCAACGATGCTCAGAAGAAATGAAATGAAAATATATTTTATTAATCTGGGATTGTTGTCCCTTTAGAACAAATTATAAGTACAGAATGCATGTCTGTGTCGTCATAAATAAGTTAAATATTTACAATAACAGTCAATTAAAAGTAACAGATAAGAAAAGCGTACATATATATAAAACAAACAAAGGAACTTAAATTAACAGAAATAAAAAAAAAAATAGTCTCTGGGGGTACTTAGATAGTTCTCTTAGGTATATTTCGTAATCAGTCGGACTGAGAAAGGAGTAGGTGTGTAAAGAGGAGAGGTTAGAAAAAGGAAATCGACTGTGCGTGTCGAGTATCATTAGGAATGGAATTCTAGAGAGAGGCATCTTGGATTGCAAAGGATTTGTCAAACGCAGCAGTTCGGTGAGGAGGAAGATAGAGGTCGGAATTACGAGATCTAGTGGGACGGGATTGGATGGAGTATTTAAATTGTAAACTGTGAAAAAGATAGGAGGGTCGATGAGTTCAGATGATCTGGTACAGGAAGGTAGCTAGGAAGTATTGACGGCGATATGATGGATAGCGCCACTTAAACTGGGTCTGAACTGAGATGATAATTGTTAACCCCAATAATAAACTTTACGAAAAAGTTTTAATTGCTGGACCAGCATAATATGAAGGGGTAAGTGCAGGTTTGGGGCTAGTATATGTGATATGTACTTGCCCCATTAGTTATATTAGAAATTATCATTTCTACAGCTTCAAAAAAAAAAAATAATAAAAAAAAAAAAAAAAAAAAAAAAAAAAATATATATATATATATATATATATATATATATATATATATATATATGGAATTTTTTCTTAGGGAGTGGAGTAGCTCAGTGATAGGGCACTAAGCCTCCAATGCTCAAGCTTCCAGGTTCGAATCCTGGTTCATCGCAGAAAAATTATTTATTCTGTTTCATTGGCCATGGGGCGACCCTGGGGTAGGGAGACCCTCCTGGAGTACACCAGCCTTTACAAAGTGGGTATTCGTAATTAAATAATTGATTAACGGGGAAAACCTGACGGTTGAGCGTGATCCTGGCCCGATCCCCTCCTGGCACAAACGTTGGCCTTGAAACAGTACTTTCCCTAAATAGTACTGAACCCAAGACCCTTCATGGGTTGTAGTGGTGGTACAGGGTGAGGGAGGAATTTTTCTTAACAGACGCCAAATAATAGCGAAATGACTAAGACAAGACTATACCAAGTAGGTATTGGTATTGTTGTAGGTATCTAACATCTAATATTGATCTCACAATCTATTTTAATCTAATTATTGACTTCGTAATTGGATTCGAAAAAGTTTAGCATTCTGCGAGAAAGCTGTTAAAATCTGAAAGCTGAAGCATTCATTGTTTTCTCTATTTTCGGAGTCGCCGTTTTGGAAAAAATATTCCCATCTTCAAAACTTAAAATCCCATATTTTCATAGCGATTTATGCCTAAAGTCTTATTTGCTCCTTTGTCATGATTTATGTTATAAGTAATCCTCAATGCTCCTTACTTTGTCACAAATAAAATAATCCATAAAGACCTCAATGTTCCATATGTTTCCGATTTGGCCCAATCCAGATACCTATCCTTCCATAATAAACTTCATAACCATCCTAACCCTCTTGTTCCTAACTTTGCTTCCTATTTAATTCCTGATAACCCTACGAGGTGTCTGAAAATTAGATGGCCACGTGATCTCCTAATATAGACATATTATTAGAGTGCTACCAATGGGTAGTTTTTCAACATGCTTTTCATGTCATTATATCCATGTGCGAATTTACTAGATGTATTTTTTTGTATACAGTTGTAAATATCATATAAATAAATAAAAATAAAAATGTTATAAATAAAATAAAATTATACTATCCGAGTTGATTCCTTAGGACCAATAATTGTGTGTCTGCCATGTATTATTGCCGAAAATAGAGAATATTATACATCTTCTAAGCAAAAAAGAAGAAAAGAAAGAATTTTTTTCATTTTGATGAATGAAGATCGTTGCTAGAAAATCATAATGAAAATTATTTATTCCTACTTGTTTACTTTGATTTAGCTGCTATCAAAGTGTGAGAAGTTTCTTGACAAGTAGCTGTCTTGCTGAAAAATCATCGTAAATTTGAAAAATGGCTGTAGAAGTTGAGAAATATTCAGTTATATTAAAACAATTTAAATATTAATAGGGAAAACGTGGTTTTCAGAAATCCCCTTACAATATCTGGATTACGGTTTGGGATAGGAACTAGTTGCTGATTGCCCTCAGCTACATTTGTGTTGTATTACTGGCACTACCTTCCCTTAATTACTGACATAGCCTCCTGGGACATTCTGTTTAATGGAGAGTCGCCTCAGGTGCTTCCCAAATTGATGGCTAGTTTCCTCAACTACCACTCTGCAAATGTTTAGTGAAGATTATTTCAATATTTTGAGAACAAGCAGACAATTAATTCTAGAAGTGGAAGTCTTTTTTTTTGTGAATTGCTTGTCTTAGGCCAGTTAAAATTCCATATCTAGAAAACATAAGCCAACTGGTGGAGCAACGTTACAAGCTCTGACTATGTCCGATTTTTATTCCTTATTTCACTTGTGTTTATTATAGTTTTTTTTTTCTTCTCAAGAATGATTTTAACGAAAAAGTCTTCACTGAAAATATGATACAGGAAAAAAAAAATTTCGGCATCCTTAAGGAAACTTTTTTTTTATTATTCATGATATTTACAACTATATTAGTATAAATACATCAAGTAAAGGTAATTATTTACAAACAGTGCTCTACCGGCCATCTTGGCTGAAGTGATGTTGTGGGTTGTGTTCTGATAACGTTTACAAAACACACCACCAGGAAGCGCCACTATTGCGGAGGGGTTGTCTTGTCCCCTCCACCTTACGTTCATTACAAATAATTACCAAATGTAATTTTTTATTGTAAACTTTACAATATATAGTACCCACCATTTTTTCTAACTTGTCGATTTCTTTGTATCTTCAATATATCGATTAACCAAACTTTATATTTTAGATGCTATTATAGACACATATTACCTAGTACTACTACTAAACGATCTAATTTCTATATTTACTGAAAACAGAGGTAAGGTGGAGGGGACAAGACAACCCCTCCGCAATAGTGGCGCTTTCTGGTGCTATATTTCGTAAACGTTATCAGAACACAACACATAACATCACTTCAGCCAGGATGGCCGGTGGAGCACCGTTTGTAAATAATTATCCAAGTAAATGTGTACAGAGGAATATAATCATATGAAAACGCTTGTTGAGAAATTACCCATTAGTAGTGCTCTAATAATATGTCTAAATAAGGAGGCCATATTCTTTTCAGACACTTCGGAGGGTTATCAGGAATCGAAGAGGAAGCAAGATTAAAAACGAGAGGATTCGGATGGTTTTGAAGTTTATTGTGGAAGGATAGGTATCTGGATCGGACCAAATCGGAAACATATGGAACATTAAGGTCTATATGGATTATTTGTGACAAAGTAAGGGGAGCATTCAAGATTTTACGAAGAATTTTGGATTGCTAGGATGGGATACGTGAGGAATGCGATGTTTTTAGTGGAGCCCCATATCTCAACTCCGTAAGTCCAAATAGGTCTTATTAAAGTCATATATATGAGTCTTTTATAATTAATTGAAAGTTTAGAGCGTTTATCTAGAAGTATTGGAGTAAGCGGAAAGGTCGAGCGGTTTCTTGTCGTTTCAGTCTAGTATGAGGATTCCAAGTGAGACGTTTGTCCAGGTGGAGTCCTAGGCATCGGATTCGTTCTAGAGTGATATGTGGGGTGTTATTGAAGATACTGAAGGAAAGGAAATCATAGGTTTATGACGAAGAATAAAGGCGATTTGATGGAATGTATTTTAATCATCCAGTTTTGACACCGTTTTCAAGATTTGTGATGTGTGATTGAAGAATTTGGGATGCAATTGATGGATTATTATATTATCATTATCATTATTATTAGATATTATTGTGATTTACTTTGAAGTGTCTGTTAGTAAGATAGGAACTGATGATGTCTCAGGAAACTTAAATGTGTTTGTTCCGTTTTCAATCGCGTGGGTATTTGGTTCAACAATTTCGGTTCTTTTGTCATTAAAGATCCATAATTTCAAAGCATTTATATGAACCTTTCATTTATTTTTTTATAGTACAAGAGAAAAATGGAAAAATATCTGCATGCGTCAGTTTTTGTCTCCTCGTACCCAATTTTCAAAAACTAAAGAATTAAATCTAGCACCATTCAGAATGATAAAACTACAATGGTATTGTGCGGAAATTTGTGTTTCTTGCTAAAAACGTAGGACACCGGTCGAATTTCTAATCTTTAGCGATTTTTTTGACCTGTAGAACTGATTAAATATTGGGATATAATAGAATATGCGAGCACAGGAGAGATTCTCGCTTCAAAATAAGGAATGCTCAAGATAATATTGACCTTAGTGTGTCATTAACTACGTTAGGATGCTCAAAAATTGTATTCTTATATTCGAATCTATATAACCATTTGGTGGGATAATTTTATTCAGAAACGCATACTATCTGAAAATTTTTATAAATATTTGAAAAAAAAAAGAATTTTGTGATTAGTAATTTTAAGCCAGAATAACTAAAGTGTAATTAGATATTTTCGACTTTCTTATAATTTTTATCATTTATCGTCTCATTACATAATTATTACTTCATTTTTATTCTTTGAATAAACTATATATTTATAGTATAGTAATAACAGTAAATTTTATTTTAATTTTTTTTCATTACAACTATAAGTATTCCTGAGAAGATTTCATATTTTTTTTTAGTGTTCGCTAATATTAATTTAGTTTATATTGGTTAGCCTGTTTATTAGTTAGATAAAACCTAAACAGGTTTAAAAAAATCGATGGTTTTTCTTTACCTAGTAGCATTTTTTCTTTTCTCAAGGTTTTGCTTTTTCTTACTGTATGTGTATGTGTGTGTGTGTGTGTGTATGTATTTCAATCTTTAATCGCTATGTATTTTAATTTAATAATCTTTATTAAGTTAGCTTTTGGCCAGATATGTATTTCTTTTTGTATTTGTTAATTATAGTTATTCTTGTTCTTAGACCCAAAATAAGTTGAATTTTATATTCTATTTTTTTTTTATTTCTATTTTTCAGTTTTTTTGAAAAACCATTTACTAATATAACTCTCCAAAAACGTATATTAATTTATTAATCAATTCCTAGCAATCAATTTAACGATTGATAATTAATTGAAAGCCAAAAGAATGTGACAAAAAAAAAAAAAGTCTGTTTGAGCCCCATGCTATTAATTATGCAGCAGTGCTATTTGAAGATTTGCTTTTGATATCGGTAAGAGGGGGTGAGGTTTACGTTAGATTAATCGATCTTTAAAAAAAAAAAATAGACAGTTTAGGTCCGGTTAGAAGACGTTAAGACAAATAGAGAAAGGGTTTTAAACTTAAAAAGTAGACTGGAATAAGAAATGAGAGAGATAGGGATAGGGATCTTAGCAGAAGAAACGAATCTCTCCTGAAAATGAGAATCCATTAAATTCAAGTAGGGCAAACGTTTTTAGATATAAATAACAATGCTTTTAGAGGTAGGACAAAAAAAAAAAAAAATCATTGGCTTGCTAAAGAAAAAGAGTTCTCTATTAAAAAAAAAATAATTTTTCAGTATTTCGTTTCATCATTACCTTTATTATTATTTGATAAGTAGAAATTAATTGAAACATTTAATAATCAGCCCGAAATATTACTTATTAAATAATAATTATTATGACTTGCTTCAAAGAGGGACGCTCAAAAGAAATAAATGCCCGGTGATTAATTGAGAAATATTCAGAAATTTGATCAATATGAAATATATTTATGTTGTTTAAACGAATTTCGTAAAAAATAAAATAAAAAAAGTTCTTCTTTACAGATTTTAATTTATACTTGGAAAATTCAATTTCGATGGAACATATGACTGACTATCTGTATGAATCCACTATTTTCTCTTGGATATCACGAAGAAGAAAAAAAAACCGTAGTTAAATCAAAACTTATTTATTTAAAATATGCGATTTGATAATTGTATACACATTTTGTTTTGCATTTTACACGATTAAAAAACTAAATTTATTCTTAAAATGGATTAACTTTTCAAATTAGAGGTAAAATTGTTTGGTTGTATTCAAGTCGATGTTGGAAGCTTGAGAAATTAAATATATTATCAGTATCATTCCACTATCACTAAATTTTATAAACCATGCCTTAATCTATCGAACCAAGGCTTATGGTCTTTCAATTTCAAAACAACTTGTCTTTGCTAATATTGGTCTGAGTTGAATTTTAAATGTGTTTTCGTGAATCTTGACTTGATTTATCGAAAATGACTCAAACTCATTTATGCTTCAAATATAGTTACAATAAGCGCACAATTTTCTGATTTCATAAATCCACGTGCCTTACACGTGTTTTTTGGCTAATATTGAGGCATTAATTGTCGTGTAGAGGCTTCAGATGAAATTCTATGAGCTGCATGCTCCACCCACCTTAATCTTAATCTCCTTGCCTTCATATCATGACATATTGATTGACCAGTTTCTGTTAACAGCTCCTTGGTCTTTGTCCTCTATTTGTTGCGCCATCTGATTACGTGATATTTCAATAGTATTTCATAAAGGGAAAATTCGTCATTGTTCTTAAATATTTTAGGTAATAAAACTTCACTTAATGATATTTGCAATAAACAGACTTTTACATTTAATTACATTTTGTATGATAAAAAATGAAGTTGCCTACTGAATTTATATTTTTCCTTTTACTTAATGAAATACATACATAAAGGAAATATATTGCGACCATAATTCAATTGTTGTTAACATGCCAGACTGACACACCTCTACCTCATAACAAAAGATCTTATCCCCAGATATCAAAAGTGTGGCCAGACATTAAATATAAAACATGTTTTGGAAGAGTATCCTATTTACACCGCAAGGTTAAAAGATCTTTGAATACTCCAGAATATTCCTGGGAAACGAGAAAGAAATCATTACTAAAGTTATGAAGTTCATAAATAATGAAAATCTTATATAACATATATGACAAATTTAGAACAAGTGATCCTTTGTAAATGTTCTTTTCTTATAAATTATTAGTTTTATCAATTTAAATTCATTTATTGATTTTATTAATATATATATATATATATTTTTATTTTATCTTTAAGTATATTTGTTTATTTATTTTATTTTTTATCCTTTTTTATTTTTTTACATTCCACCTAAATAGTATAAATGTAATGTTATTTAGTTGATCGGGCGCTGATAACCTAGATGTTTTCACTGACATCGAAAAAAAACTAAGAAATTCTTTGGACTTAACTGTACGAATACATTTTGACCTAGTTACAGTACATCCTTTACCTAACTGTAGGTGAAAAACAACTCACATAATCCATTTGAATTATAGTAAAATAAAATAAAGTAAACCTAAATACCTCTAAGATACGGTCGAGATCTGACGAGGAGTAACGTCGATTGTTCTAATATCAGGCCAATGGAGGTTCCATTACCTCTTCGTTAAAGATGTTTTGCCAATTGGGACTCAGGAATTGGACAATTCTCTCCTTTATTACTTCACAAAGTCTCTTCTGGAGGACGTAATCTTCCGAGCTAGAAATGACTTTAATCCTCGCAGTATCATGAAATCTTAGGACTATTAGCTATACAAGCTAGCTTTGCAGGCTGTATTGTACAGATACCTTCCCCCAAGGCTAGGAGGACTTCAGGAAAGTAATTTGAGTGAAATATCCAAGATAGAAAGAAATAATTAAAACTTAAAAGAGTTGTAGGGGATATCCTAATGTCCGAATTGGTCAATGTTCCTGTGTAATTCAAGGGGAAACGATCTTTTAATTTTACGAATTTCTTCAAAATAATGTTGGATTGAGGCATATTGAGGTATGCATATTGAGGCATATTTTTTTAATTTTCTTCCTATACTAGGTAATGAAAGTATTGCAATCAAATTTCCGATATGTGGTTTTTGACGGATCTATACGTTTCAGAGCCTCCTGAGTCCGAAAAACACATTTTTAGCCATTGCTCAGCCCGTCTATCTGTCTGTCTGTGAAAAGATTTTCTCGGGAACTACTGAACCGTTTTTGTTGCTTCTTTTGACTACTGATGCCTTTGAATGAAATTCGGTGCTCCATGCGCAATAAATTAAAAACATGTTTACATACCGTAGCGCGAAAACTGCTCTAATGATTTTGATAAAACGTTCCTACAATGTTTATACAATAATTGTCCTTTCAATTTTCGTATATGGACTACATTCACGAGGAAATTCAAGGAAAAAGTTATAAAGAAAAGAAAAATGTTATGGGACCTAACTAAATACTATAAGGTAAAATTTATAATAAAACTTTTGAAAGGTAATTAAATTACCAACAAAACAAACAAAAAATTATCGGAATCGAACCAGTATTAGCGATGATACAGCTCATTCTATTTTTTACACATGTTTTAACTTATTACTTTCCCACCTATACTAGATAAGAAAAGTATTGCAATCGCCGTTGTTATTTGAAAGGCAATGAAATTCCCTACAAAACTATATAAAAATCGTTCATTTTGGACTACTATAAATGAAGTTATAGCTATTCAATTTCCAATGTAAGATTACGGGTTCGTATCCTGGTGTCACAAAGGGGTGAATGAGAGAAAAAAAATAACTAAGTGAAAGTAAGAACATCTGTTGCCCCCATCACACAAACTTCACTATTTCCTCTACTTTTAACAGAAATTATTGTTTGACAATACTAAGCTGTGTCAAAAAGTTTTTGATCAGCAATATTAGAGGGTATTGAAATTTTTACACTGATCTACCTTAAGCCGGTTTACATTGCTTTAGTTTATCAAATAAATCGTACTCAAATCTTTTCTTTGAACAATTTTCAGGAAAATAAATCTAGTTCAATTTTTTTTTTTTGTTTCTTCATGAACATATGTAAAGATATAAAAGCTTTTCTGAAACAAGTAGGAAAGTCTTGTGGGTGGACACACCAGATTTTTTAAAAAGTAAAACTGACATAAACAAAAAGAAGTAAAATCGACATAATTTACTTTTCAGGTCTATGCGATTTAATGGTCATTTAATGAATGAATGAATAACAAATAATTTTATCTTGGGACTTAGGACCCTTAAGAATGATTCAAAAACTATGCACATTAGTCTGGCAAGAAGAACTACAAAACGGTACTTGTTAATTACAGTTAAAAGAAATTATAATTTTTTTTTCTGTTTGCATTACAGATGTTGAAGGTCTTTTTTCACCTTAACATGCCTACTGCATCTCTACCTGTCCTCGGATATTTCTTTCCTGTTATTTGTATGCAGATTTGTTGAATCTAGGTTGATTCGATCTATCCATCTGCCTTGCACGTGTTTTTTTTTGTCTAATATTTCTATATTAATTTTCGTGAAGAGGCTTCCAGATGGAATTCTATGAGCTTCTTGCCCCACCCATCTTAACCTCCTTGCCTTCATATCATGAGATATTGATTGACCAGTTTCTGTTAGCAGCTCTTGGTATTTGTCCTCTATTTGTTACGCCATCTGACTACATGAGATGTCAATAGTAACCGTTAATTTTTTTTTCCTGTTCAGTTTTGTTTTTTCATCCTCCATATATGTTATCTTATTTTTGCTGTCTTGATGATGCCTGAATTGCCGAAACGTTGGTGTATGTTATGTATCACGTGTATATTAGAGACAGATCGCTTTATATTTTGGATTTTTCTATATATAACATAATCAGTTTGTCTCTTTTTTTTTTTTTTTCTTAGCTGACTTACTTATTTTAGTATTTCTTTTCACACATATTTGTATGAATAAAAAAAGGTATTTTCATGAAACATTTATCATATAGTTTATATTACAATAATTCCCAGGTCAAAGACAAAATAAAAATAAATTAAAGCCACTAATATCGAATCACATGACTAGTGGTGAACCTCAAGTTACTACATAACATAACTCTTAACTTAACTAATTTTAACTCAAAGCTTATTGGACAAGCTAGTTTTTCTAAAAGTGAAATAAATGTAATCTAATTGCGGAGTAATTAAAAACAAATAGCATATAATCAATTTATGACAAATAGAAATTAAAAGTATGGTCTCTTAAAAATCTCTCTTAAATGGTTTTAAGAAATACAAACTCTACTTCCATTTGAAGCCAAGTTTGCCTAAATCGTTGTGAAGCAAATGTTAATTACTTTTTTAATTATCACTTTCTATTTAACAAAAAAAAGTGACTTACTTAAATAAAAAAAAAGAGCGCAAAATAAATTGTTTACTTCTCAGTGAAAATTGTATCATGGTTTATTTTTTGGAGATCTTGTGGTATGTTTTCACGTTTTTAAATATTACGCTTTACATACCGGATACTCTATATACATATTGAGTAAATTAAAAGTATCGGTCCAACCATTCATAAAATAATCATGAAAGACTAATAACAGATAGAACAAAGGCCGAAAATATGTTTTCTTAAACTGTTCAAAACTTTGACCCTATTTCAATACCTCCTTTCCTTATTCAGTAGATAGTATGAAAATAAAAATTAAATTGAAATTGACCCTATCTGAGGAAAATTATCTTGAAATTGCCTTCGATAAGGAATGATCAGTTCATTACGGTGGGGTCACGATTCCAAGAAATTCTTTTCCGGATTTATCGAATTCAATTAAATCACCGAATCGCTTTCCTCTTGATTTAATCAATGATCTGAGAATAACGATCATTTTTAAATTGTTCATTGATGAAATTTCTCTTCTAAAGCTCGTTTCTTAGATGCCAACCATTCAACTAAAAAAACCTGACACTTGAAAAAACAACACTTATTTTTATTTATTTATAATAAATAACCTCAGAGATTGTTAATTATTTATCACATTATTAATTTTAATCATTTATAAATACTTTTCAATTAATAATAAATAATTGTTAATAATTTATCGCATTAATTACAATTACTTTACGAATGAATGTACCTATATTTTTAATTTACTAATTATGTATACGTATACAAAAGGTTTTCTGTGAGTGAAAATAAATATTTGCTTTTGAGAAAAAAGATTTGATCCAGAGTAAAAAAAAAAATCAACAATTTGTTTTATTATAAGTCTACGTCCATATTTTATTGTTATTGTTCGACAACTCGAATTTAATCAGAAAATGTATAACAATCTATTTTATAAATAAACAAATAAATTTAAAAAATCTAGAAAATTACACCATTGGTTTCAGGCAAGCTCATTACATGGCTTATGTCGTTAAATAAAACAGTCGTCAATTTTTTATACTTGCAAACAGACCTGAAAAAATGCATACAAGGTTGCATATACTTAAAAGTATTTTTATTTATTTAGAAAAATATATTTAATTTTACGACATTAATTTACTTAAATTGTATTGTATAATACTCCATTACTTCTTAAGTGTATGTAAAAGTCTGTGAAGTTGTGGTTAAATATTAAAATTACAAATAAAATAAAATTAAAACTAAATATATTTTCTTAAAAGAAAAAATACGCTTTAAAAAACAAAGCATTAGAATTTTTCATTTTATTGATATTTTATACTTTATTAAATTAAATGATAGTACGTTTAGCACGTCCGAAATCAATAGTATAAAATTACAGACCTTACTAAGGGTTTTGTTAAATCAATAATTCAAAATGTTTTATATTATCTTTGTTTATAATGTAGATGTGAATAAAAGCTCTGTTATTTTAAAAAGAAATACTTTTTTTAACTAATAATAAAAAAATCCTATATTTTCAGTAAAAAAATGACATACTTGCGCATTGAAAACAAGAACAATATTCAATGTGCAATACTGTTGACGTTTTATGAATCAAATTCCTCCTATGTGTAATCATAGGTTTTAAATCGCTTTTTGGAAATGTCATTCCTCTGGAAAAAAACTTTCGTTAAATTCGAAACAGGCCATATGAATACATTAAAAATAAAGCTTATT
Organism: Nezara viridula; assembly: GCA_928085145.1. Taxonomy (NCBI): domain Eukaryota; kingdom Metazoa; phylum Arthropoda; class Insecta; order Hemiptera; family Pentatomidae; genus Nezara; species Nezara viridula. The sequence goes on from OV725083.1 coordinate 74,818,616, forward strand.
CAACGAAAAAATCAGTAGTTTGTAAATTATTTTTTGTTGTATGTTATAAAAAAAAAATAAAATATATATATATATATATATATATATATATATATATATATCATTTTAACTATTCTTTCGGTAAAACATTATTTTCTTGTAAATAGATTTCAATAAAATAAAAATTAGAATTTTTAAATTAACATAGTTGGATTGTCACTCAAGTGCTTACAATTGATTTTTTAATATTAGAAATATTTTTTGGAGAATCACCCATGTAAAATTGTTTGTTTATTTGTTATTTTTCATTGCTTACCCAACGTTGCAATGGCTGATATGTTCTTTAATTCAAGCGGACGATGTTTTCAACCTGTAATAAAAAATAAATATAAATAATTAAATTATAACAAATCAATTCTTTTTTATCTAAAATAGAATTAGTTAATGGCTAAACTTATATTAAAAAGTTTTTACAAAAATAGTCCTAATCATTTTTTTAAATTCTTTAAAATTTGGCATTTTCTAATACTTTTTCAGATAAACATAGAATACTCTAATTTAATTATTTTCTAGATGGGCATAGAATTGTACCAATCCTTTACATATAGTAACTAAAATTGTCGGATATTAGTAACAATTTAACCTTAGTTTTTATTCAAAAATTCAGTTTTTTTACCAGGATTGGTCTGTGCCTTGCAAGAATTAGCTGGTCTTGGTCTTGTTCTTCCAAAGTGCAATACCAAAACCGATTTTGAGCAACAATATAGGCATGCCTTATATTAAACTGATGATACGTTTTGAAAAAAAAATTTGTCAATATAAACTGGAGGGCAGGTATTTTTTTGAAGAGCAAATTTAGCAAAACAAATAATAATAATTTTTATTTTACTCAACATTGAAGACGCATATGACAATGGTATAATATCATAATTATTAAGTGCGTAAATTTCTTATTTAATAATCAATACAATTTAAAAAAAAAACAGAAACATCAAAAACGCCAAGGGCAAAAGAGCAAAAAATAGAGGAGCAAAAAAACAGAAAGAAATTTGGCGAACAGCCGAAAGGGCTTGTAGCGGTAATTAGAAGGCCAGAGGGTCTGGATTTGTGATTAAAATCCACGAGCAACTTTTTTTATCTCAAAGAAATCTGAGTGAGGCAATATACTTAATGTTGACGAGTCCTTTAAGGTTTCTTAAAATCCCAGTTGTTTCTTTAGTAAAAAAAAAAAATTAAAATACAAGTCTCTTTTGCTTTTCAATTTCAATTCAAGAAGATAATGATCCGGGAATCAGTGATTACAAATTGATTTCCAATGAATGATTCATTGACATCTGATTTAGAAAAAAATCTAACAGTAAATTGCTTATTTACTGAGGTAATTTATTATAAAATTACTTCTGATTGTATTGAATTATGTGCTTGCAGGTAGAAGAGAAAATCTCTAAAATTTGAGCTCCATTAGAATTCAAGTGATAAATAATGTTAATAAAATTTAAATTTCATTTTTGGAATAATTAAAAGAGGTACATATTACGATAAACGCTTGCAATGTCAGTGCCTCTCGGATGTGAGATGTGTTCAAAATCCAATGACATATTTCTGCCATACAAATATGATACTCTTAAATACCTCTCTACTCTAATTTATAAAGATGTGTTAATAAAAGCAAATAAAATAGATTTTAAACTAGATAGTTTTATTCAGAAATAAAGGTTGAAAATAAAAATAAAAAGGTGTAAATAAAAATTTAAATCGATCTTTGATGTTTATCGATTCGATTAAACATAATCACTCACTGAGTTGTACGGTTTTATATAAATAATAATTACATTGTAATCAATACATTTAAAAAAAAATAAAAATCACTTTTATGCACCTTGAATTAAATATTAATTTTCATGTATACGTTATTAATGTACATATTTTTTAATATCATATTTCTGAAACCGTTTTAATTATGCAAGTGGTAACTGCACCATATATATGTATACATATATATGTTTTTTTGTAAGGCAGAATTTCTAATGAATTTCGGAAATAAAGATTTTCTGTTGCTAACAGTTGAGAATAATATTCTCCACCTGCTACTCTAGACTCAAAATATATCATACAGATTACAAAAAAAGTTATATTTCTTATTTAAAGAAGTATAACTCACGAATAATTATTGTTTTAACTGTAAAATTTTGTTTAAAAATAATGATCAGGATATGTTTTTTATCACTTTTGATAAAAAATATAAATATCTATTAATAAAAATCATCAAATTAATTTAAAAAATTGTGATCAGATTTTTTTTTTTTTTTTTTTAATGTTCAATTTCAAACCCTGGCAAAGAATTTAAATGACTTCAATGAACTCATATTTGTGGCCTACCACACTGATAGTACATTAAATAATTTTGTTTTGGATTATATTATGAGATTACACAGAAATTATATTATCTTTCAATACCTAATAATGTAAAAGTTATGTTTTTACATATTACTTATGATCTTTTATACATAATATATATACATATATATATTTTTTTTCACGTCATTTTTCATTTGACAGCACAGTTTATGTATGTAATTCGGTGTATGTGTGTATATTTAAACATAAATTGAAATTCTCTTTTATTCATAGATTTGTTGCTCATTTGTTGGAGGACCATATTTTTTATTCCACTGTTTTATTTTGGCTTTTTGATACATTTCCTTTGATTATTATATTATTTAACTTTTTAACTATGCAGCGATTATTTTGTTTCATAATATTTTTAATTTCTTATTTGTATTATATATAATTGTAGTATTTTGTAAATAGGCTCACTGGTTTGATTTGTATATATAGTTAATTTACGTAAAGCTTTTTATTTAACTAATTTTTTGATGTAACAAATTTTCTGGTCAGATGTTATTCTTTTTTTTTCTGTAATATTCTGTTATTCTTAATGGACTTCGTCCCAGAATAAAGCTGTTTTCTATTTCTAAATGTATTCGAATTAAATATGGACAAAATGGTAGATTTTGAGAAGCGAGTCGGATGTTATTTTTGTGTTGGTTGTTATCACTTAAATAATAATTGTAAGACAATCTGTGCCGTTATGATCATGGAACACGTGTAGCTTAGTGGGTAGTTTACCTTTGTATCCCCGTGTGTTAATTACAATCTTTTACGAAGGACTTTACATGTTAATTTTCACATAATACACGTGTCTCTATGAAAGGGCAAATTATTGATTTGATGTGACCATCTGACCTTAACATGTTTCACCTCTGTAATATTTATAATAACATTACTAATTATGATTGTTTAACATAATTAGATGAAATTGATATTGGATCATTTTTCCAATAATCCCTAAATTTTCTCCGAATTCGACTTATACATTTTTTTTAAATTTATTTATTTGTCCTTATTTATTTATCCTCCCTCGCCTTTTAGGCTATGCGCTGATTTTAGTAGGCCGGGAGAAAGTGTTGGGGATGAATTCAACAATTTATCTGCTATCGAGTTGCCAGGCATCGCTGTACTCGGTCATTTCACCCCATTCAAAATCCATTTTTTTTTTTTTTTTTTTTTTATATTGATGTGCCTAGGCAAAAGTAGTAGAGAGAGTATGATAAAATTGACACAAACTCATCTGTATACCAATCCTTAAAATACCTCGATATTTCATCGAAATTAGATCAATGATACAATCATTATATGAATTTTTTTTCTATTTTTGAAGTAAACACATTTTTATACGCCTTTAATGTTTTTTTTTGTGGATATTGAAAGACAAACAGCCATCAAACTCGGATATATTCGGTTAAAGTCGGCTCGAGTCGATTAAGTTTTGCGTTTGGATTAAAATACCTCAGGAACTAAATACTTGCATACTGTAAAAGAGGGAAATTTTTACCATTCCATCCTCTTTGTAATGAGCTAAAATTAAAAATACAATTTAGACGTGACGCCGCTTTAGATAGTCGGAGAGTGCGCGAAAACCAAATAATAACGCCGGCTTTGAATATTTGGACTAAATTATTTCATTACCTATGATTTTGAATAAAGATTTCTATGTAGATTTCTCAAAAGGCACATTGAAGCCTTTAGTTATTTTTTTGAAATCAACATTAGATTTGAATATGTCCAACGATTCAAATGAAAACGAAATATGGTATGGTACAACGATTTATTATTATTATTTGTTTGTTTGTTTCGATGTCTAGGCACAAAATATCCAAGTCATCAGCGCCAGATTTACTAAATAACGTTATTTTTATACTGTTTAGGTGGTTGGTACATAAAGAAAAGGATTTAAAAAAATAATAAGGAAAAAAAATCTGCAAAGGATCATTAGTTATAAATTTCTCATATATTGGCTAGATTAGTTATATATAAACCCTGTTATACTAAATTGGAATAGAACCTAATTTATCAGTTATACATTAAACAAGGACAAGTGTTCTTTTGAACCAATGTTTAGGAAAAATCTGGTCCGGTGCGTAAATCACACAAGTTTCACTTACCACCTAACTTTGAGTAGATTAATTTATTTTAAAAAAGTAATATACTTTTATAATATTACTTCAACTATAAATATAAACCTGAGAAGGAATTAGTCGAGGGTGCGGTCAAAAAAATAAAAAAAATTAAAATATATAAATAATTTTAATTTTTGCCGACGTTTCGACCCACTTTGCAGGTCGTCTTCAGGGCGTTGGATGTGGCACTGCGGGAGGCGGTTGAAACACTGAAGTTGAAACCAGTGTTTCAACCGCCTCCCGCAGTGCCACATCCAACGCCCTGAAGACGACCTGCAAAGTGGGTCGAAACGTCGGCAAAAATTAAAATTATTTATATATTTTAATTTTTTTTATTTTTTTGACCGCACCCTCGACTAATTCCTTCTCATATCATATCAACGGTCAACCAACTCTACATCATTATAAATATAAACCAATGATTAACATATAAACCTATAGATATAAAACAATACTATCAAATACATTAATTATTATCCATTACGTTTTGATGAGTAACATTGTATATAAGTTTGAACTTGTAAGGGAATTAATTTAACTCTCCAAGTTAAATAATTAATGTAAAAATGAATGATTCATTTTAATAATATTCTTAAATCAGGAAAGTATAGGTTATTTTATCGTTCTGAAGTTTAATTTTTGATTAAAATTACCAACTTATATTGATGAATAGTCACAACCAATGTCGCATTCATTAAAACTCCAAAAGTGTGACGCAGCGATATAATTCAGCCATGACATGAACTAACTCGAAACTCATAACCGAAGTGGAACTCGCTCCGAAGTAGTTTGACACCGATTCAACTGTGAACTGCAACATAAGCTCTATCGAATTACAAAATGAAGTACTTTTTACCAGCCTCAACAAAATTATTTCCTCGTTTAAGAACGCTTCGAAAGTGCTATTGCACACATAACTATTTGGAATTTTCATCTTTCACTATGTAATTACAATAAATAATTTTAAATAGCTTTCGGTTGATGCAATCTAGCCAATGCCTGACAAGTTAAGAAAAAATGACCGTTATATCAAATTCAAGATTTTAAAGAAATGTAAATATTTTAATCCTATTTAGTACTTTACAATACTTAATAATTCCTTTAGAGCATCCTCTAAGCTTGTTTAATCCAATTCCACAAAAAAAAAAAAAAACTAAATAAAAAAAAACCTAAATAAAAAAAAAACTCAATTTAGTTACTTGTTTCAAAGAAGAAACATGAAAGTGTCCAACGAAATTTTCGTAATTTTAAGGCATAACTTGAAAAATAATTTACATCCGCTGAAGCAACTAGTGAAATTATTAAATATGAAGGGGAAAGTGTCCTTGACTGCGTGGTGTTGGTTTGAAAAATATAGCAGTAGAGATACGATGCTGGAAAGGACGAACATTAATGGATATTGATGAGGTTCTACAAGAAGCTGTTGGGTCAAATCCGTCCACAATTACTCGTGCTAAAATTTAAAAACCAAACCAAGGATATAACATTTGGAGTTGAACTCATTAAAAAAAACCGGAGACCATATCTTTGCTCCTAATTGTCCGATTTTAACGATTTTTTTTGTTTTTTGGGAAATTTCGTAAACTTTTAAAAAACCATATACAATATCAACAAAAAAGTAAAAACTTTTCGAGTTATTCGGAATTAAATTTCACTATCCCTCGTAACTTTTTTTCCAGCTTCTTTTCGTTGAAGTATGTTATATAGATTGGTAATATGTTTGAACAGGTAGATAAGTTTAGGTATCTAGGTTCTACGATAACTAGAAAAAACGAAATTGAAGAAGATATTAAGGTTAGACTGAAGGCGGGAAATGCTTGTTATTTTTCTGTGACAAAACTACTTAGTTCGCGCCTCTTGTCCCGAAACATAAAAATTAGAATCTATAAAACAATTATCTTGCCTACAGTTCTTTATGGGTGCGAAACTTGGCCGCTTACATTAAGGGATGAGCAGCGTCTTAAGGTTTTTGAAAATAAAGTATTGCTTAGAATATTCGGACCGAAGAAGGATGAGTTAACTGGAGAGTTCAGACGGTTACACAACGCCGAATTGCGTGAACTGTATCCGAGTAATATAATTGAGATAATTTCATCGCGGCGAATCAAATGGGCTTGTAAAGTTGTTGGACTTAGTAACGAGAGAATTCCTAAGAGGCTAATATTTTCTATGCCGAATGGTAAGCGTCCGAGGGGTAGACCGAAGCGAAGGTGGGAAGATTGCATTAAAGCCGATCTGAAGGGACTGGGTTTGGACGGTGAACGATGGAGGGAGGTGTGCAATAAGCGATTGTTGGTGTCGGCATCGAACCTTCGGGTTCGCTAACCCTTTTATTATTATTATTATTATGTTATATAGATAAATTTAAAAGGCGTAGAGAAGATGACTTTAGCGAAGTTTCATTGAAATCTGTACATTCGTTTAGGAGCTACAGTCTATAGCAACGCAGGTTTTTCTGCCGCCATTTTGAAAGTTAAAGGTGGAGAGTAATGTAGATGAAGGAGGATCATCCTCGAGTGACCTCTGATTTTATATAAAAACTTGAAAAAAAAAACGGTCCAGTAGTTTCGAAGAAAATGCGCGGACGGCGGACGGCGTACGGCGTACAAAAAAACTTTTATTTGTTTTTCGAATTCTACGCATACTGAAACGTGAAACCTCAAATTTTGAGAGGGTGTTAAGTTTTTGAATTTTTTGGTCGATCACAATGGTTCAGTATTGAAAATAATTAACCAAAAATTGATAAATTTGAGGAAATTGAAATTGGTGATCAAAGTGTTCTTTGGCATCCATCCCAAAGAATGGTATCAGCATAGGATAGAGCAATTAGCTAGCAGATGGGTAATGACGATAAATAACAATGGATTATACTTAGTCATTCTTTTTACAGGGTGTTTCAGGGTTGCGTGGCCATACTGAAAATATGAATTAAGGATCTCAAAACAAGAAAAAAAATCCTATGAAGGTATGTCCGGAAACGCTTTGTTTAGGAGATATTCACACCTAAAGATTTTCATTGTCATGAATTATATACATTATATTAATTACAAAAAACTTATTTATTTGTTCCAACTACTTTATTAATTAAATTAATATTAAATGTTGTTCAAAGTGATTTCCTTGAGTATTGAGATTGGCTTGGCATCTTTCTTCAACAGCAGCAGTGGCAGAACGGCACTGGATATGTATTATTGTTTCGAAAGATTCAACTATCATTTTTCGTAAGGAATTAATGTCATTGACTGATCTGATGTGATTCCATAGATCTTTTGTTTAATGTCAGGCCAAAGAAAAAAAAACCTGTGGTTTCAGTTCTGGAGCGTGCTGGCCAAGCCACTGGTTCTGCACGGCCAATATATTGATAGGGATAATTAACATTTAGGCATTGTCGTGGACCTCTTCTGTAATATGCAGGACAACCATCAGATTGATGCCACATGTAACTTCTCAGTTGTAGTAGAATATTCCAGGTTTTATTTTTTTTTTGTATAACGTAAATAATTCATAATAACGGAAATCTTTAGGTGTGAATATCTCCTAAACAAAGCGTTTTCGGACATACCTTAAGAGGAATTTTTTTTCCTGTTTTGAGGTCCTTAGTTCATTTTTGCAGTTTAGCCACTTAACCCTGAAATATTCTGTATATACTGTATTAATAGAGTATACTCTATTAATTCTGTTAGGTATAGATTATTTTATAGCAGAATATCAACTAATGCGTTTTTTTTAGAGAAATGTAAGTAAATGGTATGCTTATATTTTTTAGAAATACCGTTCACGACAATTAAGAAGTAAACGAAACTCAAAGCGAACCTTAAAGATTAGCGAGGCATTTATTTTTAAAATAATGTTATGTGTTATTAATTATGGATAAAACTAATATGATAAGATTAAAAACGTGGGGTGACAGCAGTTATTTTTCGATCTAGATATTTCTCTTTTTAATAAAGTACATTAATCAATATTATATGTAATATTATTTATATTATATTATGATATAATTATATTTATTATGAAATAGAAAAGGAAGCACAATATAACGAACAATGAAAATATTAGAAATAAAAGGCTTAAATTATTTCTAATATTGGCCTTATATGAAGCCGGGCAAGTTAAATATATATTATAGTTATAAATTGACAATAAGGCGCGATGTATAATGTGGATTTTTAAAGAAATTGAAAATTTGTCCAAATATCGTTCATTTTATTTAATGTTGATAAAAAGATAATACAATCTGAAATATAAAATGTATGTAAATTAAAGTTATTAAATGAACAGTTGCATAATTTGTAAAATTTCTGCGGATAACCCTCTAGTGATTTTGAAATAACCAATAATTAAACTTTACTTTTCTTATTTGTTTATTTAGAAATATTACATTCTGTCACAGCGGAACTTCCCGATGACTTGGCTCTCGGTAGAGATCCGCTTCTGGGCTCCTCGAATCACCGCGGCTGTTTCCAAATAATTAAACTAAAAAAGAAATATTTAAAATTTCTTAAAACTTTATCCATAATAATAACTTACTCGGATTCTCCTAATTGGCCTGACTTGACAGACTTTTTTGAGTATCACACGTGCCTTCCTTGTTAAATATATTTTGTTTAGTGCACGTTCTTACTCTCCGTCTCTAGAAATTCTCGGTAAATCTCAATTTTAATAAAGTGTTAAGGAAGAGAGCTTTGTCAATTTAGCGAGCTCCAGATCCAAGTTAGTTTAAACCGAAGTTCAAAGCTTGAAGCTTGAATAGTTTGACATACTCGTGTCAACAGCTTGCGCTACCCTTGACTCGGTAATGAGCTTCAGTCACTGACAAGTGAAGCGCCTAGGCAATCCATTCGGCTTTGAACCTTAGCCAATTATGGAATCTGTTTTAGTTAGAGGTTTCTTTTTTAGTCTAATTATTGGTTACTTCAAAATCACTAAGGGGTTACCCGCAGCTCTTTAGTTATACAACTGTTCATTTAATTGTACTGCTCGTTGCTCAAATTTTATAACATTAATTTACATTTATATTTATTTCAGATCAACATTAAATAAAATGAACGAAATTCGGACAAATTTTAAATTTCTTTAAAAATCTACATTATACATCGCGCCTTATTGTCAATTTATAACGATAATATATATTCAACATGTCCAGCTTCATATAAGCCCAATATTATAAATAATTTAAGATCTTAATAATTTAAGATCTCCCAATATTATAAATAATTTCAGATCTGGGTGAACGAGAAATTACCTGAAGAATGGAAAGAATCTATTCTTATTCCGATTCACAAAAAGGGTCCGAGGACGGATTGTAATAACTATCGAGGAATTTCACTCCTTCCGGTATGTTATAAAATATTCACTTTAATCTTAACCAGTCGAATCACGGAATACGCCGAAGAAATTATCGGAGAATACCAATGCGGATTTAGACGGAATCGTTCGACTATTGATCAAATATTTTCTTTACGGCAAATATTAGAGAAAAAATTGGAGTATAACGGTATTGTTCACCAGCTGTATATAGATTTTAAAAAGGCTTACGATTCTATTGACCGCCAGAAACTGTATAATATTCTAATCGAGCAGGGGATTCCAAAAAAACTAGTAAATCTAGTCAGGATGTGCTTGACGGAGACACTCAATAAAGTTAGAATCGGTAATAATTTGTCCGAAAAATTTGAGGTTCGATCGGGCTTAAAACAGGGGGATTCTCTTTCGCCTGTCCTGTTCAATTTGGCATTAGAACATGCCATAAGGGAGGTAATGCGAACCGAGAAAGGGCCGCTTACATTAAGGGATAAGCAGCGTCTTAAGGTTTTTGAAAATAAAGTATTGCGTAGAATATTCGGACCGAAGAAGGATGAGTTAACCGGAGAGTTCAGACGGTTACACAACGCCGAATTGCGTGAGCTGTATCCGGGTAATATAATTGAGGTAATTTCATCGCGGCGAATCAAATGGGCTTGTAAAGTTGTTGGGCTTAGTAACGAGAGAATTCCTAAAAGGTTAATATTTGCTGTGCCGAATGGTAAGCGTCCGAGGGGTAGACCGAAGCGAAGGTGGGAAGATTGCATTAAAGCTGATCTGAAGGAACTGGGTTTGGACGGCGAACGGTGGAGGGAAGTGTGTAACAAGCGATTGGTGGTGCCGGCATCGAACCTTCGGGTTCGCTAAGCCTTATTATTATTATTATTATTATTAAAATAACTGCTATCATCTAGGTAAAATCAAACTACCACCACCTCCAGATGAAGGAATACTTAATTCCTTACACATTTTTATGATAAAATCTTAATTTTGTATTAGGAGAGTTTTAGGTAACAGGAGCTCAACTCATATATAATTAAATTGAAGAAAAGAATGGTTGGTGTGATCAGTCAAAAAATAAAAAAGTAATAAATAAATATGTATATTTATTAAAAAAATAAAATAACAAAATATACTTAATTCCTTACTTACTTAAAATGTACTCCTCAATTATTCACTACAATCAACCATTAACCCGTAATTACAGAACTAGTAGGAGAGCTCCTACGCTCCTAATACTAAAATAAAATAAAATATGATAGGTACTAGAAACTCTTTTATATAATAGAGAGATGATTATTTGGGAACCTAGCTGTGTTCGTTATTTTCTTCCTTAATCAGTAAGTACTATAAAAAAATGTATATAAGCCTTGTTTACAGTTTTCTAGCTTACAACAAAAATAGGAATTATTTAAAATAAAATATTTTATGATACAATTTTTTTTACTATTTTCAAATCTCCTTCCAGGCTACATATTGTTCGTGTATCATTTAAGTATGATTCAGTGTATCATTTAAGTATGATTCAGTGTATCATTTAAGTATGATAAATCTTAACAATAAGTTCCTTTATTTTATCTGTGAACTGTTGAAATATAAATATTTGTTTGTCATTTAACTATGATTACCAAACTTTGACTTTCTCGAAATACAATAAAATTTATTTACAATATTAACCTGTCATTTATTGAATAGAAAATATGGATATCAATACAAATTATTTATCTATGATTGTGACAGTCGATGTACTAAAAAATCTCGTAAATGGTTTTGACATAATTTGTCAGAAAGAAAAATCTCCACCGGCCTTCAGACTTACAAATTTGCATCTGTTTATGGATAAATGATGGAATTATTGGTGCTAATAAACCCATTACAATCTATACGAAACCTTTTTGTTTGCTGTATCCTTGCAAACCATTTATGTTATTTAAAATGCATCTTACAAGGTTTTGCAGTTAGAGAGGGAGATAATATTAATATTAAATGTATGTATAAATGAAATTGTTATGTGTTTTAGAGAAATGCCCAATACAAATAAAGTTGACTACAATAATAAATATGAAGGGCTAATAAAAAAAAATAACGGTTCATTGTGTTACAATGATATCATCTCTATAACCAAATCCAGTTATACCTGAATTTAAATAATAATGTTAGACAATAGAATGACCTATATAATATAACACAGTAAAACATAATAGTTAATAAATTAGGCAATTCCATATAATTTGATATGGATATAATAACAAAATGAGGTAGCTAACGTTGGCGAAAATATATGAGGTCGCAATTTTGTTTTGGCTTAAAATAATTATATATTTAATTTAAGGTAGTTGTTGAGTATATATTGTACAGGAGAGAATATACATATATGTGCAGGAGTAAGCAGTTACCAAGTTACCAAAAGTCCTCGACAGTGCGTGTTCATTATTGAGGGTGGAGTTGACTGATTGGATAAAGGAAGATGAATAGAAATGAGACCGATGACATGAGGGTGACACATGATAAGGTGGACATGACAAGAATAAAACATTTTAGTATGAGTAGACGCACGCAATTCGCATAAGTAAAATGGACAGACTTGAAAATGGCTCGTCGACGAGCCGAAACGTCGCTATTGAGATGTGTACTCATTAACTTGACAAAATTAAAAATTGTTGTAAAATTGTCTGAAAATAAATTAACTCGAAAATAAATAATACGAACCGAAGAAGAAGAGTGAAATATTGTGAGAATTAAGATTATTATTATTATTAAGATTATTTTATTACAGTATGGTAAATCAATTGTGAAATTTGAATTATAGGTATGTTTTCCATTTACGAGCTATAGAGTCGAGAAATGGTCTCAAAAATAGCAGATAAATTTCTTTCAGTGACGTATTAGTCATAAACTAACAACATTTTCGAATTAAATTCCTTTTATTCCGTCCAAGCACTTCCACTACCTAGAACTTCACTTGGACAAACGACTTGAAGTATGCAGATCCTTAGAGCACTGAAACAACTAGATGCGTAGGGTTAACCACCTGAATCAACATTCCTTTGACAAACGCTGTCAACTTGTTAATAATAACAAAATGGTCATTGAAATTGGGGTAATTAGGTCTATTTGGGAATTTAGTGTTCAGCTTTGGGAGTCCACTTAGCTATCGAATTAAACAATAATACAAATCATAAAATCCTTCATAAGATTAAAAAATTTCCTTACCACGTGACAAATAATTAATATGGATTCTTCAGGAATACTGGTACTGGTAAAGGTGTAAGGACTCATCCGACAAATGGGCCTATTGGTCGTTTTTTTTTAACTCCGAAAATCATACCAATGATGATCTATATTCGATTTCTGTCTTTCTGTTCATCTAATGACGTTGAAAAGGGATAGCCGTTTGATGGAGGAATCTTTTTGTACTAAGATAAAACCTAAACAGATGATAAGTATCCTCAGGAAAACCATAGAACATAATGGGAAGAATAAGAATCACCGTATATCTCGAAAATGGTATATTTTAGGACTTAAAAGGCAGGGCTGGTAATTTGTTTGGAACTGTACTGGTTCTTGATGTATGCATCGACATCTTTTAAACACAACTCGACTTTTGAAACACCCTAATTTTTTCAATGACTTTTATTAAAATCATTATAGGAAGTACAGGTTTTTCGTTAATTCTCCGTGAAATTCACTTTGATTGTATCGAATCAAGTATCATCAAAGATGAATGAGGTATCCTCATTCATTGTTGCTGAGAGCCAGGAAAAGGGACCATTCACACCATATTTACAGAAAATAAAAATAGATTAAATAAAATAATAATAATAACTTAAATAAATATTATATTTATTCCTGATGTATATTTTTTCCATTCATTCATATGCTTATGATGCATAGCATTTTTTAGTAGAAATAAATAGAATAGTTTGTCTTTATTTCAATAAATTGTTAGCGTCTTATGAATTCAATTATTTCAAAATACAATATTCTCATACATTATAATTGGTAAAAGAATTCGAAAACATTATCAAAATTGTTTGACCTTTATTGTGAATAATTTAATTGAAGTTATTTGCGTATTGTTGATTCGATCTAAACATGAATTACCAAAGCAGTTCATTAATGATTCCAGCTCCCACCCACAGTTCAATTCACAGCCATTCAGTCATAATTTCATCCCTTTAATGAAGAGTTGAATAATTTGTAGCACAATTCAACCCCTTGTCTCGATAATTGTTGCTTTCAACTGGAGTATCCTGGAATGCTGCCCAGACGGAGGATTGTATTGCACAAGATGCGGTATCAAACTTTTTGCAATGTCCATATATTTAAGGGGATTATGAATTTTTTTTTATCATATTAACGGTTATAAATGGATAAGTCAGGAAATGGAGCTAGATTTTATTAATTATTTTGAATTTTTTTTCTTTTAACGTGCTTGTCATGGGCGTGTCAAGAGGGGAGTAAGGTGTGGCATATTACCTCCCTTATAACGTGAAACAAATTACAATAATTACTACATTATTTAAAAAACAACAACGAAGTTTTCTGAAAAATCGATTAACATAGACAGGGTGGCTATTAGTATTTCAATATTCTCAAAGAAACTAATGACCCTCTTTTAAATGATCTTGTAAATAATTACCACACCTACTGGCTACGCTCTTGGTGTTTGTGATAGCATTTAAATACGAAATATTAATATCTAGGTGTAAGATTAATATGAACGACAGCGTTGGTTCTAACGGTGAATCTTTGCAAATGGGTTTACTTTAAAATAAATTTAGTCGTTATCACATATGTTTTTAATGTAATAAAAGGAATTCTGACAGCGTATGTTGGACTATTTATGCACACTCAGATATTTTGGTTTTATTATTTTTTTTCAAATAACGAAAAAAATAAATAAATTCTTAACATTTTTGAACTAAGAAATAGCAAACCACAGATGAATTAATATATATTTCAAACTTATCTCCTAAAGAAAAGTAAAATCTACTTGAAACAAATCCTAGCCTTGTTTTTATTAAAAAATCAAACTATAGTATGATATTACTTGATGTTCAATCATCACAATCATCATTCTCATATTTGCACTCTCTTTTTGATGTATAAAACTTAATGCCTGTTATTGAGTTGCAAACTGTCAGATAGTAACCAAAATATATGAATTAAGTTGTAATATACCTTTAATGTTCTTCTGTCCCATTACTTTGTCAAATATCTGTTTGTTTATCCTATCTTTACTCATTCTCGTCATGTGACCAAAGAATTTCAATCTAATTTTCTTCATTAATGTTTCTGGATCATTGGCATCTTCATACAATTCTTAATTAATTTTAGGGCAGTACTCATCTCCATATTTCTTAGTCTATGGATTCACATTATTATCTTCCTCTCTGTTTTCAGTAGTTTTTCGGTACTGGTAAATCCCATCGTTTCGAACCCATATAATACTATAGATTTAACTACTGTTTCATAATGTGTTATCTCAGCTCCTCTGGAAAGGTTCTCGTTTTATAGGTTCTTAACTAAATGTCTATGTCTAACTTAGATATTGATAGATTATTTTTTTTATGCCTCTTGACTTTCGGCTTCCGTCATAAGTCTTATAGGCGAAAGCTCTAATCATTTGATTCTTTTCAAGTGTCATAATAATATGATAGATGTTATTTTATGTTCGTCTAACGTTTATTGCATATTTAAACTGTTACAAAACCAAGACAGTTAAAAAAAATTGACTTTTTGAATAAAAATTAAAGCAAAAGTAGGTACTGATACTTGACAATTACTATATGTACTGATTAGTTACTATATGTAAAGAATTGTTATAACCAATATACTTTTTTATTTTACTCTTCTAATTTTTCATTCGGGCTTGGGTTGGGTTGGGTTTTTCTTATCTAAAAAGATACAGTAATATCTCTACAGTAATAAGCCAATAGGTAATTGCAAGACTGTTGTGAGGCTTGAGCAAGATCAAGACTAAGACTAAGTCTGAATGCGCAAGACCAAGACGATTCTCCGTCTCGCATTTGGACATCAATAGTAAGTAAACGCTGTGTGATTGTTTAATATAAACACCTAGTATTATCAACGATAAGGAGATTTAAAAAATAATAAGTTATGATAGCTGTGGAGTAATGATCCGAAACAAATTATATAATTTATAAATCAAACCACAAGACCGTCCATTATTTAAACATTTTATTTGTTTTAAGAAGGATATTTCTTTTATTCCAATAAATGTCTAAGAATTTCGAACTGAATTCAAAGTTTCTTCAACTGTCTTCCTCAAAATAACTTTTACAATTAAAACATTTAAGCGCCCTTAATGCGGCAAGGACGAAATTATTTCTGCTTCGGTAATGACATTTCCCAGCTCTGCAGTAAAATCTGCCTTTTGTGGTCATTAATATAACAAACTTCATTTCTTCACTTTTCATCTCTTACTTCGAAAAGTATGTTAGAACAGATTTAAAAACTAAAAAAACAATAATTTAACGAAAAATAAATTTAATTTTCAATAATATTATCATAAAGAAATTGTAATATATTTTGAAATAAATAAAGAAACGTAATAACAACTGAAGAATCAGTTTCTTCTTTCAAACCTCTCCACTTTAAACACTTATTCCTTTCTCAATCCGGCATGAATACGAAATATACCTAAGAGAGCTATCTAAGTACCCCCAGAAAATATTTCTGTTATTTTAGTTTTCTCTGTTTGTATTATATATGTGTACGCTTTTTCGGTCTTTTTTTCTCTCTTCTGTATTTTTACTTTTAAATAACTAATATTGTAAATATTCATTTTATTTATGAGAGCATATACGTGTATTCAGTACTTATAATTTGTTCTAAAGGGACAACCGTCCCAGAATAAGAAAATATATTTTCTTCTGTTCATTTTTCCTACTTTTGGTGTCTCGAAGTTTTTTTATTTGTTACAATAAATTAGGCCACTGTTCACCAAAATTTTTTTATTACGCATCAATTTAAAGTTTCGACCATACTAAGAGTCATTTTCAAAACTTGATGAGTCCTCCTAATATGTTCATCATTAATGTTCTAATTAATAAGTTCAGTGAACATTAACTTGTCAATTTTTATAGGGGCTTCGCCCACGTCATTTCTGGAGGGACTGTTGGTGAACAATGGCCTGATTTATTGTAACAAATAAAAAAAATATATATATTTTCATTCATTTATTTCATTCATGAAATCCTCGGATACGCAGATGATATAGCTGTCCTTGAAAATAATCAAGAAGACATTGAGAAACTCGCTGCAACATTGATAAGAGAGGCAGAGCAGTAAATACTTGTAGGTAGTCGGTCTACAAGTAAATGAAGATAAAATAAAATATATTATAATAAACCGAAAAGTCCATCCCTATAACAGGATCTGCGTACAAGGAAAATCATTCCCGAGTAAGAAAATTCAAATAACTCGGCTTCACAATAACCTCAATGAATGACTACGGTCAGTAACAGCAAACAGAGCTTTCTCCTCGTTCTCAAAGATATTGAAATACCTAAAAATCTCCAAAGGAGGTGGCAGTTAGCCCAAGATCGGGAATTGTGGATTCGGCTCTACAAGAAGGCTCCTCTCACCGCTCAGCGGTAGAAGAGGAAACGATTAAGAAGAAGAAGAAATAGATTATTGAAAGAAGTAAGCCGACTGTATCAGTCTTAGTCTTGCGCATTACCTATTAACTTATTAAAATAGAGATATTACTGTAATTTTTTATATAAGAGAAACCTAACTAAGCCCGAATGAAAAATTAGAGGAGTTAAATGAAAAGTATTTTGGTTATACCAATTCTCTACATATAGTAACTAAAATTGTCAAGTATTAGTACCTATTTCACTTAAATTTTTATTTAAAAAAATCGACTTTTTTAACAGTCTTGGTCTAGCAAGAGTTTGGCGGTCTTTGGGCGATTTGGAGGAACATTGCTATTGCTTACCAACCAAACTAAATAATTAAATTTCTACTCCAAAGGGGTTAAAGTTATTAAACTTTTTTCTTTTCTATGATTTACATGAAAATAAAATAACATCTATCATATTATTGTGACACTTTAAAAGAATCAAACTATCAATAACAGCACAAAGCTGCTAGAAGGCTCATGGCCGAAGCCGAAAGTGTGGATCATTACTCCACAGCTAACATAACTTATCATTTTTTAAATCTCCTTTTTACGTTTACTTACTATTGATGTCGAAATTGGAGACGGAGAATCGTCTTGGTCTTGCGCATTCAGACTTAGTCTTAGTCTTGAACTTGCTCAAGCCTCACAACAGTCTTGCAATTACCTATTGGCTTATTACTCTAGAGATATTACTGTATTTTTTTAGATAAGAAAAACCCAACCCAACCCAAGCCCGAATGAAAAATTAGAAGAGTAAAATAAAAAAGTATATTGGTTATAACAATTCTTCACATATAGTAACTAAAATTATCAAGTATTATTACCTACTTTGCCTTAATTTTTATTCAAAAATTACGATTTTTTAAACAGTCTTGGTTTTGTAACAGTTTAAATATAAAATAAACGTTAGACGAAGATAAAATAACATCTATCATATTATTATGACACTTGAAAAGAATCAAATGATCAGAGCTTTCGCCTATAAGACTTATGACGGAAGCCAAAAGTCAAGAGGCATAACACAAATAATCTATCAATATCTAAGTTAGACATAGACATTTAGTTAAGAATCTATAAAACGAGAACCTTTCCAGAGGAGCTGAGATAACACATTATGAAACAGTAGTTAAATCTGTAGTATTATATGGATTCGAAACGATGGGATTTGCCAGTACCGAAAAGCTACTGAAAACAGAGAGGAAGATAATAATGTGAATCCATAGACCGAGGAAGGTGGAGATGAGTATTGGCCTAAAATGAATTAAGAATTGTATGAAGATGCCAAAGATCCAGAAACATTAATGAAGAAAAGTAGTTTGAAATTCTTTGGTCGCGTGAAGAGACTGAGTAAAGATAAGATAAACTGCTCGGCTTAAAATATTATGGGTGATAAATATTCAGGAAGCAGTCATTATAAGGTTGTTATTAGTGCCGACGTTTGACGTGAAATCCTTCCCTAATCCCTCACACATGCCTTCCAAATATGTTAGTACTTGAATATCTTCAGTGCACGCCCTGATGATGACCCACATGTTTGGGTTGAAACGTCGCCACTAATAAAAACCTTATAATGACTGCGTCTTGAATATTTATCATCCATGATATGTAGAATAGTCGACTAACTCCCTTCAATAATTCATTAAGTCTATCTACAACAAGAATACACGTCGTCGCTGAAATCCATCACATCAGAGATATGAATTCTTCGTTCGCTGACGACACCATATCACAACATACATCAAGAAAAGTATGTCATCGTGGCCCATCTCAAGCTCTACACCGCTCGATCTCAGCTTGTTCATCATCTTCGTCTACAACTCATTCTGCTCTCTCTCTCCAGATACTTCAAACCCCAAAACAGAGCCCTGATGATGACCCACATGTTTGGGTTGAAACGTCGGCACTAATAAAAACCTTATAACGACTGAGTCCTGAATATTTATCACCCAAGAAGAAATATAGATTATTTAATTAATCTATACGGTAAAAATAAAACAGAGAATATAAAGTGATTAAATGAGAATAATGTGAGAATGTGAAATAAGTGTGATTTTCAAATACTTTATCTGTAAATTAACTTCTCTACAATGTTATTGATTAATACAAATAAATAATTTCTACTAAATATCATTATGGTAATGTGCCGAAAATTCAACTAGATTTGCAAATCAGAAAGCTGAGAAACCAGGCTGTGAACTCTGGCTTATAATCCTTCATTTGGAATATAAATTGCAAATTTGGGAATGTAGGGCTTGGCTACAAAGTTTGGGTTAATTGTTGATGCAGAATCAACTTCATAGTTGAAGGGTTTTCGTCGTAATTTAAAATATTTGGTAATATTTTTCACGATTTTATTCATGTAAGAGGAATTCCTAATGGTTTTTAATAAATAAACAATAAGGTAGAGTGATTTCTATAAATAAATAGTAAGCACTTACACGGACATCCCAAGGTATGTCATCAACCAACATGCCCGATAGTACTCGTATGAGGCTCAAAAGAAGCTGGATGAAGGATCTCCTCCACTGACAACAAATCAAGAGAGGAAAATACACCGATAAAAATAAAACAGGGAATATAGAGGCTTGGGATAACACTGGAATTATGTGAGGATATGACAGAATACAAGAAATTCCTGAAAAGTGCGGTGCATGTGGTGGACAGTAATGAACTTCCTTCCAGGAGGATTAGGGGGGCGTAATAAAGGGCCATAGGAGCAGAATTCATTGGGGGGGCGAGAAGGAGGCGATCGCCCCCACACTAAAACTAGAGAGGACACGAGAATATCGTTCTCCAACCCACCATTATTTCGAAGACCAAAAATAAAATCAAAATCAATAATAATAAATCTAAACGAATGAATAAAATATGTAAAATAAAATCAATTAATAAAATATGATATATCGAATAAATGGCTAAGCTGAGCCCTAGAGCATATATGCAAGTATTTTACCACGTCCTATGTTCCTATTATTGAAATTTTAGTTTACATTTAAACATAATTATATGTAGCTACATATCCTAGGATTTGTATAATTATTGAGGAGCCGAAATAGCTTCAACACAACGGATTGGTCCGTTATATGATATATATACTAGCTTTACCCGCCCACGCGCTGCTGTGGCTTAGCCTGGCAAAATGGAAAAGAAAGAAAATAGAAAGTACATATGAGTAGATTAATAGCAAAGGACATCTGTCATTTTTAAAAAGTATGGAAACAAATTTATCTGTAAAATGGCTTCAATTTAAACTAATTCTAATGGTTTTTTTCTCATGATTCAAATTGACCATTCATAATCATCTGAGCAAATACGCCGTCATTCATAATCATCAGAAACAGTCTGAGTTGAACTTATAAAACTAAATAAAAAATTAATTAAAAAAACGTAAAATAGTATTGACCTACATAAGGAGAATCATATAAATTCTTCAAATGATAATTTCAATTACTGTAGTAATTAAAAAAAAAAAATGCTTGCCGACGTTCGGTAGTGAGAAAGCAAAAGGAAACGTCCTTTTCTGAAGAGAAAGCAGTAATTGTTAAAACTCAATAACTCTGCAACGAACCGTCCGATTTCGATGATACCTTTTTTATTTTGTCGGCAAATCAAGAATCTTTCAAATAAATGTGGCTATTATCAGTCAAAAGTTGTGTACTTTTTTATTTATCGTCAAATAAAATATTGAATTCATCGTAACATTTTTCAGCTTGTTTTCGGGAATGTATGTTATACACATAAATTAAAAGGATTTCAAGGGAAAGGATTTAGCCAAGTTTAGTTAAAATCGGTAAAGCCGTTTTGGCTCTACAGTTTATAGCGACACATTGTTTGCGGCTTTGAACAGAAAAACATTTACATTTTTTTTTTTTACATATATAAAATTATCGTAAGACAGAAGTACTATGCCAGAAACCTTCCCAGAAGTGTACGGAATAACTTCTCAAAGTTTCATGGCGATCGGTTGAATGGTTTAGTAATGCACTGAGGACAAACAGAAGGACTGTCTTCATTCATTTATATATACATATATACATATATAAAGTCATTTTTTGTTGAGAACATGGGTACTTTTACATTACAGAATAAAACATCACATTAAGTTTTTTTTCTAATAAACCTCAACTTAATTTTATATGGATTTGAAGCTTTTAAAACCAGTTTTAAGTTTTTTAAAGTTTTTTGTATAAGTGTGGTGTCTGAAGTATAGTTCGATAAAGCTTAAAAAAATCGGGAATAATCTTAGTCTAGCCATTCAAAATTCCTCTCTAAATGGTTTTAACAATCCCAGATTCTATTTTCTTTTGAAGTAAATTTTGTCTGGTGTACAGTGAAGCAATTGTAAATCACCTGAATAAAATAATTCTTTACAACAAAGTTTTAACTAAAGACTTAATTTAGAAAAAATATAAAACGTTAATTTCCACTCTCTGCCAAGAATGGGACCGTTATTAATTTGGACTTTTTTGTAGATTTTGAAGTCTACTACGATTCCTTTTAATATTTTTGTCTACTTACGGAACACCCTGTATACTTATAAATATATTTTAAAATTTTATATCTTGCTTTAAATATTAATATTATTTTTTACTAATGCTTTAAGAATATAACTTTCCATAAAAAAAGTTATATTCTTTCCAATACGAAGATTTCCTATAAGGCAGTAATGGCTTACATATTGCTACGAGCGGTGAAGATCATCCAGTGAAAGAACACAAGACCTGACTCGAATACAAATTGCTACGTAATATCAGATTTTATTAGTTCAGTCGTACCTTGGCTACGATGTTCGACTATACTAGATATGAAAATACAGTCTTGGTCATCTGCCTTGTTTTATAAAAACGGAGTATCTTTCAAAATAAAACAAAAATCATAAGTTAATAAGGGTCTAAATTATTCTAAAATATTCTACTTGCAAGGTCTGAATGATGCATTGAATTCCAAAATAGCTAAATCCCCTACAAAAGATAAAAATATTTAAGATGATTTCTTGAAATGAATGGATTATTTTCGAAAAGAACTGGGCCATTCATAAATAACACATATGGAATGCTATTAATAGATTTTCTACATGTCTAGTTCTGTCATTGACACGTACTTGTATTTTATATACTTTTATATATACGTTATTTAAAATAATTTAAAAATATATGAAATACCTTGTCCGATCCAAAACTAGCCAGATCCATAGTTACAATAGATTAAATTCAGTTTTGTTAAGATTAAAGTTCAGGGATAATATTAAAGTGGTCGGTAACTCGTGTCTAGGAAAATAAGAATAACAAACCGTGGTTTGATGAAGATTGCTTAAACATGTGCGAAAAACGAAAAGCCGCTAAATTAAAAGCTCTAAATAATCCTAGCGAAGACAATCTGGAATACTTCCGAACCTCAAAGAACGAAACGGCAAAATTGCTCAAATATTTTCTTTACGTCAAATATTAGAGAAAAAGTTGGAGTACAAAGGTATTGTTCACCAGCTGTATATAGATTTTAAAAAGGCTTACGATTCTATTGACCGCCAGAAACTGTATAATATTCTAATCGAGTAGGGGATTCCTAAAAAAATAGTAAATCTAGTCAGGATGTGCATGACGGAGACACTCAATAAAGTTAGAATCGGTAATAATCTGTCCGAAAAATTTGAGGTTCGTTCGGGTTTAAAACAGGAAGATTCCCTTTCGCCTGTCCTGTTCAATTTGGCATTAGAACATGCCATTAGGGAGGTAATGCGTACCGAGAAAGGGTTGGGTCTGGGTGGTACAACATCAGTGCTGGGTTATACGGATGATCTGGTACTGTTAAGCGAAGACGTTGAAATTATAAAACTAAATACGACAACGTTAATGAAAGCCGGTAAAGAACGAGGAATCGAAATAAACGTGGATAAAACAAAATATATGGTTAGCTGCAAAAATGGCAATACTAATGGTGATATCGATATAGATGGTAATATGTTTGAACAGATAGATAAGTTTAGGTATCTAAGTTCTACGATAACTAGAAAAAACGAAATTGAAGAAGAGATTAAGGTTGGACTGAAGGCGGGAAATGCTTGTTATTTTTCTGTTACAAAACTACTTAGTTCGCGCCTCTTGTCCCGGAACTTAAAAATTAGAATCTATAAAACAATTATCATGCCTACAGTTCTTTATGGGTGCGAAACTTGGCCGCTTACATTAAGGGATGATCAGCGTCTTAAGGTTTTTGAAAAGTATTGCGTAGAATATTCGGACCGAAGAAGAATGAGTTAACCGAAGAGTTCAGACGGTTACACAACGCCGAATTGCGTGAACTGTATCCAGATAATATAATTGAGGTAATTTCATCGCGGCGAATCAAATGGGCTTGTAAAGTTGTTGGACTTAGTAACGAGAGAATTCCTAGGTTAATATTTGCTGTGCCGAATGGTAAGCGTCTGAGGGGTAGACCGAGGCGAAGGTGAGAAGATTGCATTAAAGCCGATCTGAAGGGACTGGGTTTGGACGGCGAACGATGGAGGGGGGTGTGCAATAAATGATTGGTGGTGTCGGCATTGAACCTTCGGGTTCGCTAAGCCTTTTATTATTATTAAGATTAAAGTGTGCTTTCGGAATTAATTAAATGCTAAACATCACACGTTAAAAAATATAAATTAATTGTACTGAAAACACTATCACTTTGAGAAGACAGAATTTTACATCCCATATATTTTTACAAAACCGACAGCGAAGCTTAGCTTAATCTATGACAGACAACTTAATTAATATGGACCTAAAGTTTAATAAAGAAAGAATTATTTTCAGAACGAAATTTTCTGATGGAAGCTGAAAAAGTAAATGGTTTTATATATATATATATAAAATTAATGTTCAATTAAATGTAATAATTATTGTATGATTTTTTGGAAAAAATAATTATCGATTTCAAACCCTGTAAATAACTGTCGAAAAACTAAATCAATTAAAGTTGGATAATTCCGAAATCATTCATAAGTTTTAACAATAAGTGTGATGTTCAAATATTGTATCTGTAAAAAAACTTCTCTACAATGTTATTGATTAATACAAATAAATAATTTCTACTAAATAGCATTATGGTAATGTGCCGAAAATTCAACTAGATTTGCAAATCACGAAGCTGAGAAACCAGGCTGTGAACTCTGGCTTATAATCCTTCATTTGGAATATAAATTGCAAATTTGGGAGTGAAGGGCTTGGCTACAAAGTTTGGCTTGATTGCTGATGCAGAATCAACTTCATAGTTAAAGGGTTCGTCGTAATTAAAAATATTTGGTAATATTTTTCACGATTTTATTCATGTAAGAGGAATTCCTAGTGTTTTTTAAATAAATAAACAATAAGGTAGAGTGATTTCTATAAATAAATAGTAAGTACTTACTCGGACATACCAGCTCACTGATTAAAAGTATGTCCACAACCAACATGCCCGATAGAACTCGTAGGAGGCTCAAAAGAAGCTTGATGAAGGATCTTCTTCACTAACTACAAATATTTAAATCAACACAGGAAAAGACACCGCTGAGCACTCCTCTCTCTCACCCCTACTTATACCAACTTCTACTTCTCGACATCACACTCGCTTGTTGTTTATATTGGGTCGACAAATAATTCTATTCGGTTTTCATGCATAACTGCAAAATGCCATGTTCATAGAATGTCTGGAGTTTGTGTTAAAAAAAAACTGATGCATGTGATTTTTGATGTCCTCTTCCTTTTGGAATTTCTTTCCGTTCATGGAGTTTTGCAGAGACAGAAATAAGTGGTAGTCACTTGGAGCTAGGCCTGGTGAATAGGAAGGTTGGGTCAAAAGGTCCCATCCAAGGCTCAATAATTTATTGCAATTGACCAATGAAGTGTGGGGCCTACCGGTGTCTTGATTGAACACGATATACTTTCGATCATTCATAACTCTTCAAGATGATCTCCAAATTCGATGATACTATATCCATTGGAAAGCTGAATTGTTTCTCTTCAGAACCACATGAATATTTTTTTGATTTAATGCCAACATAAGGAATAAATAAATAAAAACACCGTATAGATTTTTATTTGTTATCTCCATTTGTAGTTTTTTTTTACGAAGATGCTGTTGATGTCATTTTGTTTAGTTTATGTGGCCCTAAATTCTTGCTAAATTTCTTGTAGATAGCTAAAGTCTTATTGAAGTTATAACATTTTTTATGATTTTCGAAAAATATCATGTGAGGAACCCAAACATTAAGCCTGGAAACATAGCCGAGCATGTCAAAATTTACTGAATGAAATTTAGCAAACCAATTTCGACAGGTGCGTTCTGTTACGGCATCATCCCCATAAAAACTTCAAATTTATCTATTCACTTTTGCTGTACGCTTAACTTTTTAAAAATAATACAACAAAGTATGAATAAATGGTATTTTCTTCCATATTCACAGTGCAATAGCAAACACAATACTAAGCTAGTTTTAACAAGAATTAACAGATATAGTTGTTGACATATTACAAACAGGATAAACAATCCACCATAGGAATTAATTCAATCATGAAACAGGATTTCAGCACTTTATAAGTTTAATAATGGATATAGACACATAATTAATTTTTTATCCATATATCCTCGATATGCAATCAGTGTTCTACATTATTGAATAAATTTTAATTTTAAAATTTTTGTTCTTTTTTTTAAAAACGGCAAAAAGTCGTTTTCGGTGAATTTTCATGTTGAACGCCACAAAAGTAAGCGAATGAAAAATTATGAAATTGATACTCTTTACATCTCTATATTATAGAAACCTATAGTAAGAATATGATGGCTATATTTTTAATATAGATTAT
This sequence comes from Nezara viridula, assembly GCA_928085145.1. Taxonomy (NCBI): domain Eukaryota; kingdom Metazoa; phylum Arthropoda; class Insecta; order Hemiptera; family Pentatomidae; genus Nezara; species Nezara viridula. The sequence goes on from OV725083.1 coordinate 74,844,892, forward strand.
GAAGATATTTTACTCTATATTTTTGTACTCACAATATAACCCCTAACAAGTAATAAAATAGATAAAATGAAATTTAACATAGAATACATTAGCTACTTTAAAATTTTAATAATGACAATATATCACATTCATTTATTTTTTCTTGCATAGCCTGATAATTTTATTTTAAAATCTCTTCTTTTTTTTTTTTCAAAATAACAAGAATTTTTAAAAGTAGATGTCTATCCATTGGGAACAATTCAAATTCTCCCATATTCAAGATAAATTGTATACTTTCTTTTTAGTAAATAAAGCATCCTTTTTCTCATATTTTTTTTCTTTACTTGGGGATGTACTTGCTTTTCCGACCTGAATGGGAAGATAGTATTCAAAGTTATGGCTCAATAGTTAGATTTGAAGAAGAATTAGTGAAGATATAGTGTACCGAAAAATAATATATATAAATATTAATAATAAAATTTAAATACCCCTTAATCATATTAAATCTTCAGTGTCATTGAAAATAAAAATAACTATCATTAAAATATGAGCATTAAGCTAGATTTCAATTAAAATTAATAATCATTTATTAATACGATGTTTTTGAAAATGTTGAGGAAAACAATAAAACAGGGGAAAATTATTTGGTTATTATATGAAATTACTTTTCTGTGGATCAAAGCAAGCTTTTCTAGTGGAATAATATTCTTTGTGGAATAATATTTAATGTTTCTGTTAAACCTCCTTATTTTCGAACCTGTTTTTTCCCATGATTTTAGACAATAATTGAATTTTTGAAAAATAAATTACCTTAAAATTATTTAACTGCTTTTAAAAACCTTAAATTAAATTTATGTATTTGAGGTTGTATTTAGTTTAAAGAAAGCCAATTTATTTAATGTGGTAGATATTGTAATTAAATGCGTTTCAATATTATAAAATAACATTTTACAGACACATGGTCGGAGTGAATCTTTCCACGCTTATTAACAAATAAATTTTACAAAAAATATTTATGATAATAAGCATGACAGATTATAATAAACACATAAAAGAATGACTTCACAAATTTAAAAATTAACAATAGGGACTGCATGGACAGAGTTATGAAAAGAAATAAATAAAATAAAGGTTCTTGTGAGAGATAAGGAAAAACACAGCGACAGATTATGGGCTAAATTAAGAAGGAAACTTTGCTCTAAAAGAATAAAAGAAATGAAAAAAGAAAAATGAGGAAGAAGGAAAAAGGAGAATATTTGCGTAGTCCCAGAGCTGGCAGATTCGTAAAGAAAAAGGTAGATGAAATTAAAAAAAAAACCTCATTAAATATTTTAAATAATTAAAAAAAGATTAAAATCAAGAACTGACCCGAAATTATAGGTAATGGTATTTTCTTAAGGCTGTTTAAGGTTATCATAACTTTTTGTCATGCGGGCAACATTAAGACGTCCATTATATCTTGTGAGCTACGGCTTGTGAATGAATGAATGAAGTATGAATGAAGGCTAAGTGAAACTCCTAGCTCAACACACACCCCTGAAGAAGACCTGCAAAGTCGGGTCGAAACGTTTTCTTTTAATAAAATAGTTTAGCCACTATTTAGCCTATTTAATTTAGCCACCCCGGACCATCTCCTTCCTTTATAATGCAGCGGTCAACTATTAAATATCCAATGAATGAAAATAATTTTATTATTCTGGGACTAGTGTCCCTTTAGAACAAATTATAAATACAGAATATATATTAGCATTCTGCTGTGTCCATAAAATACAATTAAATATTTACAGGATGATTGGTATTAAAATTTATTTATTTATAAACGTTTTAGGCTCTTCAACCACCTGAGTCATTTTCGCCCTATATTACAATTTGATCAATTAATACGAACATAAAAAAACTACAGCTAACAAATACAATTTAAAGTTTAAACAGTTTAGAATAGTTACAGATGGATATGATAGTACAATTGAATTAAAGTTATAAAAATTGAAAGTAAAAGATTTAAAAGGACAATAAAAATGAAGGTTAATTAAAGAACAAAAGCTAAAAAATAATTTTTAAATAATAAAAATTAATATTAATAGAACCGAAGTTAAGGAGTACAGTGTAAATATTAAAAAGTACAAGAACCATTAATATTAAAGATTAGAAAAAGATAAGTTAATCTAAAAATACGGTTTGATAATAAAATTAATATTAAAAGAAGAAAAGTTAAGAAGTACTATTTAAATATTAAAAATTACATGAAGAAAAATTGATAAACCATTATAAATAAAAATTATGATTAAAAGATAATGATGATATATAAACAAACAGATAATGAAAATATATAAACAACGTTTATAAATATAAAATAAAATGAGTAAATAATCAAAGTATCAATAAATCACAAAATAATCTAAGTAGCTGAGGTACTTTGAGATTCTTGCGTTTTGGATTTTTAAGTGAATCTCATGATAAACCGGATTGCGCATGGAGTAGATGTTTGAAGAAGAGAGATATGAAAGAAGATACTGACTTTGCCTGTCGAATATGAGAAGGAATTGAATGACAGAGAAGACAGCTTGAATTAAAAAGGATTTGTATAACGCAGCAGTTCTATGAGGAGGAGGATAGAGATCGGACTTACAGGATCTGGTGAGATGGGATTAAAAGGAGTATTTGAATTGTAGGATCTGTAGAATATAGGAGGGTCGCCGAGTTCTAATAGCCTGGTATACGAAAGTAGCAAGGACATATTGACGGCAGTCCGACGGATAAAGCCACTTCAACTTGGTGTGAAACTGGGTGATATGCGTATCCCTTCAGATCCAAAATAGAAAGTGTATTGAGCAATTCATTAGACGTATAAGTTTAGCTTCGAGTTCTTCCGGGAGTCCACCATACACCTTATGATGCAAATAATACCAATATATCGATGTGCAAAAACATTGAAAGTAAAAAATCGAGTTACTGTTAAATTGTCTTAAAAACTTTCTTACATATTATATGTAATATGTAATTCAAGAGTTTTCTATAATTGATTTTTAAAAATCTCATATTTTTTGGTTGATCTGCAATTCATCTTATTTTTTTTTAATCCATCAAGTTTCATTTTATGTAAATACATTTATGTAAAATTGTCTATAAAATGTATCAAAAACTACTGGCAGTGCCTAAAAACAGTACTCATAGTAGCAGAAGGTTTCAATGTGAATTTCGAAAGTGAGTAAAATTACCCTTATATATCGTTCCAAAGCTGCTGATTTGGAATACAGACAGTTGAGGATTGAAATGGAGTAATGTTGCAAAAAATATGATAGAATTTTCAATTTTTTACACTTTTATATATCGGTATATACATGTAAAAAATTCTTATACAGGCTTCCTCTGTAAAATTCAAGACAACACAAAAAACAAAAAAAAAACAATCTTATAAACGGCCTGTCCAAGTATTACCAGCGATAACAAAAGTTACCCTACAAGAAATTAAAATTAAATTTTACGAAAGTAACAAATTATAATAACTTGATAAATTAGAATGATCCAAAGTTTGGTTCAAAAAACCTTTTTAAAAACTGAGATAAAGTTTTTTAAATTACATTAAGTTGAAGTTTACAACTTATATCATAAAAATTATAGTCACAATTTTTTTTTAAACTTAATATATCAGAATTTGTAAATAATTTAAAAAACTCAACTTTCTATTTATAAGAAATGACTGATCTACAAGACAATCATGACCTACATACTACAACTATAGGGAGCTGCAAAATTCTCCAATATCAAACGTATCCAATCCTTTCAGTCCAAAGTTCTTAGAACAATAATGATCCCTGCTATATAACCAACTAAACCCAACACATTGAACTTCATATTCAATTTGTCAGAGAGCTTATCCCAAAAAAAAATCTCCAAACTTCATCAGAACCTTACAAATCATCCAAATCCCTTTGCACAATCCTTTTCTTGCTCCACCCATCCCTACAATCTTCCTCGTAGCTCAGAGGTCTTTCGTACTCACTCCATGCAAGTCTGTGGTTCAAGCGCCTCTGCTCAGCCTACACCATTGACGTGGCTGGGATCTCCTAGAGTTTTGGTTTTTCTACCATATTAGGGGAATAAGATAAGCTTGGATATTGTGTATAAGTCGGTCTGTATTTAAGTTGTTATTTTGATTCGTTTAGGGTTCTTTTTGTTTATATAAAAACTTCACCTCAACTGTAACAAAATGTAATATTATTCAGTAAAAATTTTTTAAGGATTTTTTTTTAAATTTTGCGAAGTAATCAAAGAAACTTCTGCGGGCTTTAGTTTGGAGATATAATCTAGATGTTACCACTCCCTGGTTTGCTGAGATTTTAATAATCACGCCTCCTTTTACAACGTCCAATGATATTCGACTTTGTTGGCTTCAATGTTGTAACCTTGAGCTACTCATTTGCATTATATTTCTCTTCTTTTTTTTTAATCTACAATTTTATTCGAAATTATTATTGACAATGCGCTGTTTACTTAGCAATAATGATTGAATTCGGTTTATTTATGCAGATTGAAAAAAAAAATACTTTGAACAACATTCCGGTGTAAATGTTTCCTATTGGCACGCTTTCAACAAATTTATCGATCTTTATTTATTTTAAGTGCCTTTTCATAGGCAATTATTCAAATTAATGCGTAGTAGATACTCCTCGCCTACTTTGTTAAATGGTTACAAAAAAAAAAAAAAGTTTGGAAGTTATGTGTTCTGTTGATGGCTTTTCTTTTGTCTTCACTATTTACTCTTATCTGTTTGGAACTGAGATTTGGCTCGCACTAATCGGAATTGGATTTAGACGAGCTGACATAAATCTAAAGGGATCAAAAGTCGATTTAGGTTTTCCTCGAACTGTGATAAAATAGTAATCGAATATTTGACTATTTTGAACGATAAATCAATAACATTAACTTATCATGACCCTTAAATTATTAAATTATATTTTGATTTTAAATTTCAATATAATATATTTTATATATATTAAATAAATTTTATTATTAAGAAAAATTCAGTAAATAAAGATTTAACAGTTCAGTAGTGGAACTGTTCGTTGCTAAAAAATCACAAAAAAAAAGTTCGCATTTTTTTTCTGTTACCATTACAGACCGTGTTCCCTCTCCTCCTTAACAATCCTGCTCCATCTCTGCCTGGTTTGGATTATTTCTTTCTATTTATCTACACGCAGCTTTGTTGAATCTTTGTTGATTCAATTTAACCATCTGTTTTTTGGACTTCCAGGCTGTCTTTTGCCTTCTATTGAGGCATTCACTGTTACGCAGAGGCTTCGAGTTGGACTGCTACGAGCTACACACACCACCCATCTTAATCTCCGTGCCTCTATATCAATGGATTTTGATTGACCAGTTTCTTTTACCTTATTTATTGCTCTTTCTTTTCCATTTATTAGTACTCTGATCCCAGATCGCTCCGACTATCGTGGGGAGGATTTTTCTCTCAAATCTTTCGACACATTTTTCTAGGGTACTGGTTAGTGTCCAGGTCTCACAACCATGTATTAGAGCTGGCTGGCTTTATCATATCATAGTACGCCATTAATTTGGGATTTATTTAGATTTTTTGGGATTTCAACACCTTTGAAATGGAGAAGAAAGCTCTGTTTGTGCTAGTTATACGCTGGTATTTTTCTAAACGTTGGTGATTAATTGAGGTTATAGCGTAGCCGAAGTATTTAAATTTTTTTACTCTCGGAAATTATTTTCTTTCAACTCAGATCCTGTTAGATTCTCAATTCCGTATGTCGATATAGGTCTTATTATAGTCATGTTAATGAGTCTTTAATAATTAATTGAAAGTTTAGAGTATTTGTCTATTAAGTGTGGGAGCAGCCGGAAACGTCGAGAATTTATAAATATAATTTAAACAATGACCGAAAAAAATAATAAAGTAACTTGAGACTTTGCTTGGAATTGCATTATTGTCTATTACACTATAGATATTTCAACATGTATTATCTTATTTTGCTCAAGTTTGAATTTAGTGTTCCATTATCAGTTTTCCTACATTTTTTCTTATATCCTTATGTTAAAAAATGAAATCGTATTTAATGGCTTATTAATGAACAATTTTCTATTTGTCAATGTTTAAATATATAATCAAAGTTCAGAGTATAAATATTTTATACGATTCCTCTGTACTTATCAATTTAGGTGAAGTTAACCAAACAAATTGTCTCCAAGATCTAAAACTTAGCAATTAACAATTACTGATCATTGGGACAATAGGAAATTATTTTTAGTCTAATTTGTAAAATTTATGAGGTTTGTCATATATTTTTGTTACCTGTTACATATTCACTTTTTTATTGTTTTAAATACAGCAGTGGGTTGCTATGCAAGTATGCAGGTATGCAGCCCACTGCCGAAAATACCTAAATTGCCTAAAAAAAAAAAAAAAAAATCAGAGTTGGAAATGATAAATAAACGTTCATATCTTTTGTTCCTTCTTGATCCATTGTTATTATTTTTTAGAGGAATTTGACCGAATATTATAGTGCTGTTGAATGTGATAATATGATTAGGGTATTTGCCTCTATGTTATTTGAAAGACGAATTGTATTCACCTCAAAGAAGCTTTATCGCCTGAGTTCAATCGCATGTGTTCAAGCTGCAAATGCCATTATTTAGCGTTTGTCTATTAAGTGTGGGGGCAGCCGGAAACGTCGAGCAGTTCCTTGCCGTTTCGGTCTTGTAAGTGGATTACAAGTTAGACGTAGGAGCAAACAGAAGTCAAAAATAGCGATGTAATCAAAGATAATTGACGTTAGGGACCAGTAAGTAATTTACCGAAGTCATAAATCGCGATATAAATTATACTGTGAACACTGTAAGACTCGGGGTTCCATTTATAGCGTGAGGGAGGGATGTTAATCTACTCGTCAACGTGGAATAAGACTTCTACAGGAGTAGTTTCTTACTATAAGTATCTACGCTCAAACATTTATCCACCATTAAAAAGAATAAACATTATAAAGTCTTTTTCTTTTTGAATGTATAAAAATATACTTTCAAGCAGATTAAAGACTTCTGATGAGAAAAGTGTCCTAAGATAAAAATAAACTTTTCATTATTTCTTTCATTCTTTTATAATAACACTTCCTCGTTTGAACTGTTTTCTTAGCAAGTTCAATAATTATTTACAGAAATGAGTTGAGCATATTTTAGAGTTAAATAAATGAAGAAGACTTGATTTGCTTATAGAATCAATACGCTTTGTAAACTTAAAACTTTTAATAAGGTTGAATTTTCATGAGGAATCCTTTGGTTTTTCCTTAGCCGCCGCACAAGGGTTTTAATAATTGAATCCAGGAAACTCTTAAGTTTTAACTCCCCTCGACTTGAATGGCCTACCGCCTGATGGGATTGCAGAAGTTCCATCCCCACTCCAGCTAGCTAATATTTCCTCCAAAACAAATAGCCACTCCTGAGGTGAAAGTGGAGGGTTTATTGACTTCCAGGAAGCCTTCAACAAGAATAATGCTTTCTTGTAAGTTATATCTACCTTTGGGTTTCGGACAATACTTTTTCTTATTACTTTCACTTATTCATATCAATCAACCCCTACACTAACTACCTTCATATCAATTATTCGATGAATCAATGACATAACTGCAAATAATGGAATGTTATAAAATAGAAGAAAAAAACTGAAGTGAAAAAATCAGAATTATTTTAATACTGAAGATTATCAAATTTTAAATTTAAAATTTTGGAAAAATTTAACAAGATAGCGAACTTTTTATTAAAAACTGCATTCGAAATTTCAAGCCAACCCTACTGGTATTAAAATCTTCTTTGCCTTCAATCATCTAAAAATTATTACAGAAAAACTGACTTTTCCTCAAATATATTTCTGAAATTTGAACATCCTCGTAATCATTGCTGGAAAAAATCATATATAAAGAGATTCCTCGACTTCTGGATGACCACTTACTTCTAATTTTTTCTGTTTAGAGACATCACAATATGTTTTACGACAGGAATTGTAAGTGTAAGGTAATAATAAAATAAATAAATAAATAAATATATATATATATATATATATATATATATATATATATATATATATATATATATATATATATTTAAACTTAACTATTTAATTGGGAATAAGTTCATTTAATTTTTTTTTTTTTCTCGATTTTCTCGATTCAATTTTGTCCGAAAGTTCTACAAGAATGCTTTCTATTTTATATTTGATAAATTTCAGAGTCGAACAAATTTCTTTTATTTCTAGGTTTAAAATTGAACTCTGTGTTCTCAATATAATATTCTCTAGCGGTTTTGTGAACTTTGAATTGTCAGGAATAAGCTCATAAATGTTCTTGGTGCTATCTACAATGTGTGGTGGAAATATATTGTATTTTCTACATTTTAGAAGAAATACCCTCTGCGGTTCCAAATGTGACAGCTTTATTAATTTCGAATACTCTTTTGCTGTTTTACTGATATCATTCCCGTTTTTATATTTTATCTCCTGAAAGATGCCCATGTTTTTTTTTTTTATCAATTAAAACTTTAAAATAGTAACAAGAAAACAACAACTGAAACCGACCAATAAGTCAGTCGTAATTCTAGCAAATTAAATGACCTTATTCCCAATTAAATAGTTAAGTTTAAATTTAATACTCAAAGGTCGATTAAGAAAAAGTTGTAAATATATATATAATATATATATAAATATATATATATATATATATATATATATATATATATATATATATATATATATATATATATATATATATATATATATATGAAAGATTTTATTCATACATTTCGTTTAAATAATATAAATTAAACAGTAAAGTGTGGAAAAAATAATTATTTTTTCTCTAGTTTGTATTCTAACCAATATTGAATCTATTTAGTCTTTTTATAAATTCTGAATCATTTTAATATATGTAAAACGAGTTTTTTTTTCTCACCAGCGGTTGCCAACGTTTTCCTCAATACATCTAGACCCTAAGGTAGTAATTCGTCACGCATATTCTAAAGCTTGAGTGTTTTAAAACAGTGTAAATTACTTTTTCGACGCCCTTGCTGCAAGAAAAAAAAAACGGACTCAAAATGCAATTAACTTTTTCTTTAGCGGTTCAACTCGTTGTTAGACTGGATTTCGCAGAATTGGGAGTGGACGTGTTCCAATGATTTTCCTATTTGGAGGATGATACGGCCAAATGTTTCAAGAATTTTTTTTCATACCTATTATAAAGCCGTGAGATCGATAAACGTTTTCATATGTAAATTCTCGTGATATAGAGTTTTTTTTTATCAGTCATTGCATGTTGGAATTGTGATGCGTGAGACTACCGTGTTATTCTCAAGTTGTGCATGAGACACTCCGGTTTGTTTGTTTTTATAACTTTTTATCGTTAAAGTTTATCTCTGGATATGTAACAATTCACAACAATAAAAATTTACAACAAGCTGGTATGATAATATCTTATTAACGATAATAACGTTATATATAATAAGGGAGAAAAAAGAAAAGTAAGTATAAGAATCTGGTGCCCGCATCACACAGTTTTACTTAGTCTGACAAAATTGGGCAATAGCACAAAAAATGTTTTTAATTAGCAATGTTAGAGTGTATTGATTTTTTTTTACGATGACATTCCACATGATTATCATATTTTATATGTACTTTCATACCTTGCCATCTTATAATTTTTTTTATATATATGTTGTATTTTCTCCCTTAAATGTTTGTGATTGTTTTTATTTATTTTTTTTATGTAGTATTTTTTTCTCACTATAATCAAATAATATCTTAACATAATAATCTCTTCGGAGCATGTTAAATGTCATAAATTATATGAGTCAACGCCCTTATCCTCTCCCATGTTTTAACAAGATTGGCAACTCAATTTCCGAAGTATGTAAATGTTTTTAATAGCTCGTTCAATTGGAGCTGTTAGGGTTCATAAATATGTAATGTCGAAGATTGGACCATTCCTTTAGCAACTTTCTATATCCTTCTATCAAGTGTAGTTATTTTAATAGTCTTAATATTTGATCTTTTCTTTCTGTTAATTTTTAATTGCACTTATCTATACATAAAATATATAGTAAAGGAAAGTATTCCGATCGTGAAAATTATTGGATTTCACTTTTTAACGGAAATACACGTTTTGAGGTACCCTTAGCCCAAATAACCAAGTCCCACAAAATGGTCTGTGTGTGTGTGTATTTATGCCTCTATGTGTGTTAACAATCTAACAAAAACGAAAAGTTATAGGCAACTGAAATTGTATATTCAAGGTTTTTATATGCTATTTATGTTACAGTAACTTTTTCGTGAAAATCGACTGACTGGAAGTGGCACTTTATATCATCGGCTAAATGGCTCAAACGATTTTGATTAAATTCATTAAATCCGTTTAAAATTAAGAAGTTTTAAATAAAATGTAGTTTTTATTTTTATTGATGTTCTGTAATAGGGATTAAATGGCTAATTTTCAATATTAACTTCCTCTAAAGTATCTTTAATGTTTTATATTTGAAACAATTGACTGTTTCACATTAATCTCTAATATAAAAGATAGTTAAATATAAAATATGAAAGAATTAGATAATTAACTAAAGGAGAAATGAAAAATCGTAACGGAAAATAGTTGTAATTGTTCGCACCCGAGCTCGCCCGAACGATTATAACAGGCTTCTATACAACATGAGCTTAATATAATATGGACTGCGACAATATTATATAAATATAAATATGATGTTTTCATAAATTCTATTGTTGGTATTATTTAATATTTAATTGTATAGATTACACCGATATAAATATTAAAATTTGTCTTTATAAGAGCACTTATAGAAATAAAAATACCCACAATGAAACATAAATAATTATAGCGTCTATAATTTTTACTTTCACTCCTCCTTCGTCTGAAAATACTTATTTCTGCTAAGAAGAGGGTGGTAAGTAAAAGTTGTGTGATGCGCGCACCGCACCAGATTTGTTTACGCTAATCTTCCACATGATTATCATATTTTACATACACTTTCACACATTGCCATTTTATAATTTTTTTTTTTCATACCTTGTATTTTCTCTCTTAAAGGTTAGTGATTGTTTTTATTTAATTTTTTTACTATGTCGTATTTTTTTTCCCCACTGGAATCAAATAATATTTTAACATAAAAACAGCAATTAAATTTCCAATTATAATGATTCCTTATACTATGATGATCTCTTCGGAACATGTTGAATGTGTTAATGTGTTTGGGTTCATTAATATGTAACGTCGAAGATTGGACCATTCCTGTAGCAACTTTCTATATCCTTCTATTGAGTGTTGTTATTTTACCAATCTTATTATTTGATCTTTTATTTCTGTTAAATTTTTTTTTGGTGTTTATGTGGTTATGGATAAGAAAAATGTTAGCGTTTTATTTATTTTAATTTTAGCGTTCAACGTGATTGAAAAAGGAAGCACAAATAGTGGATTTCACGATCAGATTCAGAAATTTAAGAAATTTCAGAATTACAATCAGAGAAAAAGAAAATTATACGAAATGCATACCTTATCTGAAGGAAAGAGAGAGAATTCTCAGTTAAAGAGCTATGGTTCGAAAGAAGGGAAATCATCCCTTTTACTACAAGTAATTTCTTGCCGAAGCTCGGAGTTGGAAGATAGAAAATTCAGACCAAGTCAGAAACTATTATTTTAGTCTCTTTAAGAATCCTCCATCACCACCATATTGATCTAAGCCTTCGCGTATTTGATTCTATAAACCGTACTTGGTATATCTTATATGTAATTCAATGTTCAGACTTGATTCTCTCTTATTTTTTTTTTACATTTTCTATTTATTGATGCATATGCTGTGTTATTTACCAACTCAACACAGTTCAGCATTCGAGAAATATTGTTGTATTTCTCTTCTTTTTTTTTCCAATTACGTCATTATTTGCCCTAATCCATTGGAATAAAAATATTTATAAAAAGTTTTCCATAGGATCATCAGTGGATACTGGATTAAATTTGGAGGGATGGACATTTTATTTCTCTACAATAGTTAAACGAAAGAAACTATTTGAAATAATAAGTGATGAAAAAAATAATCCAGTTAGCCATTTTTCGATATTTTTTTAAAGTGAAAACTGCTTTAAGGGGATTTTGCAAATTCCTATAATTAGCTATATTAATAGCATGAGAATAAATTTAATACAGAACTAGTTTAATTAGATGTTAAACAACAAGAAATAATAAAGGAATAAATCTTAGATCAAATTATAAGTCCCACAAATACTTAAATTATCTCGATGAAACTTTATAAGTATAATAATAATTTTATCTTGTTGCTTGTATATTTTTTATTTAATTTTATTATTACAGGTATTAATTTGATTTATTACATTTCTTCACTTTTGTTTTTCTCTAATTCCTCTAATCATTTTTTTATATAAAAAAATAAAAGTATTATACAATGGCATACGACCGGAAAAGTTGTAGATATCTAAGTTATATAATAATAAATCATTTATAAAAAAAATTATAAATAAAGGCTTCTAAAATCCATAGAAACTGAAAAAAAGAATTTAAAAATCCGAAGGAAATCTCGGGAGGTAATTAGGGCAGATAACCGAAATGTCTACTATACGATACAGCATATGATCATTTCTATATAAACTTTTCTATTTTTTCTTTTTTTGTGGAGAGTGAATTATATTGAGCCGTTAGATCTTCGATGTGTAACGCTCGAGTAAAGTACGCTGGATTCGACTAATTCAAGTGTTTTTGCTTATGGATTAAAATATATCAAACACTAAAAATCGAATCCGCACATTGTTAGCAAGAGAAATGATCATTATTTCATCCTCTTTATAAAGAGATATTATTCAAAATTGTTTATTAACGCGACGCACTGTTAGGGAGGTGAAAAGGGAAAAAAATAATACCGAAACCAAATGAAAAGAGTTTTATGGAATATATGGATTAAAATATCTCAGAAACTAAAAATCGAGTCTGGATACTGCAAGCGAGGGAAATTTTCAGCAATTCATCCACTTTATAATGAGCTATTATATATCATTTATATTTCATATTATTAATCTCGCTTTGTTGATGTTTTCACTTTATCGTGTGGTTTATAACACACACCTTATTTTTTAAAAAAATAAAATTTAATGGAATTGAGGGGGTTTATTCGCTATTCTCCGAATCTCCTTCAACTTTGCGACAAATAGAAAAAGAGGTTTCTGAAATATAAACGTATCTAGAAAAATAAATGTGTGTATAGATAAGAGGGACTAGTAAATAGAATTCAATCATAATTGCTACATTGCCATTTTTTTTTACTTACCTATTCTAATTTTGAGCTATATCGACCTTGATGGTTAAAAAAAAAAATTCAGTAAGTATCAGAGCATCAACGCAAGGAGGAGAAGGGACAATAAAGTACTGCTTACGGAAGTGGTGTTCAACCAATACCTCGCGATATAAAGGCAAGGAAGTTAAGATGGGTGGGGCATTTAACTCGAAGAAATCCATAAGCAAGCTTCTACACAACAATGAATGCCTCATTAGTAGGCAAGATACCATCTGATAGTCCAAAAACCAGATGGATAGATCGAAAAAATAATGATGCCATAAATTTATATTGAGATAATTGGAAATAAATAGCCCAAGATAGGCAGAGGTGAATACGGCTAGTGAAGGCGGCAGATGATCTAAAGATCTGTAAAGCCAACAGAAAAATTAAATTAGTTATACATATCTGGATAATTTCATGAAATAAGTTATAATCAGCAATAATATTGAAGAAAACCTAACAAAAGAAAGTTCATATTTCATACCTTTGTGGACTTAGAAACGAAAGTTTATTGTTTTGATTACAGAAAGTTTTCAACTATCCAGTTTTATGTTTCAAACCTAAAGGAAAACTCCTCCATTCAGACGGAATTTCCCGTTAGTGGCGAGAAATAGTTCTAAAGTGCTTTAAGCACTTTATGAAGCAAGCGAAGAACTAAACTTGACAGCGGGTAATACGAGCGTTAAAATTGAATTAGTCGAAGAGAAGTTATAAAACTATTTCAACGAAAAAAAAAACCTTGTAAGTTGACACAGGCACGGGTAGAATGTAGAAGGATAAGTTTTTATTCCTTTAGTTAAAGATAAAAATGAATTTATTATTTAACAGTTTATTATTGACAATAATAAAATTCCTTAAAATAACACGGTACTTTATCTTGGACTTAATTTCCACAAAAGTGTGATATGTGGCCCGCATGTAAAATTTAAACATAAGACAATTAACAAACCAATCAAACTATTTTACCCTCTTTTTGCTAAATCTTCAAAACCAAAACTGAATACTTATACATACTTACTTAAACCCATATAGACATACTCGTCATAAATATGTTGCATCACTAAAAAGACACATGCTATGTATTGAACTTAGCCTAATGGTAATTAATAATATTTAAAGATAATTTCTAACACCTGGGCGGGTACCTGAAACCCCCGACCCAACCTTTTGTAAGTGGCAAGTGACCTTTTGTAAGTGTGTTCAACATAACGCTGGGGGTGTGGTCACCCCTTCTGCTACAAAAATTGAACCAATGGGAACAATTCTTGCCCCACCCAAGATATGGTAATAAAATCCACTGAGGTGGATGGAAGAAGAAGCTTTTGGGCTTACGCCACTGCCAGGCATAGAGGAGATGTCTGATGGACTCCCGGCATAGAGGAGAGATCTGATATGGAGAGCCGGCTTGGAGCCTGATGTTTTCTCCTGAAGCCCTACCTGAATAATGACGATCTAAGACTTCGCAGATGCTGCAATGACATCTGTCAAAATCCACTACTTCGCATAACATATAGATAAGTAATTCCCAACAATTCCTTTAAAGATGTTTAAATATTTAATGGCAATGTAATTTTAAATTCCATCCATCCGAATCATGCCTTCACAACCAATTGTTTGGTTCATTAATTTTTGTAAATATAATGTATATAACATTCTTTATTATATAATTTGTAAATAAATAGAATATGTAAATAATTGTTATTTTAATCATGCCACCTATTGATATCATTAAAATCACAGGTAATATTTGGTAATTAGAAAACAGATAAACACACAAAGTGTTTTTTGAGAAGTAATCCAATAAATTAATCAATGGCCAATATGTCAAATGACATAATTTGTTTCACTAATATTTTATTAATTAATTCTGGATAATTATTCAGTGGTATCCCGTTATAAAAAATTATAAAAACCAAATCGATACGTAGCATACCCTTACAAAAACATCATACCTTCCAATCAAAATGATTGCGACATAACAAAAGCTCCTTGGTACGTGACTACATACTGACCTCCACCTTCCAACAGTTGACCAACATATAAAGACACATTGCCGAAGATTTTACATTAATTTAAACACGCATAATAAAAAATTAATACGAGGCATGCCTAATAACCTGAAGAGACTAAAAAGGCGTTGGATGGGAGACCTTCTTCCTTAAACGACTTAAGCAATTGAAACAAGTCAGGGAAGAGATGTTGCTGATTACTGTTCCTTTTTCATGCCTACCATGTCATTATTTCTTGTATATCCACCACATTTTCTAATTTTCAACAAAAAGTTGACTTGCGCAAATACATTAATAGCTAAAAAAAATTATTAATCCAATATTTGGTTAAAGGCTTTTTAAGAAAACGACTGGACCGACTTTAAGTGCATTGATTCAAATTACTAAGTAAGATTCCTTTGAAAAACATTGAGCTTAAATCCAGAACGACATGAAATTTAAACTTTTATTAATGATTAGTTTCGGTATAACTGGAATCATTAATTTCAATTTTTTTACCTTTCTTTCGAAAATAAAATTGTTCAAGTAAAGGTTTTGCAAAACTTTTTTTATTTTTTTATTTAAAAGTCCTCTTGATGTCGCCAAAAAGTCGATTTACAAAAATGACTTTTATTGTTTACTATCCCTACTTTGTTACAAATAAAAACATCCATAATGGCCTTAATGTTTCTTATGTTTCAGATCTGGCCCAATCCAGATACCTATCCTTCCATAATAAACTCCAGAATCATCCCAACCCTCTCGTTTCTAACCTAGCTTCCTCTTGAATTCCTGATATCCGTCCGAAGCATCTGGAAGAAAATGGCTCCGTGATCTACTAATGTGGACTTATCATTAGAGTGCCACTATTGAGTAGTTTTTCAACAAGTGTTTTCATGTCATTATATCCGTATGTTCGAATTTACTAAATGTATTGCTTTAATACAGTTGTAAATAGCATTTAGAAATAAAAAAATAAAATAAATAAATTCTTAACTATTCAACTAAACGAAACATTGGAATCAAATAATTCATTTCACATGAATTGTGACCCTAATATAACCCCAACAGCGGTAAATATAACTCATTTACATCTCATTATTAAAGAGAAACCACCAAAATGTCTACACTGCAATAACTAATACAATAACATAATAAATAAATTTTTCATGAATGTCCTCTAGCTTACCTCTAGCTTGAACAGAATATCTCTAAGACCCGATATTTCAATGACGAATCAAGCATTAAAACAGTTATAAAATTTCTTAAAATTAATAAACTGTTGAATAAAATATAGATTTTTTTTGTTATTTCTTGATAATATTTACAACTCTATTGAAGAAATACATCTAGTAAATTTGAACATATGGATATAATGACGTGAAAACACTGGCTGAGTAACTATCTTATGGTAGCACTCTAATGATATGTCTATATTAAGAGATCATGGGGCCATCTTTTATTCAGACGCCTCGGAGTGTTATCAGGAATTGAAGAGGAAGCAAGGATAGAAACGAGAACGTTGGGATTATTCTAAAGCTTATTATGGAAGGACAGTTATCTGGATTGGGCCAGATCTGAAACATAAGAAACATTAAGGTCACTATGGATGGTAACAACAACGTAGGGAGCACTGAGGATTTCACGAAGGATTTTGGATTGTAAGGATTGGATACGAGAGGAATTCGATGGTTTCATGGAGCCCCATAGCTCAACTCCGTAAGTCCAAATAGGCCTTATTGGAGTCATGTATATGAGTCTTTTGTAATTAATTGGAAGTTTAGACCGTTTGTCTAGTAAGTGCTGAAATAATCGGAAACGACGAGCGGTTTCTTGTCGTTTCAGTTTGGTATGAGGAAAAATATAGAAATAAATGAAATTTTTATTTTTAGTATACTTGTTATTTTTATTTATTTCATTTTTCATATGTTCGTAAATATCTTTCATTATATCATTAGTATTATTCTATTTATTTATTTTCATTTTTGATTATTGATTATTTTTTCTCTCTTCTAAAGAGTTTCTGAACTCAACATACAACCAAAGTAACTAACTCACAGGCGCTGATGACCCTAGGATTTTACACCTCAAAGCCCCAAACCAAGAACAACCCTAATTTCCTTTTTAACGTAACATTTGTATAAGAAATTAAGTGTACAAAACTTTTCTTTAAATCTAGAACATTTTCACAAAAAATGTTCCTAAACACTTTTATTGTTAAAAAAATGTATATTCCAAAAAGTTTCTCAAGAACCAATAAAAATAATTTTATTTTTAGAGAAATAGGCCCAAAATATATTTACGTGCATTTTTTAATGTCTAAGGTCACCTTAAGCTTGAAATATTGAACGAAAAGTAATATGCCATTATATGTTTTAACCACAAAGTGAATCATAATCACATCTCCTTGTTATATAAATTGGAATAAGAAATAACCTTGATTATGAACAAGATACATTGCAGAAGATCATTCAAACCTGTTTACTTGAATTAAACCATTCTCTGAAACGGAGTTTGCGAAACAGTTAAATCAAATTGATTCTTTGAAAGCATGTTTTTTTTTCGCTAAACATAATTAGAATCCTATTTCTATTTAAATCTCCTTAGAAAAATATCTGGTTCTAATGTGTTATAATAAGGTGTTTAGAAACACATCTAAAGATGGTCTCGTTTTACAAGATATATCTAATGATGAGATTATCTTTAAGTATTAGTCTTGTTAGAAATATTTTCTTAATCATTACTTGATAAATCGTGACTTTATATCATGGTTTTCTATAATCATTACATTTGTTTCTCTAACAAATCTGTTATTCAATGCGTGACAAGAATTAAATTAACTGATCTTTACTCTTTTTTACTGAATTAAATATCTATATAATTATCGGTACTAGTTTGTACTTAATGATCGGTATGTCAGTTTGAATAAGGAAGGATTGTGGAAAAACATTTTTTTTTTTTAATAATTTAAGAAAGATAAACAAGAAATAATGAGAACAACAGTACGTTTAGTTTGTTTCTATTCCATGTTTTTTTTAGTATTTTTTTCTCATTCGTTACTAAATTTCATGAAGCCTACAACTTCCCGCCAACATGACTTGAGTGTCTTGCATGAGACGGCGCACAATGTTTCAGGGGAGGGAAAAAAATCCAAATCATAAATTATATGTAACAAAACTTTTTTAAAATTATTGTTTATATAACTTTTTTCATTCATCATAGCATTTATTTTGAATATCATAGATTTAAATATTCTTTTTTTTTATTAATAAATATTTAAATTCCTTGGTAAGTGTTATATATAATATTTTTTCAGTCAAGTTTAAGCTACTTTTTTCTTCAAATTATAAACCAATTAATCTAAACATAATATATATATATATATATATATATATATATATATATATATATATATATATATATATATATATAAATCTTTAGTTTAATTATAGAATTTAGTAATTTAACATTAGGTATTGATAAATGAATTTTCTTTTGGTGTTGTTTTTGACAATTAATTACTAACTTTTCGAGTTTTTGTTTTAATAATTAAACGTTGACAAACAAAATAAAATAAAGTGAAATATTATGGTTTTAATATTAAGAATCTCGGATTCCTGTTTTTCCTTCTATAGTTGGAGGGAGAAGCCTGGCTTTCGGTTCCCTGCCTGATTATATATATTGTTTATAGGTATGACTGTGTTTTTATCTTTTTAATTTACTTATCTTTAGGTTATTTTATTTTTTTATTGCACATAGTTTTTGATCATTATTTTACTTTTGTTAATTTTATATATTCTGTATATATGGTGTGATTTAGTTCATATATCGCTATAATTATTATCCACCTGACAAATTATTATATTTCTAAATAAATAAATATTAAGAATAATACTATAATATGAATATTAAAAATATTACTTCTACGTTTTAGCTATTTTTCAGCCCATTTAAAGCGTTTATCAAAGTAATACAAATGTTTAAACTTTACAATTTACTAAACCATGCAAAATTTAAAGACGTCAAGTATAAACCAAAATCAAATGAAGATTATTATTTATTATTTTCTTTTTAAAAAGATATTTATAATTTTATAATTTAACTTCTACTTATTTCTACATTGAATATTGTGGAAGAATAATTGTATTAACTATTTTTATTTATCTTTTCAGATGCTAATTAAAAAAACAAAACAGAAATATTATTATAAATACTATTTATTCTTAAAATTATTGTTTCAGTTAATGATAAATTGGTAGGTATCTTGAAAAATTGCACTCATTGTTTAAATATTATAAAAAATATATAATAAGCATTAGTGATATTTGTCATTTGTTAGAGAAAAATAATATGCTTGAAAATGACTAAAACACGTAAATTACAATTTTTAATTGAGCATTTTAATATGCTTCGAAACCATAAATAATATTATTTAAAATTTAACAGTTTTTGTTAGTTAAGGATTTGATTTATAAGTAATTTTGAAATATTTTATTCTTTATATTTAATTTTTTCGATACCAATATTTTTTTTTGTTTTAAAGTAAGCTTGAAATGACTTATAAACAGCCAACACGTGGAAGATAGGTTATTATAGAGGTATAATTTAATGTAGGTATGGTTGATTATAGGTGAAGCATCTGGGGAAATACACGTGCTTTCTGCAATGTCAATTGAAATCAATTAAAACGTTTGTATGTTTCCCACTTTTTCAAACTGAAACTGAAGTGTCAGATTATTTCTTTACCTCAAAAGTGTTTTGCACAGTGTTTTAAATATACAACAAAAAATCTTATTGAGGCATATTTATGTCAGTATGATTTTAATTGTATTTCAGTATGTTCGGGAGTGGCAGGGGGGAAGGGGGCAGAAAGAGGTTTTATGGCGCCTTCTTGCGCCTTCAAAATTTTTGAGGGATACATTTTAGCTGAGTTTTGAATTTTGAGGGGGGCTCATTCTGAGTGAAACGTTTCAAACCAGGGGAAAAGAGGAAAAAATAGAACAGACCACTGAAAGGATAATTGTATATAACCTACGATTTCTAAAATTATACTTTAGCGTGCACTGTCAATAAAAAGAGGAGAGCAATAAAATATATTGGGAGACGTGGAGGGTGAGAGGGGAGTGGGGTAGCTAAGTGGTAGGGCGCAGAGCTTCAATGATCAAGATCTCAGGTTCGATCCAGACTTACGACAAATAAATTATTTATTCTGTTTCATCGGCCGTGGATCGTCCCTGGAGTCAGGACACCCTCTTGGGGGTACACTCAGCCTCTATAAAGTGGGTACCCTTAATTAAATAATTTGACTAAGAAACAGTATTTTCCCTAAATAGTACTGAACCCAAAACCCGTCATTAGTTGTAGTGGTACAGATTTTTTTTTTCTTTATGATCAAACCCACTGACGCACACTATAGAAATGGGCGAGGGGGGCAATGACCTTATAATAAAAATACTGGGGGATCGAAAATATCATTTCGAAACTATGAAACCGTTGTATTTTTATTTTAAGATTGTGTAAACTAAGTAACCCAAAACATTTTTCTCTTTTCAATATTCTTGATTTTTAGCAGAATAAATTCTTAAGATTTTTTTTATTATTATTGAAATTTAGAACTGTATTAAATGATAAATACAAATAGTAAATATGAAATAAGTAACATGAAGAGAATATACCCATTGGTAGCACTCCAATTATATTTCTATATTAGAAGGCCCCGAGGCCTTCCTTTCAGACGTATCGGAGAGTTATCAGGAATAGAGTAGGAAGCAAGATTGAAAAGAGAAGAGAGTTCGAATGGCTCAGAAGTGTACTACAGAAAGATAGATTGAGCTAAATCAGAAACATATGGAACATTAAGGTCTTTATGGATGATTTTATTTGAGACAAAGTAGGGAGTATTGAGGATTTTACGAAGGATTTTGGATTGTAGGGATTGGATAAGAGAGGAATTTGATGGTTTAGTAGAGCCCCAAAGCTCGATCCCGTTAGTCCAAATAGGCCTTATTACAGTAATATATATGAGTCTTTTGTAAATAGTTGGAAGTTTAGAGCGTTTGTACAGTAAGTGCTGAAGTAGTCAAAAATGTCGGGCGGTTTCTGTTCGTTTCAGTTCTTAGTCGTTTCAGTCTGGTATTCTTGAGATTTACGTACAAAATGGATTCACCCATTATATAATCCATTAAGACACAAATTAATATATATATATAATTGTTTTGTTCTATATATATTTCAAGTATTAAGCATGTGCGTAAGACAACCTACAACTATAACAAACATACATAAAACTATTCAGTTTTATTCTATTCGTTTTACAATAATTGTTTTGATTTTATGCATTTATAATTTTTACGTTTTCATATAATATGAACTCCTGACATTTTTTTTTCATTACCAAGAAGCCATTGGTCTAAACAAATTATAATTTGATGGTGCAATATCTGGGCTATACGTAGAATGAGGCACAACGTTTACTGCTGGTGTTTCCGAAAATGTTTCCTATGTCCAACGAGATCGATTTGCCGGGGTAATGTCGTATTGCTAAATGGTTTGGTTCCAGTTGACCATAGCTCGGTAGTTGCCACTCAAAACTGCATGAGATGTGTCTAGCTATTCATAGTATAGGTTTGATTCTACCGACCAACCATTAGGGACAAACTCGAGAGCCAAAATGTTATCGAAGTTCCACCAAAACACAAAGCCTCGATGGAAAACTCTAAACAAAAAGTGTGGTAATATTCCCATGGTAGCTGATTCTCCTATGGCATAAAGTTCTTAAGCGATTGCCTTGGCGCTTAGATTTTCTTTCAGTAATGCCTCAAAAGACGATGAATGACGATTATTCTTCTGATATTGCACCTCAGTTCTAAAAATATAAATGACTCCATAAAGCAAACCAAGAGATTGAAGGATTAGTGAAAATAGACATCGAAATAAACAGTAGGAACAAAACAATATACGATTAATTAGGATAATTAAAATTATGCATTTGGAGTCTGTATAAAAATGAAATGTTATCAAATATACAAAAATATGTAACTTGAAAAATTTCTAAACGATTTAGAATGACCTGTTTCATAAAGGTATTGCCTTATATTAAAAAAAAAAATAAGCATTCGCCTATAAATCTGGATATAAGCCAAAGACATCCAAAATAATTAGTAATTTTCAGTTTTTTTTGGTTATATTTATCTTTTTACTGCTAGGTTCGAATGTAAATTATTCAACTTATCTTTATGTTTCAGAGTCCAGTGAGTCCACAAAACGATTTTTTTATAGAAATATTATCAAATTCTCGACAAAACTAAAAAAAAAAAAGTTTTTCAAATCTGTTTTAGTCCTATGTATAAATTTTATACTGTGATGTAATTTTTTGTTTGCTGGAAAAATGGGTACTTTTAGGTGACATGAAATAAAATCACATATTTTTTTTTTTAACGCAACTTGAGATGAATATCAAGTTTTACCCTAATAAACCTAAATGTAATTAATATGGACTTAAAGCTTATTAAAAGATGAAGTTTTTTTTAAAAGGGGGATCTTATAGTTGGAGGATGACAAAAAAACAAAAAAAATAAATAATTTCTGATATTGTTTTTTAAAAAGCGGATTTAAATTTAGTTTAGCCGCTCAAATTTCTCTTTAAATGGTTTCAACAAGGAAGAATTGAACCTTCATCTGAAATAAATTTTGCCTAGTTTGCAGTGAAATAATTCCTAACTACTTAAATCAAACATTTTTTTAGTTAACATTTCCTATTCGAAACCATAACACAATAAAAAAAAATAATAATATGGTTCTTTCGTGCTGGAAATCGGACCGTTGTTCATAAATATATATATTTTTTTTAGCAGTTGAGATCTGATTTCATTCCTGTACACGTTTCCCTCAGATACACGCTGTGTATTGTTAACCAAAAACATTCCTTTAAATTCATACGTACGTAGGTAACTCACCTCCAAATAATTTTGTCACAGCCTCCTTTACTTCCTATAGTATTCCTGTATCCCACCCAGATTTCCTCTTCATTACTCCAGATACTCCTGTTATCCTTGGCACTAGAGGACACAGATCGGACACTCCTCGACTCCCGGCTGTTCGGCACAGACTGACCGGCCAGACCACTTCCCCGGTATTCCCGGATCATGGAGAGGATTGCTCCAGATAGGCACCTGTCCTTGCTCGAGCGGCCTTCCGCTAGCTGCCGAGACCGGTTCCTCTGACTCCGACAGGTTACTATTTAGACGGCTCTATCTTGAGGAATACAGGGGCCGTTTGGTGGAGAATTTATCGCTTTCGTGATAAGTCAACATGAGTTATGATTTTCCATTAAATTATTGTCTGAGCAGTTAATCATTATGGGATTTGTGAACATAATGCATCATTGACCCCTATAAGGTTAGATTTAAATGTCTTCTGAAAAATTTATGTCCGTCCTATTACTTTTCAAGACCCAAGACCACCTTTTTAATCGAAATTCATCCATATATATTTAGTCACATTTCAGTAATATGTTTTTCAAGGTCACTTGATTACTTATATATGGTATCTTCAAGGATTGAACTGGCTTTGTAATTTTTTAATTTATTTCGGTAATTACAACAAGTCCGGCAACTCGTGCAAGAATTCGACATTATCTCAAACAATTTCGAAAGAATTTATTTGAATATTTATATATAAAAAAACCGTTACCCAAGTAAGGAAGAAGCTGATTCAGAAATACGGTTACTCTTCAACATTCGCGGGTTTGATACGCACGGATCAGTTAATATTAAAATGCGAAAGATTGTCATACTTAAAGATTTCATATTGATTATTTTTAATTTAAAAAAAATACCAATGCATACTGAATCACTACTGATAGTGCAAAAAGTAGTATGTAAAAATGCATTATTTCTTTATCCTTTATTAGTATAATTTCATATTTCATTGTCCTCTGCTATTTTCCATAGACTACTTATATCAGTTGCGGACTGCAAAATGTCACCTTTAGCACAAAAAGAATAAAATTTGATAACTTTTACATACAAGCTTTTGCACTAATAGTAGTGATATATACTTAATAGGTACGTTTTCAGTTCGTAAAATGGATGGAACTAGAAAATCCATAGGAAAAATTCAATTTGTTTGTTCGGAGTTAACGAGACCAATACTATTCTTCAGTCAGAACAAAACTAATTAAGCTTGAACATCAATATTTCACATATAAAAAAAAAATTACTCAACTTCGATATTTAAGGAGGGAATCATGACCAAGGCGAGCTGATTGAACTTCAATGGAAATAAACACTAATCAGACTTTTTTTTTTTTACAAATTCAGAGTAAAAATTACTTTAAATTTACTGAAAATTACACGAATTCTAAGTAAGGCAGCAAGTGTCAAGCAAGTAATGTTAGGAATCGACCAAACAATACAGTATCAATTAATGTTTTGATTAAAACCTAAAATTTTATAATCCCATAATAATATTGTAATAAACTAACTCACACTGCATTTGTTCAGTGCCTTCAACAATTAACAACAATTATATTGATAACAATTATTTATATAAATTTTAATTATTTAATGGAATTCAATGAAATTGATACCAAGTAATTTCTATACTGTTCTCCAAATAATATTAGGCCAGTAACTTGAGGCTCGAAATGGAAAATTCATTACAAAGAATGTGTGATTTTTAAAAATATTTTTTAACTTATATTCATTTAACTTATATTAAATCAGTTCTTACTGGTCAAACATTAGAGAGTGTTTCTAGACAAAACTTCCAACAAGAACATTCATTTGATGCACTGGCCGATCCCAAACGGAAAAGAACTGAGACCAATTTCATGTGGTCATGTTTTTTCTTGGATTAGAGGAAATTGCTCAAAAACTATTAACGATAGTTAAATTCTAAGTACACCATCGTAAAGTACATAATTTTATTTTTAGAAAACAGTTATTGAATGTTTTTTTTTGGTATTTACAACTGTATTAGTATAAATAAATCAAGTAAATGTGAGGAATATAATCACCTGAAAACGCTTGTTGATAAACTACCCATTGGTAGTACTCTAATATTAAATTTGCTAAATTTAAGGCCGATATGATAAAAGGGATTTTCAGGAGGTATAAAACTGCAGCTGTACTATTGCAGTTATTGTACATATACGGGAGTAGCATATCTCTTTACAGCTGCCGTATTAGAACTCCTGAATGTCATTTTTATAATTTACCTTAGTATTTTATCAAAAAAAGATTTATTTACTTTATAATGGTGTACTTTGAATTTTATTATCTTGGACAGTTTTGAGCAATTCCTTCTTATTCAATATAAAACGTGACCGCACAAACTTGTTCTTCGGAATTGTCCCATATCTCGAATGACTTTTTTTGTTAGCAAAAAATGCCAGACTTTTTCGACCTTTTTTTGTTTCGTCCCCTTCAATTCCATAACGATACATGTAGATGAAAAACGTAGTCTTTAAGAAATTCAAGGACCTCCTTATGCGTCAAACGAGTAGCTAAATATAATAATTTGGTTAAGTAGTATGGTCGATGATAACGGTCCACAAACGCTAGTTTTGAACAAATACGTCAATAATTGAGACAAATTATTGGCTCGATTAAGTGTAGCTTGGAAATGAGTTATATAATAGAAAAAACTCATAGAATAAAAGCAAGACACTAGCAAACTCTGCGTTTGATCTGTTAGTAAAAACTGTTAGTACACAGTGGACGTGGATTTTGTTTTTTTTACATGTTTTGTTCGGAATTTGTTTCTTTACTCTATGAGTTTTTCTTTTACATAACCCATTTCGAGTTAATCGGGGGGTGCGGTCAAATAAATACTAAATTAAAATATAGTAATATTTTTTAATTATTGCCGACGTTTCGACCTACTTTGCAGGTCGTCTTCAGAGCTACGAAAGATACAAAACATGGATGATAACATGAACAAACAAAACATGAAAATAAGAAAATTAATATAAGTAGATATAAAATAAGAAGAAGTTGTCAGATACAGAAATAAAAAGATGATATCAGAGATATAGTGGGTGACAATGTAGTTAAAATATCAAGTAGTATATGCGTAGAAGATACAAACAAATGGAAAATAAGTATGGATAAAAATAAAAAATAAAGGAGAATATAGCATATAAGTTAAAAGTAAACAGATTGTGATAAAAGATAAGAAATGAGTATATAACAAACTAACAGAGATTACATTTGATAACTCTGGGTTAACAGATAAAGAAAATGAATGTTAACGAATAAATAGATTGAAAATTGAATAAGTATTGTTATAGTAAAGTCAAAATAAGAATAAGATATCAGTGGATAACAAGCTAGTGGAGGTTACATTTGATTGTAAGTAAACAGATCTCCTTTATTTTTTATTTTTATTCATACTTATTTTCCATTTGTTTGTAACTTCTACACATATAATACTTGATATTTTAACTACATTGTCACCCACTATATCTCTGACATCATCTTTTTATTTCTGTATCTGACAACTTCTTCTTATTTTATTTCTACTTATATTCATTTTTTTATTTTCACCATGTTTTGTATCTTTTGTAGCCCTGAAGACGACCTGCAAAGTGGGTCGAAACGTCACCAATAATTAAATAATTACTATATTTTAATTTATTATTTATTTGACCGCACCCCCCCCCAATTAACTCCTTCTCAAATAAATTAATAAGTTTAGGTACTTGTTCGAAGCAAAATTTAACGGTATTTAATTTCATAAAGCGTGCATTTCATGTTTCGAAGAGCCGTTTACGAGTTATAGGTGAAAAAAACAGGAACAGATCGACACAAATCTGGCTTTTTTAGTGGTATATATTAGATATTTATATTTGGTGCTACAAATATAAACTATAAAAACACAAATATCTAAACGATTGTTTCTCTATGGTTGTATGTTTGTTTTCCATTTTTTGTCGATAAAAGGAAAAGAAAAAACAACGCTAGTATCGCTATTAGTTAAGTGGGACCTATACGGCCAGTCAGGAATGACAATCTATAGACTGAAAACAATCACGAAAGTCGCTACACTTATCAATCACACAAACGTCATCTAAGCTTACGTTGAGTTTGGACCTGGTTGAATTATTGATAATTACTTTCTAATGTCCGGAAAATGGTTATCAAAGTTAAGTAGGTTTAAAATAAATATATAAGTTCTACTGTTCAAAATATTCAAGATGAAATATTGCTTAAATTATTAATATGATAGGGGAAAAATAAATAAAAATTATACCAACGTACAAATAGGAGTAAATAGTAGAAAACAAAATAAACCCCTAAGAATTTGGATCTTCCGCCATAAGGAAGGGACAAGGAGTTTTGATTATGTTGCAGAATGAACTAAGATTGAATAGATTATCTCGA
Organism: Nezara viridula; assembly: GCA_928085145.1. Lineage (NCBI taxonomy): Eukaryota > Metazoa > Arthropoda > Insecta > Hemiptera > Pentatomidae > Nezara > Nezara viridula. The sequence continues at coordinate 74,872,601 of OV725083.1, forward strand.
TTTATTGCTGTGTGATATTAAATAAAAATAAATATGTTTCGCTTAATATAACTTACATTAAGTCGAATGCATTAGGGGTTTTTTTCAATCCCTTTCTCGCCTTTTAGACTATATTGGGATTTTCTCGGGTCAAGGGAGAGGGCGGGGAATTAATGAAAGAGTTAAAAGCTTTCCTCGGAAACCTGACACAAACTCGTATTTATTTTATCATTAACAGTGTCTGTTTTACACACTTGACGAGTTTACACATTACACGCCCGTCCACTCCACACTTTGGAATATGATAATTTTTTTTTATCACCTCTTCGTAACTCGAACTCGTACTTATTTTATATCTTTCACTAGCAAACTTATGTTTATCATGTGGTCGGTCACCAGGCAACGTGTGTTATGCATACGCGTTAAACCTCACCCATCTCCTGCATTAGGGAAGATGATATTTATTAATTTTTTTGTCCACCTCTCCCTCTCCTTTTAGGCTTTAGGGTATTTTCCAGGGCCAGGGGATGGATTAATGCCAGAGTTAAAAGACCCTCCTACATCGAAACGCGAACTCGTAACTATTTTTTTGTATATAACTTCAATTATGAGGTTGTCGGACAACGCATGGTGCTGTGTACACATGCATTAGTCCGCTCGGCCACTCCATCCCCGATTGGAACATGATACCTATCTAATATAAGAATTCTCAATATGTGTACTAGTTCTTCATAAAGGAAGTGAGGTCATTCTATAATTGAATTTTTATCTCTCAAATTATAAACAGTAACACATAATGATATTTATAAACAAGAAATTTTTTTTTGGCTGTTTTTCTGTGGTTATCTTTCACGGAGAATAAACTCATCGCGTTATATATCGAGAAGGATTTATTATACTCTCATTACTTAACCATGAGTAATGGTGTATGTCCGACGATTCTCAGTCATTTTTCGTGGTCTATATCACTGCTTGGATCTTGCTTCTTCATGCCAAAATTAACCCCATTTTCTTGAATTATTCATAATGCAATTTGTCTAATTAAGAGGATGTGACGCAAATGCAGAAGTGTGGGAGTAATGTGTAACATATTTTGCGTAAGTAATGTTCTCTGATGGTTCGAGCCCAAACCCAGTTGTTAGGGATTTAATGTTTTTAATTATAGACAGGCTGCCATTCAATGGAACAGTGAACTTGGTTGTAGTTTGTTAAGTTGCTGAATTTTTCTAAACTTTTCAGTGAGAAGTTATATTTCGAAGTGCTTCTGTCTCTTAATTTACGTAATTAATTGCCAGATAGTTTTTAATGAATCATATCTAAATCTATATAATATTAATTAACAATGGTTAGAGGATATTTAGAGTGGTCAAAAAGTATAGTAAAAAGTAAACGCTATAGTTGTGGGTTTCTTGAAATTGTTTTCCTTATCCTCAAAGAGATCTGTGTATTTCAAGTGAAATATTAAAAAAATGCAAAATCTTATACACTCTTTGTGTTCTTCAGTTGAGGAAGGAAAATATATTGTTTGGAACTGTTACCATAAGAAATGGTACAAGAGAATATTTTTTTAATTAAAAAAATAAAGGTAGACCGACAGATGTTTAAAATAGATGTGGGTCAAACCCTGTAGTCCGTGGTACAGACCCCTTTATTATGGAATTATTAACGTCCACCTGAAACTTCGTAAATATCTTCATCTTCATCATGACCTACAACTATCGAAAATGTATTACAAAAGATGTTTCCACGTTTTCATTCCTTCCTTACAAGTATTTATAACAAAACAAAATAAGTAAAACAAATTATTGATTAAAGTAAAGCTACATACCATTGAAATCGAATCAGCAAAGCTATTCCATTTGTAGAAGATATTACATACTGCAGAATATAAAGTGAGCGACAAACGATTGTATAAAGTTTAATAACACGAACCGTCGTGTTTTAAGTAAAATATCACTTCTCTTAATTAAATTTGGCTTGGCTGTCCATTGAACTTGCCATCTCTAAATAAAGCCTTCCAAATCTACGTGTTAAATCACAATTCGTTTTATTGTATTTTTGATCGTAATCTATATTTTATTTTACTGTATTATAAGTGATTAATTTGTTATTCACATCGACTAAGTTTTTAAATAAGTAGATTCAATTATTAATATGTATAATTGAACAAATATTAAATTTAAGCAATTATAAATTAGGTTCTAAAAACATTCAACTAATAAAACATTTTGAGCAAGAAAATAAATTATTTAATTTTTTAACAGTTCAGGCCATTTTCGAAGTATTTGAATTGCCTTAGTTTTTTCATGGTTGTACGAATGTATTTACGCTTACAAATAGTTGACAATCAGCATATATGCTGGATATATAAGAAATAATGACATGACAGCTATGTACTCTTCTCTGCCTTGTTTCAATTACTTAGGCTTTTTTTTAAGTATGATCTCTCATCCAACGCCTTTTTATTTTTCTCCTCATATTGTGGGGTACGTCAGCTATGGCCAGGTCTCTTATTAATATGTTATTATGTCCATTTAGGTTGGAGTAAAATCGTTAATAACGGGTGATTGCATGCTTGTCAACTGGGGGCGGGGTGGCCGAATAGGTTAAAGCGTGTGCACAGCACCGCGAGTTCCTTGGCCACCAGAGAACAAGATTTGAGATGATTTAAAAAGTACGAGTTGGCGTCCCGGTGCCGGAGGGGATTTTAAATTCCCCGCCCTCACCCTCCGGCCCGTGAAAATCCCGTATAGCCTAAAAGGCGAGGTAGGGAAGAAGAAAAAAAAAAAAAAAAAAAAAAAAAAAAAAAAAAAAAAAAATGCTTGTCAACTTTTGGAAGGTGGAGGTCAGTATGTATAGTTTTGTTAAGCACACATCAAGGTGGCTAGTCGCATATGAGTTTTGATTGGAAATTTTGAAGTAGGTGGGTCTTTTTACCGTATATTTGCGATGAGTATGTCCATATGGGTTTAAGTAAGTATTTATATGAGCTCATTTTCTGTCTCGCTTTTAGTTTTGAAAATTTAGTAAAAAGAGGGTAAAGTAGTTTGAGTCGTTTGTTAAGGGACGTTTCATTTTTACATGTGTGTCCCATGTCACCTTTCTGTCAATGTTAAGTCTAACAAGGTAAAGTAATTAAACAATTAATTAAATTGAGTGGACGCGAATCATTATTAACATTTTTTCAGGAATCACAATAATTCTAATGGTTAAATCGAAACCTATAATAAAAAAAATAGATAAATTAAGAAATTCTTTATTTATAAACATATTTCTGAAAATCACTGATTATTTCAATAGTAATTTAAAATAATTGAACCTTAAATAGGATGCGAAAAAGAATTAAACTTCGAGGCTCTTTTTGGAACAAAAAAAAAGAAAAAAAAGTGTGACAATATACGGTTTGCTTTGGAGAGCAAACAACTTTTATCCCAATATTAGTACAATGAAATAAAATTATTTTCAATTTCCATTTAATAAAAAAAACCATCCATAATGATCTTAATGATTCTTATGTTTAAGATTTGGCCTAATCCAGATACCTATCCTTCCACAATAAATTTCATAATCATCCCAAACCTCTCATTTCTAACCTTCTTTTTTCTTCAATTCCTGATAACCCTCCGAGGCGTCTGAACAGAAGATGGCCCCGTGATCTCCTAATGTAGACATATTATTAGAGTGCTACCATTGGGTAATTTCTAAGTGCTTTCACATCAATATATCCATATGTTCAAATTTACTGAATGTATTTCTTTAATACAATTGTAAATATCATTAAGAAATAAAAAATAAATAAATAAAAAAAATTCATTTGAGTATAACCGTAAAAAAAAACTTTTGATTGATTTTTTTTTAATACATAACAAGTTTCGTTACACTCCTTGAAAAAAAAATTGGTTTTGGAAAAAAAAAAGTTGTTTTCACTCCACTTTTGTGGTGCTTTGGTTCGTTTTTGAAAAAAAAAAAATTATAATTGCATGCATTTTTTACGTAGAAATCTATACCCATCTCAATTTCCAAAAAAAATCGATTTTGGTTATTTCTTCTAAATTGTTTCGTAGTACTTTATATAGAGAGAATAAATTATAATAATTAATATAATCTAAAACATTCGTTATCGATGTGGTAAAAGCAAAAGAATATTAAATGAACCCTTTTTACATTTCATTTAAATATTTCTGAATATTAAGATATTAAAAAAAAAATTACATTAAAGGAAATTTTCAGTACTTTTCTGCCCTTTTGCCTAAAAACCCTGAAACAATCACTTAATATCAATTATTGGAGCGGAATGATTGGAACTCATCGATCCATTTTTTCGTCATTCCATTCCTCGAAAAGGTAGCGGTTTTTAATATATATATAATTTTTATAATTATTTCAATTCTTCTAAGCTTGAGTAGTTACAATTTTTTCATTAAATATTTAGTTACATTTGTTAATAATAATATTTATGGAACATTTTCGAAAACGAAAATAGCAAGAAATAGAGGCTGGAAAGTATTGGTCTAGATTTTTCGGGTCAGCATTTTCAACATAGAAGTGGGGCAGATTCGAATCTTGCTGAGGAAGGTAGACCTTTATTCAGCCCAGAATTTATTTCAACCTTCACACTCCGGCAGCATAAGTTGATATCCTTGCGATAACCACTCTTTGTTGTCCTAGTACTTTTCTAGTATTGCAAATATGTTGTTTGTTTTCATTGGACTGGTATATGAATCATGACGAAATTGCCCAAGTAGTTATAACGCCAACTCAACAATAAATTAACTACGGAACTAGTTTAATTAGATGTCAAACAACGATCAGTAATGAATTATAAGTCCTACAAAAACTTAAATTAATTATCTCGATGAAACTTTAATATACAATTATATGTATTATATTATTATACAATTATAAGTATTATATGTACAATTATTTAATGTAGAATTATTAGGTGTCATAATAATTTTATCTGGTTGATTGTACATTTTTATTTAATTTTATTACAGCAGGTATATTTTTGATTGATTACATTACTTCACTTTTGTTTTTCTCTAATCCCGTCCTTTATTTTTTTTTTTAAAGTGAAAACTTCATTAGGCGCATTTTGCACTTTTTTTTTGTGGAGAATGAATTAGATTGGTTCGTCAGATCTCCGATGTGTAACGCTCGATTAAAATCGGCTGTAGTTGACTAATAGAAGTGTTTTTGCTTATAGATTATAATAACTCAAAAACTAAAATTCGGATGTGTATATTGTTTGCAAGGGAAACGTTCATCATTCCATCCTCTTTGTAATGACTATTATTCTTAGAGCGACACTGTATTATTGAGGCAAAAAATGAAAAAAATAGTGTCAAAAACCAAATGATAACGAGTTTTATTGAAGACATGTTCTCACATCTAAAGCATTCACCACAGTTTTTTAAGTCCCTTAAGTACTTTTTTTTAAAATGTTCCAGTCTCTCTCCTTTTTCTCTTTTACCTTTTATATTTGCATTTTAAGGTAGTTTATATCGTTATAATTATTTTTTAAAATTTCCATGATTTATAATCAACTATTAAATTACGGGATTTACCCTTTAAGTGGATTGAAATTTCAAGCTAAAATAACAGCTAAAATTTAATTTTATAATAACCTAACCAAAGGTTAGGTGGTCCAAGAGTCTTGAAATTTTTCATTTATTTTAGTTATGAAATCATATACCTCTGGTATCTTTAATTCCTATTTTGTATGTTTACCATATTGCGCCAAGACTATATATATATATATATATATATATATATATATATATATATATATATATATATATATATATATATATATATATACATATATAATATACTGTTACATATTTATTTATGCCTGTAATTTCACTTATCCTTCATTAGTAGGTGGCACAGCTTCTCAGAATAAAATATACGTTTTTCTTCTACGTATATAACTGCACAAATTATTTTCGGAGAAAATACGACGAAAACAAAAGGCTGAAATTAATACAATTTTATATATAAAAAAGAATGTTTGCAATATCACAGCAATATTGTATTCTCCGATATTGTACATTACTATATATCCTTCTCAATTTATTTAAAATAGCTAAACAAAAATATATTAATGATAAGTATATAATCAAAGAATTTTATTTAAAAATATTTTTATATATAAATATATATATATATATATATATATATATATATTATAACACTAATTTTGACAATCAGAAATTTATGAATGATAAGTGATTTATGTAAGTGTCATTCGAAGATACAAATAAAATAAAATAAAAATAGATAAACTATAAAATAATTTAACACATTAGTATATCAATATTAATCTTGTTGGTTAGGACTTCATTTTATTAGTAATAATAAAATCACTCATATATCTCATTAGTGATACTTTATTTATTTTCTCTTTACACCAACGTTTTAGACCTCAGGCCCTTTTCTAGGGAAGAAACATATTTTAAAATCAGATTTTTATGGACCGCATTGCAATAACTTAATTCGTTTATTAATTAATTTATTACAATAACATAATTAGTTTACTGATTAATTATGTTTAGTATTAGACTATTAAACTATTGCGACAAGGTCAATTCAGCCCATATAAATTTAGTTTTATTTTAAAATAAGTTTCTTTACTTGAAAATGGTCCAAAGGCTTAAAAAGTTGGCCTAGACAAGAAAAACAAAACGGACTATTGCGATCTATGAGTATTTTTAATATTACTAATTCATCAAGCTCAATACCTTATTCAAGATAAATAAATTAAACAGTCACTAAGATGTAGTAACTTTGAGACAGTGTGTAAAATTTAGTTTGTGGCGATTCCGTGGTTAATACACTGCGTTGGTTCAATCTGAAAAAACACGATTTGTGTGGCCATGTATTGCGGTACTACCTTGCGGCAGTTTGAGAACTCTAGTTCATTACACTCGATGTGCAGTTAGGTTTTATTTATTTCCGTTACAGGTTTCAAAATTCTTTTAATTGCTCTTGAAAACTTCAAGAGCTTCGAACGTCAGATTACCGAAGTATTAATATCGGCCAAGAAGAAATCGGCTTCTAATTGGAAATGGCCTTAAACGGCTATTGAATTTTACAGCTCAAAGAACAAATTGGCCGGCGAGAAATTTTCACAGTGAAAGACCTGCAAGTTTACAGCGATCTCTTAGCTTGAGTTAACAAAAACTAAATTGTGTGAAGTATTTGAATAATGTTTTTTACATTTTCTGTTTTTTCAGTAAATTTTCAAGGCCTAATTGTTTAAAAAATTATAGTTTGTAATATTTGTGTACCATTAATACGAATTTATTGTTCTCTTGTGTTCTTAAATATAATATTGGTATATAAAATTGGTATACAAGGTGTATTTAAAGGGTTCCAATGCACATATTTCTTTCTATTGATTAATAATCAATGTACCAACTTAATATATTTTAGCAGCATTGCTTGTTGTGTGTTGTGTGTTCATAATATGCTAGATTTAAAAATATTTAATTTCATTTGTATTTTTTGTATTATTTAATTTTTTTTTGTATTTCAGGTCCAGAGAAATTCAAGTGGGTGAGTACAGCTAAGTTCAAACTCTTGAGATCTAATCCAATTTAATTTCTTCCAGATTTATTCTCAGACCGACTTCAAGATGATTGTTCTTTTCGACAGGAAATCTACCGTAATTTTAGAATTTAATATTACTAAGGAATATTGTCCTTTAGAATCTAATACCACGCTCATTGAATAGGACAAAGGCCTAATTATTTTTAAAAATAACATAAACTTAATTATCTTAATTAGAAACCTAAACTGGATTTTTAATTTAGATTAGGACATTAAATACAGAGTGTCACTTTCATACGACTTTTCGTTTTTGAGCTAGACCTGTCACATACATACAGACACACTCACACACAGTTCTTTAATTGGATTCAGGAGACTTCAAAACATGTATTTCCGTTCAGATCGATCGAAAACTAAGATTCGAAAATTTTCACGATACTGTCCCTCAATATATATTTCATATATAGGTAAGTAGAACTAAATAATGTGACTCGCTTAAATCAACAAAAATCTTAAATTTCCTACTTTTCCGTTGGAAATTGTTTGTATGATTTTTTTGTAGGTCTTGATGTTTACTTTCGACATTTTAAATATTTTCCTCTACCCACGAGATATCCTGTATAAATATTCAGCCTTAATTTTATCTCTTACATTAAATAAATACAACCAGATTGGCATCATTTAGTGATTTTATTTGTATAGTTGTATAATTGTGTTATAGTATCTCAAATTATACTGATTCATTGTTTAAAACCGTTCTCAGCTGTATTAATGAATCGTACAAAATCTTATATCCAATCCTCATTATCTCTGTATATGTGAAAGGTTAAACGGTTCTTTATTCAAGACCGCAGAATACAAATGGTTTTTTTTTATCAAATTTTTAACTTTTGTCTAAAACTTCGTAAAGGGCTTCATCTTTTCTTAACTTAAAAACTTTTTTATTCATGAATATTCTCGGAAATGGGCCGTTTTCGATCTGGAGATTGGTAAAATTTTTCTATTTAATAAAGTACTAAAAAATAGTTAACACATTTTTCCTTTCTACTTAAGTTAAAAATGGAAAAATCCAAACAACAAAGCCGTGAGTTATATAACGTCTTATCAGCTGTTCAATATAACCTCCCTTAGTTGTTGTTAATAGAGCCTTCTCTTTCCTTAAGTATGGATTTGGATGGCTTCGCGAGATGTCTGCTGCACTAATTTTTCTTTTTGGATTTTCTTTCTGGATATACGCCGTCATGCTTTTTCAGCCCTGATGATACCTGAATTGGCGAAACGTTGGCAAGTTAATTACCAAACAGTCCAATATTTTTGTCGATTGTTTAATCAAAGTATCTTAATATTCATGTGCAAAGCAAATTGTTATTCACGAGATTTTAGAACCTCATTAAATTATTTTAATGAGGAAATGTGGCCCCTTTTTGGGTATTTTCAAAGATAAAAAGTTTTAGGTTAGGATACATATATATCTACTATAGAAGAACTATTTAAAACCTTCTTAGGTTCCCTTTTTTCTTACTTGTTGAAAAATATAGATTTACACTAAGTGACTAAAAACCTTAGAACTGGGTTACTTACCTATTTAATAATAAAAAATTGAAGAACCCAATGGTTCGATGCTGATTCCACTAATCGTTGTCTACATAATTACATCCACCAAACGCTATCAAAATCCAATCTTGCAAAATCATCCTTAACTTCGGTAGTGAGGGAGGAAAATCAAGTGTTACGTTTTCATTTCAATAAATAATACATATTTTTATAAAATTTTTTTTTAAACTCTACGAATAATTAGTCGATATGCGAATGAACGATACGAAGCTAGACGAATTTTCAATTTGAGTTTTGAACAAAGATTTTTTGGTCAATAATTTTTTAGTAAGCTGAGGTCAGTTCTGTCTTCTACTTTCAAAAGCTGCTCAACTACTTTTAAATCCATCTAAGGCTGTGCCCTTCGATTTCATCTTTACTTCCGCAAGAGGTTATCGCGTTTTCCGTTTCAGAGTTGACGCGTTACATCACATTTTCGTGCTTGGATTTGTTTTAATATTTGTTAAAAATTATATTTGAAAAAAATAATGTGTATGCCTTCGGAAACTATGAAACTAAATACGACAACGTTAATGAAAGCTGGTAAAGAACTAGTGCTCGAAATAAACACGGAGAAGAAAACGTATATAGTTAGCTGCGAAAATTCCGATATTGCTGCTGATATCGATATAGAAAGTAATATGTTTGAAGAGGTGTAGAAAATTAGATATGTAGGGTTTACGATAACTAGAAAAAACAAATTGAAGAAGAGATTCAGTTTAGGTTGAAGGGGGGAAATACTTGTTATTTTTCCGTTACAAAACGACAGCTCGCGCCTCTTGTCCCGGAACATAAACACTAGAATCTTTAAAACAATTACCTTACCTACAGTTCCTTATGGGTCCTAAACGTGGCCGCTTGCATTATGGGATAAGCAATGTCTTAAGGTTTTTGAAAATAAATTATTGTTCATAAATATTCGTTCCGAAGAAGGATGAGTTAAACGGAGAGTTCAGACGGTTACACAACGTATAATTGCGTGATCTGTATCCGATTAATATAATTAAGGTGATTACTTCGCGTCGACTTAGCAATGAAAGATTTCTTCTTAAGGTTAATATTTGCTGTAGCCAATGGTAAACGTCCAAGGGACGTAGACTGAAGCGAAGGTGGGAAGATTGTGGTCCTGCCATGTCGAAATATGGCCCTTTCCCAAAAATCCAAAACTCCCTCAAAAATTTTAAATGGAGAAACTTGCGCTATGAAAGCTCCTTCTAGGCATCCCTAAATATTTTTAGTTAGGTGGTTTCCACTAAAGATGGTCGAAAGTATTAAGGAATAACATTAGCAACTTCGAATCTAGTGAGGCTGATTCGAATCCGGCCTGTATAGTTTAAAATTGATTTCGTGAGAAATCCACGTAATGAATCTCTACCTAACGACTCATGCTAGAATAAGATAGATAGGTTTTTACAGCCATAAAGTACTTAGTATGCCAGAAATGACCTAGTTACAGAATAAAATAATTATATATGACTGATATAAGAAAATAAATAATTACCTTCAACAGCTGAGCTCGAATCCGAGACCTGCAGAATAGTATGGCCTTGCCTGAGATAATCTGCTCCCTTCAAAATAGAAAAAAAATTATTACAATTTTGTTCTGTAGTTTAAATTTTAGAATAAAAGTATACAATTTTTTGAAGTTTGGTGAAATGCACATCAATTTTAAATTATTTGACGTAAAAATCTGATTTGATAAGTTGGCTAGTTACGTATAATGAAGCGAGTTTCACAGCATAGTTTGGTAGCTTACGAGGAATGTCGGAACAAATTGGTTGTAGGGTAGGAATAGTTGGAATGATTTGATGTAATGGACTGTGTTTTTCGTCCCGTTTAGGTATGGAGATTCAAACAACTAAACAATTCAATTCCTGCCCAAATATATTTAACTATTTAAACATATTATCATGGCCAGAGTTATCACACTATTGTTCATAATTTTTTCTTCACTCACCGTCCCATAAAGTGAAAAATATCAATTACTCATCTTAAGAGATAAGAATAAATAAAATTAAAATAAATAAATAAAACCACTCTATTTTGACTTCTTAGATTTTAAATAATAATATTTATAAAATCCTTAGATTTCCAATGAAATATAACTATACATATTGCTACTGTCAGTGCATAAGGTCGTATATGAACTAGATTTATTTAGGGTTTGTTTACTAGATTTATTTAGTTAAAAACTGGTTATTTCTTATGATTTATCCGTTCATATATTATTACAGTGAGGATCGAAATCGGGTTTGTACCAAATATAAGCTCCTGTCATGCTCAAATACTATGAATGGGGTACCGTTGGATTCAGAATTTCACGGGAGATTAGCGAATCGTATTCTCCGCATTTGTTTTTCTTTCTAAAATAAATATAGTCGATACAAACATTTTGATAGGCTTCAATACTGGAACGGTGATAGGTCTGTAGATCGATACGGGACAAATTGGATCTTGAAGATTTTGATGCGTACAGGAAAACGTACTATTTTCGAGATAACGCAAGGCATAGGGTTCGCATACATGTCCAATACATGTCTCATTTCGTCGACTAGAGGTCTCTATGAGGGAGGAGGAGTTTATATTATTTATCAATAGTGTTTTTTATCGGCAAGCCATATCAACGTTAATTTTTCACCAAATCTCAAGATTGATCCACCGATTTCGAAGGCTTCCTTCTCCTTCAGGCGGGCAAAATATTCCAGTCACCCCGAAAATTCAGGCAAACAAGTTATGAAAGAAAAGAAATTTTATTTGCGAATAACTAAAAAATTACACACTTTACCCTTAATTATACCCATGATTATATAAAATATTACTATATTCCTTACAAAACGAAAAAAAAATTATTGAAATAGGACAATTTTTAGCAAAGATACAGCTTACTGAAATATGTAAACATGTTGGATCCAAACTAAGATGAAGATTTCAATTACTTTTTGTTTTCTTTGTCCATTAGATTTATCGATAAAGTAACATTTGATTTCTCTATCTTTTGATACGTTGCATTATTTTATTTTCTTATTAATCTGACATTTGATAACAATATGCTGTGCGAATTTTTCGCACGGGCCTACTGGTTAGTATAATTTTATATTTTATTTCTCTCTGCTATTTTCCTATTTAGCAGACTACTTATAGCTGTTGCACTTTAGTAGAAAGAGAAGAAACGTGTAAAATTGTTACATACGAAGTTTTGCTCTAATAGTAGCTATATTTATTTCTGACTATACTTTAAATTATTTAAAATAAACCATGAGGACAAGGCTTACCTAATATTATCAACATTTTATTATAACTTTATATTACGAGTTAAATAAAAATCTTTAGAGGTGTTTTCACGAAAATCTTAAAAAAAAATCTAGAAATATAGTTACTTCGGGTTAGCAAATTTTAAAGAAAAAGTTGTACCGCCCTAAGTATATATATGGCTTAATTAGATTATTTCAATTTCGTATAACTCAGTTTTTGAGCTAGACTGTTTGCACACATACACACAGACCATTTTAGGAAACTTGTTTATTTGACTCAAAGCTCTTAAAATCGTGTAATTCCATTTAAAACGGGGATCTAATATTTGTATTAATAGAAATATTTTAATATATATTACATTTCATATAAAGGTAAGTGAATAACTACAAATAACTACAAATAAATTCGGAAGTCAGATCCCTTAATTATTATAATAATTATTATGGAAATTAGCTTTACACTAGACTGTGATTAAAATTGGGTTTTCCTCTTGGTGCTATCTGGTATTATAGCATAGATATGTATCTCCGTGGGGGAGGTGTTTATTCAGTATTGCGCAGTGAAGATAAGAATGCAGTAAAATTTAATATAGGTTTAAAATATTGAAAAAGGTTAGTAAGGAAATTGTTTTAAACAGGACGTTTGAAATCTAGTTCAGTAAGACTCCCTTCATCCACACCCTATTAATCCGAACTTCGCTTAATCCGTCAGTCGTTCAATAATAATAGGGCGTTCAGATAAGACTGGGTTCATCTCAGCCAGTTTTAGGGCACTGCTTTCCTTTTCTGCTTTCCTTTAGACTAGTTTCTCTAAGAATTTCTTGATTGATTCTTCTTAGTTTTAGATATTATTATTTTAAGATCTATGTTTTAACAACAGCTTAAAAGTAATATATATAAAATATCTATATAGTAATATAGATATAAAGATTAATTCAATTCAGAATTAACATTTCTAAATCTTGCGAAAATCAATAAAGTATAAATTTAAAGAACTCTACATCTATGTTTTCTAGTAAAAAAGGATCTTTTAATAGTTACTAAAACCAATAATTGATAAAAAAATGTTGAGCGAAAGTAGAGAAAAAATTAAATTATTTCCTCAAAAATCATATTCTTAAATCTCTTGCGAAACCACAAAATAAAATTATTTAACAAATTGACAGAATTCGTACATCCCAGAACTGGAATTATTCCGTATTAATGATTTACTTCTATGCATATTAAGTACTAGCTGATGTGCTGATGTGCCATCATTGACGGGAGTATAGTTGAAATTTGAAAATCTTTTTTTGAGATGGATTTTGTATTATGGGGAGAGGAGGATAGAGGGGAGTTGTTTTGAAATTTTTTATGGCGGGGCTTATGGAAGTCAAGGTTTCGCAAAAACTTTGTTATTCGGCTATTTGTTTAAGTACCACACAACTAAACCAACCACCAACGATCCATTAAAATTTGTTAAGTGTTGAATTTTCATTTATGATGAAGAGAGGTGATTGTGGAGTCGATTAATTAATCAAAAAGAGTTGTGGTCTCTCCACTTCTTATAATTCTGCTGAGTTTATCGCTAGCAAAAGAACCAAAATAACATTGGACATTGAGTCACCCACATTCATGTAAAATTAGAACTTTTAAAATTAGCAATTTTCGTATTTTTTTTTCCTGATTTCCGGCTAACCCATATGGTTAATCCTAAAAATGTATACGACAACATTTGTTAAGCTCGGGAAATTGAATTGAATGACAACTTGAACGGAAAGATCGGACAAAGTTGAAAAATGAGTGTGTTTTACCCGTTTTATGCGACAACGCGTTACAGATGTTCGGTATTCCGGATTTTTCCCGTTGAGTTGTGATAATTTTTTTCCATTAGTTGAGTAGTAAAACTTTTAAATGTGGCTCGTGGTAGAGTAGGTTGTGATGAGAATCGAAGTAAGTAACTGCCTAACCGGGGTCTCTAGACAAATTACTCAAGAATTCATAACTTTGGTTTTACTCAATATTTTGTTTTTATTTAAAGCTTATATTTTAAGTCAAGCAAACCTAAAGGTAATGACAAACTTTCAAAAGTCTACCATTAGCTATTGACAAGCTTACCCCGACAAAATTTTCTTGGACAATGCTGACATCCAGACAGACAAAATGTTTTTTAAAAGTGTGCAATGTATGAAACGGAAAGATATAAAACGGGTTGATTCTATTCAATGTATAGACAAAATGTTTATTTTATTTATATAGATAAGATAGAACAGTGACTTCATTTATATAAACCTGAGCTAATAATAACTCATTTCATAGCTCTTTAGATATAAACACATAAAGCAATGAAAAAAAAATTAAAAGAGACAGTAAAAGAGGAATTATACTAGTAAAATTAAATTCCTCAAGCTATACAATTTCAGTTTTATTTTCACTTAGACAGAGAAAGTAGGTTATTGTAATATAGAAGAATTCATGGAATGGATCTTTGCATTATGAAACATCACATCAAATGCTTACTTCTAAAACTTTATTAATCCTATTCACTGGATTTTAATTTAAAAAAATGAAAAACTAAACAACAGTTACTTTCCCAAAATTTTTCTTTATTATTATGACGTTTTGAGAACCGCTTTAATATCCCATTTTCGGACTAAAACTAAAAACATTTATATTATTTGTCTTTTTTGTTTTTTATATTTTTAAATGGATATATTTCTATAATTTATTTATCAATAACTTCTTTCAATTTTTTTCTTAGTTTCAATGAAATCTTATCCTTTAATAGATGTATCGTTAATTCCGTAATTCATATTACTACTTAAAATATTTTATGAACTTAATTGCTCACTTACGGACCTGAATATTTCCATATCTCCACATTATGACTGGAACTATCGCATCCCAACCTTATCCTCCATTCCACAGAAATGTGGTTTCGAATAAATCCTTCCTAATCCGCAACTCAATACCGTGGAATTCACTCCTTCACATACACCTGTTTAGGAGTTAATATCTCGTCTTTCCTATTGCATCTCCTTTCAGAGCAATGGAAACTAGTTATTAATATATTTAAATCCATTTAATACCTACTAATATATGACCATTGATAAAACGAAGGAGTATTTTTTGCATAATTTTGTTCCCCGAAAGTAAAGTACACGGTGTACATTTTTTAATTAGGCTATTGTATAACTAAGAAACAATCAGACAAGAAAGTTATGAAAAATTGATTCCCGGAAAACTTGATAGAGTATCCTTTGCTTCCGGGGTTTGGTTTAGTAACTAAGAAACAAATTTTAATTACTAAAAGTTACGTTGAATTGACCCCCCCGAACAAATAATTAAATGTGACATGATGATCTTTACCATCGAGGTATTGGTTGAGTACCAAGAAACAAATTTTAAGCTCAAAATAATGAAAAATTAGTTCCCTTGAACAAATAGAAAAATGTATGTGGTGATTTATACCTCATATTTAGAGGTTTAGTATCTAAGAAAAAATTTTAATAGTTCAAAGCTATGGAAAATTGATTACTCGGAAAATTAAAGAAAATGTGACGTGGTGTCCTTTATCTTCCATGTACAGATATGGTAGCTAAGAAACAAATTTTAAAAATTCAAAATAATGAAAAATTGGCTCCCTTGAAGATATTAAAAAATGGATATGGTGTTTTTTACCTAAGGATTCAGGTTTACTATCTTTTTTGAAAAAAAAAATTTTTATTGAGAAAAAAATACATTTTGCCTCAATTAAGGCAGGGCATTGAGTATTTAGGATGTATGAAACACGAAAAAAGTAACAAAAAAAAAAAACATAGAAAATTATAACAAAAGAAAAGAAAAGAAAACTTGGAATAACAGAATAAATTAAATATGAGAAAACAATAAATAAATACAAAATTTAAAAAAAACAGTGGAAGATAAGGCAAGGCTCCAAGAGATCCCAGCGCTTCTCACTCAGCCATATCACTAGGATGGGAATCCAGTTGTTATTATCAAACAAACAAATTTTAATAGCTCAAAATGATGAAAAATCGGCTCCCTTGAAAAAATTAAAAAATGGATATGATGTTTTTTACCTCTAGGATACAGGTTTATTATCTAAGGGACGGATTTTAGTAGCTGAAAATAAAGAAAAATTAGCTCCCTTGAATAAATACAAAAATGGATATGGTGTTTTATACCTCCGAGGTATAGGTTTATTAGCTAGAATATAAATTTTAATAGCTCAAAATAGTGAACAATTGCCTCCCTTAAACAAATACAAAAATGGATATGGTGATATCTACCTCTGGGCTAGAGATTTGGTATTTAAGAAAAAAGATTTAGGCAGTGAAAGTTAGGTAAAATTGACTCCTCGAAAAAATAATTTAATGTCTCATGATGTCCTTTACCACCGGGGTATTGGTTTAATACCTAGAAACAAAATTAAATAACTCAAAGTTATGGAAAATTTGCTGCCTGAATAAATACAAAAATGGACATGGTGTTATTTATCTTCTGGATACAGAATTATTCTATGGAATTTTCGATTATATACTTTTTTTGGATACAAATTTTATATCCATATAAAACTCGGTACCGTTGTATAAATGCCACTCCATCTTATTCAGTGAGCAAGGATCTTAAAATTGGAGTGTTGATTGTCTTTAACTTCATGGCTGGATTTAGACTCTTGTTCACTTCGCTCACTCTAAATGAATAGATAAACACACAACTGGTCATTTTTAGTGGAAGTCAGGGCCATACTATAGTTTTTTCAAACTACTTTCGGACGCACTCGGGTATTCTCGGGATTCTATTTATGGTGTGATCTTGTGCCAACCATGAAAGTGGAGAGACATTTGTAAAGTTGCACCTAAAACTCCATTAATCTGATAGCACTATAGTTTAAATGTTGTTTGGAATCATTATTAAGCATATTTCTCGGAGTTCTGTCTCTTATCATGTTGCAGATCTGTCCTATAAAAGGTATTCATTCAAGTTAAAAGAAAAAATTACAATGATTTACGATGAGAGAATCAGATACAAGTTTAAGAACTAATAAAATTTACAGCAACAACGTAGGAGGAAAAAATATAAAATATGAGATGCTCCAGTTGGGCTTGGATCTGGTATTTTTTTTTCAGCGAACGAGGAAATATTGAATTAATGTTAATCGCCTGATTAAAAATTCATAATTCAAAACAAAATGTCGAGCCTAATAAATCATAACTTGTTTTATACATGCTAGGAATGTTTGAATATACCAACAATTTTTATCAATTATATCGGTATTTTTGGACTTTATCATTTGTATAGATATTCTGGTTTTTAAGTTTCAGGGGAAAATACTTCACAGATGTGAAATTCAACACTATACTTTTTGTCTAGTAATATAAGATTCTTACAGTGAATAACAATGAATGCCTCAATAGAAGACAAATGAACACGTTGCAGGCCCAAACGGAGATGGATAGATCGAATCGAAAAAAAATGAAATGTAGCTACATGCAGATAAATAGCCCAGAGAAATGTAGGGAAAGAAATAGCCCAAAATAGACAGAGATGGATTAGGCTTGTTACGAAGACAAAAGATCTAAATATCTGTAATGCCAACAGAAAAAAAAATTACATTCCTAATACAATTAGTCCGTGATACAGACCCCTTTTTATCAAATTATTAACATCCGCCTGAAACTTGGTAAATAGCTTCATCTCATCGTAACCTACAAATATTTTTTTTACGAAAATTCTTGGAATAGGGGCGTTTTCAATCTGGAGGTTGGCAAACTTTGTCTGTTTAACTCGTAAGTGCCTATTTGTTTTCCACTTTAATCGTAAGCTAACTTAAGCATAAAGTCGAGAAAAAAATAAATACTGAATCGTTTGGCGTGTATAACCTCTTTATTTTGACAATTTAGGTCACGCTAAATGAATCAATATTTTTGAAGGCCACATTTTTTCTCGACTTTGTGCTCAAGTTATCTTATGATTAAAGTGGAAAGAAAATGGGATTTTACGTATTTTTAGTACCTAATAAATACAAACAGTTTGCTGACCTCTATTTTGGAAAACGTCCCTCTTCCGAGAATTTCGTAAATACAATATTTATAGGTTACGATGAGATGAAGCCATTTACGAAGTTTCAGCCGGATTTTAATAATTTGATAAAAAGGGATCATTACCACGGACTAAATTTGTATGTCTGTTCAAATGTATGATTTTTAGTTGTCTATTTTCTTTCTGTATTTTTAAAAACTTAAAAAAATGTATTTTCCTGGAGTGGGGAAGAATCATCTTTAACCACATCACGTCAATGTTTGTAGTCAAATAATCTATTGGATGTTTTGGAAGCTCGTTACTATTCTCCCAGGAATTGCTCATCAGAGCAGCATAGCTTTTCTGAGGTTTATTTATTGTGGCTATTGACAGACCCAACTTCTAAGTAGCTTCTACAGTGGACTTTGGAATCAGCCCATTGCTAGACATCACTAAAGCCCTTACTGTCACTTTTTCCAGTCTGTTCAGATCTTTTAACTCGGCTGCAAGAGTTTGATATTTCCGTTTTTTTTCGGCGCAGACGGAATTGCTGTTTCCATCATTTGGTACAGCGATATCTATTATCTGAGCTGTCTTCATATTGCTATAGATCAACACGATATCAAGTCTATCATGGATCATGGTATTGTCTGTTATAAAAGATTAATTCCAAAACAATTTTATTCCTTCCTAATGGATAAGTTCTTTAGGGTTGTACTCATAATAAGGTATCGAATCATTCACTAACTTTGTTTTTAAGCCAATTACCTGATGATAAATTTTTGCAACATCGTCGTGTCTCTTGAGGTGTTCTGTACCAGCCAGCACTCCGCACCCTCCAGTTATGTGCTGAATTAAATCGAGCGTACTGGCACAGAGCCTTGTCTAGTATTGCTAAAAATCGACCTTGCAAAATCAAAACCAAGGCCGCCTAACCGTAGCAAGACCAAGACCAGGATTGTTAAAAATAATTGATTTTAAAAAAAAAATAAGGCAAAATAGTTATTAATACTTGAAAATCTTAGTTACTGTACGTTAATAATTGATATAAACAATATACTTTTGCATTTAACTCCTATAATTTTTCATTCGAGCTTAGTTAGGTTTCTCCTATCTAAAAAATTACAGTAGTATGTCTATAGTAATAATGTAATGATTAACTGCAAGTCTGTTGAGAGACTCTTGCGCAAGACCAAGACCATTGCCAAGACTGAATTTGCAAGACCAAGACTGTCTCGGTCTCGCATTTGGGCAGCACAAGCCTTGTCTGATACAGTATCATTGTATATGATACTTCAAGACGAGTCGCAAGACCTCTTTGCCTGATCTTGCTGTCAGAAAGCCCTCTGTCTCGGAAAACAGATTTCCTTTAACCAGGCAACTAGTATTATTATTATTATGTAGTATTTCTTTCATTATTATTATTATTGTTACTGATTAAATAATAACCTTTAATTCGGCCCCGCATTATATATTGGGACCGAACATTAAACGGGGTTAGATAAAACGTATTTTACTTAAGAACTTTTAGTAACGAAGACAAATGGGGATTCATTTTCTTGAAGATCAAGTTTCCGGGATCGTTCTACTGAAGGATGGCTTTCCTCCTCGTAAAACGGGAGTTATAGCTACAACGGGAGGTTATTGATTTTCTGGACTAACACTAAGAATCAGTGGCTGAGGATACGGGCTGTTTAAGTCCATAACTATAATGAATAGATTCCTAATATATTATTATTATTTTTTTTTTTTTGGAAAACCGTAATTCAAAGCATTCAAGATTCACAAGTCATAAATACTTTTTTGCGATATACATGGAATTTTTCTCCTTCAAAATATTAATCAACATTACTATATTCACGTTCTTAATTAAACAAAAAGCAACCAGCAAAGTCCTGAAGGAGTTGACAGAAGAATGCGAGTCTTGGAGAGTTGTAGTAAAAGAGGAGTGGTTTATATTAAATGTGATGATACGAAAATATTTAAAAAATCAAAATAAAATGGCTCAAAAATTAATAAATATACATCCATATTCATTCAGTTCAAATCTTCTACAGGTGACAGTCTTCAGTTGTGGTAGTAATTGTCACGATATTGTGACTCCGGCAATTGCATAAATGGCGGATATAAAACTGCTTATTTCATAATTATTATTATTTAAACGAAGGCAACGCATTTTTTATAAAGTATTCGGTGAGGTATCTTCCTTATATCTAGAAATCTTGCAAATAAGCAATAAAAAAAAATAAGGTGTGTGCATTAGATTACACAATATGAATATGAATTATAAATTATGAATAATAGCTCATTATAAATAGGATGAAATGTTGAAAATTTCTCTCGCTTAGAGTATGCAGGTCCTATTTTTATTTTCTGAGATATTTTAATCTATATCAAAGGGAGGAGATGGTCCGGGGTGGCGGTCATAAATAGGCTAAATAGCGGCAAAACTATTTTATTAAAAGCCAACGTTTCGACCCGACTTTGCAGGTCTTCTTCGGGGAGGTGTGTTCAGCTAGGAGTTTCACTTTTAATAAAATAATTTTGCCGCTGTTTGGCCTATTTATGACCGCCACCCCGGACCATCTCCTTCCTTTATAATGCAACGGTCAACTATTTAATATTCAATGTAATCCATATTTTCTATAAAACTTGTAATCGTTTGTTTTTCAACATTATTGTTTCCTTTTCACCTTTCTAACACGGTGTTGCGTTAAGATACAATTTTGAATTATAGCCTATTACAGAGTGGATGAAATACTGAACAAATTTCTCGCTTACAGTATGCAGGCCCGATTTTTATTTTCTTAGATATTTTAATCCATATGAAAAAACTTTTCAATTAGTTGCCTCTAGCCGACATTACCCGAGCATTAACACAGGTAATAATTCCAATTTAATAACATGTAATAATAATGTTTATAGTAGGTTGTCTGATAAATAAGAAAATAGATTAAAGCAATTTAAACGTAATGTATGTACAATTTATTTCCTAATGCCACTAACGCACTTTTCATAATACCGAGTTTACGTCGCTTTTCTCTTAACTCCTTCACACGTAATTTATTGTATATAACACTTTGTCGTACATTAAAATAATGTTTAAATAAACATGTAAGGTGTACATTTCTCTAAAAAAAAACATATATCTTACAAGATTCACTATTAAATTAACGCCAATTTTCGCATATTAGTGTTATGTAATAGTATTTCAATATTCACACCATGAGGTTTCTGTAACAAATTTAAGTAAAGACATAATGACAGCTATAAACCTAATATTTTTTTTTTCTTAGTAAGTAAAACAAAAAAATATTATCACCTTTCCGGTATAAACAATGCCATCAAATGTATCTCTAGAGGTTTAGGATCCGTAATATTGGTTAAAGTACCTATATCCAATCACTCTCAAACGAAATTATTTTTAAAAAATCTCCATTGTTAAGGTTTGCAAGGCTTTTTCACTAGGTCCTGAGGTATCGTTGTTCCCACGAAAGAGAAAATCATTTTTAAAATAAGAAAAAAAATAAAAATACTAAAATAAAAAGCAAACGAAAAAAAAAATGTCACTAAATTTTATAAGGAATAATTTCTTGCAGTATTAAAAAAAAACTAAATAAGGAAATATAAGCTTCCTTTTTTAAATTAATTGGTTGGAGGAATTCGAATATTTGCATAACCAGTTGGCAAATCTAAAATTATTAACGTTAAACATAATTAATTGTATATTTTATTTCTGTTCACCTCCAAAGTCCATTTTGAGGAAAGTAGCGACAACCTGTCAACAGTGTTATAAAGTAATTCAAACTCATGCAAAACAAAAAAAAAAAAATCGTAGTAAAAAATTAGTATCTGATTTCTATCGCTCAGTTCGTTTTACATGTTCCGAAGTGAGTTTAAAGAATTATTTTTTTGTTATTGCTGATGATATGAAGAAATATAAAACAGTTAAAAAACCAACGGAACCGCCAAATTTCATTCAAATATATGATAATTATTTTTTAAATTATAAAATTAATATCTCTTATAAATTATAAATAACTTCTTTAAGGTATGTCTTCAGTACCAAGTCGTTTCAATAACTCAATTTAGAAGAACAGCAGAATTGTGAAAATTGCTAGATAAAAAAAAAAAGAACATAAATAAACCTTGAAAAAACCATGAGAACTTTCGAAATTAATCATTATATTTAAGGTATCATTTTTTCAAAAAATTGCTATCGAAGTTCATCTCATTTGATCCGTAGAAGTTGCTGGAATCAATCTAATATTAAATTCAGAATGTTTAGTAAAATAAAAGAGATTATAAAATTTTACAAATACATCTAATATGCATTTAAACGCTCCATACTTAGATTCGAATCAGATTGCAATATTAAAACTGAGCCAATATTAAATTCGAAATAAAAAAGAATATCAATTTTCTTTTTGTTTACGAATTGGTGGATTCGCAAACAAAAAGGAAATTGAATTTTTTTCGTGGTCAATGCCCTATTATTTTTCATAGTAGACGATTCTGTTTATATGTTTTTTATCATAATTACAAAATATAATGGAAATCATCTATCGAAATAAGATTTCGGTTATAGTTATGCATTTTATTTTAAAATATAATATTTCTGTAGCTTGATTGAAAAACCAAGGTCAGAATTTACATTTCTGAGATGTGACATTTGCAGGTGAATAGCAATCATTGAATAGACTTAATCTTTAAAAGAGTTTTGGTTTCGTAAATTGAAATGCCAATAAAATCTATCAGAAAACGACAATGTTAGTTTAATTTTTTATAGTTTGCAAAATCAATTTTCTTTTAAACTTTGAATGATTTTTTGGCTTTCATTTACCCTTACATAAAATATTTTGCTGCCTAGCTCAAAACTGAATACGTACGTACGAAACTTATTAAGGTACACATATTAGTCCGTCGGACAGACCCCTTTTTTTATCGAATTATTAACATCCGCCTGAAACTTTGCAAATAGTTTTATCTTATCGTAACTTACAACTGTCGTTACTTACGAAAACTCTTGCAATTGGGGCGTTTTCAATCTGGGGGGAGGGGGCAAACTATTTAGTTAGGTACTAAAAACTCGTAAATACCCATTTTGTTTCTATTGGAATCGTAAGATAATTTGATCTCAAAATCGAGAAAAAAGGTGGCCTTCAAAAATATTGAACCGTTTGGCGTGACCTATACCCCCGAATTGTCAAAATAATCAGGTTATGTATTGGCGAAAGCAGTAAAGGGTGTTGAAATATTTTTTTAAGAAGAAACAGAGTTGAGCTTTGTATTTCGCAGCCCCTAAGACCCTCGAATACGAATTTTCATTACGATCGACAAATAATTTTTTTTTCTACAGATTTCACGAAATTTTGCAGGCATATAGGGCCTTATAAACTACACGACGTGACACAAACTGTGCCTTACTAAATAATTTAGAACACAAGTTATAAAATAAAAACCTGTTAAGAGCTTTGTTTCATTTACTTTTTATAGACATGTTAAATCAAAACGTTATTTATACGGTCATGAAGAGCGATAATTCAGTTTTCCAACGGTTGTAGAAACATTGAATTAGGATAAAATCCTTAGGAGTCGTGAATGTTTTAGTTAACGGCAGGCAAAAACATCAGAATGAAAAGTGAAGTCGTTGCCATGACGACTATCTTAGCACAGCTCTTCTATCCTATACATTATTTCTAAAAGGTTTGTTTTTGTCGGTACGCCATAAAACTTCATCAAATCCAATGATTGACCACTCATTTTGAAGATATACTTCTTCACATGCGAAAATTAGTCCATGCGTGGAAAAACGTTATGGAGAAAAAGAAACTTTATTTGTGAATAACTCAAAAAACATGAATTTTTTTCACGATTGTACCCATGATGATTAGAAAGATTACTAAATTATCTGCAAAACAAAAAATCCCGTAAAAATCGGACAATTATTAACAAAGATACAGTCCATTAGTTTTGGTATACTTAATAATGCCTTCCTTTTTAAATATATTGCATATAGGAGTAGAATAGTCTACTACACTTTTTTTCCTGGCTGATATATTAACTTTACTATTTCTTAAAGGTATTTGTTTGCTCTTACATTTTTTAGTTTTTTTTTTTTAATAATTTAGAAAATCACATGATCGGTGCGTTATTTTGTCATTATTACTTCTATTATCTTTCTATTCAGCGTTTAAAAATAGGTCTTTGCAAAACAATTTGTACAAATATTTTTGTCTATTATGTTTAATATAATATTGTAACCAACCAAGGAAAAAATATTAATTCCTTCCTTGCACAATAAATATGAACTACTTATTTCCATATTGTTTTGTTATTTCTTCACTAAACAAAATTTTCTTCGAATTATTCGCACGGGCCAACTATTAATATGAAATTTAAATTATAAATAATAGCCCATTGTGGAGAGGATGAAATGATAAAGAATTTCTTCGCATTCAGCATGCTGTTCCGACTTTTAGTTTCTGAGATATTTTAATCTATTAGTTAATAATTGAGCAAAAAATGTTCACTTAGTCGACTCTAGCAGACATTACACGAGCGTTATACATCGGAGATCTGACGGCTAAATCTAATTAACTATCCTAAAAAAAAGTGAGAAAAAAAATTGAAAAAAAAATTAATGATAAAAAAATGTATTGTGTGTTTATGCAACCGCCCATTTCAATCATTATATATTAGCTATATTTTGGTGAGGTATCATTGAGATACTTTATTTTTCTTTAATTTTTTTTTCGCATAAATGTGATGTTAGTTCTGTCCTGATTAAGTCTGAATTTGCGAAATGTTGGCAGATAACGCTTGGCGTCACGTACAATATTCTATTATATGTTGCTATTATTATATGTTTCTTATTTTATTATGTGCTTTATGCTGTATTTCTGTTTATCCGTGAGACAAAGAATGATCAGAACAGCTCAAAATCGCACTTCCTAAAATTGTACTTACAGGTTTTTGCAGGGTCGCTGTTAATATAATGATATGAATTAAGATTATTATCTACTCCCAAACAGGTTTTAATCTTAATCCCTCAGTCGCTGGCGAACTAAAACGATTTGCAAATATCATTTTGTGTTTATCCTCAGGGCATCATGTAATTATTTCTATGCTGAAGAGAAAATTACCCGGTTATTTGACTTATTTGAATCTGCAAACCGGATTGGATATAATTACAGTTGTGGTCTGGCTCATGGCAGGTGCTAATACAGTTGTCACCCATCACCAATAAATATGATTTTATTAAATCATGTATATAGGTATAAAAAAATATATATTCTGTTAATATATCAATTTTACATTGATACTAATTTATTTTCTTACATACAGCCTCATTCTGACGATTTTCGATGTGAGAAGTTTAAGGAATTATGTTTTCCTCTTTACTTCATTCATTGTTTAGTTTCTTTAGATTTGAACGTATTTTGTTAATGGTATAAGATACTTTACATTAATTTAAATTTACAACAATATACAACTGTATCATGAGGACTACTAAATCCAAATTGCTGCTCCTTGATACGGACTTTACATAACGTATACTTACATAATGACTTTCTGCAACCAACTATCGACAAACACATAAGTATTCTCGACTCCCGATGTGATATTAAACTACACGGACACAACAATATACTTATTAACTACACGGCCACCACTGAAGGCGACTGAAAAAGAGCTGGACGATAGATCTCCTTTCCTGAATTAAGGAACCAAATAACGACCAGGATGAGGTGCTGCTGGGTTCTTCTTCGGAAATGTCTTTTATAGTGTTCATCACGTCACATCTATTTATTGTCAAATCTATTTTATATTCTGTCTGTTGTTGGTCAGCTATAACTTTTTTTACTATTCTACCTATACTTAATAAAGAAAGTATTGCGATCGGGTCAAATTTCCGATATGCGGTTTTCGACTGATCTATATGTTTCAGAGCCCTCTCAGTCCAAAAACACATTTTTAGCCATTAATCTGTCTGTCTGTGCCAAGATTTTGTCGGTAACTAGTAAACCGATTTTGTTTCTTCTCTTTTTATTTTGTGGGGTTTTGACTACTGGTGCCTGTGACACGAATTGGTGCTCCATAGCTGCTGCGCAATAAATTTAAAACATGTATTTCTTTTGACTGCAGCGCGAAAACGGCTCTAATGATTTTGATGAAACTTTCCTATAATGTTCTAATAATTGTCCTTTCAATTTTCGTATATTGATTAAATTACCGAGAAAATTAAGGAAATAAGTTATAGAGAAAAAAATGTTTTGGGGCCTAACTCGCTTAGTATATATTCTATGTTAAAATTTATAAGACAACTTTTGAAAGATAATTAAATTACCCCCCCCCCAAAAAAAAAAATAAATAAATAAAAATTATCGGAATCGATCCAATATTAGCTATGATACAGGGTATTTTATATTCTACATATGTTTTAATTTATTATTTTCCTGCCTATGCTAGGCAAGTATTGCGATCGGGTCAAATTTCCGATATGCGGTTTTCGATGGATCAATTCGCTTCACAGTCCTCTGAGTCTGAAAAACTCATTATTGTTTGACAAAATTAGGCTATGGCAAAAAGTTTTTGATCAGAAATATTAAGTGGTATTGAAATTTTTACACTGATCTACTTTAAGCCGGTTTACATTGCTACAGTTTATCAAATAAATCGTACTCAAATGATTTCTTTGATCAATTTTCAGGAAAATAAATCTAATTAATTTTTTATAGGAAGGAGATAGAATGGAAGGTGAAAATTAAATAAATAAGTAAATAAAATTAGAAGAATAAAATTAGAGACTTACAGGTGTGTTCAGCTAGGACTTACAGGTGAGGGGAATTTGCTGACTTGTTTTATTCTCCTAATTTTATTTACTTATTTATTTTCTTTTTTCTTTTCTTTCTCCACATTTCTTTATGTCTACTATTTCATATTATATACTTTTTCCTTTTCTTTCAATCTCTCCTGTAGATCTGTAAATGTATATTCACATTTGCATTTATTATATATTACTCTACAACAATTGTTAGCATCTATTTACTTCAATTTAGGATCTTGTTACTTAGCTTACTCTGTTTATATTTTAATTCACTTACTGTTTATAATTTTAATAAGCTTATTCACATTGTTTATAATTTTTTGTCTAAATATTATGTAACTTCCACAATTCTCTATCTTTTTGTATCTAGCCCTGAAGAAGACCTGCAAAGTCGGGTAGAAACGTTGGCATTTAATAAAATAGTCTTGCCACTATTTATCCTATTTATGACTGCCACTCCAGACCATCTCCTTCCTTTATAATGCAACTGTCAGTTATTAAATATTCAATATTAATTAATTTTTTTTTGTTTCTTGATGGACGTATGTAAAAGTATAAATACTTTTCTGAAGTAGGTAGAAAAGACGTGTGAGTGGACACACCAGATTTTTCTTTCTTGTTTGGATTACTATGGGGTTCGAAATATCGGACCATCCTGTAATTTAAAATTAAACATATGTTATATAATTTTTTCCTGAATTTTTCGGTTATTATACACCATTCGATTTTTTTTATGGATAAAAAAATATTGTCTATAGATTTATAATGTATCATAAATTACAAAAACCAACGATTTCCTTATTGCCTTGCCAAGCACTTAATGTGATGACATACTATTCAAACGCCGTAAAAGTTTATTTTGGAAGTTACAATGTATCATTTCTTATTGATCGATATCTATCTTCTAGTCCAGTCATTGCCCGCTAAAAAAGGAACTATAGAGGGAAATGGAATGAACACAATTTTTGAGTTGTTTGGATTGGTTAGAAGGTAAACACTCTAAAAATTTCCACTTCTAGGAATAGAGTGAATTGTGGGAGTATCGAAAAGATCAATGTTTTCAGATCTTCGTTTGTATCAGAGAAACTAAGTGTCCTATCTATAAGGACGTTCGTTCTAGAGCAAAATTTAATCTGGAAAAAATTTCAATAGCAACAAATATATTGAGAAAGTTGTTGAAAAGTAAATTTCCTTTAACTATTTATATGTACAGGGTATTTCGTAATTGCACGCCACTATTTTAGGTATATGTTCAGTAATACAAAAAAGTTCAAATTAACATATATCTCAAACTCATTTATTAAACAGATATCAAAGGTTAAAGATTTAAAAAGATGGGAAAAAGTCATATTAAACAATAGTCTATGTATTGTAGATGAAAATAAATTTTATGTCTATAATACATTGAGTTTTATTTCACTCTGAAAAACCGAAAGGAATTATTTGCCAATCCAATATATACATCCTAATTATTTCCAACAACATCACAAGAATAAATAAATAACTTTAATTTTTTAATAGTGATTGGTTTTTTTTTTAAATTTTAAGTGTTTTTTATTTTTTTTAATTGAGCATAAATAATTCTTTCTGCATATATAGTTAAAACTTAAGCCGTTACACAATAACACAAGCTGTGTAACCCAATAGCACAAGCTATGTAATACAATAACACACGCTATGTAATGATTGTGTATATAAACCTATCTCTCTATAGACCTAAGCCACGGTGTGAGGCTTATCTTGGAGGCTTATGTTACCCTCTCCATTGAATCTCCTTCCTCAATTTCATATATGCACTAAATGTGTTTATTCAATAATGTTGTTTCGTCATAAGCATCGCGTTTAATTTAATATATATATATATATATATTTTTATCTAGGACAAACATCTAACTTGGAATCCTCATACCAGACTACCAGACTGAAACGAAAGAAACAGCTCGACGTTTCCGACTACTTCAACACTTACTAGACAAACGCCGTAAACTTTCAATTAATTAGAAAAGACTCATTTACGAGACTATAATAAGACCTATTTGGACTTACGGAGTTCAGCTATGGGAGTCTACCAAACCGTCGAATTCCTCTCGTATCCAATCCTTACAATCCAAAATCATTCGTAAAATCCTCAATGCTCCTTACATTGTTACAAATAACATCATCCACAATGACGTTAAAGTTCCTTATGTATCAGATTTGGCCCAATCGAGATATCTATCCTTACATAATAAACTTCATAACCATCCCAAACCTCTTGTTTCTAACCTTCCTTCCTATTCCATTCCTGATAACCCTCCGAGGCGTCTGAAAGGAGATGGCCACGTGATCTCCTAATATAGGCATATCATTAGAGTGCTACCAATGGTAGTTTCTCAACATGTGTATCATGTAATTATATCCATGTGCGAATTTACTAGATGTATATTTTAATACAGTTGTAAATATCATATAAATAAAAAATAAAAAATATATATATATATATACAAGGCTCAAAAATTTCACATGAAATTGATATATCTCGTAGAAAATAGAAAAAAAAATACTTTATTGGTCATTTCTTTGCTATACATTTCGTCTAGTAAAGTATTCTAATTTCTATCTCTAATTTTTTTTTTTTTTCCGGACAGGCAGTGGATCAGCTGATGAGAAAGTTGTCTCCTCAACTCCTCTCTCAGTTTTTACCAATTTTATAGCGGAATCTCTCTGATTATTCACGTGATACAGTTAAAGTGTATATCAGAGCAGTTGATATTTACTGTTGACATCTTTTTTTTTTGTTATTTTAAGAAAAAAAAAAAAAAAAAAAATTTTTTTTTTTTTTTTTTATTTATTTATTTATTTTTCTCTTATGATATGCGGTATGATCAGCAAGTGATGGCCAGTAAGGTGCCCAAGAGGTCTCGGTCAGACGGAGTTAGCTCACCAGCCAAACAAAGGACTCGTCGCTGCCTACGAGAAATACCTCCAGTGACCAAAATGAACACTTCAGAACCAGAACCTCAGCCCCAACCAGGTACGTCTGCACAAGAAACAATTGAAGAATCACCTTTCTTTACTCCAAACCCCTACCAAGTGCTTCAAAATGACAGAGAAGTAATGGAGTCTGCAGCAATACCCAGAGAACCAAAGCCTCCTCCGATATTTGTGAAAAATATAAAAAATTTCCAGATGTTCTGCACCCAACTAAATAAAATCTGCTCTGGCAGTTATTCATGCCTTAACAGAACCAATGACACCAAAATAACACCTGATTCTGCAGAAGCCTACCGAAAAATAGTGAAGTACTTATCAGAAACAAATGCGAATTTTCACACTTACCAGCTGAGGCAGGAAAGAGCTTTACGAGTAGTGATAAGAAATTTACATTCCTCAACCCCCACTGAAGTTATTAAAGAAGAACTAACGACGCTTGGTTTCAATGTACGCCAGGTAACAAACGTTTTGAAGGAGGACAGGGAGCAGCCAGGATTACGAAATAGGATCCCACTACCATTGTTTTTCGTGGACTTGGAGCCATCACCAGGTATCGAAAAAAATATATGATATCACAAGAATATACTACACAATGGTGAAAGTTGAGAAGCCATATCCCAAGAGAGACATCGTGCAGTGCCATAATTGTCAGACCTATGGCCACACGAAGACATATTGCTACCATCTGCCGCGTTGCGTGAAGTGCGGTGAACAGCACAAATCTGTAGAGTGCACCAAACCTATACAAGATCCAGCAGTATGTGCCCTATGCTTGGAGGGACACCCGGCCAACTACAAAGGCTGCCAAATTTACAAGAATCTCAAAACCAGACACCAGAAAAACCGGATTAAAGATGAAGCACTAAGAACAAGAAGAGAGAGAGAGCCTTCCAGAATTGTAAACAATGATGTATCATTCTCCCAACTACTTAGAGGTAAGACTTTAACCGATAAATGTCAAGCCCTGCCACAACAACAACCTCAAACCCAACCTCAAAATCCTCTTCATCCTAATATACCTAACCACCAACAACAAATTCCTCATATTCCTCCTCCTTCAAATGCAACAGATCTCACAAGTTTGTTAGCATCTTTCCTCACTGATTTCAAATCCCTTGTTACTCCACTCATATCACTCCTCACGAATCTCGTATCTCACCTCATCCCTCCTTTGAAAAATCCTTAAATGACTCACATCCCTAAACCCATATCCATTCTCCTTTGGAATGCGAATGGTGTTAGAAATCATACAGACGAACTATCTACTTTACTACTTGACAAGAACATTGATGTGGCACTAATTACTGAAACTCGACTAACCACTAAACAGCACTTCAATATACCACAATAGCTGACATATCGTACTGACCACCCTGACGGAAAAGCACATGCCGGTACTGCTGTAATTGTACACCAATCCCTCTCCCATCACGTACTCCCATTACCAATACATGATTTCCTACAGTCCACCGCTATCGTGATAAAAACCTTCTCCTTTCCGGTCACTCTTGCATCAGCGTATTGCCCTCCTAACCGATCCATATCCAATGCCCAATTCAGTTCTCTCCTCGACTCCTTAGGACATCACTTCATCTTGGGTGCAGACCTAAATGCCAAGCACCAACAATGGGGTTCCAGAACCACGAATTCTCGTGGCCGAACCCTGCTGTCTGCACTCAATTCCCAACGTTTTCACCTCCTTTCCCCCAACTCTCCTACCTACTGGCCTACAGATCCCAACCGTAATCCTGATCTTCTTGATTTCTTTATCCACAGCGGCTTAAGTCCCCTCAATTGTTCCATTACACGTCTAAATGAACTTTCCTCTGACCATAGTCCTCTAATCCTTAATGTTTCACTTGAACCTGTTCCCAAACCTTCTCCACCGTCATTCATTAGGGGCCCAGTAAACTGGGACCTTTTCCGCCAAATAATCTCCGATAATATTGATCTCAACATATCCCTCAAAACTCCCGATGACCTTGATAGTGCCGTAAATTCCTTTACTACCACAATCCAACAAGCCGCCTGGACTGCCTCCTTCCCAAAAGACTCCTCCAGAATTCCTATAAAGACCATTCTACCCCAACACATCCTTAACCTAATCCGCACCAAACGCCGTGCCAGATTATTATGGCAACGTACCCGACATCCTACCGACCGCTGCTCCTATAATTACTACTGCAAACAATTAAAACTGGAATTAGCCACCTTCAGATCACAATCCTTCAACTCCTACCTATCCTCCCTCTCTTCTCGCGACAATTCCCTTTGGAAAACCACAACAAAAATCCTAAATCCTCACCGCATTTCCCATCCTCTCCGACGAGGTGATGGCTCCTGGGCAGCATCTGACGAAGATAAAGCTGAGGAGTTCGCCATTCACCTATCCAATACATTTATTTCACATCCGGAATCCCATCCTGCCCACACCGTAACAGTAGAAGAACTCCTTACATCACCAATCCCACTTTCCTTGCCCCCAAAAGCTATTCATCCTTCCGAAGTAAAATTTCAATTAAAAAAACTAATCCTCCGTAAAGCTCCTGGACATGATCTCCTTACACCTCAAATCCTTCGACAACTTCCATCCAAAGCAGTCATATTCCTTACATATATCTACAATTGTATCCTACGCACCACCCACTTCCCTCTGTTATGGAAACACTCCACTATTATCCTCTTCCCAAAACCAGGAATACCTCTCAATAGCTCAACATCCTATAGACCAATCAGCCTACTCCCAATCCTTTCAAAAATTTTTGAAAAGATCCTTTTGAAACGAATCCTACCCATTATAGAATCCCAAAATATTCCTTCCCATCAGTTTGGTTTTCGCTCCCAACATTCTACTGTTCAACAAGGACTCCGAGTTGTTGATCATATTTCCTCAGCCCTAGAAAACAAGGAATACTGTTCGGGTGCATTTCTGGACATTGCACAGGCATTTGACCGGGTATGGCACTCCGGACTGCTCTTCAAGCTTAAAATCCATTTACCTCAGTCCTTGTACCTAGTCCTCCGATCCTACCTCTCTGACCGCTCCTTCCGAGTTCGCTGTGGAACAGAATTTTCCAATATCTACTCCGTTAAAGCCGGTGTTCCCCAAGGCAGCGTCTTGGGTCCCGTGCTTTACATCCTCTTTACTGCTGACATCCCTGTTCATCCCGATACTTTTCTTGCAACATTCGCTGACGACACCGCAATCTTATCATCCAACTCTGATCCCAACATAGCATCCTTAAATCTCCAAAACCACCTCACCTTGATTGAGCACTGGTGTAATAACTGGCGCATTAAAGTTAATGAATCTAAATGCCAACATATTACCTTTACACTCCGACGCAGTTCCTGTCCACCAGTACACTTTAATTCCATCCAGCTTCCTTACTCAGACACAGTCCGGTATCTTGGCTTTCATTTAGACCGAAGACTAACGTGGAACCCACATACTAGACTCAAAAGACAAGAACTCAACCGACGATACGGCCAGCTATACAGACTACTAAACAGAAAATCCAAACTTTCTATTGAAAACAAATTACTTATCTACAAGACAATACTGAAACCTATATGGACATACGGACTTGAACTGTGGGGGACAGCAAAAGCTTCTAACATCAAACGTATTCAATCCTTTCAATCTAAAGTCCTTCGAACAATAGTTGATGCTCCGTTCTATGTAAATAACAAAATCCTACACCATGACCTTAATATCCCATTTGTCCTAGACCTTATTCCAGAAAAATTCTCCAAATTTCACCAGAACCTTACCTATCATCCAAATCCCCTTGCACAATCTCTATCCAGCACCACCCATCCTTACAATCCTCCTCGAAGGTTGAAGCGGCAGTGGCCCAGAGACCTTTTGTAAATAAGCATCTATTGGAGTTTTGGCAATGGCCAGATCCTCCACTCAAGCCCGAGTGTGTATGATTAGGTTAGTTCTTTTGTTTATATACATTTATTTTATTTTATTGTATTTATTTTTATTTTATTTTTTTTTTGTATTTATTATTACTAAGTTTCTGTATTATTTATTTTTTTTTTATTGTAAATAGAGTGTGAGTGTGCTTTCTCTGATCACTATTATAAATGTCCTTGATGTGACAGAATGTAATATTTCTAAATAAACAAATATAAAAAAAAATTTTTCCACATGTGTTCTGTCATATTAAGATCTGGTGGTTATTATGGTGGCGTATTTATAACTTTGGGGCAGTTATAAAGTATCCATGTCTTAATTAACATGGCAGTGTGTTCTTATTGAGGTAACTTTCCTGATAAAAACAATGTTTGTTTTTAACACAAATTTTAAAAAATTTATTTCAAGTTTCTTCTCGAAATGTAAAATTTTTTATTAACTAGATAGATAGATACTTTATTGGCTATTATGTTCATCATTTAGCCATGGAGTTTGGGCCCATTTTTATTAACAATGCCACGTAAATATTTCCACTATAAAGTGGAGATTTCCTACACCAGAAGCCGACTTACATCCCCAAACTAAGAAAAATAACAGGAGGAAAGCAAATAAAATATAGCACGACATAAGAAAATAACACTTTATGTTTATTAATTACAATGAATTATTGTTTATAATGTAATATAAATTGAACTATTTATTTATTCAATAATTTCGTTCAATATCCAGTAGTATCATTTTGACTGAGAATTAGCATGTGTATATATATATATATATATATATATATATATATATACACCGTGCTTTATAAACATTACATATTTAAAAGAATATGTCGGAATTATAATTAATGAACCTAATAATAAAATATTTACTGTTAAAAATAGATTTACTAGAATACTGAACTGTCCAAAGCTAATCTAGAAACTAAAATCACAGAAGATTCCTCAAACCCCTCAAAGAACCCTTCCGAGTAAACAAACAGTGATTTTCCAATCTCCCTAAATAAATAAATCTGAAACGTTTTTGTATTCCTAGGATCCTTTGGACATAAAATTTGAAAACGGACTTTTTTCTTCATTTCAATGAGATTTAATAACGTATTGAAACGTTAAATAAAATGAATAAACACCGAACTTTATATATATATATATATACTATGTTCCAGCAATCAGATCCAGGATTGGGCTTAGGACTATCAGAAGACTGTTACATCAACAATTTATTTTTTTTTTTTATATTAATTGTACAAAACGCCAATACTTCCATATTTTTGTTTCCATCATTCTTGAATTCCTTCCAGATTTTTCCTGGTGCTCATAATAATTGAACTTAGCTATTCGAAGGTGTCCTTAGTAATTTATCTGTGGACTTGGTGGCTCTGTTTAAAACGTTGTGATTTCGATTCTTGCCTGGGTTAGTTTGGATTATTTGTTTATTGATAAATATTACAATCTGTCTCAATAAAGGACATTTATAATAGAGTTCTGAGAGCACATTCACACGATATTTACAAATTAAAAAAAAAAGCTAATTTCAAATAATATAAAGCTATAAAAGAACAAAATAAAATATCATAGTGAAGGAAGAAAATATAAATAATAGTAATAATAGAATGAAAATAGATGAATAAAATAGAATTAAAATTATCTTTAAAAAAAGTAATGAAAATAACATCTTAGATGCAGGCATACCTATTTAAACTATTTACAGTGCCTGGGTTAGTTAAGAATTGTTTATCGGAGGCCACGAGAAATGTATCATGGCACATCCAATAGCATCCAATGGCCATTGATAGTCGATATTATCCAAATATTGAAATTTTCCTTCTGATATTCGATATTTTACCATCGATAATATCTAATTTAAGTATGGACTTCATTGTCAGGAACAACCTTCAGAGGAGGTCCACAATCAGAGAAATTTATGTTTGACAAATTTAGAAAATATACTAAAATTAAACAACTACATATACGACAGTCATATGAAAATGTATGCTTTGACCTGAGTAGGAGTCAGACGAAACCTTCAGCTCTATAAAACTTTGTCTGCTTGATACTATTGTTGTCCATTCCATAAAGGGATGTGTAATTTAATTGTCAACTTTAACAACAATAGAACAAAACATTTAACCTGCGAGGAAAGTTCCGTAGCTATTGTTTGAAATGGACTTGAATCTGTTTGGCGCTCATCCAAAACTGGACTTGAGACAGTTTAAATTTTGATATATGGTGACCTTAAATGAATATGTTAATAAATTCAATTAATTTAATTTGTTTGACTTATGAAAGTTTGTCTTTTAAATCAAAATCGAAAAAAATATACATAAAATAGTTTGATTCTCATGTAGATAAATAAATCTTTTTTTTTTTTTTTTTTTTTTTGTCAGTTTAGTAAGTGAGGTTGTTAATACAGTAAGGCTAGACTGGGGTGATGAAGTTTTGTTAAACTTGTATCATCAGGGTAGGTAGCAGTCAATATTTCAGAGCTGCTAGGCATGTCATATGCCATATATATATATATATATATCGGACTACAGCTTTCCTTGGGCGTCCTAATGGATAGCTACGAGCTGCATGCCCCGCCCATCTTAACCTCCTTGCCTTCATGTCACGTGATATTGACTGACCCGTTTCTTTCAGCAGTTCTTTATTGTTCCTGCTCCTCTATGTGTCAAGGTTCTGGTCCCATATAGTTCTTGTTATCTACGCAGAACTTTTCTTTCAAATCTGTCAATTCTGGCTTCTAGTGTGCAGGTTAGAGATCAGGTTTCACAACCGTACAGCAGAACTCACGGCGTTGTACATCCTTATTTTGAGATTTCTGGAGATTTTTCTGGATTTCATGGAGATTTTTCAAGGAAATATTATTGGCGGAAAGAAGGGAAGAGCCACTTTTACTCTTCGTAAAGGTGGAGCACATGAGACCGCCTCGGTGTACCACGAAGACAAATCTTAAACCGGAGTTCATAAGTCCCTTCAATGTATGGAGATGGATTTGGGAAGAGAACTGGAACATATAATAATGGCCTCAGTTTTCATCGCGTTTAGCTTTAAATTATTCAGACTTGCCCAGACAGAATATATATGTGTGTGTTTGTGTGTGTTATTCTTCTTCTTTGACAATTTCTTTGAATTTCTTCTTACTTTATACACCAATCTTCATAAGAATAAAATAATGGGCTAAATTAAAGATTTTGTAAATATTTGTGAAATTGGCACATGAGTGTGAACATTTGAGTGATCGAAAAAGGAATAGAAATAAATCATTTCCTCATTTCAGATTGAGAAACTTTATTTATAAAGGACGCCTTTGTATTTATCGTTATTTAAAGGAGAACGAACTCCGCTGAGAATCAAACATCGCTTTCATGGGTCTCTCATTTCGGCATTTGGGAGATTCTCTTGTAGGCTCCAGAGGACTTGGTAAATACAAAGAGAGGCCTTAACTCTTTAATAAGAGTCTCTCAGTCCAATATACATTATTTACAAAGAAGATAAAAGCAATTGAATTTCTGAATGGAGTACGTTATTTGAGAAAGGGAAATGATCTGATTTAAATATAACTTTTATTAATGAAGCATCGTTTACATTATATAGCAACGTAACTGGAATAGAAAATAAATCTAATTCATATTTTTTTTTAATGGACATATTTAAAGACATAAAAACTTTTCTGAAATAAATAGGAAAGTCGTGTTAGTGGACACACCCTATTTAAAAAAAATATTGTAATTACAAGTAACATTTTCGTTTACGTACTTAAGTCCATTTTGGAGGTATGCTTCACAGATATACCAGACAACCTTCTCTTCGAACTTAAGACGATACTTCTTCCTACTTATTATTCCAATATTTCAGTCCTTTCAATCAACAGGTTTATCCCCACGATAAAAAGAAGGCATTCACGAAATTTCAGATGGATGTTTATAATTTCCTGTTAGAATTGCCACAAACAATCCATCCAAAATTCTACGGTGCGATTCGGCGAATGGTGAGGATTGTAGTGAAGGAGGAAACAAAAAATATGCACAAAGACAAGGTGGAAGGGAGATGTTATGGATGTTTGATGGAAGACCCGATCCCAGCAGACCTACCAAGAAGAGATGCAGTAGCCTGCTTCCGCCTGGCCACTGGCCACGACTATCTACTAAGTCATCTCCACAAGATAGTTGTGGCTGAGGATCCTAGCTGTAAATTATGTGAACAAGCGGAAATGGATGTGGACCATCTAGACAAATGTCCTGCTTTGACGGATATTAAGAATCAAACATATGTAAATGATAAAAAAAATCAAATTTATATTGGGCAGCAAGATGTCGGATGGTCGAATGACCAATGACTATGGCATAGGGAAAAAATAAATAAATAAAAAATGTGGCTGTCGCGCACTTACTTAGCCTCTTCTGACTTTTAATAACAGAAAAGTGATTGAGGGAGAAGTACAGGGATCTCCTGAAGCCTCACTTTTTCCTCCACAAGTGGGGGGATAAATCTGGTTTGGAGTTTCCCTGGCTGATTCTAAATAGTGTATACAGATATGCCTGCATCTAAGATGTTTATTTCATTTTTTATTTTATTTTTATTGCCTCATTATGGTATTTTATTTAGTTCTTATTTCGCTTTTTATTGTTTTGTTATCACCTCATTTCTTTATGATTCTGTAAATATAGTGTGAATGTGCTCTCAGAATTATAAGTGTCCTTAATTGAGAATGATTGTAATATTTATCAATAAAGAAGTAAATAAAAAAATAATAATAATTCCTAAAAGCGGGTCTGTACGGCAGACTATTTATCTAGGTGCATAAAAATGTAAAAGTTAAAAAAGAATTGCTACTGTCCGAGTTTGATATTTGTCCGTAAATACCACCTTTCATCTTTTCACAATTTTGTAGATTGATCTCCTGAACCAATCAGTGAAAGTGTTGTTCTCTCCTAGTACGTAGTATATGACATGGCTTCGGCTGCCTTTGTGGAGATGTACAGGGTCTGTTAATGAAACCATTAACGTAAGTCATGAGGACAGATACGTATTGTATAACCATTCCACTGTTGTTTGACGCAGTATCATTAGTTATTAGCACGTTCGATTCTGTGTTTCTGAATACTCCTCCATTTATCTTAGACTTGTATATACGTGCTTATCATATGTCATCTTGACAATAATAAATACTTTGTATTATAATAATAAGTTAATAAAAAAACCTAACAGTTATTAAATACGAAAAAAAATTGAATTAAAAAAACAGATTATACAGAAATTGGGAAATTGTATCCACCCTAAGTAATGTTGCACAAAATCGGTATTGGTTTTGCACTTTACAAGACCAAGACCAAAGCCGCCTAACTGCTGCCAAGACCAAGGACTGGTAAAAAAAATCGTTTTTTAAAATAAAAATTAAGGCAAAATATTTACTAATACTCGACAATCTTAGTTACTATATGGTATAACTCCTACCTATGCACTCCTAACTACGTATGCATTTAACTCCTCTAATTTTTCATTAGGGCTTAGTTAGGTTTCTCCTTTCTAAAAAAAATACAGTAATATCTCTATAGCGAGACTCTTGCGCGAGACCAAGACTGAGTTTGCAAGACCAAGACACGTCTCTAATTCTAGGGGATAATTCTAGACAAAAATTCCAACAAAAAAGTTCATTTGATGCATTGACCGATTTCGAACAGAAAAGGATTTGTTCATGGCTCAGAGTTTTTGTAAAAATTGTTTCGTAACACTCAGTGGATCTAACCAAATAACTTGAGCCATCAAACTTTAAAAAGCCAAGAAAAAGGATTGGAGTGACGGTGATTTTGTGGCACCATCACTAAAGATTATATCCATCTATTCAGAAGTAGAATAGTGGCCGCTTACGTTAAGGGATGAGAGACTTCTTAAGGCTGTTGAAAATAAAGTATGCTATAGAATATTCGGACCAAAGATAAATGAGTTAACCAGCGAGTTTAGATGGTTACACAACGTCAAATTGCATGAATGTCAAATTAAATGTGCTTGTGAAATTGTTGGACTTTTAGCTTAAGAATTATTAAAATGTTTATATTTGTTGTGCCGACTGGCAAAGGTCCGAGGGGTAGGACGAAGCGATGGTTGAGTTAAGGCCGATCTGAAGGGACTGGGTTTGGACGACGTCCAGTCGAGGGTTGTGTGTAATGAGTGATTGGTGGTGTCGGCATCGAACCTTCGGATTCGCCACGACCTTTTATTATTATTATTATTACCTTTCGCTTTTGCAGATTCAATGCTGAAGGTGGGGGACAAGTCCAACCACCTGCAGTTATAATTTTTTTTTATTTAAAAACTTTCTCGTAATTCTGGCTGTATCCAAGAGAACCGCTTGCTGAGCCTCTCTTAACACATCCAGGGGTAATTCCAAGCCGTCCGTACCTGCCACCGTTGACTTTGGGATCAGACCATTGGTCGATATTATTATTGGTGTAACCAATACGCTTTCCAAATGCTATAACTTCTTTTTCTGATTATTATTATTTATTTATTTGTTTTACACTTTACATGGTTGCTTGTAACAATCTGGGACCGAATCGGTCAACCAAATATTACATTCATATATTTTCAAAATTATTTTATATTTGTAAATTTACGAACAATAATTGCCGTTTCCAACAATACTGCCATTAGCATTTTTTCCATTGTCACAAACGGCAAGTCCAGCTCACGCAAAGAAATTGAGATTCTTCTGGTATTAAATCATTACATGAAATTACTAATGTTAAATCCGGGTTTCCTTTAAATTATACAGTTGTTTTAATTCTTCTGCCAATTCTACATATTTTCTTTTTTTTTCGCCACTACTTTGTGCAGATTATCATCTGAAGGAACTCTAATTTCTATAATGGACGCTATTTTCTTTCCTTTATCGATTATTAGAATGTCAGGCCTATTGTGTGGAACAGTGTGATCTGTAAGTATAGGGTGATCCCAGAATTTTTTGCCATAACGCTTGTAGATGATTGGTTCTGGATGATATTTGTAATACGGACAATAGTTATCGCTCAGTTCGAGCTCCTGGGCCATGGCATAATGTACTACTTTAGCTGCATTGTTAGTATTATTATTATATTTAGAACTGATGTTAATCATATTTTCGTCATTGACATGTCTAAAATAGCGTGAAAATAAAATATTGGCTTTGTAAATGGTTTTGTTTCAATCGGAAAACCTGTTTTAAGTAATGCTAAGCTAGACAAAATAGAATACAACGATAATAGCGAACGCTAGTTGTAATTATGACTTGTTGCCTAGGATTAGCGAATGTATAATTGGCAATCGGTGTGCGGTCTAAACATGATCAACACCACCGCCTGTAATTATGCTATGCAATCAGTTCTCTGTATACTGTTGGCACTAATAATATATGATAAATAAATAGAGCAAGTCAGAATAATATTAATTATATATATTTTATATAATTACCGCTTAGGGTCCAGAATATACAGTGGCTACTGTCAAAATGATACACCTGGATACTGATAAAAACTATAGAATACTAAAATAGTTCAGTTTATATAAAAATAAAACAATAATTTATTGTAATCATTGAAACTTAGTGTGTTAGTTTTTGTGTTAGATTACTAGTGTATTATATTTGTATTTTCTTTTTCCTTTTCTTGTCTTATGCTATGTTTTATGTTCTGTTTCTTGGGGTAGGAGTGTATGGAGGGTTATGGTGTAGAAAATCTTCAAGTGGATAAATAAAAATCCATTTATCAGGATGACCTCGAACACTCTGCCATGCTGTTCGATGTATGGCTACTTTATAACTACCCCAAAGTTATAAAACTCCACTACAGTCACCAGATCTTAAGGTGGCAGAACACCAGTGGACAAAA
Source organism: Nezara viridula (assembly GCA_928085145.1). Lineage (NCBI taxonomy): Eukaryota > Metazoa > Arthropoda > Insecta > Hemiptera > Pentatomidae > Nezara > Nezara viridula. Next base: position 74,914,576 of record OV725083.1, read on the forward strand.
TTGGAGGTAGAAATTATAAAACACAAAATTTCTTGCAAAAAAGACTTCAAAAAATATCTCCTCGGAGAATAGAACAGGCTAAGCCCAGAATTACAAAAAAATTGGTCGACTCCTTTTCAAACACACTGAAAGAAGTGGTAGAAAATGGCTACAAAGTGTTGAACTAAATTAATAGTATTTAAAAGTAAATGAGAATTAAGGTGTGTCATCTTGACAGTGGATTAAAATTATCCATTTTTTTTTTATAATCACGATTGTGTTTGTACAAATTTAAGATGAGATTATAAATAAATCAGTTGAAGAATTCCTGGTTTTATTTGTTTACTGTAACTATTCAAGTATTTTTCTATCGAGTGTATCAATGTCAACGTGAGCCATTCTATATGTAACTTGAAACAAAAAATACTTAAGTTAAAAAATTTAAATTTGAATTACTTGCATTATAGAAATTCGAGAAAGGTATACAATTATCATGTAACTGACAAATTATTATCCGTTGTTAGTATCAATACATAATTGTGGGGGTAAAAAAAAAAGAAATGTGTTTGCCTGAAATCCAAAATCGTAGGAATCACGTTATAAATATTTATAAATGATATAACAATACATTAGATCAGCTGACATTTTTTATGTAATTGATTTTCCGTCAAAGAAACTTGTATTATATTACATATCTTTAAGACATCGGCTCTAACTTACTCGGAAAATGTAGTATATTGTTCAAATTTTATCTGTTTATGTTTTTGAGGGTATTTAATTCAAACTGTTTATGCATCGACCAGATGCATTAAAAGCAAAATAATAAAATATTAATTTTTATTTTATCTTGGTAATATTTTTTTTCAGATGAAATTTTATGTGACTACCTATGATTACTGTCGGTGCACTATAATCCTCTTATATAAAAATTTATAGATCAAACAAAATAATTTATGTACATATATTAAATTTTATAAAATTAATTTTTAATTCACTTTTAGAACGCAAACGTTTCGCTTCCTGTGATATTGTACATTTAATCAGTTCCTAGACTTGATATGATGAAATCGGAATCAATTAACATATTTTTAAATACGTTTCTGCCATTATTAATCATTCATTAGATAGATCTATAGGAACTTGAAAAGTTCAATCTATCAACTGATATACTTTCTCGACCGTATATTTTTAGAAACATATGTTTCAGCTGACTTAGGATTCAATAGAAGCACCTAGTTCTGCCCAGCACATACCGTTAGATTTGTACAAATTAGCTATAAATATATAAAAAGAAGATTTAAGAGAGGAGGTCATACATTTGTCCTTATTTCTGTGGATACAAAACAAAAATATTATTCTTAAAGCTTTTTCAAGTATAATGAAAATAAGTATATAATAGTTTGTAAAGTTTGTATTAAACATTATTATGTTATCGATTATTAAAACTTCAATTTTTAGGTAAATAGTTGACAAATTCAACTAAAATTGTTCAAAACGACCAAGCAAAATATTGCAACAAATTACAAAAAGCTTTGATATTTTCATAACAAAATGGAAATGGTTTGCATCATAAACATAATTCAAAAATAAAACGACCATTTATTCCGATTTATTCGTCTGATCTATAAAAACCTGAGGTTGGAGATATTTTCGTTTCTGGCTGATGTCCACAAGATGATACTCTTGTGTTTTATATCTGTTGTAAGCTGGCGATCAATGTAGGCACATTTCCATAAATATATAGGCCTATTTTTTTTATAGATGTTTTGTTAACAAGGGCGGTCACGCTATTTCAACGACCTTGTTATGTTTATTGTTGAACCTGCTGGATTTTATTACATTAGGAAAATTAGATTGCCTATGAAATCATCGTAGGATATTCAAATTAGAATAGAGATATGTAGAACATCTCTATATATCGAACATAAAAGTTCACAATATTTTAAGATATAAAGAATTACAATTTTCAATCCAATATCGGTTTGATAAATTTTTAAATACTTATTTTTTTCCGATCCAAAACATTCGAAAAGATTTTAATCAAATCAGTTGAAGTGTCGATGTTGAATATGGTATATTTCGCCCCATTTCTATTTTGCATAAAGCCATTTAATATAATTTTATTTACATTCGAAAATGTTATTTTAGAAATGATTGCACTTATGAACTATTTTACACTGTACATTCAATAAATAATAAACCAACTAGATGTCAAAAAACATTTATGTTTTATGTTAAAACTTAAACAGTAGGCACCACCATTTCTTTCTCAAAAATTTAATTCATAAAATGAAATTTTATGATTGCGGATCTTCTGATTGGGATATAAGGAATATGATATTGGGAAGATGACAGGGATGAGGTATGACGGATGATATGTAGTAAGGAATTGCAGAAGGTAATGGAGCGGGCTAAGAAGGAACGTTGATAGGTTTTTGTCTTATGGGAGGGGATATAGAGGTAAGAAACACGGGATCTCGTTTTTAGTGAGTGGACTGAAGGTTTAGGCTTAAGGAGGGGTGCTTAGAGTTGACCGTTTGGTATAAGAAATTTCCAAAGAAATATTGGCGGCGGGAAGAGAGGAAGAGCCACTTTGACTCGGCATATACTAGACTATAGGGTTACTAGACTTGATATGTTTGTGTGTACATACATATATATATATATAATTTTTAATTCATAAATGAAGTAAAATTATGTATCTAATATTAATAAGAGTAATTATTTGTTTATAATGCGGGTTTTTTAAAATGAAACGACTCACATGAGGACACATTTTGTAAATATTTTGAATTATTTGTACAAGAAGTCATGTTATTATTTTTTTTTCTCTTTATCTATTTATCCGCTCTTGCCATGGTATTGACGATCAGCAGATGTGTTCTCATGATGAGGATAGGCATCATAGGCATGAGGAAGGATAGTACCCTGCAGCATCTCTTCCTGGTCATTGCTTTTATTTAGGTGAGGAGATCTCTCATCCACCTCCTTTTTAGTCTCCTCCTGATGGACATGTCAATCGTAGCCATGTCGTTTATAAGTCTGTTTGTGTGTCTGTGTAGTTTGAGATGAAAACGAGAGTAGAGAGTACGTCTGTGTTGGTCTATAGTTGGTTGTCGTAAGTCCTTATGTAAAGTTTTGTTATTGACGTACCAGGGAGCTCCTGTTATAAATAAAATTTTGGATTGAAATGTATTTTTTGTAAGTGCATCATTTTTGCCGAACCGTAAATCTGAGAGGCGTATGTCCAGATGGATTTGAATAGGTAAGTGTCTGTATTCAGTTCTTTAACACATAAAGTAAAACAAAAATATATAATTACATTTATGCTATGTATGATTATTTTTTACAAATTTAAAGATGTTGTCAACTCTATTATTGTCATAACCATGACCAATATTCAGCCTTGTCCCGCTTTAGAAATATCGCCACAGATGGTCTTTTTGACTACACCAAAGGATCCTCTCCCGTCCACTCGTCCCCATTACAAACCGGACCCGTTGAACCAGAAAGCTATCTATGCTCGTTTTGTCGATGTTCCTTTGTCTGTATCGAGTTATTTCTCTATCTCGATGATTTGAGAAAGAGCCAGCGGAACAGAAAATACCTTTTAACAAAAAAGATGGATCTGAAATAAAAATATTTTCTCCCTAAATAAAAAAAATAACCAGCGTTTCCACTTAGACGATTTTTCAAATCGCTTTGGAACTAATACAATAATATTTTGGTGTATCTTTAACTCTCCACACTACGCCAAAGGTCATGAAAGTCATTGAAGATAAATGATAATGGAAAAACATTTCTTCGTTGACTTCCATATTATAAATATGGTTATTGAATTTTTGGAGACCTGATATACGTGCCTCTCAGTTGACAGAATGACTAACAACAATTTCAATATTTTTATAATTTTTTTTTTATATCTGCAGCTAGTTCTACATATTTTCTCCTACTAATTTGTGTAGGTTGTCATCAGGAGCAGAGGAATGAAAACCTACGTTGCACTATCAAAATTTTTGAGTGGGGCATATTTTGATGGGATTTTGAATTTTTGAGAGAGGCAAATTTCACGGGGTTATGAATTCTCGGACAGAGGGACAAAGGAAAACATGCAACAGTCCACAGCAAGTGTAATTGTATATGATCTAAGATTTTTCTAATTCTACCTTAGCTTGCACTGTTTTTAAGAAATGTTGAGCAATAAAATATCTTTGGAAGAGAAAGAGGGAAGGGCAGATTATTGCGCTATCTACCTTGGGGAAAGAGGGGGAGGGAGGGGATGGACATCCCTGATCAGGAGTAACGCCAATCTGTATGATAAATGCAGATTGTTTATTACAAGGATGTCAGGTCTATTGTGAGGGATGGTTTGATCTGTCAGGATTGGTTGATCCCAAAACAACTTTAAATTGCGCATGGAGATGATTGGCTCCGGGTGATATTTATAATGTTATAGTAATCTATGAGTTCAGTGAGGTAAGCTTATTTATTTGTCAAAACGTTTACAAAAGTTTTTTTGTTTACTTGAGGGGGGGGGAAATCAACTCTAACCACCTCAGACATGTTCTATTTTAATTTCTATTGGATGTTGAGAACAGCACAGCTTTCTGAACTAAATTTATTACATGAGTTAGAAAGCCCAGCCTGTGAGTAACTTCCACAGTGGGCACTGGTGTATATTGCTCGAGATCACAATGCCTCTAACGGTTGCTTTATTGAGTTTACACAAACTTTTTAACTCAGCTGCTAGACCTTGATACGTCTGAATTTTTTTCTGCACAGACTGAGTTAATGTTGCCGTCGTTTGGCTCAGCGATATCTAAATCTCAGCTACCTTAATATTACCGTCAATTAACACAATATTAGGTCTGTTTTGAGTCCCGAGATGGTCTGTTATAAACGATTGATTCCAATATGATTTTATCCCATCTTTCTGGCAGTCTTTTAGGGCTGTATTTATAGTAGGGCACCGAATTGTTTAATAATTTACTTTTCAGAACAATCACCTGGTGATAAACTTTGGCAACATCGTCGTGTCTTTTTAGGTATTCTGTTGTTACAGTCTTTAATTTAGAAGAATTGTTCCAGCAAAAAACTTCCGCATGCTCAGTGAAGACGGTAGGGGTCGCAAAAAAGAAATTAATGAAGAGTCAATTAAATATTACTAACTATCTAACAGGCGCCACACTATTTAATTGGTTGAATTTGGAAAACAGCGAAAACTATAAAAAATGAAATAAATTTAATTTAAAAAAAAGATTTGGACGCGGAGGGAGCTATGATCTCGGAACCTATGGGTTTTAAAAACATAAGTTAATTAACTTCATAACCTATCGAACCCTCTTACTCGGTTGATATTCATTTTCTCTAGTTCCTCAAATAGGGTTTTACAATCCCTTATTAAACCTTTAAAAAAAGAATATAATATATACATAAACGTGAAAACAAACTGAAGAAAATAAAACTGGCTATTATTAATACTAATGATGAATTTACTTACTTCTATTGATTTAAATAACTGTTAAAGGAAATGAAAATTAAGAACAAGAAATTGGATTTATAAGAAAACAAAGAAAATACAATTAACTATAATCAATAAAAGAATTAAACATTAAATTAGACTATACAATTAACCAATTAAAAATATTTGAAAAAAATAAATAGGGAATAAGAATTTATATATACATATTTACAAAATCCCAATGCCGAATTTTGTTCATATATAATGTTCAATAACCAAATTGTTGCGGCACTCGTCGCTGATAATCACAGGTTCTTGGAGAGGAAAAGAAAAATCTGATTGTGCGCCATAAAACTAAATTATTTCACACACAAAAATCCTTAGCGTGCCTCTACACTCGCGAGGTTCCGCCATCTCCCTCTAAACTGTCTTTTGTTTTTCTCTCTCATATGTCAGCTGTTATACTGAATAAAAATTAATATTTGCAACTAATACTTAAAATTAATTTATTTTTAGCTAACCCTCTTCGATGTAAAACTAACAATTATTTTACGAACTATTTATTTCTTTTTTTGTATTTTTTTTTCGTCGCACTGTAGTTGGAAGAGTTCCAGAGCTTCCACTTATGTGTTGAATGGATTCATATGTGCTTGTACAGAACCTACATTTTCCGATACATTCTGTTGCTTCAAGAGGTGTCGCCAGTAGGATCTCTTATTTCAGCAGCTGTCTGGGTTATTAACTTATTAGTTCCTTGATGACTTAAACCAATGTTCCATAACTTTGAGCTATTACTCTGGAGAAAAACGAAACCATGTCACATTTTTGTATTTGTTCGGTGAGCGAATTTTCCCTAACTTTGAACTATTAAAATTTTTTCCTTAGTTACTAAATTATATTATTGAATAATGAACATGGAGACCTTTACTTACGGGGTCCACACTTATATCTTTATTTTTATTTTTATTTTTGGTATTAACGTTTTGTGGAGCTCTTTAATGGGTTGTAGAGCTCACAGGGATAAAATAAGGGTATTTTGAGTCGGCGCAGCTCCCACCTGATGCTTTCGCCCAGACAAATGATTCCTGTTCTCTCGAGTGTGAAAATCCCTTCCAGTCCGACCCTCATAGCAGGCCCGACACAATATCCCATCTCAGCCCGAAATAGAAAGCACGATATCTTGATAAATTTGAAGGCCGATGTTCCTATTTCATAAAAAAATAATTTAATTCGACAGAAGTTTTATTTAATAATTTTCCATGCAAAAATTATTATTTATTGCTATAAAAATATGCCGTCGTGGTCATAGAAATTACATAACGCAGTAAAAATCTTATTAATTGTTTTTTTCAAAACTATTTTATTAAAAGCCAGCGTTTCGACCAGACTTTGTAGGTCTTCTTCAGAAAGGTGTGTTCAGCAAGAAGTTTCACTTAAAACTGTTTTAAGTAAAACTCCTTGCCGGACACACATCTCTGAAGAAGACCTTAAAAGTAGAGTCGAAACGTTGGCTTTTAATAAAATATTTTTGCCACTATTGTAGTCTATTTATGACCGCTACTCCGGACTATCTTATTCCTATATAATACTTTCTTTTTTACTTTCCTACCTATACTAGGTAAGGAAAGTATTGCAATCGGTCAAATTATGCGGTATGCGATTTTCGACGGATCTATACGTTTCAGAGCTCCATGAGTCCAGAAAACACATTTTTAGCCATTGGTCTGTCTGTCTGTGCCAAGATTTTCCCGGAAATTACTGAACCAATTCTGTTGTTTCTTTTTTTATTATGTAGGTTTTTGACTACCGATGCCTGTGACGGAAATTTGGTGCTTCATGCGCAATAGCTTGCGCGCAATAAATGAAAAACATGTTTTTCTATAGACTGTAGCGCGAAAACGGTTTTAACGGTTTTGATGAAGCTTTTCTATAATGTTCTAATCATTGTCCTTTCAATTTTCGTATATAGACTAAATTCTCGAAAAAATTCAGGAAAAAAAGTTATATAAAAGGAAAAATGTTATGGGGCCTAACTCCCTAAGTATATATTATACGGTAAAATTTATAATAAAACTTTTGAAAGGTAATTAAATTATCAACAAAAAAAAAATAAAAATATCATCGGAATCGAACCAGTATTAGCGATGATACAGCTTATTCTATTTTTTAACTTATTACTTTCCTACCTATACTAGGTAACGAAAGTATTGCAATCGGGTCAAATTTCCGATATGAGGTTTTTTACGGATCTATAAGTAGAGCCCTCTGGACGTAACGTGACATTCTGTTGAAAACTCCACTTTTGGAAATGGGAGTTGGATCATTATGGTAAGTGAGTGACATGTACTGAGATTAAATTTGTGTGGGGAGTACTCGTAAAGAACAGAAATGTCCAAAGCAGGAAACAACGGGTAAAATAGAGCAAGGTTTACAAAAATAACTTTATTGAAAATCCAGTAAAACTGATTTTATCACGTTTCCCGAACGGAGGATTAGAGAGAACCTCGCAAAGGAATGGAAGCTCGACCTACTAAAAGAGGAAACCGTAGTCCCAAAATTTCCTGCCAAGATTATATTCATCGGATGTCTAGAATGAAATGAAAAATCCTTCAAGAAAATGAGAGGGTTCAGTCGGGACTGATAGCGATCGGTTGAAGCTCTTGGACACTCCGGATTGACTTGGAGATGTAGATAGAGAAGAAGTTAAATTTATAAAATAAATTATAACTTTAAATAAAAATGTATTCAGTTACATAATTATTTAATGATATAAACAATGGTTTAGGTTTTAGAAGTATTTTTATAAATTAGAAGAAAATACTAGATGCTACTATATTCAAATTATAGAATAGACATATTTATATACTGTGGGCTCATAGTGAAAATGATACACCGAGTAGAAAATTAGGAAAAATACTTCAATGGTTACAGTATAAAAATAAAATCAGAAACTCTTCAATATATTTATTAACAGTTTTATTTTAAATATGTACCATACTAGACTGAAATGACATCACTCGACGTTTCCGATTACTTCAGAACTTACTAAAAAAAAACGTTCTAATATAATAAACTTCCAATTAATTACAAAAGACTCATATACATGACTATAATAAGGCCTATTTGGACTTAGGGAGATGAGCTATGGGGCTCCACTAAGCCATCAAATTCCTCTCGTATCCAATCCTTACAATCCAAAATCATTCGTAAAATTCGCAATGCTCCCTACTTCGTTACAAATAAAATTATCCATAATGACCGTAATGTTTCAGATCTGGTCCAATCCAGATACCTATCCTTCCATTATAAACTTCAGAATTTCAGTTCATAATTTTTAGTTTTCTCTCTTCTCTTATTTATAATTTCCTTCTATTATAAAAACCTTTTATTAAGAAAATCTCTATTTCTCTCTCCCCATATTCTTACTAATTTAAATATTTATGCGTCTAAGGTTTATTATTTAACTTAATATTTGATTTCCAGGTATATTATACATACTTCAAACTTCTCGAGTCTGAAACGTGCATATTGTTCTTGGAAATGAAATAAGAAAATCTCTTTACAAAGTTACCTCTTATCTTCTTTTCTTATTTTATTTTTACTCTCTATCGCTTATGGCTTATCCTATCTCTTAGTTCTTCATTTCTTTAGAAAAAAAAAAAATTTTGCTCAAATTATTCGCTTTTATTTCAGATTGAAATTCTGCTCCACGTTTCCTTTAAACAATTATTTATTTTAAAAATATCCAATATCTATTTTATAGTTTTAAGAAAATTTATCCTCACCTTTAGGAATACAATTTATTCTTTGTTTTGGTTTGTTTTTTTTTTGTTAGTTTTTAAATTAGTCTAACTGTACTTTTCCAATTTTTTATTTATGAAGCGAATGATAATGTATGGAACATATTTTGAAGGTAAGAAAGAAAAACAGATTCCTTTTCCTGAGATTTGTTGGATAATTAAAATTAGTTATAAATTGCAGTTTCGTGAGCAAAGTGTTTCTGATATAAGTAGTAATCTTCCGAATCCTTGAATTTCAAATTAGATAGAGATCTGTGATAATTAATTTCCTTAAAGTCGATTAAAGAAAATAGATATGCATGTCGGAACGAAATTATTAATTTCTTGTGGTAATTTTAATTATTATATTATAAACAATTTAGATTTTATTCTGATCGGAAAATGAAATATGAAAATATTGGACGTTTTTATGTATTGTCTTCAGTTCTATATTTTTGAAAATTTCGAGTTTGTGCCATTTCTCATGTATCCCTGAAAATGTTCGTATGGATTACTCTTAAAGAAGATTACTCTTAAAGTTATCATAATTTTTATGTATAGCAATATGTTGAAGGGTCTAACTTAGGCAAAACTTTTTATAAAAACCTACTACAGGAACCTAATCTAAAAGTTATTGGTATGGATAGAAAGAGCAGGCATTTGCTTTCCAACGGTTGTTGTAATGTTGAGTTAGAAGACAATCCTGAGAAGTTATGAATGGTTTTGTAAACGGGAAGGGAAAAAACATCAGCGAAAGACCATTAAAAAGGTATTTTCATATTATTAAAATAAAAACGTTTTATTCAAAATTTTTCCCAACGCTGATGCCTTTGATTTGTTTTCAGAAATCAAAAACATTTTGAAACTTTAACATTACTCCACCTATTCACATAAAAGTTGTCAAGGATTTAGCGTTTTGTACATTACAGGAAATGGTATAAACCAGTCACCATAAACAAATTAGACCTGCACATGTAAAATATTTTTTTTTATTATTTATTCTTTAGCAAGATGTAAATATAAAAGTTATTGATATGGTTTGGACCAATAACTCAGCTTTCCTGGGAGTTATGAATGGTAAAGTAAATGGCATGAAAAAAAATCCTACCATAATATGAATTTTATTCGTTATTCTTATTCTTTTGTTTTTTGTAATTTATTATACATTTAATTCCCTTAATACAATTAATTCATTGAATAGCTAAATGTTTTTCTTGTTAAAAACACGCAAAAAAAAAATATCGATTGATATATATCAACAGCGAAATCCATGATAAAGACATGAATCAATAATTTATAAATAGTAATTTACAATATATAAAAAAAAAAAATAAATAAAAATGCGGTTCCTAAAGCTCCAACGAACCTTATGTCCTAAGGTTTAATATTTTTCGATCTAGTTTCATCAAAAAATGTTTCATTCAAATAGATGTCCCCACTGAGAATTTGAGCTTATCATAATATTTTTTATAGTAACTAGTGGGGTACCCTCTATCCGCCTAACGGTGAACCGATCCCCATTTTACAAATTATACAACTTTTAATTTAATTGCACTTCTCGTTGCTCAAATTGTATTATTTTTTTATCAACATGAAATAAACTGAACAAAACCACAATACTGACATCAGACAATATAAATTTGATTATATATCATAAAATAATTAATATATTATATTCAAGGACAAAATGTCTAGATCTTAAAATAACTGTTGACACTAAGGTAACATCAAACTACCACTTCCACATTAATACCATTTTCCGTACAAATGTTTGGTATAAAATCTCTATCGTATTAGCTCAACGCATATGTAATTAAATGTACAGATGTGTAATTATTGCTAATTATAGAGCTAATAGGAGAGCTCATCTAATCCTCCTACAATCTTAATACTAAAATAAAATAATATAATATAAATATAATAGAGAGATAATTATAAAGAATCATTTGTCACACATTTGTTTAACTACGTTGTTGGTTTATGTAATACTTTTGGAGCCTCAACCATCAAACTCAACTATCAAAGTTCACCTGTTGCTAGAGAGAGGGATTTTTCTATTTAAAATTCAAGGTTTCATATCATCGGAAAGCCTGAAAGAGTTTTAATTTAAAATAAAACATAAATCCCTAAATTTATTTTATAAATAATTCATGTCCATAAAAAGTAATGTTTTATACACCATTTCCCAAGTAAATGGACCTGGGCATGTATCCAAGCCTAACGCACCCCTTGCTCCTAAATATTAAATGATATGGAAAGGTCGTTGCTTTGAAATAAATATTGGAGGGCATTTGAATACACAGTGGCTTTTTCTTCGTACATGACACACATAGAAGTGTATATAATGTCCACTTTTATACATATTAGATATAGTATTTCTATTAATATTAATTACTAATTTTATATTTATATGACAATAATATAATATAATGGCTATATTAAAGGCACTCATACAAGTTTCTACAATAACGAATATTGACAGTTAAATCAATGAAAGACGATTTCGGGTTTTTATTTTCACTTACCTATGTATGAAATATATATTAGGGAAAGTATTGTGATCATAAAAAAATTCAAATCTCAGTGTTCAACGGAAATACATGTTTTGATGTCTCCTGATTCAAAATAACCTAATACAGAAATATGGTCCGTGTGTGTGTGTGTGTGTGTATGTTAACAGTCTAGCTCAAAAACAAAAAGTCGAACGAAAAGGAAACTGTATATTTAAGGTTTTTGTATGCTTGGGATGTTACAGAAATTTTTTCGTCAAAATCAGATAACCGGAAGTGTTATTCTATATTATGGACTAAACATTTTCGAAAACCGCTCTAACGATTTTGATTAAATTCATTATATCAGTGTAAAATTAAGCAGTTTTAAATAAAATGCAGGTTTTATTCTGATTGATGTTCTCTCTCAGGGTATAAATTGCTAATTTTCAATATTAGCTTCCCATAAAATGTCTTTTTTCTTATTAGTAACAATTAACCATTTCACATTAATCTATAAAATAAAAGATAGTCAATATGAAATTTGGAAGAATTTGATGATTGCAATTCTGGAACCGAAGGAATACGAGCGCACCCGAAGGTTTTGAACATGCTTGCAATACGTAACATGAGCTTAATATAATAAGGACTGCATTAATATTATGTAAATATCCATGTGCTGTTTTCATAAATGCTATTGTTGGTATTATTTTATATTTAATTGTATAGATTACAGCTATATAAATATTAAAATTTATAAATAAAAGGGTACTTATAAAAATAAAAATACCCAAATATAAATCGATATAGTATTTATAATTTTTACTTTCACTTCCCCTTTGTCTGAGAATACTTATTTCTGTTAAGAAGAGGGTGGTAAGCGAAAGTTGTGTGATGCGCGCATGTGTGGTGCTCCGCACCAATCTTTTTTAAAAATGTTATCATTACGAATGAAAAAAAAACATAGGTACTGCATTTGTATAATTTTTGTCGCATAGAGCTTATAGAGTTTTCGTAGATGTCATATTTTTGAATTTTTTATTGCTCATTTTATTTCATGAAAATCCTGTATCTATTATTATTAATAATGTCTGTATAATTATTATCACATTAAGATTTTGATAAAGTACCCCTGCTAATGATTAACAAATATTAAAATTAAAAAATATCGTTAGATATTTTGCCTCCACAAGACCTCAAGTAATGACCAACGACCGGGAAAATACCAGAGTATAACGTGCGCAAAGAGGGCTTTCTTTTTCCCTTTCAAAGGTGAAATAAGTTAAGGTTGTACAATGCTATGATAAAGCTAGTTCTAATATATGGCTGTGAGACCTGGAAACTAACCAGTGCCTTAGAAAATAGTGTTAAAATATATGAGGAAAAAATCCGCCTCACAATAACCGGATCAGAGCAATAACACGTGGAGAAGAGATACCAATAACCTTTAAGCTGCTTAAAGAAACTGGTCAATCAATATCTCACGATTGGAAGGCACGGAGGTTAAGATGGGCATGGCATGCAGCTCGGAGCAATCCATCTGGAAGCTCTACACGACAATTAATGCCTCAGTAGTAGACAAAATATCACGTAAAAGGCTAAAAAGCAGACTGATCGATCGGATCAACAATGCAGTATGTATGCAGTTCCAAATAAAGTTGCATGCAGGTAAGTGGAAAGAAATAACGCAAGATAGGCAGAGATGGAAGAAGCTTGTTAAGGCGGTAAAATAATTTCAAGATACAAGATTCTATAAATTAAGACTTATTTCTGTCATACGCCAGTAAATTAATAACTCTTCAACATATCTTAAATTTATTTGTCACCAGGGTAGAATATACTATGACTAATGTGAATGAATACCAGCACACCTCACTTTTACATTCGAATCAGTACTAAACAAATATAGATATTCCTAAATAATTGAACGTATATTGGATTTTTAAAACCCCCTCAGAAAGCATATCATAAGTACATAATTGGTAATTGGTTGACTGTCGTGGATAATGAAGAGAAGAATAGTTGGGGTGGTCAGTCAAAAAGGATTACATTTTATTTTAAGATTCCCATTGTAACACTTATGTCACCTTTTTTGATTATGCCTACTTCATCATTCTACACTTTGTAATTTATCTCTTAGTTCTTAGTCATTATTCTAACAATTTCATTTTACTTTATATTTATTTATTTTATTTTTCTATTTTTTTTATTTTTTTTACCATCACTACTTATGTTCCTCATACCTTGTTATCTGGTTATTTTCTTAGCCCTGATGAAGGCCTGAACTTCAGGTCGAAACGTCGGCATATGTAAAAAATAAATATTATCATTTATTTTTGCCTTCCTTTTTGACTGACCACCCCAACTATTCTTCTCTTCATATCATAAGTAATATTATGAAATAAATATTTATATTTAATTTTTTTCTCACTTGAACTAGGTAAAATTGGGAGAAGAATATAAAAGATGAATAATTTTCTATTTATTTATTCCTTTAGCTTAATTAATTATTTGAAAAATATATGAAAATTTATTTTGAGAAAAAAAGTTCAATTCAAAACTATATCAACCTCCATCTTCCAACAGTTGACCAACTTAATGAACTTTTAACAATGATTCTACAGAAATCTAAACATGAATAGCAGCAGTTTAGTAAGGAACGCGGTTTAAACGGTTAATAAGACGGCTATGGTTCTCCATCCTTAAACAAAAAAAATATTTAATCAAACCAGAGAAGAGGTACTGCTAGTTACTATACTTTTACATACCTTGCATATAATTTTTTCCTGTATATTCAGCTCATTTGCTTATTGCTGACATGTCGCAGTTGACAGGTGTGCATAAAAGTATAAAGACAAAAAAAAAGGTCTACACTGTAATAGCTTACCCACAGACCCAATTCAAAAGGAGAATACCAGAGAGTACATATATCAAACAGACTCTGAATTTTTATTCAGCTCATGAATAGAACAATAAAGACATGAATAATTCGTTATCTCTTCCTCTTCACGAGGGTTAAATGTCGCTTTGTATAGTTTTGTTCCTGCTAAGTTGTCTGTGTAAAAATTCTCGAAAAAAGAAAATAATAAATTCACATGGTTAATCCAAGTTTAATTTAAAATAATTTCGGTTAATTATTGTAATAACTTATATATTTACTAATTAGATAGCTATTTTTCCTCTAATGTATTTGATATATAAGATAAATCAGCGAAACATATGTATTCGTATATAGAATATAACATTATCTAGATAGTTTATTCATTTTTTTTTTTTTGGTCCTTACCTTCCTCGCTATTTAGGCTATACATTTTTCTCCGGGCAAGGAGGTGAGGGCGAGGGATTAGTGTATTGGTGCATGAGTGGTCGAGCATCTTGCTTTCTGACTACTCTTAAAGTAACAATTTAATAAATAAGTGATTATTTTTTTGCCCTAGAAAATATCTCTCGCTCCCGTGTCTCCCACCACTACACTGAGTTAGGGTGGCTCTTCCCCTCCTTAAGAAGACAATATTTCCTAGGCACTTTCCTTTATCAAATCATTACCGATCATCGTCCTTCTTATGCCTACATCCTTCTCCAATTCAAGTCCTCAGTCCACTCCCTCTCCACAAGATCTCGACCTTCCGTCCTTTACATTCTTTCTCACAGATCTGCCTCGTTCCAAAACTCCTTTATTGCACCTTCTGTTAGTTTCTGGAATTCCCTTCCTATCAAAATTCGACATTCTTCATCCTTATCTACATTCAAAACCCTCCTATTCCAATTCCTGTCCCAAAAACAGTCAGGCACCAGCTAACCTTTTATGTAAAATGACATATTATCTATAAGACCGTATTCACATATAGCTCATAACCTAAAAACTTATTATAGATTCGACTTTCTTTTTCTCTTTTTTTTTTTCAACAGAAACAGATTTTACTGTTAAGAAGAATATACATTTATTTTTTCTGTATTTTTTTATTTTTTCTAAAAGGGTTTATTTTTATTTTAACATTGTACATAGTTTTAAGTATCTTAGTATGGTTTCAAGAGTTTTTTATATAGATTTTTTTATTTTATTTTGTATATAGTATGTATAACCAATATTTTTTTCTTTTCTTTTTTTCAATGACCTATCTTTATCTTAATTTGTTATGTTTGTTTTTATCTGGCCAGATATAAATTTTAATTTCTGTACTTTTTTGTTATTCTGAAGGGACTTCGTCTATTGATTTGTAGTTCATTTACTGAGAGTATACTATATAAATTAATTAATAAGGGTATAAAAGCTAAGTTCGAATATTTTTATATTTATATTAAAAATTTTCTTCCTATTTTATCTGAAATTGTCGAGAGATATTAATTTAAGACTTGTCTTAAAGTCTACTCTTAAAATTACGAATTCGCATGCCAGAGGAGATTTTAAATTCCCCGTCCTCATCCTCCGGCCTGGGAAACTCCCGTATAGCCTAAAAGGGAAGGTAGAAAAGAACAAACAAAAATAAATAAATAAATAAGACTTGTCTCAGTGGAAAAAAAACTACTCAGTTTAATAGTTAAACAATAACATGCAGTTACCCCTGGAGTTAAATATATCAATTATTTTATTCATTGCAGCTATAGGTCATGTATGTTTTATGTTTCGACCAAATAGAATAACCTAGGTCCTTCCCTCTTATTAACCGTATAGAAAGCTATTTATTCCTAATAATATTTTAACAGTATAAAGACTATTTAATAAATAATAAAATATCCGAACTATTTTTTTATTATTTATTTTCTTATTTCTTTTCGGGGAATGCCCCATATAAATAGAGTTGTACATGATGTTAAAAATGAACAAATTAATATGAAAAAAATTTACAACTTATATACAAAGTAAAATTCATTGGGATTCAGTGACAATATCCTCTCCTGATAACAACCAAGCATCTGACTTTATGCCTAAATATAAACAATGAAATATAGAGCGAGCAATAAAATGACAAATAGTAATAAAGATAAATAGAGGCATAGTATACAATATATAATATATAAACATGCCAATAGTAAATAGCAAATGATACAATAAAACACGATATGCATATAAATATGTTTCATGCATGAATAATAAATACCACGAGCAGACCAAAGTAAATAAACTTCAATGTTTTGGAAAAATATATGTAATTTTATTATTCATTGGAAATAAAGTATCTCAATCTGCAACATTCCCTCGTGTAATAAAACAGGTAATAAAAAGACTTCATTGTCAATTTTGAATAATTCCAATATCCGCACTATAATTTATAATTAAATATTATTTATAAAAATCTGATTAAATGTGGTCAAATTACAAGAAATTACATCACGTTAAACGTTCAATACAAAACTTGTTCTGCTGTTTTAATGACTTTTACTGAACTTCTGCTTGAGTTTTAACTTTTGGAATTAGCATTCGTGACTTTTCCTTGAAATTCCCTTCCTTTTGACACTTCATTAATCAAAATCCAAAGCTTCTGAAAGAGGAAAAAGGGATATATACTAAATATTACATACACCGTAGATTTCTTGAGATTTTCTATAATTTCTTTTATATCGGAAATACTTTATTATATAGTTATCAGTAGAACTTTATTTTGGAAACGTATTATAATTTATTTTACAACGCCTGTTGTGTCTTTATTTAAACTAAAAGCATCATTAAAATAGGAATCTGAGCTCAACCAATGATTTTGTCTCAAATTGCTGTGCCGTTTGAAGAATAATTGGACGCTAAACAGATCCCCTTCCCTACTCTCAGGAGCGGCGGCGTTTGATGAATAATGTATCGGACCATTGGGAATATCGTGGTGAACTGAGGAATTCCATTTTCGAAAGTTAAATCATAATTTATTACATTTGAAAGCTGTTGACAAAATAAAAAGGTTTCAAAACTAAGATGATTTCAGGATGGAATAAACTGTAAAAAGATGTTGCCGCTGACATTCAGACCTGATATAGTTCCTATCATAAATAATAATAATAATGCTTAGCGAACCCGAAGGTTCGATGCCGATACCACCAATCGATGTCCACATTCTTGCATCCACCGGACACCGTCTAAACCTAAATCCGCCAGATTAACCTTAACACTATCTACCTACATTCGTTTTGGTCAACCTCTCGGACGCTTGCCATTCAGCACAGCGCATATTAACTTCTTAGGAATTCTTTCGTTACTAAGCCCACTGATTTTACATGCCTATTTTATTCGGCTCAACTTAATCATCTCAGCTATATTGACCGGATACAGTTCGCGCATTTCAGCCTTGTATGACTGCCTCAATTCTCCGGGTGACTCAGCCATCTTCGGTCCGAATATTCTGCGCAATACTTTATTTTCAAAAACCTTAAGATTTTAAGCATACCTTAATGTAAGCTACCACGTTTCACATCCATAAAGAACCGTAGAAAGGAAATGATTTTTGTAAATTCTATTTTTTAAGTTTTGGGTCAGAAGGCGGGAACTCAGTAATTTTGGCAAAGAAAAATAACAAGCATTTCCTAACCTAACTTCAACCTAACCTCAATCCACTCTTCTATTTACTTTTTTCTAGTTATCGTAGACCATAGATACCTAAAATTCTGTACGTGTTCCAACACACTCCTTTCTATATCGATATCTTCGAAATTGTCGCTGTTTGATCAGCTAACCTGCTAATATTTTGTCTTATCCAGATTTATTTCTATTCCCAGTTCTTTACCGCCTTTCATCAAAGTTGTTGTATTTACTTTTGTTGTTTCCATGTCTTATGTCTTATTTTTCGGTATGTGTCACCTCTCTAATGCCAAATTAAGTAGATATAGTTCCAAAGGAATTTCAAATTATTTATTAAGGAAAAAAATAAATGCTTACTCCAGATTTTTTTAAAATTATTGTCATTATTTTTATAATATGAATTTTTTTTAGATCTGGTAGGTAAGCTTCATTTTTAATGTTACTTAATAGTCCGTGGTTCAGACCCCTTTTTATCAAATTATTAACATCCGTCTGAAACTTTCTAAATAGATGGTTCTCATGGTAACCTACAACTATTTTATTTACGAAAATTGTGGGAATTAGGGCGTTTTCAATCTGGAGGTCGCCTAAATGTGTTTATTTAATCAGGTACTAAAAACTCGTAAATATTCGTTTGCTTTCTACTTGAATCGTAGGATAATCTGATCGCAAAATCGAGAAAAAAAGCGGCCTTCAAAAATATTGAGCCGTTTAGTGAGAGGTGCCGTGACCTATACTCAAAAAATGTCAAAATAACAAGGTTATATAGGCCAAATGGCCCAAAATTTTTGTAGGCCGCCATTTTTAGCAATTTTGTGATCAACTTATCTAACGATCCAAGTGGAGAGTAAATGGCTATTTACGAGTTTTTAGTACCTAATTAAATAGAGAAAGTTTGTCGACCTCCAGATTGAAAACGACCCAATTCCAAGAGTTTTTATAAATATAATATTTGTAGGAAACGATGAGACGAAGCCATTCACCAAGTTTCAGGCGGATGTTAATAATTTGATAAAAATGTGTCTGTTTCACGGAGTATACGTTTTAACCCAAAACCATGAGTAAGTTTAACATGCACTAAAAGAAAGCAAGAAAGGAATAACATTAATGCACAGTGCCGGCCTTAGACATTCGGCGCCATTTGGCAATGATGTCAACTCCTCTCACTAAAAATATTTAATTTATTACTCAGCTATTTTAAAGTATGCAATATTTGAATTTTATTTCATTCAATATTTTTCAAATACAGCTGCTTGATTGATAGACTAAATTTGATCACTTTAATTCTTTTGTTGTGTTTTTTATTAAGTTTTATAAATTAGCGCTCCCAACGGACTTCCCTCTTGAGCGATTGGCTCGGTTGCCCCGCCTAAGGCCGGCACTCTTCATACAGACTAGTGATAGCACATCTCACTTCTACACCATAATGTAGAAATTGCATTGCCTGAATTGTTTACTGGTAGTTTATTTTCGGAATAACTCTAAAATGTCATTATAATAGTTATCGCAATAATTAGATTACTTCAATCACTCAAGTTACATAGAGTTTGGATTCGGCGAACCATGAAGTTACATCAGTAACGGTTTGCTAGCTATCCTTTGTGATGGGAATATTGAAATCAGTTGCAGACAAAGATAAACCATCCCAGATTGGCAGGAAGATTAAACAGTTTACAGTTGGTTCATGGTCCGCTGTGTCCACTATTACGTTCGGAAATAGCACTCAGAATACCCAACAAGAATTGGGGGATAGGTACCGTGGAGAGACATCAAGTTCTGTTTGCGTTTAATATTCTAATCAGTTGATTGAATCTGGTTCTAGCTGTTAGCTTTGCAAATATTGGATTCATTCATGAGTGATATTGGATTAACATGAATTTTTATTTCTTTACGATGGTAATAATAAATATGCAAAAGTCCTAAATTTTTCTTATGCATATTTCAATGATAATTAGTTTTAAGAAAAGTGGTGGGCTTAGGAATACGTCACGATATTGGGGAGTCGGTTACGTCATCACCTGTGAGCGCATAGCTCATACCGTTTATACTAAATAATAATAATAAAAGGCTTAGCGAACCCAGAGGATCGATGCCGACACCACCAATCGCTTATTACGCACCTCCCTCCACCGTTCGCCGTCCAAACCCAGTCCCTTCAGATCGGCTTTAACGCAATCTTCCCACCTTTTCTGCAGTCAAGCTCTCGGTCGTTTTCCATTCGGTACAGCAAATATCAACCTTTTAGAAATTCTTTCGTTACTAAGCCCTATAATTTTACCCAGCCCATTTCATTCGCCCCGATGTAATCATCCCAATTACATTAATCGAATACAGTTCAAGCAATTCGGCGTTGTGTAACCGTCTAAACTTTCCAGTTAACTCATCCTTCTTCGGTCCAAATATTCTACGCAATACTTTATTTTTGAAAAACCTTAAGACGTTGCTCATCCCTCAATGTAAGCGGCCACGTTTCGCATCCATAAAGAACTGAAGATAAGATTATGGTTTTTGAGTTCGGCTCTAGCCGGTGACAAAGACACATCGGCTCCACGGCGGTGTCCTATTTGATTGAGTTTTATTCGCCCAATTGAGCCAAAACTTGACATGTGACCGAAGACGTATGCTGGAGACCTGCTACTTGAATTTCGAAAAAATCAAGCAAAGAACTTCGCCAGGACCAGGAGGTAAAGAACTCAACGTGCCTGTGGGACCGGGGTCCTTATCGCTGTGCAGAATAGGACTTGTCGGCCCCCTCCACCTCACAGCGGCCGCCTCCATCCAGCAAGGTCAGTGGCGTCTTATCAATACCAACAGCTGTCACCGAAAGAGCCCAACCTATTTTGTTGTTATCATTTTTTTCTCTCTCCTCTCTTATTAAAAAAAAAACTGATCACAGGAAAGCTTGATTATTGAAATTAATGAATTATTATTTATAAGAATTAGTATTTAGCTTTATCAACTGATCGATTTATTCAATTTTATTTATTATTTATTAAGTGGACGTGGGTGTGTTTATTTAATTTTTAACAATATATTTTATTTATTTAATTTGTTTTTATTCATTAACTTATTTATGAATACATTACTATTTAACCTAGATTTTATTAATTGTATATTCTAATTTGTTTTTACTTGTTAACTTATTTATTAATCCATTATTGATCAACTCATATATTAATTGTAGATTTCAATTTGTTTTTAATAAACTGATTTTATAGATTTTAACGTTTTACCATAATTTATTTTATATATTTTAACTTAGTTTTAAGCAATAGAGTCTACAGATTTTAATTTCATTTTATATTTTAGCTTAGTTTTAAGATAGATTTTAACTTATTGATTAACCTTTTTAACTTGGGCTCTATTTATTTTACATTTTAACTACTTTTAAGCATTTGATATTATTAGTCTGATATTTAAGTGTATATGTTGGCATATATGCATGTCTCTCGTTTAGTTTTTATTTATTTGTATACGGGTCCACTCTCCTTTAGATGGTTTGTTTTAACCATGCGTGTAGTACGCATGGGTCTCTAGGGGAGATATTGGATTTTGAGTGGACCTAAGGACAATGAATGAAGTCGAGATTGGCCAGAGGGTATGGGTTCTGAGAACTGGAGGACCTGCTCAGGAGGCTGTTGTTGCCTCTGTGATGTCTGTGGATGCCGCGGAGGGCGGCGAAAAGAAAATTGTAAAAGTCGAATGGCCAGACACAGAAGGTGTACTATTGGGAAAGACAGTTTCGATAGATGACGTCTTCCCATCATTGCCAAATGTTCCACAGAATGTCGAGGAGGCGAACAGAGAGCAGGAGAAAGAAGTTCTACGCCCTAATAATAAAGTTTGTCCCATATGTGGGCTTTCTTTTAAGGGTGAAAGAGTTCTAGGAACCCATATTGCCAAAAAACACCCCAGGGAGGCTAATACCAATACACTGAGGGGTATAGTGAAAAATGTTTTAGGGCCTAAAAATGGAGAGGGTGAGGTATCAAAAATAAAAGAGGACATTATCGGATGGTCTACTGTGTTCAAAAACCTCTCAAAAGAAAGCACGATAAATATTGCGGATTTTGATGAGGCCGTAGGCAGGTTCCTGAAATTTCTCAAGAATATCAATGCGGAACTGCCAGGTCCCCAGCACCCAGCCGTCAAATTTTACAGATTGAGGAAAAAAAATGAAACTAAAGTGACTGACAAGGGTGCTGGACAAGTCTCAAATCCGCAAAGAGCGAACAAAGTAGACAGGAGTCGTCGGCAAGAACAGTATCAATATGAGGTTGCACAATATAATTACTATAATAAAAGGAAAAAGGTCGTGCAAACCGTAATGAATGCCGACGCTCCTAAGCGGTGTCCTCTGAAGATGGCCGATATCGAAAAACATTATAGAGACCTCTTTGCGAGCGAAAATCTCCGCAGGCGTGCGGATTACGAACAGTGCGCCCCGATGCCAAATTTGGTGTCCATTGAGATAGAAGCCGTCAAAAGAGCCATTAAATCAACATCAATGGACACATCGCCGGGGCCTGATGGAGTTCTGATCCGCACGATTAAGTATTTTGATGTAGCAAATATTATCAAAGTAATTGCGGAGATAATGCTGAAGGTGGCCTATGTCCCAGAACCACTTCGACAAGGGCGCACAATACTAATATATAAGGGGAAAGGTGATGTAAATAAAATCCCTTCTTGGAGGCCCATCACCATTTATTCTATTGTGCGCCGAATCATAGAGAAGGTTCTGGACCATGAACTAAGAAAGCAGGTCACCTTCCACAGGAATCAGAGAGGCTTTATAAAAGGCCTCCCGGGAACGCACGTCAACGCAAGGATTATCGACGCTATATTAAAAGATGCAAAAGTTATGAAAAATGATTGTGCGGTAGTCTTCCTTGACGTTGTCGGTGCTTTTGACAATGTTGGCCATAAACACATCATGAGCCTTAGAAGCAAGAGGTGTGTCACCGGATCTTAAACGTGTTATATCGGCTCTCCTCTGCACCAACACAATCAAAATTAGTAACGGTGTTCACGCAACTAGCCAAATCAAAGTGCTGCGCGGGGTACCCCAAGGCGGCCCCTTGTCGTCGTCGCTCTTCAACCTGGCCATCGATCATCTCTATCGCGACCTGTGCGATGAAGAATTTTCCAAAAAATTTGGATACAAGTTAAAAAGTGACCAAGGTTGTGTGGTCCTCACAGGTTTCGCGGATGACCAGGCCGTGTCAGCGCGTGACAAGGGGGCTGCAGAAAGAGTGATAGGCAGCGTTCAGAGGACTTTTGAGGAAATTGGTTTGGCTATTAATCCTCAAAAAAGCGTGGGCATTGTTCTAAATAAAGGAGAGCTGGAAACAGCGATGCTCTCCCTTGAGAACGGAGAGTACATCCAAACATTGCAGAATGGAGATACAATCAAGTATTTAGGATGTACATTCTCGGGAGAGCTACAGTTCAACGAAGATTCGGTGACCAAATTGAACGAAAATCTGAATAAACTGGTTACCTCTCCCTTGCTGAAGCCGGAGCAGAAGCTAAACATTGTCAACCAATATCTGTTCCCGGGTCTTACTTACCCTCTCCAAACTGCGCCCCTCACAAAGCTGCGTCCTGCCATACTTGACGGCATCGACACCATGATTCGCAGGAGTGTGAAGGCTATTGTTGGACTTCCTGCGAACACCTCCACGGCGATGTTGTACGCTCCCAGGAGGTATCGAGGATTAGGATTAATCCGCTGCCAATTGGAGGCTCCTCTACAACATTGGTCCATTGCTCAGCGACTGTCCAATGTGCCCGATGCCCTTTTTCAGTCGATCTTTGATTATTCGGCTGAGGTTGATGAATGTGCCGAGAGATTGGGGGTTGATCGGGGTATTCGGAATATGAGAGCTCTACGGCAGTCGCTTCGAGAAAATTCCTTTGAGGAATGGACCAATTGCAGGTGGCAGGGCATTGGAGTTCGCCATTTTAAAGAGACCCCGAAAGCCAACAAATACATGTATGATAAGCAAGTACTTTCTGGGTCTGAATGGTCAAATGCCCTGAAACTGAATATTAATTATGCACCCCTGCGTGGAGTCCCAGGTGTCAGCGGACAGGTAAGAGAAGTCGGGTCCCTCTGTCGCAAATGCGACAGAGAGCCAGAAACACCAGCACATGTGCTTGGAAAATGCCCCAACAACTCCCTCCTTATAACGCGCCGTCACCACCGAGTCAAACATGAACTGATGAGGCTCCTTATAGAGAAAGATTACGCCTGTTTCGAGGAAGTATATTGTATAGATACGGATGGATCCACCCGATATGCCGACATAGTAGCATTCCCTAAGACGGGAAAGTCGGAGATGATTTTGGATCCGACCGTGAGATATGAGACCAACGACCTCGATCAGGCAGGAAAAGTGGAAAGGGAGAAAAAACAGACATATGAGAAATGCATCCCTTTCCTTAGTGAAAAGTTCCGCGAGAGTTTCGGGCCGAGAGAGTTCCACGTGAGAGGCCTTTGGTTCGGAGCTCGCGGAACGATACCAGACTCAACAAGGAGCTTCATGGAGAGCCTTGGTGTCGACATAAGGGACGTGGCAAGGTTGGCAGAGAAAATAATCCTTGACTCCCTGGGAATTATCCATCACCATGTGCATGGATAGAGAGTTTGTTCATGGGGGGAGGCATGCGTGTTTTACAGCATTTTTACATTATTTATTGACCACGTCCACTGCACTTTATGTATTTGTATGCATGTTATGAATTAGGTTAGGAAAAGAGAGGAGAAAATCTAGGGAACGAGAAAAATGTATAGAGTGAGAGAAGGAACAGAAAGGGATGTATAGTGCTAACAAATGAATTAAAGAAATGGTAAAAATAAAATAAATAAATAAAAAAATAAATAAATAAATAAAAATATAGGAAAAAAATTATGATAAAAAAATATATATATAGATAAAAAAAAAAAAAAATAAAAAATAAAAAATTGTATATTATGCTCATATATGTTGTTAATACTATATAATTGTATATTAGTTTTTGAAAATTGTCTGTAGCGATTAATAAGTATGCTGTGTTTAAAGCAACCCAATGTAATTGGGCAGCACCCTTTTAAGATAATAAAGTGATTCTCTCTCTCCTTCTAGTTTTTAAGTTCCGGGACAAGAGGCGCGAGCTTAGTATTTTTGTCACAGAAAAATAACAAGCATTTCCCACCTTCAGCCTAACCTTAATCTCCTCTTCAATTTCGTTTTTTCTAGTTATCGTAGACCCTAGTTACCTAAACTTTTCTACTTGTTCAAACATATTACCTTCTATATCGATATCATCAGCAATATCGCCATTTTTTCAGCTAATATATTTTGTCTTATTCGTGTTCATTTCTAGCCCTAGTTCTTTAGCGGCTTTTATTAACGTTGTCGTATTTAGCTTTATAGTTTCCGTGTCTTCGCTTAACAGGACCAGATCACCCGCATAGCCAAGCATGTGTGTACCGTTTATATTAATGTTTTATAATTTTATATTACCTTAATCTAGTGTTTCCAACTTTCCGGGAGGGAAATGTTCAGCACTCCGTCCTCCCCGTAATGAGCTATTATTCAAAATTGTATTATGACGTAACGCTGAGTTAAAGAGCCCGAAATGGTAAATGTTTTAAATATTTGGACTAAAGTATTTTAAAATTTAAATATAATGGATGAAGAAATCAGAAAACAATTTGCACAAGTTTATATATACATTTTTTTTAATTAGCTGAAAAAAATAGTTAAGTGTTTCTATTCGACTTTCTGTTACAGTCGATAGTGCTTCGTCAAATTACCAACCCGCGTTACAGAAGTTTTGTTTTTAAAAAGTAGCAAGAGATTACACTACTGAAAAAAAGGGCCAATGCTAATACTAGTACCAATTGTTTATGATTATTGTTTCATTAGAATATACAACTTTACTTAGAGGAGGTCTACAAGTTGAAAACATACTTATAAAAAAACAGTTTCTTAAAATAAAAAAAATAAACGCTAAACCGAAGTGGCATAAATTTAAGAGAAATTTACGACTCATGTACAGGTAATTTTATGATTATTGTTACTACAAGAAATGAATTCTAGATTTTCTTTTTGAACCTCATAAATCATTGAAATAAAATTAATCATGTCGATAAAAAAATAACCTGCACGAATTCAACCTATGAGGGGTCTTACGTTTCTTGGGTTCAGTACTTTGTAAGAATATATAAGGAAGATCAATCGCCATATTTATTTCCCTTAATCAATCAATTACTTAAGGGTGCCCACTTTATAGAGCCTGAATGTGCCCCGAAGAGTCTTCTTTCCCCAGGGTAAATTCACAGCTGATAAAACAGAATAAAAAATTATTTACCTTTAAGAACAAAAGTACATATTAACGAGTTAATGTGAGTTTTTAGGTCATGGGAGAAACAGAGAACTATATTCTGCACAATATAAGCAATCCACAAGAAATAAAACTTGTTTCTTCATGTTTGCTTGTTTTTACATTATTTATTGACCTCTTTCATAGAAATAGTGTTCAATACTATTTCTTTGAAAGGAATTAATGAATAATGTTTATGTTTGTAGAAATCTGGAGATGTTGCTTTCATGTAGTAATGGAAATGGAATTCCAATAAGACGTGGGATGAATAAAAGAGAAGTCCCGTCAAAGGAGCTCTATGAGCTGGACTGAGAAGCTCGATAGGTCAAGATGTGTTATTCAAGAAGTAGGCGACGGGTATTAAGTCAAAGAGCTCGAAGAGTGCTTTTCGAATGTAATGATTTTTGGAAGTAGTGGTAGTTGAGTGAATGCTATCATCAAAGTGAAGGATCAAATCATTCTTGGTATACAGGAGGGACTAATGACATGGTTGGTATGGTATATGGTACGGTGGTAAGGTATATATTGGGTTTAATTTTTTCTATGTTAGAAAGTTCCTTGTTCCACTGGTGTAGTAGACGAATACAACTTACTTTTGATTGTATTATAGATTCAATTTATTTCTTATCATCAGAACCTATTCTATATTATTTTTAGTTCCTTGTCCATATATAGTTTCTACCAGTTTGAAATCGATAATTTTTTTTTCACAAAATCGTGTAATAATCATAATATTTGGTTTTTAATTTAAAAATCGTGTCTGATTTATAAATAAAAATTTAAATCCAACTTTTTTATTTATTCGATTAAAAATAATGATTAAATTGTGCTAAAAAATATTGATCAGAAAATCAAAATATTTAAGTATTTTTGAAATCGCTTTAATTCTACATTCGGTACCTGCACTAAACATTTGTATAAACATATATATATATATATATATATATATATATATATATATATATATATATATATTATTAGCCAAATATTTTAATAAATTTCGGAAATAAATATGTTCTTTTGCTGATGTTTGACAACAATATTCTCCATATCCTACTCCAGACTTAAAATATATCATAGAGATTAGAAATAAAAATTATATTTGCGATTTTAATAAAATATTACTCAAGAATAATTATTATTGTGGTTTTAATTATAAAAACTTTGTTTAAAAGTAACGATCAGGATATGATTTTTATCTCTTATGATCAATAGTAAAAATCATCGAATGATTTTCAAAAATTCCAGATAAAAATTTCGATCAGATTTCATTTTTATTTTTATTTTTTTAATTATCGATTTCAAACCTGTTTTCTACAATTCAAGGACTAACTAAACAAAAATATTTTTACATATTTTTGGCTGTTTCACTATACATGTTATCTCGTACTATTTACCTTATTTTGCTGTATTCTTGAATGATTTAATAGTTAGATTTCTATTAATACACATATTTAGGAAACTCCACCATGAAATAAATAAATTTTATAATTTTTTTTTGTTATTTATTTAGTATTATAACAATCTGTCACAGAGACATTAATTATAGTAAGATATGAAAACATTCACACCAAATATACAGGAAACATAAAATAACATCTAAATAATAATTAAAAAGTATATACAATAAAAATAAAATAATTTAAAGATAAGTAAATTAAAAACATAACACAGTCTGTCCTATATATAAAATATAGGAATGACCTATATGTATATATTCCTATATTGTATATATATCTATATTCCTTTCTGATGGTATATGCAATATATACCATCAGGTAGGAACACCAAGCCAAGCTTGTCCCTCCAACTCTAGACGGAAAAGCAGGACTCCAAGAAATCCCTGCGCTACTCTCTCAACCGTGTCACTGGTGCTAAAGCCAGTTAATACAATAAATAAATTAATTAATTAAAAAACAAAATTATTCTGGCAAGAAGTAACTCTTTTTTTTCTGTAAAATTCAGTTATTTTTAGGGTACTTGGTCTCAAAACAAAATATTTTTTTTTTATAAATATAATTGTAATGTATGTATAATATGATATGAATATGACACCGTAAGCGAAAAACCATTTTAAAAGTTGTTTATAGAATTCAATTAAATGGTTTGTTACTTGTAATTTTAATGCATGATTTATAATTTTTCACCAATAAATTCCCTTAAACATTGGTCCAAATCGAAAGTCCGATTTTTGTTATACTAACGTCATAAAGAAAATATATTTACTCGTGCCTATAATAAACTATTGATTGTGATGATACTACATAGGTACCAACCCGCACGATATCTGAATATTTCATGGATTTTACAACAGATAACTAAATGTGTAAATATATATATATATATATATTTTTTTTTTTATTTATATTTTTTTTTTTACTTTCCGTGTGAATATCATACTTAGCCAGAGGAAAAAAGACGCTAATAAGAAGGCCTCTAAGAATTTGAGAATATATTTCTAACTCCTTTTATACTCAACTTCTCTCAGAGCTTAAACGTGATCCGTAATTGAAGAATTTTAAATTGACAAAGCTACTTTTACTAAGCTCACAGATAAGTAAGTCTCAAATTCTATTGTTAAATCAGTTGGAATTAATTCGTACTAACTCGTAACTGTGCGGCGGTTCCTTTATTACCTGGAATTCACTTCAAAGTCGAGTTATCTCTTACAGCGAGTACGCCTCTTTGAGGGCTTAGGGTAACATTGTAACCAAACAAATCCATCTCCAAAGAGAAAGCCAATTGTTCTGGAAATTTCCAGCAAATTTCCGCTAACGATATAAGAGTTTGCTTCCTGATAGGATATATTTAAAGTTCCGTATAACTGCATATATATTGATTCATATTTTCTTGACCGTAAAATATAATAAATTATTTTTCTGGTGACCTTCACCTTCATTCACCAAATATTATATATATATATATATATATATATATATATATATATAACTTACGTCGGTTCGAACTCGGGAAGATAAAAAAAAAGAAAGAAAGAAGAGGTTTGGAATGAAACGCGTGGTTGCTCAAATAAGACTGACTTTATTCTCTCCGTAATGCTATATATATAGCATTACGGTTTGTTTACAACTATTGTCTAGGATTAACTCTCATATAAGCTTACATCTAACCATAACTCCCCCCCGCCAGTTTATGAACACTTCTCATAAACTAACGCAGGGTTAGTGATATAATACATAACAAAACATAATACATAACAAAACAAAACAAAATAATCTTCGTAACAAAACAAAATAATCTTCCTTGGCGTTCCCATACAGCCATAGCACAGAACAAATAAAATTAAACATTTTCCTGCAATAAAAGATTTACAGCCGAAACAAACCTTCTACCGTCCTTCCATAGCTTGTAGGAGACAGAAAAGAGGATATACCACTATTTACGACTGACCCGGTTCTATCGGGAGTTTCAACTGTTCTATGTGAACAGTCCTTCGTTTCCTAGGATCGTTCAGACTCTGAATGGTACAAAGATTGTGTTCGCGAAGTACAATCACTTTGAATGGTCCGTCGTAGCGTGCTAGTTCTTTCCCCCTATTAGAACCTACCCTACGATAGACTGTCATCCCTATCTTCAAGTCCCCCATTCTGTCCTTGAGGTTCAGATTGGCCTTCTCCACCCTTTTCCGTTTTTCCCGCTCTATTTTCCCTCTCGTTTTTTCCCATACTTTCTTTATCTCTGCCCTGTTGCAAGTGATCCGTTGAGCTTGTGCTTCATCCGTGAGTGTTTCCATCCAATCCCGTCGCCGTAT
Source organism: Nezara viridula (assembly GCA_928085145.1). Taxonomy (NCBI): domain Eukaryota; kingdom Metazoa; phylum Arthropoda; class Insecta; order Hemiptera; family Pentatomidae; genus Nezara; species Nezara viridula. The sequence goes on from OV725083.1 coordinate 74,944,928, forward strand.
ATTCACTCCAAACAATACCTCGACCGGAGAAAACCCTGTAACGGAGTGGATCGAATGGTTATAGGCCGCAACTGCTCTTTTCATAGCTACATCCCCTTCCAATCCCTGCTCCCCTTGATAAATACGTAGGTGGTCGCTTAACGTGCTGTGCAACCTCTCGATATTTCCTCTGCCCTTTGTATGTCCCGGAGTATTAAAATGCCAATCTATATCCAATCGTTTAACCTCCTCCCGTACGGTACTGTTGTCGAACTCCCTCCCTCCGTCCGACGTTATGCGATCAGGCACTCCGTAGAACTGGGCCCACGTTTGTAGAGCCCCCACAACCGCCTCCGACAACTTATCTCGTACTTGGTGTGTCATTGCTACCTTGCTAAAGAGGTCGATCATTGTAACCCACTTAAACCCCCTCCACGTAAATGTATCAATTTGCACATCTTTCAATGGCATGTCTCCCGTAGGGGTTTCCTCCTGCAATCCTTGAGGTGGCCGTCTATCGTATTTAGTACGCGCGCACACTGCGCATCTCCCAATGATTTCAGCAATTGTCTTCCTCATGCCATCCCAAAAATATCTTCTGCGCAACGCTTGAAACGTTTCCTGTCCCCCCCTATGGTTGGTCTTGCCCTGGTGATGTGCCAGCGTTACTTCCTTTTGCTGCTCCTTGTCCATTAATGTTTCAACTAGGTATCTGCATCTAATGAACGACCTGTCAATGCCTATCTTCTCTGCTCTCCAGAGTTTTTTGATCTTCTCCCAGACGGTCGCATTGCCCACATACAAATGGTGAGTTTTCCCCGACTCTGAAGCGTCGTGCAAAGCCTTACAGATCTCTTCTTCTTTCACCCCTGGTTGGGACCAAATGGTGTTAATCCTCCTCTTGCCGTACTTACTGAAGTCGATCTTCATGAGCCCCGACGTCCTGGTCTTCCAAATGACCTGTCGTCTCTTATCGTTGACGATCTCCTCACATTCCTCCATATCTGTAGGCCTCTCGTCCACCGAGCTCTCTTCTCCTCTCGACTCTTCTGCTCCCACGTCCCCAGGTTCCCCTTCACCTTCCGGTGTCCACGTTCTTAAAAACTGCCGCACGTCCCTTGACGACTCCCCTTCTTCCTCCTCGATGGCATTTATCATGATGGCTCTGGACAACCAGTCCGCCACCACATTTTCCTTACCCGGTTTGTACATGACCTCCATATTGTACTGGCTTAGAAATTGCTTCCACCGGGTGACCCTTGCTGACGATTCCTTCAGATTACCGACCCATTGCAGCGGCCTGTGATCGGTATGGACTTTAAACTTTCTGCCAAAAATATATGGCCTAAAATGCCCTACTGCCCATACTATGCCCAGGAGTTCCCTCTCCAGGGCGCTATACCGCGTTTCCGCGTCTGTAAGCCGCCGACTTGCATATGCTACCGGTTGTTCCCCATTACTTCCTTCTTGAGCAAGTACCGCCCCCAACGCATACTCACTCGCATCCGTGGTAATGACAAATGTCTTCGTAAAATCGGGAAAAGCGAGTACCGGCTTCTCTTGTAACCGCGCCATGCACTTTCTTACGTTATCCTCTATTGCTGGCGTTATTGCAATCTTCCGGCCTTTCTTCAAAAGGTTATTAAGAGGTGCTAAATACTCCGCCATTTCCGGCACGAACCGACGGTAATAGTTTAGTGTTCCTAATAACCTGCGGATACCTTTTACATCCCTGGGCATCGCCATATTTCGTATTGCCTCAACCTTCTGTTTATCGGGCCTGATCCCCTCCTTCGAAATGGAATGTCCCAAAAAGGTTATCTGGTCCTGTCCCAAAATCGACTTTTCCGCTGATAATTTCAACCCAAATTGCCGTAACCTATCGAATACGCGCCCTAAATGATCAACATGCTGCTCTTCATCCTTGCTAAAGACCAACAGATCGTCCATGTACACTTGACAGAATTCTTCGTCTAATCCTCTCAAGAATTCGTCCATAAATCTCTGGAAGGTTATGGGAGCGTTCTTTAAACCAAATGGCATCCGAGTAAACTCGTAATGCCCCCTCTCGAAAGAAAACGCCGTTTTGTGTTGATCCCTGGGGTTCATACGAATTTGGTGGTAGCCTGCCTTTAAATCCAAAGTACTAAAAATGGTTGCCCCACTAAGCCTGTCAATAATATCCTCAAATCGCGGAAGCGGATACTTCTCGTCTAGGGTGTTGTCATTGAGCTTCCTGAAGTCTACCACCACCCTGTACTTCTGCTCTCCCGACGACGTCTTTTTCTTCACCGCCCACAGAGGACTATTGTACGGTGACGTGCTGTCCACGATGATGCCCTGCTTCTTCAGGCTCTCGAGTTCCTCCTTGATATGGCGACGTAAAGCCTGCGGGTAACGCCGCTCCTTCACGTACGTCACCTTTTCCTGTTTTAACGGAATCTCATGTGCTGTCCTCCCCGTTGCGCTCAACACCTCCCCCTCTTTAAAAAAAATATCCGCGTATTCCCTCTTTATCCTTTGGGCCCAATGTTCCGCTTGTTCTATTGCCCCAATGTTCCCTTTTCCTCCCACTCTCCCTTTCTTACACCGGTTCCTCTTCCCTCCCATTCGCACCCTCCAACCCGTTCCCCTGTAATCTATTCTCGGTCTCACCTTACTCAATAGGTCACATCCAATTATACCCCCGTATTCCCGCGGCATATTCTCTACTACATGAACCCTCAACTTCCCACTTCCTGGGATCCATCTGTCTAAATCCAACTCTACTTCCCCTTCTATCCTACATGGACCACCCAAAGTAATCAACCTACACGTACATTTTTTTATTCTCGGTATCCTCTCTCCTTTACACAACTCCTCCAACATCTGCCTAGATACTATTGTATTAGAACTTCCCGTATCCACCAGACACTTTCCTTTCCCCACGACACTTATAATTGGCAAACCAACGCACTCACCTGCAATATTATTCACTACCGCGTGGCTGCCTCTCCTCTGCTCCTCTCCTCATTCGTCTGATCTTCCTCTCCTGTCCGCGACTGCTCCCCCTTCTCCACTCTTTCTGCTAACTCTGCCTCCTCGAGCTGCTCTCACCACCGGCTCCTCCTCCTCGGTTTCAGATGTTCCCGACGAATTGTCCGACTCCGATGCCGCTCCTCTCTTCCTCCACAATCTCTGGGCGTTCACCTCCATTGGCTCATCTCGGCCCACTTCCCCCCGTCTACTCATGTACGGGCATTGTCTCGCAATATGCCCCTCAGTTCCGCATTCGAAACATCGGGTTCGCGGGCAATTCGCCACTAGGTGACCTATCTTTCCGCACCCGTGGCATCTCCTGTCCTCCTTTGTCCATTTCCTTCTCTCCTTCCCTGGCTTTTTCTCCCTTACCGCCGTTCTTTCTCTTGCGCTAACTTCTCCTCCTCTTTTCTTCCAGCCTTCCTGTCTCGTTCTAAATCTACCGGGTTCCGCTCTCCTGTACGATACTCGGTTCCACCCGTTCTCATTCTCCTCTTCTCCCCTGGCTGCTTCTTCCTCCCGCGCGCTTGCATCAATCATTTCCTGGGCACACTCTACAAAACCCTTGTCTCTAGGTAGTCCATCCTTCTTCCCCGTGTCTCTACCCAGTTGTACTTTAAGGATGGTTGCCAGGAACGCCATTCTCGCTCCCGTTTCCACTGCATCCGCTACTTCCCTCGTCTTCTCCGTTACATTGTTAAATCGTGCCAACAGGTTTGCTGCATATTGTCCGTTGGACTGATACGGCTGTTTCTTCTCTCGGAACATCTGTAAGATGTCTTCTTCTGGGGCCCAACGGCCCCCTCCAAATGCCTTCTTCAGCCTGTCCTTCACGGTGCTCCATGGGGTGTCTTCATCCGCCTGGATCATGTTCAGCACACTCCTTTTAACCCGGCATACCAAGGCTGCCCTCAATGCGTTGGCATCCAGCGGATCTATCAAGTTTTCCCCTTCTTTGGCCGCTATACGCGATATCACCCGGTCGCCTCCCTTTAGAAAGTGGTTCAACTCACCTGTTCCTCCATCAAATCTCTCCAGGTCAGATATAGCTCTCCTCAGGTCTTGCGATGTCGCCGTTCTAACCTTTAGCCATTCCAGCGTCGTCGCATGTGCTGACGCTAACGTCTCCGTAGGTAGCGGAGGAAAGTCCCTCGCTAACGCTTCTGCCAACGTAGGAAACGCTGCCGGTGCCGCTGGTGCCGCAGTCGGTTGCGCTACCTGTGCTGTAGGCGGTACTGGTGGTGGTGGACGTACTGGCGGTTGACCTACTCCGTTCGGCATCCTGTTTTTTTATTTATCTCCACGACGTGAAAATAAAATAAAAAAAATAAAAAAACGAAAAGACAACTATAAAAGTAAACTCTTTAAGATTCCCGGGTTTCGGCACCACTTACGTCGGTTCGAACTCGGGAAGATAAAAAAAAAGAAAGAAAGAAGAGGTTTGGAATGAAACGCGTGGTTGCTCAAATAAGACTGACTTTATTCTCTCCGTAATGCTATATATATAGCATTACGGTTTGTTTACAACTATTGTCTAGGATTAACTCTCATATAAGCTTACATCTAACCATAACTTATATATATATATATATATTTAATATAAATGAAATATAATTTTTTTTTTCTAATCTCTTTTATATATTTTGAGTCTAGAGTAGGAGGTGGAGAATATTGTTGTCAACCATCAGCAACAGAACATATTTATTTCCGAAATATATTCAAAATTTATGCTTACAAAAACAAAAACATAAATATATATATATATATACACACACTCATGTATACTACAGGTACCGGGTGTACCATTAAAGCGATTTCAGAATTTATATATTTATTCATGAGATTTACAAGTGTATAAATTTAAAAATACATCCAGTGACCTTCACCTTCATTGACCAAATATTATATATATATATATATATATATATATATAGGGAGAGAGAGAGAGAGAGAGAGAGACAGAGTGTCGCTTAAGTAGAAGCAACTATATATAGAAGTGATAGTAGACCTTAAGAGCTACAAAAAATTCATATAAAAGATTTTCTATAGAATAGTAGACAATTTTAAAGTCAAGCTACGTTTTTTGTTGAATAGCAAGCTATAACTAAAAAAATACTTATTTTAAGTAATTACCAATTGCTTTACAGTGAACTGGACAACATTTACTTCAAACTAAAGTAGAGCTTGCCATTGTTAAACCCATTAACAATATCAAAAATACAGTTTCATAACCTTTTTACATTAGAAATATTTGAAAAATTTACAAATAAAAAGTGTGTTTTCATTATTCATCAGAGGCTATCGAAAAAAAAAAAATTTTCAATAATTTTTTGTAATAATTTTTTCTCGAAACATGAATATTTTTAGGGAACAAGATATAAAATCACATAACGTGGGATTAATCTCAAGTTTTTCCCTATGAAATCCCAACTTGATTAATATGGACATGAAGCTTGTAAAACGAAGATTTTTTTTTTCTAATAGTGGATATCTGTAGTGTAGTTGGAAGATAATAAAAAAAATATCTTATAATTTTTATTTTTAAAAACATAACTTAGCTGAGTTTAGCCACTCGGAAATCCACTTTAAATGGTTTTAGCAGTGATAAACTCTACGTCAATTTAAAGTAAATTTCATCTAGTTTACAGTGAGGAAATTATTAATTACTTAAATTAAATATTTCTTTAGTTATCACTTCCTACTCAACACAAAACTTACATTTCCTACTTTTTTGTCAAAAATCGGACCAATGTTTGTACACACTTTTTTGTAGCTCTAGAAGTCTGCTATCACTCCTATAAATATTTTTCTTAACTTACTAAGATATCTATATATATATATATATATACTTTTGCAAATTGATTTCTATGATATTTTACTCAAAAAGATCAAACAGTCGTTCTTATTTGTAATTAGGCCTCCAAGATACTCCCATGTCTGTCTCCACTTTACTGAGTTAAGGTGATTTTTCCCCTCCTTCCGAAGACAATATTTCCGAGGTACGTTCCTCTATCAAATCATCAACAATCATCGTCCTTCTCACTCCTACAACCTTCTCCAACTCAAATTCCATCCCCTTTCCACATGATCTCGACCATCTAACCTTTACATGCCTTCTAACAGATCTGACTCATTCCAAAACTCTTTATTGCTCGCTTTGTCAATTTCTGGAATTTCCACCCTTTCTACATTCCGCATTCCCTCTTCATATCCACATTCAATTCCTTCTACTCCAATTCCTATCCCCAAAATAGTCAGATAGTTGTTAACCATTCGACAACATACATTTATTTTATGTCCATCATTGTCAAATATCAATAATATTCTTTGCTAGGGATGATAATTTCCCTATATTGTTAAGATTTTTCTATTCTTGATGCCACTGAACACATCTATTGTTTGTTTATTACTGTTATCTTTTATGCACCATTAAATGATTGCCTATCGTTAAGTCAAGAAATGGTGATGATGTATTTATATATTATTCAACATTTAAATGATTATGAATTTATATATTACTCATGCACGTCATAGTGTGAGGTTCAAATTTCTCTTTTCTTAACAGAAAAATGAAGCTTATTTTAATTAAAAATTTTATATATTTCAATTTTTTCTTTATTGTTTTCTTAAAAGTGTATATCAGTTTATCACTGCAAATAGTTATAAGTGTCTTGTCATAGTTTTAAGTATATAGTTTTATTTGTTTTGTATATAGTATGTTCGCATTATTATTTTCTTTACATTTTTTACTATTGTTTTTGTTTCGGCCAGATGTAATCTTTTAATTTTGTTCTATTTAGTTATTCTCAAGGGATTTCGTCCCAGAATAAGGTTATTTTATATTTCTATTTTTTTTTCGGCGCTATATTTTTCTCCGTTTGCCTCTCTAAAACATCATCGCGTCAAGGTAAAATTTTGAACAATATCTCATTGTAAATACTATGAAATTCTGAAAATTTCCAAAAAATAGTCGACTTCAGCTGATTCTATTCGAATGAATTTTACATAGTCGAGTGTGACTGCTCATTCTCCCTCTAAACCCACAGCATAAAATGCTAAGTCCGGTAAACTAGATTTCACTACAAAAATTTCAATGCATTGAATGAAATGTGTTCAGTATACTGTTTGCGCAAACACATCGAAATCTGCCTGTCTGTTATAACAATAACAGAATAATGTAAAGTATCTTTATTAAACAAGGTTTAATTGTTACTTGAAGATTCCGTGTTGTAATCTTCCAATAATAGTATCTTTTAATTCATTATTCGTTGTCCAATTCAACTCAGTTTATAACCTTCAGACCTAATGCTATCTATTAATTTAACGGTTAACCACTACTGTAGATAGAAGACCATTCATTAAGTTCTCTAACTTAGAAAGGCTTATTAGAAATAAGGGTTGCGAAGGGGAGCCATCGAAGACTACTGATCATCCTACACGAACTTTGCGTACTAATCCAATTTAGAAGTAATTTTCCGCCTGGGCAGTCGTTTAGGCCAACACAAATCATTTGAGAATATCCTTTCTGAAACAATGTTTACTTTGACTACGGTTATACTAGCAGATTATTTCGCTCACTGAGTCTTTTATAAATACATCAACATTGAATTATAGGTATATATATATATATATATATATATATATATATATATACCTATATATACCTATAACTTTTGGAGGATCTTGAGTTCACATAACACATATATCAAATAAATCTGATATTATTAAAAAATATATAAAATCCCGAAAAAAAATAGAACTTAAACATAAAAAATCCAACACTGTCATCACCACCTATGCTGATGACACGTGTATCCTACCAGTTAATAACGATCCATCTATTGCATCACAAACTCTTCAATCACACATCACAAGTCTTTAAAAATGGTGTCAAAACTGGAGGATTAAAATAAATTTCAATAAATTCCGTCAAATTATCTTTACTCTTCGTCGTAAACCTACGACTTCCTGTCCTACAGTATACTTAAGCAATACCCCACGTATCCCAGTTGAACAAATTCAATACCTAGGGCTCCCACCTGGACAAACAACTCACTTGGAATCCTCATACCAGACTGAAACGACCAGAAACTGCTCGACTTTTTCGATTACTACAGCACTTACTAGACAAACGCACTAAACTTCCAACTATTTACAAAATACTCTCATATATATATTACTATAATGAGGCCTATCTGGACTTACGGAATCGAGCTTTGGGGCTCTACTAAACCATAAAATTACTCTCGTACCGAATCCTTATAATCCAAAATCCTTCGTAAAATCCATAAAGACCTTAATTTACCGTATTTTTCTGATATAATTCATTCCAGATACCTGTCATTCCATAATAAATTTCTGAACCATCCGAATCCTCTTTTTTCTAACCTTGCTTCCTCTTCTATTCCTGATAACCCTCCGAGCCGTCTGAAGAGAAGATGGCCTCCGGACCTTTTAATACAGAACTATAAACTAAGTGCTACCAATGGGTAGTTTCTCTTCATATTGAACATGTCATGTTACTATTTTCGGTTTTACTTTTTGTATTTGCCATGTAATACAATTGTAAATTTCAATTAATAGATTCTTTTAAATATTTTTTTTTTAATATTAGGGTCAATTCCTAATTTTACTGGACTATTAGACCTACGCTTTACAGACATCTGGGGCAGCCAATAAAGGCTCACATACGTAAACTACAGGCTTTTAAATCAAAACCTTTAAGTACTACAACTAAAGCTCCCTGGTACGTTAGTAGCATTAAATTACATAAATAATTACAGATGCCAACAGTTAACGACCACACACAGTATAAAAAATGCCATAATATCTTACAGGGACATACCAACTCACTGACTCAAGGCATGGCCACAATCAACTTACCCAATAACACCCCTAGAAGGCTCAAAAGAAGCTGGATGAGGGTATAAAAAAAAATTAATGAACATACTGTAGTTGGATGACGTGATACGATACCTGTGATTGGTTCTCATTAGTTACTGGTATGCAGGTAGGAATTCTGGGTTAATGAGGAAACAGTAGATGTGAGGTAGTAATTATTACGGTAGGGTGTGATATTGCATACTGATTTAACATCTTGTAACAGTGAGCAATATTCGAGAAAGATCAAAGGGTGCACATTTCACTTATTGTCTGTTATTGTACCTTTATATGTATGTAATATATACTAAGAGAATGTATTGCTGTATTTAAAATATTCGAATCCTAGTTTCCAACGGGAATACAACGGAAACTAAAATTGCTTATTAGTGTTCGTGTATTGCTCGGATGTTTTCCTGAAAATAAACATCCGAAAGTTTCACTGTGTATCATCAATTTAACCCATTTTTTACAATTTTTCCGATTTTAATTACATTCATTGTGTCAGTGTAAAATTAAGTAAGTTTTAATATAATGGAGGTCTTATTCTTTTTTATGTTCTTCAACAAGGCTTAAATGTCTACTTTTCAAAATCCCTTTCTCTAAAGTATTTTTAATTTTTATTTATTTAAAGTAATTAGCCATATAACATTGTAATCTGCTATAAAAATGGTTAAACATGAATTTTAAGATTTTATATAGGCCACATTACTCATAATTATGAACTATTTTATTATTAAATTATCCAAATTTTTGTACTTGGGTCATCTTTTGGTAATGTACATCTAAAAAGCTAATATATATATATATATATATATATATATATATATATATATATATATATATATATATATATATAAAATCCTGAAGATATCTGCATTGGTGAACATTAAGATGTTTTAATAATAAATTATGTTAGAACTGAGACTAAGAAGAAAGGGAGTTTTCTTCGAGACCTCTTAGAAGTTTGCTATGTTAAATCTGACAGAGCTCAACCTTAACTTCTAGCATTCTCTAAATTCTAAATCTACTGATCCATTTACTACTATCGCCGTTTTCTTCTACTAGTTTTAAATTCTTTTCTTTGATCAGTGCACTTGGTTTATCAAGGTAACACCTATCACTTTACTTATAACAACTTTTTTTTAAATAATCGTTAAGTATTCACCTAACTTAAGATGACAAAATCATGGAAATACAAGGCAAAATTTTCTTATTTATTCAAACGATCCGTTAGAAGTCAATTTTAGACGTATTTAATACCATCTCAAAAACAAAAATTCTACTATAAACTAACTATATTTCTACATTTATCTATTTTTTATTCACTCATTTCATTTACAACTATATTTAAAAAATACATCCAGTAAATGTGCACTCAGGAATATAATAACATGAAATCACTTGTTAATAAACCATCCACTGGTAGCACTCAAATAATAGATTTTTATTTTTACTATTATTTATATAATATTTACAACTGTATAAAAAAAAATACATCTAGCAAATTCGTATATGGATATAATGACATGAAACATATGTTGAGAAACTAAACGTTAGTAGCACTCTAATAATATGTCTACATTAGGAGATCACGGGGCCATCTTCTTTTCAGGCGGCTCGGAGGGTTATCAGGAATCGAAGAGGAAGCAAGGTTAGAAACAAGAGGATTTGGATGGTTATGAAGTTTATTATGGAAAGATAGGTATCTGGATTTGGTTAATCGGAAACATATGGAACATTGAGGTCTTTATGGATTATTTTATTTGTGACAAAGTAAGGAGCATTGAGGATTTTACGAAGGATTTTGGATTGTGAGGATTGGATACGAGAGGAATTTAAAGGTTTGGTGGAGCCGCATAGCTCAACTCCATAAGTCCAAATAGGTCTTATTATAGTCATGTATATGAGTCTTTTGTAATTAATTGGAAGGTTAGTGTGTTTGTCTAGTAAGTGTTGAAGTAGTCGGAAACTTCGAGAGTTTTCTTGTCGTTTCAATCTGGTATGAGGATTCCAAGTTAGACGTTTGTCCAGGTGGAATCCTAGGTAACGGATTTATTCAACAGGAATAAGTGAGTTATTGTTAAAGGATACTGTAAGACAGGAGGTCATAGGTTTACGACGAAGGGAGAAGGTAATTTGATGGGATTTATTGGAATTTATTTTAATTCTCCAGTTTTGACACCATTCTTCAAGGTTTGTGATGTGTGATTGAAGGGTTTGGGATGCGATTGATGGGTTGTTATTAACTACTAGGATACATGTGTCATCGGCATATGTGGTGATGACAGTGTTGGTATAATAAATTTAAAATTGATTTCTGTATTATTTATTACTGCTTGCGTTTTAATATTCCATGTTATGTAGTCTGTTTATATATAATATATTATAAAGATAAATTTTTCAAACAATTTACCACGTTGTTTAAGTAAATTTGAACATTCATTCCCTCAGAATAGATAGAATTATCTCTGTATCGTTATTTAATTTTTTTTTCTCTTCATATTTTTATTCACACCTGTCATAGTCCTGGCAATAAGCAGATGTGATGTTAAAGTAAATGAAATTGGTATTTTAGACATGAGGAAGAATAGTACTCATCAGCACCTCTTCCTGATCTTGGTTTACTTTCTTACTTCAGAAAAGGAGATCTCTCATCCAGCTCCTCTTTAGTCGCCTCCTGATGGACATTTCAGCTGTGGCCATGTCGTTGATAAGTCCGTTATTATGTCCGTGTAGTTTAAGATGATATCAGGCGTAGAGAGTACGTATGTGTTGGTCGATAGTTGGTTGTCGTAAGTCAGTATGTAAGGTTTTGCTGTTTACGTAACAAGGAGCTGGTGTGGAATGATTGTTCGTATAGTCAGTAAATTGTGTGAATCCAGATGATAGATGATCAGCAAATAGTTCATATTTTTCACTATCCGATAAAGCCCATGAACCATCCTCTTTTCGCAGGAGTACTGACACCTCGATGTTTCAGCAAATTCTTGGTATGCTTCCACATACTTCCATCGTTAGTCGATAAGCTGCTCAAACAAGCATCATAGTTTGTCGCATTGAATGTGTTTATTAGTAGTTCAAGTTCATTATTCAGTCTTTTAAATATCCTTGGTGACCAAGAAAGGGATGATATCCAAGCAACTTTTTGGACACTTTTGATAAATTTGTCCACTGCATCATATATTTCTTCTTCTGTCTTAATTGAAACAGGGATCGAAAGTTCTGAATCCGGAAATGCTCTATAAGCATCCCGATCTATTTTTTTATTTGTGGGTTTTATTAAAAAAAACAAAATTAACTAATTTGTTCTTTGAAGTATTAATAATTTTATATACAACACAAATTATCACATCCTAGATATTATGAATTCGTAAACAACAAATTAATATTCTTAATACATGAGTATTTTAATTGACACAATGACTAATTCAAATTTCAACATTTTTGAGTAAAGCCATTTTAGTGATATATCTAGTTGGATAATTTATAATATCTGTACAGACAGTGAGCAAATTCATTCCAGAGTAAGTGATTGCATTGCTAAAATATTGGACTTTGTATTTGTATGAAACTTCCCACTGAAAATATCAGTAAAATTAATAACCAAAAGGATTGAAAATGGAGTTAGTTATTCTGTCAATTGAAAGGCTCATATAATAAAAATACTTTTGTCAGTATTTTGAGCTCAAATTGTTTTTAAAAAATTACGAGATCTTATTGAGCAATTTAAACCATCCAACTTAAAATCGGTCCAGCCGTTTAGTAAAAAAAAACCTCCTTATAGGTACGCACATGCATTACACAGCTAAAATTTCAACGACATAATTGTTTCAACTGTTTAAGATGTAATCATAGCACAGGCATTCTGATAGGATACCAGCTAAAATTGCGTTTGTTAGACTCAGATATTCGAACGGACGTAGGTAAATAAAAAAAACACTACAAATTATTGCAAGTACCAACAAATTATAAATCAAATGTAATACTACTTTCTTTATTATATTGAGGATAATAAATAAAAGGTGAATCATAATATTGGTCTAAATATTTTTTTTTTGTCATTAGTAATTTGATAAGAAATATTGACAACAATATCAATTACTTTAGGCAATATAAAACTTCCCCAAAATAAAATAACAAAATAAAAAGAATATCAGCTTTGCTAAAGAATATGCGGAAAATATTTAAAATATCTTTCCACCTTCCGACCTCCTTTTTTGTTTCTTTGAGAATTTTAAATAATCATTTAAAGTTTTAAATAATCATTAATATACGACTAAAAAAATTGTAAATTTTTGAGTTATTTGGAAATCTAATTTTAACTTTTAAATGAAATTACATTAAATTTTTAAATTCACAAAAACATTCACAAAATCTTCAAACATTCATAACATATTAGTGTGAAAATCAAAACATCCTCGTTGTGTTTTATCAGATTGCTGATTTCAGATTGGATGGTCGCATTTGTATGGACGAAAGATATGTTTTTGTTTTGTTCTGCAAAGCTAACACATTGTTCCTATATCCGTTCACTTTGCTCTATATATATATATATATTTTTTTTTTTTTGTTCAAGTAAATCGTATTTTAAACATCTGAACAATCCAGGTGCTCATTTAAAAGATGCTTAAATTGTCTTTAAAGCCAAACTATAAAGTAATGGGTTTTAAATAGCTGTTTATTTTGTAAGAAATTATTAAAAGTTAATGGAAGGTCTAGGCCATAGGTGGTTCCCATCATCCCCGGAGGCCGCATGTGGCCTCTGTGACGTAATTGCGGCCTCCAATCGTTTTTGTTCAGTATTTATTAATCGAGTTCTAGAATTAATTAATATTTAATTACTTTAGTAACGAAAATTTATAAATTAATAGAATTAAGTCGAATTCATTTGTATTTAGTAATAAATAAAAACAATAACGGTAGAATATAAAGAATTATTCTAACCTTACTGCGGCCTCTAATGACATAAAAGTGTCCCAGCTGTGGTCTAAGAATTCAAAACTTATATATTTTCTAAATTATTATTTAACTATTACCTACAGGCACATTTTTTTTAAATTAGAAATAACATGTATTTTACCTTGTTAATCCTTATGAAAAGATCAATTTAAACTTATCTATTTGTCATTTATCTGAAATAAATTCAACCGAGTTTTAAATAAAAATAAAATCTATAGTCCACATTAAGTTAGATACTTTAAAAACAGCACGACGTCGTAAATCATGAATGGATTGATGTATTAATAAATACTTTTGTTTGATTTTCTTACAGAACCCAATCTTCTCATAGAACCCAATTCGATCTAGAATCTTGTGTTTGATTAGAAGAACTCAAATGCTTATTTAAATAAAACTAATAGTAACGAGGGTTTTCACTTTCGTCTAAATATAACGAAATGGATTTGTTAATTGCTGGCAACGTTAGACTAGTATAAAATTTTTGAAGTGCAACAAATCATTAACTATTTTTGTAAACCACATAACTCCAATCTCTGATATATATATATATATATCTAAATTATATATATATATATAATTATATATATATATATATATATATATATATATATATATATATATAAATTATATATATATATATATATATATATGCCTAGAGAGATTTGAAAGTATATCTGTATATTCAACCTATAAATGATTATGGATAGTACACCTATTTGTCATTAAACTGCCATTTTCCATTGTAAAGGTTAATAAAATTAAATTACAAGATTTTCATTGCCTGTCATAAATAGATCAAAATTAGTCACATTAATTGTGGGTGGATAATGTTGGGACGAAGGAAAAATTCATCAAATAATTTTCTAAAAGATTACATGACGATTTTTCGGAATATAAATTTTATAAAAGTTATAGTATAAATGTTTAAATTGTTAATGATGCTACAATGAATAATTTATGATTAGATGAAATATTTCTTATAAAGCGAATCATTCTTTAAAAAATAATATTCCGATTTCGTGATTTGAGTTTCTCCATCTATAATTCTAAACTTAATTAATTTCCTCCGGAATAATTAAGCCTTTCTCTTGAATCCGGGGCTTAAAGTTGGTCTTCTTAACCACTCGACAAGTTTCCTCAATATCTAAGCTCCTCCTAATTTGCTGCACCGATTTATGGAGCATCAATAAATTTAAGGTCTTAAATTTAATAAATTAATTAATTAATATATTATTATTTTTCTGTATAATTTATTTTATTTAATGTACATGGAGTGTGAATGTGATCTGTGAACACTATCATAAATGTCCTTGAGACAGATTGTAATATTTTTCAATAAATAAGGTGAAAGTAAATTAATATATTACTTTCTGTGCACTGAAACGTAAGGTACCTTTAAGTTCAATATAGAATTACTTTCAACCGTAGCATTACGTTCTTCTAAGCCATTATGATGCTATTAGATAAATGAAATTTCTGATTCAACTAAAAGCATGTTTCCAGGTTAATATGAACATAACTTTTTCATTATACTTTTACATATGAAGTATATTATTCAATTATGTATATTACTTAATTAAGTTTATTTCGGTGTATTTTTTTTATGTCGGTCAGGCGTTTGACAAACTCTGGCATCATGGAAATATCTTAAAACATACAACCACACACATACGTTTTTCACAGATTTTTTTCAGTTCGGCAGGAATCATTAGTTCCTTCTATTCGTCCAGTCTTGGCAGGAGTACCCCAAGGTTCAATACTGGCTTAACTACTGTATATTGTATACCCTTACGATATACCTATTAGCAATAGATAGTACACTACGGTAGAAAAATGGTAGCAATTACAAAAGAGGTTTAGTTTTATTATTTATAATTTTCTGTTTCTTAAGGTCTCATGTAATGTGCGAATGAAAAGTAAGTAGCCAAAATGTTTGAAATGTTAATTAATCTAATTGTAAGAATAGACAATAAGCCAGTTCCCTTAAAAACTCATGTAGGTATCTCGGACTCTACCTCCAAAAAAAAATCACCTGGAACATTCACACTAAATTAAAAAAACAAGAACTGACCAGACTATACAAACAACTGTCACATCTTTTAGACTACAGATCTCCACTCAACTTACTAAACAAGCGACTAATCTACACCACTATACCTATTTGGACATACGGAGCAGAAGTTTGGGGTTCCGCAAAACACACACATAAACAAAATTCAAAATACTTAAAAATCATCAATACTCCTTGGTTTATTTCAAACACCCGATACACACAGACATGAACATATTAAAAGTAAAATCCTACATACACAACAAGTACACAGCATTTCATTTCTCTACTCTCAATCATCCAAATCCACTCGCCCTATCTCTATCTTCCTCCCTGTTATCTGATGAGCTTCAACGACGACTAAAAAGGCGGTGGCCTAGAGATCTTCTGCAGAAAAGTTAAGCAGGTATCAAGAATACAAGAAGATGAAATAAACGTCAATACATTGCTTGATGGGTTACAACACAGTGGCAAATTTAATGGAAAATAAAATAAAATTACAATACTCTAAAAATTGTTCCTAAAAATCTTGAATTTTTTAATGAAACAATATTTTTCTTTTATTCCTGATAAAGGACAACAGGTCCATTTTTTCGTTATATAATTTAGTACCTAAAGAACAAATTTTAATAGCTTAAAGTTATAGAAAATTGGTTCCTCGAAATGTAAAAAAAATGTGAAATGGTGTCCTTTAGTTCTGGGGAACAAATTTAGTAACTAAGAAATAAATTGTAATAGCTCAAAGTTATGAAACACTGAATCTTCTTAAGAAATACAAAAATATGACATAGTGTTCTTTAATTCTTCTTGTAAGTCAGAGGTACAGATTTGTTCAATCACAAAATCATTTTTCTAAAATATTTTTATTATTCCGTCGATTCGATTAAAACTTTTTTTTGACAATTATGGCGTGTTGAAACATTTTTCTAAAATTTTACAGTTTCTTCGTTGTGCCACTGGATGTGTGACATTTTGATTTTTTTTTAGTAAATGTAAATTATCGTTTATATTTTTATAATTAATTAATTGTTTTAAATACCTAATAATTTTTTTATGAGTAAAAACCCTAGACAAAATTTTGTTCGTCATAGATCATTCCTTAGTACCTTCTATCAACAAGATAAGGGTACTATTTTATCTCAGTGATAAAATGATGGCCATATTCCATGGCCTTGGGTTTTCCAGCCGACACTTTTCCAGGATTGAAGTTTTCCGAACTGACAGTTTTGAACACCCGTCACATATTTCCTAGTCTCTGAGACGTGATTTCTGGGACAGCTTATCTGCGCCATCTGTAATCGAGACTGCAGTCTACTGAAATATGTCACGTACTCTTGATTCATACTCCAATGCTTTGAGATATAAATAATTGACATTTGTATAGCTCTCTTTCACAGATTCAAAATATATAGAGCTTTGAATTATTTCTTTAATATATTGCAAATTTTGAGTAATACCTTACCGAAGCAATATCTAGTATTTTACCTGCTTATTTACTTATAGCATTATTATTTTAAATTTAATTGTTTTCAAATATAATACGGATTGAAAACTCTCGTAACAATTAGTTTTATTAAAATAAACATTCTGCGTCCCTATTATCAAACAAAAGTTAATGAAAGTCACAAGGCCTTCTGCCACATATGTAACCCTTAGCTATCGCCAATCCTTAAAATGCCCTCGGGCAGTGGAAGGATTTTGTTACATGTATATATTGTATTATTGTATACTATATATGTAAATTGTTTCAATAAAGATTTTGGAGGGTAAGAAAAAAAAAAAAAAGTATTTATTAATATTGCTACGTATCAAATGGTTTTTGATTAGTAGATTTTGATAACGGGATGCCACTGGTAATTATTGGAGATAATTATCCAGAATTAATTAATAAAAATATTAGTTAAACAAATTATGTCATTTGACATATTGGTCCTTAATTCATCTATTGGATTACTTCTCACAAAGGCTTGTTGTGTGTTTATCTGTTCACTAATTACCAAACATTACCTGTGCTTATAATGAAAGAAATAGGTGGCATGATTAAAATAACTTTTATGTACAAATTATATTTATTTACAAGTGATGAGAAAGAATGTTATATACATTATATGTACAAAAACTAATGAACTATACAATTGATTGTGAAGGCATGATTCAGATGGATGGAATTGAAAATTACGTTGCCATTAAATATTTATACATCTTTAAAAAGGAATTGTTGGGGATTACTTATCTAATAAGTCGAGATCATCTGGACATGGATCAGGTAGGGCCAAGGCTTCAGTCTCCAAGTTGGAAGAAAACATCAGGGACCTCCTCAGTGCCGGGCAGTCTCCATCTTCCTCCCTCGACTCCCCCGCTTGAAGTCCCCAGAGCAAGTCCTCTCAGCTCCAAGTTCCCAGAAGAAGTCTCTCTCCGGTTCCAAAAAAGTCCTCTCGCTCGAGTTCCAAAAAGAAGTGTCTTCGTCCAAGTTCTATATCTTCCACCTTTTTTCATCCCCTCTCTTTTGGTAGGGGCAAGAATTGTTCCCATTGGTTCAATTTTTGTAACAGAAGGGATGACCACACCCCCTCCCCCAGGCCAAGGTAAAGCAGCAGGTACAGATTTCCATATTTCTGGTGGAAGGTGTGAAAAGGTCTTTTGGGATCCTTTTTAAACACTTAGTTGTCGGTCTTTGTCGGTGGTCCTTAAGGGTTTTTATTACCACTTACAAAAGGTTGTCCTAATGGGTTACCCTCAGTCAGGTACCCAACCGCCAGATGTTGGGTTTATACCTAAATATGTTTATATTTAGGTAATACCTAAATTACCTTAATGTTTATTTGTTTATACCTTTAAACTAATTATTCCACCGACGGTCTTTACAATACATAGCAATATATCAATCCATATATGATTTAAAAATAGAAATTCTACTTTAAAATGAACTGTGTTGCTGGTAACAAAGGAAAGACAAATCTGACAATATAAAATGTCAAAGTAAAGTATTTAAATAATGAATAATATCATCAAACTCATCATTATCTTATTGTTACTATAGGTACAAATTTATTTGTATGAAAATAAAAATAATAAAAAAACAAACAATAGATGCATTCAGTGGCATTGAGAGTAGGAAGATATTCTAAAATCAATAGTCAAACTTACAGTATGGAATGGTATTGTCATTTGATGATGAATGATATAATAAAAATGTATAATATCAAAAGTTTAGCAAGCATCTGACTGTTTTTGGGATAGGAATTGGAATAGGAGGGTTTTGAATGTGGATATGGAGGCGGAATGATTTGATAGGTAGGGAATTCCAGAAATTGACAGCTCGAGCTATAAAGGAGTTATGAAATGAGGCAGATCTGTAATGTATGGGCCAGAAGGTCGAGATCTTGTTGAAAAGGAATGGACTGAGAACTTGATTTGGAGAATGTTCTAGGCGTAAGAAGGACGATGGTTGTTGATGATTTGAACAAGGAACGTACCTAGGAAATATTGTCTTCAAAAGGAGGGGAAGAGCCACCTTAACTCAGTGGAGTGGTGAAAGACATGGGAGTACCTCGGGTAATAACAAAACTTACACAGCTATTCATTAATCTTTTCAGTCTATCACGGAGCTCCACCGAGAGGCCATCATATACCACACAGTTGTAGTCAAAGTGGGGGAAGATGAGAGAGGAAATTAGGAGTCTACGGGTACGTTGAGGTAGGGGATGGTGGAAGCGATTAGGTGGTCGTGCTGTTTTTAAAGTATCTAACTTAATGTCGGCTCTAAGGTTTTCATTTATATTTAAAACCCGGTTGAATTTATTTCAGATAAATGAAAAATAGATAATTTTAAATTGTTCTTTGCCTAAGCATTAACAAGATCAAATATATGTTATTTCTAATTTTAAAAATGTGCCTGTATGTATTAGTTAAATAATAATTAAGAAAATATGTAAGTTTTGAATGCCTAGAACAATGCACAGTTGGGGAACTTCTATAGCATTGGAGGCAACCGCAGTTAAGTCGGAATAATTCTTTATATTTTTCCGTTATTATTTGTATTTATTACTAAATACACACAGCCATATATATATACATATATATATATATATATATATATATATATATATATATATATATATATATATATATATATAATATATATATATATATATATATATATATATATATATATATATATAAATTCAACTTGATTATATTTCCAAATTTTCGTTACTAAAGTAATTAAATATTAATTAATTCTAGAACTAGATTAATAAATATTGCGCCAAAACGATTGGAGGCTGCAATTACGTCACAGAGGCCACATGCGGCCTTCGAGGCTGGTGGGAACCACCTATGACCTAGACCTTCTATTAACTTATAATAACTTCTTACAAAATATTGAGCTATTTAAAAATCATTACTATAAAGTTTGGCTTTAAAGACAATTTATTTATCTTTTAAATGATCACCTGAAATGTTCTGATGGTTAAAATACGATTTACTTGAACAAATAGAGCAAAGTGAACTGATGTAGGTACCATGTGTTATTTTTGCAGAACTAAATTACAAAATACATCTTTCGTCGATACAAATGCGACTATCTACTCTGAAAATCATCACTTTATATTTAATCGAGACTTCTTTCAACAAAGTTAGATATAACAATTTACAATTAGGTTAGAGTTTACTTGAAAAGTTTTCGGTCAAGTCAACAATGTTAACAATACAAATGATTTAGATAAGCAATTGGAGAGATTCAACAACTGAATATTTATAAGCTACGATTGGTTCCAATTCGGTTCTAAATTAAATTTTCACCGGTTCGATTCGGTCTTGGGGAAATATATTTAAATTTCATTTGCACAGATGATTTAAATTAATTTGTACCTCCTGTCAAGTTCGTTTGTTTATAATAAATTGAACTTCAACATGATTTAAATTACAAATGAAAACGTAGGTGTATTTATTTTGCTTCCTCCCTACCGAAATTCTGGAAGATTTATTAATTTGTTTTCGTGGCAAGGGTTAAAAAAAAAAATGTTCTGTATATATGTGTAATGAAATCCATATGAAGAACATATGTCCAACTCCAATTAATCCGATGTTCGTGGAATTTCATACATTGTGCGGATTAATACCTTGAGGGTCGAATTAGATGTAATTGAATTCCATCGACTGCTTTCGGTTATACTCTTGTGAATGTATTTGCACGCTTATATTTCCTATTTATAACTATTTATAAAAACGTATTGTTTAGCTAATAGTTATAAGAAGATTGGGAATTACTGTTAAAATGATGATATGTTATGTTTATTTAATACTTCTGTATTTTGCTTTACACAGTGGTCCGGAGTGAAATTGAGACAGCCGGTAGAAAAATAAAAAATATACTCAAATTGTTTCAGTAAACAGATAATAACAGAAAATCTTCAACAGATTCATTTAAAGTCTCAATTTAAATATTTAAAAACTTAATAAAATTAAAATATTCAACAGTAATTATTTTTTTTTTAAATGAATAATTATTGTTCACAGTCAAAATGATATGCCTCATTTCTTATTAACTTTTTAGTATTGTTAATTTACAATAGTTTGTAGGCAAGCCATGATTTTCTATAATTTCTTTTAGTCTGTCTATATTGGGATCGACCAATTCTTTTGTGATTTCCGGGCTAAGTCCTCATATAATAGCTCCATTCTTCAATGAGATATTATATGATATTTTTTTTTTAATCTTTTACTCCAATTTTGGTATTAATTAAATTTTTATGTGTTGAAAATTAGATTGTTTAATATTGACTTTATCAAATTCTGTCTTTGCTCAAGAATGAATTTTTCCTTGGCAAGAATCCTTACTTAAAGTCTTTTGCCTAAAATTTTATACTCAAGCGACAAATCATAGCTTTTGGATCAAATCATAGTTTCTTATTACAATTAGTCCATCATAGATTTTATAAAATTTATCAAATACTACTTTTGGTTAATTATTTTCAATAATGGACAATTGTGATCGAACAAAAAAATCAAAAACTTAACCCTCTTTCAAAATTCGAGACTTAATGTTTTAGGATATGTAGAACTCGAGAAACAAATACAATTTTTTTCAAGTTTTGCTTTAAAATCAGAGGTAATCAGGAGATGATCCTCCTTCATCGACATTACTATCCGCTTTTTTCTTTCAAGATGGCGACCGAAAAACCTGCGTTGCTATTGACTGTAGCGCCGAATTGAATGAAACTTCTTATTATCGATGCCCTTTAAATTTATCTGTTTGACATAGTTCAACATAAAGAAGCTGCAAAAAGTTACGAGGGATGGTATTATTAGATTCCGAAGAACTTAAAAAGTATACATTTTTTTGTTGGTATTGCATATAATTATTTAAAAGTTTACGGAATTTCCTTTAAAAAAAAATCGGTAAAATCGGGCGATTCGGAGCAAAGATATGGTCTCTAGATGTTGTTTCATATGTTTTGGTTTTTGAATGGTGTAATGCTTATTTTTTAGCATTATTATTAATGATTAAAAAAAAATGTTTAGTCCAATAATTGGAGTCACTTTTTCTTTGTGATTAGGAAGGTAATGTTACTTTAAATGTATAGTTGCTTGGAAATAATAAACCAATGTGAAATAATTTGAAGCCTTTTTTTATTATTTTTTTAAAAATAATTATTATCATTTTCTTTTTGCTTTAATGTTTGTCCAATGGTAAAGAATACACTGC
The DNA here is from genome assembly GCA_928085145.1 of Nezara viridula. Lineage (NCBI taxonomy): Eukaryota > Metazoa > Arthropoda > Insecta > Hemiptera > Pentatomidae > Nezara > Nezara viridula. Next base: position 74,967,526 of record OV725083.1, read on the forward strand.
AAAATGTATCTTTTTTTAATGAAATTAAATAAAATTTACTAATTTTTTGGGATCATTTGTAGTCCAACTAAAATATTTAATTAATTAAATATTAAAAAAATATAATGTCTTTATTTTGCATGATGAACAACTTATAGTGGACATACCTGCATATCTAGTGCGAAAAAAATAATGTTTAAGGTTCTCTTTTCAATTTGAGATCAATTAATTTTTTTGGGGGGAGAGGCTAAATATTTTTTTTTTTTTGTTATTTTTGATATCCTGGAAAAATAGATTGAGAAGTTTACATTTTCTTATCTAAAATAAAGACTTGATATCTGTAAAAAAAAAAAAAAAAAATGATGAAGAAGAACAGAAAACTGAAAAATCATTACCATTGTTTGTCCTAGTCTAAAAAATCATATATTTTTCTCATAATTAATCAATGAACGTGTTGCTAAATCTGCAATAATAAAGTTGGTTTTCAGGTAGGGGTGTAGAAGCGTAAGAGAGGGAAAAATGTTAATTAAGTTTGAGGAAAATTTATGAGAAATACAAATGCTGGGATTATGCTAAAACGTAGGCCCTGGATGTGATTTTTGTCAAAACCCCGTCGTTACAGAGGTTTGAATTATTCTTTTCTACGTTGGTTCAAGCCACATTTCCATTATAAATTGCGCTCATCCCTCTGGTGGCAAGAAAAAGTAATTTAAATTACGTACGAAGATGGGTAATTTTTACCAACATGGGTATAAAACATACCTTTATCTTAATTTCTATACATTATATGGGATATTAACTATAATGTATTGGAGTGGGGTAGCTCAGTGAGTCCAGCTATGATAGGTAATTATTTATTCTATTACATCAGCCATAGATCGATCTTGGGATCAGGAGACCCTCCTGGGGCACACCTAGCCTCTATAATATGTGTACATTTAATTAAATAATTAATTGACCTGGCGGTCGAGCGTGATTTCAGCCCAATTTCTGAGAATTCTTTTTGATAAAAAGAGTTGTAGATAACGATAAGATGTTTTAGACGGTTGTTAACAATAAGCATTATACAATAAAAACACTGCAAATTATTTTACAATGGTTTATTATTTCCAACCAATTATACATCTAAAATAACATTACCTTCTTCTCAAAAAAGAAAAACGAATGAAAGATGATTCTCATTATTGGCTAAACATTTTTTTTGTCATCATCAGTAATTTTCTAAAAAAGCAAATGTCTAAAAAGTAATGTCTATAGCATTACTTTAGTTACAGTTTCAAAAATCAAAAACCAAAGCAAAGGATATAACCTTTGCAGTAGAACATATAAAAATAGTGTATATAGGTATGCATGCGTTTTTTCTTAGTTTTAATTTTCTTATTTTTAAGTTATTTTATTATTTAATTTATATACTTTTGATTATTATTTTGTTTCCATTTATTTTATATTTTTTGTTCATATAATGTGATTGTTATCCTATCTTACTATTACTAATGTCCAAGAGACAGATTGTTGTAATACTCAATAAATAAATAATAGATCATATAAATGATATCTATAGACCATAGCTTTGCTTCAAATTGTTCGATTTCGTAAACTTTTAAATAACCATAATAGAATTTCAACGAAAAACGGTATAAGAAATTCGGAAATCCATCACTCGTAATTTTTTTACAGCTTCTTTTTGTTGAAGTATAAAGATAATAAAAGATAAAGGGAATCGAGAAAATGCTGTAGCCAAGTTTCATTGAAATCAGAACATTTGTTTAGGCACTACAGTCTATAGCAACGCAGGTTTTTAGGCCGACATCTTGAAAGGAAAGGACGGTTAGTACTGTCGATGTAGGAGGATCATCCTTGGGTGACTTCTTACTTTAAATCCAAATTAAAAAATCGATCGATTAGTCTCGGAGTAAATACGCGGACGGCGGACTGATCAAAAAATTGTATTCTATTTTTGAATTTTCCAGACGATTACAATGGTTCATTATTGAAAATAAAAAAACAAAATAAGTAAAGCGCTACAAAAAATAAGATTGGTTTAATCTTTTTAAATCCAATTGTGAATCCAACTGGTTTATCCAATGATTTCTTTTAGATTAGAATCAAGTTTTAGAGTTACACCTTGAATCTTACAGTTAGCGACACTCGAACGTTTAAAAGTCCCTTTGAACCGTCCGAGCTAAGTCAACTTATTTTTTTCAAGTCACTTTATATTCAAGACCACGGCTCTTGTAGAAATTTTCAACTAGGGCTGAATTAGTAATTTCAACTTCAAACCCATTAAAAACTTTTATATGTTAGTTGATTCAGATAAAAGAGAAAACGAGAAATTTACCAAGTTTACACTGAAGGCGTAATAAAAAAAATTGGGTTAGCTCCCTTTTGAATTTTGATGTCCCTTTGGCATAAATTAGGTCTTTCAAGGTTCTCTGTGCAATTATGAATAACGAATACAAGGAGTACACACATGAGGATATGAGAGAATTCATCCGTGTTTTCCTCCTTATGCCTACTATTCCTCTGTAAATATCAAATACGTAATTGTATAATATTATTGAGGTCAAACCTCGAAATAAACCTTTGAAGAAAACATTTTAAATGATTTCTCTTTCATCAAGGCCTCTAATTTGAGGTTGGTTATTGTTACTGCCCATCCAACCTTAATGGCTTGTTAATGAATAATACGGAATAGTACACCTTTTATACCGCCGCCTAAAGCTGGGTGCCAAATATATTACGAAAATATATACCCGACCGGAAAACCCTGCTTACAATTCTATATCCCATCAGAATAACGCCGACAAATATTGTAATATTTCTCCCATCCACTTTGGTACAGAATGAGATGGGTTATCTCTGAAGGTATTCAACATCCGTACACAAAACTACGTGGGAAGCTACCGCCATGGACATTATCACCTCCACAAGTTTTTTTTTCATTTGTAATGACATTTACAACTGTATTACATAAATACATCAAGTAAATTTGGACATAATAGATATAATGACATGAATACACTTGCGGAGTAACTACCCAATGGTAGCACTCAATGATATGACTACATTAGGAGATCACGGGACCATCTTCTTTTCAGACGCCTCGGAGGGTTATCAGGAATTGAAGAGGAAGCAACGTTAGAAACGAGAGGGTTGGGATGATTCTGAAGTTTATTATGGAAGGATAGGTATCTGTATTGGGCCAGATCTGAAACATAAGGAACATTAAAATCTTTATGGATAATTTTATTAGTGACAAAGTAAGGAGCATTGAGGATTTTACGAAGGATTTTGGATTGTAAGGATTGGATGCGAGAGGAATTCGATGGTTTAGTGGAAACCCATAGCTCAACTCCGTAAGTCCAAATAGGTCTTATTATTGTCAAGTATATGAGTCTTTTGTAATTAATGGTAAGTTTAGAGCGTTTGTCTAGTAAGTGCTGAAGTAATCGAAAACGTCGAGCGGTTTCTTGTCGTTTCAGTCTAGTATGAGGATTCCAAGTTAGTCGTATGTCCAGGTGGAGTCCTAGGTATCGGATTTGCTCAACAGGGATAAGTGGAGTATTGTTAAAGGAAACTGTAGGACAGGAAGTCGTTAGTTTACGACGAAGGGTAAAGGTAATTTGGTGGGATTTAGTGGAGTTTATTTTAATTCTCCAGTTTTGACACCATTCTTCTAGATTTATGATGTGTGATTGAAGCATTAGGGATGCAATTGCTGGGTCATTGTTTACTGTCCTCCACAAGTAAACAGTAATAAGTTGAAAGTCTCCAAGGCAAAAAAATGTTCCCCACAAGAGATTTATCAAACGTTCCTAGCTGAACTTAGTAATTATCAGTCCGACAAAATAATATATGCAGACGGTTCTAAAACAAATGAGTCAACATCGTGTGCTGTGTTAAATGCTGGTAAAACTCTAAAATTCAAACTGGAAAGGATTTGCAGTATTTTCACAGCCGAACTGATGGCAATTTTAAAAGCACTAGAACTTGCCCAGTCATCAACGGAACAGTCAATAATTGTATGCTCTGATTCACTGAGTGCCCTAAAAAATATTTACAATTTATTTTCAGAAAACCCACTTGTACAAGAAATCCACTTTCTCATAAAACAAATAGAAGATTCTTTTAAAAAAATAGCTTTCCTCTGGGTTCCCAGTCATTCTGGTATCTCTGGAAATTAGGAAGTGGACAGAAAAGCAACAGAAGCCCATTCACTGAAAGTAATAACGCCCTCTTATATCTCAACATCAGAATTATTGAAACCAATAAACATAAAGATTTTAAACGAATGGCAAGAGAACTGGACCACGTTGGAGAATAATAAACTGAGGATAATCAAACCGACCGTCAGTTGTTGGGCCTCGTCCTCCAGGAAGTGCAGAAGAGAGGAAGTGTTCATCACACGCCTTAGAATTGGACATTGCCGGTTGACCCATGGCTACCTGATGGCAAGGGAAGATCCCACTGAGTGTCAACTCTGTAAAGCGGCTCTCACAGTGAGCCATATCTTTGAGGAGTGTCCTCGCTACAGAAGAGAGATGGAAAAACGTGGTGTACCTCGTCAGCTCTGTGAGCCGCTAACAGATAACGAACAACGTATCGATAGTACCATTGAATTCATTAAGAACATAGGGCTAATTCAATTAATCTGAACTAAATTATTTTTCTCACAAATTTGCGATATATTCACTTAATTTCTATGTACTCTATACTTTTTTCTCTCTCGCTTCTCAATAGTAATTTATGTATATATTTTTTTATTCCTTTTTAAAACATATTTATTTTTGTAATAGTAGTTTTAAGATCGAAAAATAAATTAATCAGTACAATTTGAGGGCAATGATAACCGTCAGCAGTTTTTTGTCCCAAAATACAAAACAACAACAACATCAATGAATAATACTTTATATGAGAAATAATAAAGTGATTTATCTTTTACCTGTTTTTTGTAAGACTACTGACGAAAAAAAAAATCATTCGTTCAGCATCAATACCTGATTTACTTTCTTAATGTACCTTTTAGAACATTGGCATTGCTGTGTGGAAATTAGTATTTTTTTTATCGAATAGCCGAATAAATGGAATATTAATAAAATAAAAGAAAAATCCAAGCAAATAGATAAGAAAAGAAAAAAAAAAAACAGGAAAAATTAAAAGAATTTCAGTTTCGACCGAGATCTAGCACCAAGGATGGCCTCCAGAAAATCTCTTGTGACCTCGAAATCTCCAGTTGTCGAACATGTCGCCGCCTCCAAGACTGTCTGGAAAATGGTTCTGGAATAATCTACTCGAATATAGAAGGGTATAATAATCTTTATAATTTAAATAATGAACATTGATCGCTTATGCCCATTTATTATGAACGATTTAATGCCTACAATATTAGTGTTTATGTTTGCTACAAGACGTTCTGTTATATTCGACTAAGAAGCTGATCATACTATGTATTGTTACATTTCACTGTATTGTACTGTTGATGTTATATAGCTTATTTTGGTTTTAATAATGAACCATTGCGTTTGAACAAAAAATTAAAAAACTTAACCCCCTCTGAAAATTTGAGGCTTTACGGTTCCGAATAAGTAGAATTCGAAAACAAATAAAAAAATTTCTGTCCGCGTATTTTCTCCGAAGTTGTTGGACCGATTTTTTTCAAATTTGGCTTTAACATTAGAGGACACCCGAGAATGATCCTCCTTCATCGGCATCTCTGTCCGTCTTTTCCTTTCAAGATGGCCACCTGAAAAACGGAATAAAACCACTAAAACCACCTGCGTTGCTAAAGTCTTATTCTCGATAGCCTTTAAATTTATCTATGTAACATACTTAAACGAAAATGAGCTGGAAAGAAAGTTACGAGGGATGGTAAAATTGGATTCCGAATAAATCAAAAACTATACATTTTTTTGTCGATATTGTTATAGTTATTTAAAAGTTGACGGAATTTCCTAAATAATAAAAAAAAATCATAAAATCGAACAATTAGGAGATATGGTATCTAGATGTTTTTTAAATGTTACACTTTAAAAGTTATATCCTTTGGGTTTGTTTTTGAATGTGTTACTGAAGGAATGCTATTTTTTTAACATATTACTGATGATAAAAAAAAAGTTGTGTCCAATAATTGGAATAACTTTTTATTTCTTTTCTTTGTCACTAGGAAGGTAATGTTACGTTAGATTTAAAATTGTTTGGAATTAATAAGCCAAATAATTTGCATGTTTTTTTTTTATACCTGTAATAGGAATATATACCATATTATTGTTATTTTTTATATTAGTTTATTTCATATATTGTATTTTTCATGTTCTAAATATCTATCAATATGTTTTTTAAAAAATTCCTTTCATACATTTTTTTTATTTATATCTTTTTATGTCTTTAACCACTGAGGTCATTATTAAAATAATTTATCAATTTCATTCGTATTATCCTGTAAAATGAAGCGTAAATCGTTTGTCAAGTCACAAGATAGTCACAATGCTTCATAAAGTCCCACAGATTTGGCATGTTGGCGAAGAATCACGGGCCATCAGGTATCCATGAGTATGGTGTGTATGAACTATTCGCAGACGCGTAAGAATTACTTCCTCTCTTCGCTTATGCCCAAGAGGAAACATCACCGTTAACCTCCCTCAATTTATTTTCGATTACATTCGACCGTATCTGTTTCCACTTTGTCTACATTTTCTGGTTGATGACGGTTATAAAATCCTCTACAGGTACTCCCCGATAAGTTATTCCATAAGTAATGGCTTTTTTGGTAGCACGATTTCCTTTAATGTATGTTTTTAATAATTCTTAAAATATTTTCAAAGTCAATACTTTTTGCTTACATTATTATGAAGCTTGATAATATTATATTCCATACTAATAAACATGTTTGTTAACGTCGAATACACTTGGTAGAAGGATAGCTAAGGTGTTTTAATTTTTATTTTAAGTATTACAAGAGTTTTGTATCCGTGCTCACAACGCCAAGACCTAATCCGGCACTAGGAAAAGCATGACTATAGGCAAAGACAGACATTTATGCTGTCACAGTTAATTAAAAGTTATGTCCAGGCAAGAATCGATCCGGTACAGTAGAGGTCTAATTCTGATAGGAAGCTCATTAGTATTATACAGAGTGTGGCAGTTCTTAAAGGCCAAACTCTGAGAGGTGAATCTAGACAAAATTGTATTTCATGAATAAGCCGATTTCGAACAGAAAAATAAGTCCAATGTTTTCTAATGGTTGTCACGTTTTCTCTTTCATAGAAAGAAATAACACATGGCAGAATGTTGCAGCAATATACAATACACGTACATACACTTACATATATTAGAAATAACAGTTAATTCTTACATATTAATAATTTTTGAATCCATTGCCATTACTTTTACTTATCCATACATAAAATATATCATTTTCAATTTAAATTCAATTCAATACAAAACAAATTAAACCTTCTCCGAACCAAATTACATATTTACCATTTCAAAATCAACTTCTAAGAACTTAAAATAAATCGATTGTTTGATATCATTTGTAAAAGGACTATTTTAACTTGGATAAATTGAAATTATTTAAATATGTAAATAATTGAAATTATACTTGTTAAATATCGAATTTGGCTCGAAAATATTGAAAAAAGCTTAGAAATGTTATATAGTTACTGAAAATATTAAGATCGTGCAATTTTTTTTCTTTACTAGTTTATTGAGAAAAAATGTCTATGGAATCTTTTTAATATTATTTTTTCCCCTCAATATTCAGTTCTTTTCACTACACCTCTTCATTCATTACAACTGTGATTATTGTAATATTTTTTTCTACTATTAATAATCATAATCACTGCTGAATTTGGTTTCTGTGTAGGACTGGATTAAATGTGTGTAAACTTTAAGATTAATTACAACATCAATGTGTGTGATAAAGAATAATTTATTTTTTTTTTACACAAAAAACATTTACAGATATCTGTTTCAAAGTCATGGAATTTAGAGGTCACTTAAAGGGTTTTTATTTTATTATTATTTTTTTTTAATCTTAATATAGAAAGATTTCTCAATTTTAAAATAAACATAAAATAATAAATAAATATAATAATGTTCACATATACGTTGGATAACAACATAACTGTGACCATGCGTTATGTTATAGGCTTAGTGTTAGTGAAGCAAAGATTTCAGGAATAAAATCCCCAAGAGGCAAATGTTGAAGGATTTTCTTGTATGAAAGATGACAGATTGTATGGAAGAAGAAGGTATAGCAAAGAGGATAAAGAAATATTTAGGCTAGAATTTCGTATATAAAGAAAGAATGAACATAAGAGAATCTAGGAACTTATTTGAACATTTTTATTTTATTTTCATACAGCTAGCTAAAGATGCATTACAGGAATCATAATGTAATAATAGATCATAAATAGAATCTTTTGATATTAGAAAACTGTTTTTTTTTCATATTAGCCAAGCCAGTTACTTTTTGTAACTGTTATATAAAAGTATCAGTTACATTTAAAGCAATGCTATTCTATTATATAAACATGTGTTATTGTTCTATTATATAAACATCACCTAACCGATCATATTTTATATGATCATGTATAGTCCGTGGTACAGAACCCTTTTTGGAGCTTATTATAGAATTATTAACATCCGCCTAAAACGTAAATTGTTTCATTTTATCCATCTTCAACTATCTTATTTACGAAAACTCTCGGAATTAGGGCGTTTTCAATATGGAGGGGAGCAAACTTTGTCGATTTAATTAAGTAATAAAAATTCATAAATACCCATTTGCTTTCTACTTGGATCGTAAGATAATTTGATTAAAAAATCGAGATAAAAGGTGGCCTCTAAAAATATTGAGTCGTTTGGCATGACAAACACCCCCAAATTATCAAAATAACGAGATTAAATAGTACAAACACTTTAATATTTTTGAAGGACAACTTTTTTTCTCGATTTTGTGAGTTTTTAAATTCTTTAAATTTTACTTTCTCAATGAAACAATACATTTATGCTTCAGGTTATAGCCTCATTAGTACTAAATTTATTAAATCAATAATTTATTTTTGACCAACATATAACGACCCTATATCAACGATTTTACACAAATTTAAATGGACATATTAACAGACTTATAAGAGACATGGCCACAGCTGACATACCTCAGAACATGAGCAGGAGACTAAAAAGGCGTTGGATGAGGGATCTTCTTCCTTAGACAACCTAAGTAATTGGAACAAGTTAGGGAAGAGGTACTGCTGAGTACTTTCCTTCCCCATGCCTGACATGTCATTATATCACTATCGCCATCACATTTGCTGATTGTCAACTTATTGTTGACAGGCGCAAATATATATTTTTTAGAAAAAAAAATGTATTTATTCAATAATTTATTTATTCTATCTGATTGATATACAAACGAAATTGAGGGCCATTTAACCGTACCTAGTCTTCTCTATCAGTTAAATAATAAATTATAAAAAATTACATAAATGATAAAAAAAAAAGCCTCAACGTAAATTGTTCCATACCTTCATCAGATTAAGATTCGCTTCATGTTTATTTTGTTAGCAGATGAATGTTGGATGGCATCAATAACTAACATGAATTATGCAACAAGACATCGATTGTTTCGTGTTTGATCATTATTATAATGAGGTCAATTATTAAATACATCGTGCGTCAAAGAGTGATTTCGGAGGATATATACCATATCTTGCCAAACTTTTATATTTCATCTACAATATAGTCGCAGTTAGAACCGTAATTGGCGATAATTGTAAATGAATAGACCATTATAGCAGAGGTTTCCTGCTTCCTCATACGCCTCAATCGATCCAGAACGAATTCTTACATGTCATTAATTACCTTAGGGTATGATCAGCGTTAACGCACCGTGCGACTTCTTAAGATCAAGCAGGATCGCCTGAAAAAAAAATATACACTACAGAGATCTTTTTTATTTAATTTAAATAAGCGTGACAAATTTTGAATAAAATTACTGAACCACAAAGAGAATACATTAAATAGATATACTTCTCACTAGTGAAACATATTTATTCGTATATACCATAGGTGGTCTCTGTGACGTAGTTGCGGCCTCTAGACGTTTTTTTCGCGATATTTATTAATCTACTGTAAGACAAATTATAAAGTTAATTCTAACACAAATGTTTATGCCTTATTAGTTATAATAGATTAAATCGTTGTATTATACAATGAAAGTGATTTTAGCCTCTTTATATGTAAATGGCATGGGGATAATCATAGGTAATGATGCGGGTTCAAGCCCCGTTAGCCACAAGTAGTCGATGTTATGATTGAACCTATAGAACATAAATTGATTTTTTCCCCACTTTCTGAAAATGACAGATGACTAGCTTTGATATGAAGCTACTATTGTATACTAATAAGTATTTTTATACTAATAAGTATACATCAGACTTTCTAAGGATTCCATTAAAAGTGTGATCATGACATCTTGGATTCCTCATGAATTCCCACAGGACTATAATATTGTAGCACAGACCTATTTTCCGGCTTTCAGAGGCGATGGATTTTGACAAATGAGATATCAACGAAATCAAATTTCATAGAGAAGTGACGAATGCCAGTTTAAAACGTACAATAAACAACTGGAATAATAGTCCGTGTTACAGACTCCTTTTTATCGAGTTATAAACATCTGCCTGAAACTTCTTAAATAGTTTCATCTCATCGTCACCTACGATTTTAGGTATTAAAAAGTCGTAAATACCGATTTACTTTTAAAATGATGTAGAGATGGTTGACCGATCATATAATATGAGAAGGAGTTAATCGGGGTGTGCAGTCAAATAAATACTAAATTAAAATATATTAATTATTTTAATTTTTGCCGACGTTTCGACCCACTTTGCAGGTCGTCTTCAGGGCTACAAAAGATGCAAAACATGGTGAAAATAAAATAAATGAATATAAGTAGATATAAAATAAGAAGAAGTTGTCAGATACAGAAATAAAAGATGATATCAGAGATATAGTGGGTGACAATGTAGTTAAATATTAAGTATTATATATGTAGAAGATACAAACAAATGGAAAATAAGTATGAATACAAATAAAAATAAAGGAGAATATAGCATGTAAGTAAAAAGTAAACAGATTGCGATAAAAGAGAAGAAATAAGTGTATAACAAACTAATAGAGATTACATTAGATAACTGTGGGTTAACAGGTAAAGAAAATTATTTATTTTATTTATTTATGCCTCCCTTCCTTGCCTTTCGGCTACACGGGATTTTGCAGGGATGGCATATCACACACGTGCATGCCATTCCTGCTATTAAACCACAAATTAATTTTCAATTTTGTTTTGTTTTTTCAAATATCTTCTTTTTTTTTTTTTTTTAATTATTTTCAATATATTAGTCTGGTGGCCTTCTATTAGCAGGTTCTCTTCCTAGATTAAAGTGGGAGGGTCCCAGAGCAGCTTTCCACCCGTACACAAAATCTTTGTAATACGGGTAGTTCTGCTCAGTTACTAACTCGGGAAATTCATCTTCCGTGAGGCCATAGATTCCCATTTTTCTTATCATTTCGGCCCTTAGTCCATCAAAGGCGGTGCAGTTGACGATAACATGCTCAGCCGTCTCCGGTACTCCTTAAGTGGGGCATAGGGGATCTATGTCTTTTTCAAAACTATGTAACTTAAAGCGGAAACCCCCATGCCCAGTAAGGAATTGAGAGACCCAGTAGTCCGGGAGAACCCACTTAGCTTTCAAGCGACTTCGGACGGTAGGGAAATATTTTCTTAAAGAAAATGAATGTTAACGAATAAATAGATTGAAAATTGAATAAGTATTGTTACAGTAAAGTTAAAATAAGAATAAGATAACATAATAGTAAGATATCAGTGGATAACAAGCAAGTGGAGGTTACCTTTAATTGTAAGTAAACAGATAACGGGACTAAAGGTTAAGAAGTGAAGAAATTGAAATATTAATAGGGTAACATTAGTGTAATATCGTTAGGGTAGATTATTAAGTATAAATAACTCTATAAGAAAACAATAATTTTAAAATAGAACTTTAAATTGTAAGAATAAATGTAAAACAAGGTTATGATGATAAAGAAACAAAAACAAGTTGTACTATATATATTCACTTTTATATTTGGATCCTAAGATAATTTGATCACAAAATAAAAAAAAAAAAGATGGCCTTGAAAAATATTGAGCCGTTTGCCGTGACCTATACCCCCTAATTTTCAAAATAACGGCGTTACATAGGACAAACAAACCAATATTTTTGAAGACCGCCTCTTTTTATCGATTTTTTGATCAAATTATCCTACGATCCAAGTTGAAAGCAAATGTGTGTTTACGAGCTTTTAGTATATAATTAAATAGACAAAGTTTTCCCCTATCCAGATTGAAAACGCCCCAATTCCAAGAATTTCGTAAATAAAATAGTTGTAGGTTACGATGAGATGAAACTATTTACTATTAACTAAAGGTGCGTAATTAATTAAACTATTAAAAAGGCAGTTGTTAATAATTCGATAAAAAGGGGTCTGTACTACGGACTATTATTGTAATTGTTTATTTTAGTTGTTTATTGTAGGTTTTAAATTGGCATTCGTCACTTCTCCCTGAAATTTCATTTCGTTGATACCTCATTTGTCAAAATCCATCGCCTCTGAAAGCCGCAAACGAGGTATGTCCTACAATATTATAGTCCTGTACAACTTATTTATTTATTTATACAGGTTTTCGGCTCTACAACCACTTGGATCATTTTCGCCCTATATTACAATTTGATGAATAACTACGCACATAACTCAACTATAGCTAAGAAATATAATTTAAAGTTTGAAAAGTTAAGAATAATTACAGATGATTATGATAGTACAATTGAACTAAAATTATAAAAATTGAAACTTAAAGATTTAATAGAAGATAAGATAACAGAGAGAATAAAAATAAAGATTAATGATATTAAGAATAAAAGTTAAAAAAAAAAATTTTTTAAATAATAAAAATTAATATTAATAGAGGCTCTGTACAATTTAACAAGTGTTGTTTCAATTTGATGGGGAATCCAAAATGTCATGATAACATTTTTAATATAATTCTGAGAAAGTTTGACGTATACTTCTTAGTATACAAATAAGTATTTGTAGTATGATAGTTACAACAAAAGTAGCTTCTTATCAAAGCGAGTCATCTGTGATTTTCAGAAAGTGGAAAAAAAAGTCAATTTATGTTCTATATATAGGTTCAACCATAGACCCCGATTACTAGTGTCTAACGGGGTTGAACCTCCTGGTCCTCCTAATGATTCCATGGTGGGGCCTCAGCGCTCCCCTTTCCAATAATTTCTATAGTATTAAATTTATAAGCATATCGGGCGTGTATAAACATTTGAGCAAAAATAATAGTCTAGAAGGAAAAGAAAGACTTAACACATTAAAGACATTAAGAAAGGCTTGAAACAACTCAATATCTTCTTGAGATGATAATTTTTCATAAAGGCTTATATTATAAACTGCATATTATATACGACATATGGGATACATTTTATACAATATCCCATCCTCCTATGCACCTCACGTGATCCTATAGTTGCTTTCTCCCCCAATCATTTTCATAACTCTGCCTACCAGTTCAATTCAAACTGTTTCTGATGACTTCATTTACCTATGTTCAAGTTTAATCGTGAAAAAAAAATCTTTAGAATTGGTTTTAATGGAAGCGATGTTTTTTTTTTAAACCGTCTGCGATAAGAGGCCACGTGTATAATAATGTTTTTCTTTTCCCTGTCCAGGAATTCCCAAATGACCATTTTCATTTAAAATCGTGGCCTTAATTAGTTTTAATAACACAGTTGTTTTCTACTTCCGATCGCAAAAGCCGGGCTCAAAAGGGATAAAACAAACCACGAAAGGATCTTCTTCAGTTAAAGTCGGGCTTTACCGGACGGTTCTCGGAATTCCATTTATAGAGTGATCGTGTGCCACCATCAAAGCAGAACACTTTTTCTTTCTTTTATTTTTTGCCCTTTAGACTTTTAAAAACAAGTCCTATTTTACCAATATTTATGCAAGACAAAAACGTTCTAGGACTTAACACACCAACCCACTAGCGGATCAAGGATTTAATTTTGGGGGGAGGGGGCTTCAGCTCGAAAGATTTTTTTTTCGTCATATACATATAACGATATTTAATTTGAAAAAAAAATAAAGAAATGTGTCTTTGATCTTCCAGACATAATCATGTTTTTTTTTTCAAAACCCCTCATTTTGAACGTTTTACTCTTTCTAACTAGTGGAATTTCTCCTTCTACTGTACTAAGACTACATTTGAAGGAGTTTTTGATATTTAATTTGTCTTGTTATTTTATTTTATTTTTAATGTTATTTCTAATCACTGAGTCGTGCTTTATGTTTGTGATTTATTCTTTACTTAATATTAAAACTAATTGCTTGTAGCATTTTGTCCTGATTAGGGTATTTCTTATTTTATTAAACTCACTTTATGTGGATTTTTGGTCATTTTGTTCTGCTTCCAGCACCGCTTGCTGCCATCTAACTGGGGCTGAGGCTGGAGTTAATGTCTTGAAGAAAGGGTTGGTGGTCAGCTGATGAATTCTGAAACTGTAGGTAGTTCGAAGAATTCATGTAGTTTCTCAATCTTCGTTTTCTTCAGTGATGTAGAACGGACTATTTTTCTAAGTATTGTATTTTGGAATTGTTGTAGATGGCGTTGCGTTAGTGGAGGTCCGATGCACCCCGGTGTCATGAAACTGTTAATGGAGAAACAGAAAAGAATGAGAAGAAAACTAATTATCATGTTGCCCAGTAATTTTCCTTATTTGGTGTGCCCAAAATGATGTTTCATACAGAGATGGGCAAATGCTACTAGGAGTACCGATAACAAAGTATTTTACTCAAATTGAATCACCATTGGGAATTCAATCACTACTTCAATTAACCCTTTGACATCAACTGAAGTAGTAATTAAATTCTTTGGTTGTCTAAAAAGGTCAGTATTTGAGTAAAATACTTCGTACTCAGTAATCAGAGTAGCATTTGTCCGTCTCTGATTTCAAGTCGTATTTTCATTTTCGGGGCGAGAATTTACCAGGCGCCCTCCCCACCCCCCTTACTCCATCCGAAGCCTATTAATCACCTATTACCCCTACGCTAAAATAGAGAAGATAAGATATAATAATAATAATAAAGAATTGTTGAAACCGTAATTTCGATGCCAAAACCACTAATTGTAGCCTACATGCTCCCATCCCACCATTTATTTCGATATATCCCTCCGACTCTTACCAGTCGGCACAGCGCACATTAATCTTTTAAGGATCTGTAATGTTGGATAGTCTCAAATATATAAATCTGATACAAACCACACAATTCGGCGTTGTGAAGCGACCTAAATTTACTAAAATACTTTTGCTTAAAACCCTAAGGCATTATCCATCCCTTAATGTAAATGGCAACGTTTCGCTTTTATAGAATCGTAAAAAGTATAATAGTTTTGTCAATTTTTTAAATTTCCGGATAGAAGTTGCGATCTAATTAATATTGCAACCGAAATAATAACTACCATTTCTAGTGTATCTTTTATTTTATAATTAAATTTTTTTCTAGTAATTGTCAGCCCTAATACCTAAAAATCACCAAAATCCTTCTTACTTCTGCTAACCAATTAGTTTTACTAATTATAAGATTTTCAAGATATGGATACTAAGTTTGAGAAACATTATAATAAAAGTAACCAGTGAGTAGGAAAAAAAAAATAGTCTGCCACTGAGAGTATTTCAGTTTAATGAAACTCGTGGAAAATGGAGATATCTGCCTAAGAACAACAAACACTCCAAGTTAATTTGATTTTTAAAAACAGCTTCGTGGTCTCGAAGAATAATCTTCAGCTAACACAACTCCGTTTACTTTTCCCCTCTTTCCCCTCTTTACAATAAAAATTAGATACAACAGCTGTTCCATGATTTCACTTTTGGTTATAAAGCTGTTATATATTTCACCTGTTATAAAGTAATCGGTATTTCGCCTAAGGGAATTGTTCACAAAGACTATCACGTGTAAGCTGATTCCAGGAATAATTATAGAAGTAGAAAGACAAGGAAAATACAAATAATCTTCATACATTTATTCATACAAAAAATCCGAAGAACTAACGGATAATGAACGGATAACACTTTAATTCCCACCATGTTTTGTTTATGGAGATTTATATCTCTTCATTTTTATTTGTATTCTGTTTAAAGTGTACTTAATCTTACTCATATACTATTGCTCTCTCTCTTTTGGTTTAATATTTTCAATAATGAAACATTGTGATCGACCAAAAAATTCAAAAACATAATCCCCTCTCAAAATTTGAGGTTTCACGTTTCAAGTCGCGCAGAATTCGAAAAACGAATAAAAATTTTTTTGTCCGTACGCCGTCCGCCGTCCGCACATTTTCTCCAAAACTACTGGACAGATTTTTTTCAAATTTTGATATAAAATCAGAGGTCACCCGAGGATGGTCCTCCTTCATCGACATTACTCTCCGCCTTTAACTTTCAAAATGGCGGCCAAAAAACCTGCGTTGCTATAGACTGTAGCTCCTGATAGTTTTTTTAAAGTTTACGAAATTTCCTAAAATACAAAAAAAAAAAATCGTTAAAACCGGACAATTAGGAGCAATGATATGGTCTCCGGTTTTTTTTTTTATGTGTTATACTCCAAATGTTACATCCTTGGTTTGGTTTTTAAATTTTAAATGTATTACTGAACTAATGCTATTTTTTTACCATATAACTAATGATTAAAGAAAAACAGTTCAGTCCAATAATTGGAATCACCTTTTGTTTTGTTTTTCTTTGTAACTCGGAAGGTAATGTTACTTTAGATGTATAATTGTTTGGAGATAATAAACCATTGTGAAATAATTTGCAGCGTTTTTATATTGTATTTTAATTTACGTCCGTTAATAAAAAAAAAAATACTATTGAATTATAAAACGATTTCTGTTTAAAAAGGTGCTTTTATTTAAGTAAATAAAATAAATGAAAAAGACAACTCTAAGTTATAAATAATTTTATCCTTTATCTGTGATCTACATTTTCTTAAGTTGTTATATTTACTGCAATTTTGAAGACACTGTACAATTTAAAGGAATTATTTAATTAAAATAATAAATTTAACAGTATTTCTTTTGCTTCTTGTACTTGAAAATTTAATTTATCATATTAGGATAGCAACATGATGAAAAGTATTTAAAATTATATTAAAAATGTGAATTTTGACAATTTTCCTCAAAGTTAAAACCATTGAAAGATATGATGGAATTTTACTCCCCTCCATCTATTTCGCTCAGAAATTAATATATTTTCCGTAATATTACTATATATATAAAAAAAAAATATTGCTGCTCGGTTCACTGTATTAGTCCACGGGTACAATTTATTAACAACGGCCTAAAATTTCGTAAATGGTTTTATCTTATCCTTACCTGCAAATTCTCGAAAAAGTTGGGTTTTAAATTTGGAACTAGATAATCTTTTTCTATTTTATTGTGTACTAAAAACTACTGTACAGTCATTTACTTTCCTCCTAAGTCAAGATAATTGAACTGCAAAATCGAGAAAATATTTGGACTACAAAAATATTGAGTTGATTGGTGTAGCATCCACAATGTCAAAAAAAAAAAACGAAAAAAAACAACATGTTATATAGGCCAATCCTCCCAATATTCCTGTAGGCCACGTTTTTTTTTTCCTCGATTCGGTGATAAAATTCTTAAAATTTAGTGGAAACCAAATGGACATTAATGAGTTTTTGTTAGATCATTAAATTAATTAATTTAACGAGAAAACTCCCCATTTTTGAGAATATTCAATTTTAAAAAAATTGTGGTTTAATATAAGATGAAGTCATTTACGAAGTTTTAAAAGGATGTTAATAGTTTAATAAAAAGTAGTCTGTGCTATATTGAACATGTCACCTTGGGCGCCAAATTGTATCAACATGCCGAGTTGAATTTCTTCGATCAGGTTGGCAGTTGATATTTCAAAATTAAAACAGCGTCGAGGTGTATCAAATTGCTCTAATCTTATATCAACCTTGAATATTTACTAGGAAGTTGTCGACCAAGTTGAATGTATGTAGATTGTTGTTATTTTCTTGAACATGCCACCAATTTCCACTCTTTTATTTAAATTCAAGCCTATCTCATGCAATAATAAGCCTATCTCATGTAATAAACATGATATTTTCTTTTGGCCGGTTTTCTGATATTTCTGTTTACTACTTTCTTTAAATAGTTCTTTTTTTTCTCTGTAGTCGTCTCATATTCAATATTAGGATTTGGATCTAGACCAGTTTTATCTGTTTTCTGTTCGTAGCTTTTACCATCTGCTATACAAAGTTCACAAGTTTATATGTTTTGTAATCAATATTTTTTAAACATTATATTGACTAAAACATTGTGTAATCCTCTTATTAAAATATTTTTAAATAACTTTAAAGTTATAATTATGTATGATGCTAAGATTGAACACAAATGTCAAAAATACACTTTTTCTTGAAATTTTATTTTCAAGTTTTGCATCACTGTATGTTGTTTGTCTGTATGTTCAACTGTTAAATTATATTTATTCACTAAATAAAATATAGGTAATACTTAAGAATCATATATATGTAATTTCATATTTTAAGTTCTGATGATGCCTGCATTTATGAAACTTTAAGTAGTTAGTTTTATAATGCAATTGAAGAAATTCAAGGTTTTACTGTTAGTCTTTTAACAGCTAGTTATAGCATTTTCGCTTCCCTACGACTGTATATATGGATAGTTAAAAACAAATGTTTACTTACAACTGAAATTTTCCTATCGCGATTCACGTAGTTAACCTTCAGAAATAAATTAGGTTTCTTGTCCATCTGTATATAGGGCGTTTCGGTTCTTCATTGCTAAACTTATAAAATGTTTGGCCAGTAAAAAATATTGATAAAATGTTCAGGAATTGTGGATATTGAATAATATAAATGATCGAATATTGATTTATAAAATTTTCGTCATACCGAAAAAAGGTTTGAACCTGGGTGGACAATATACAGCTTGGGTATTCTGATGATTTGGTACTGTTAGGCGAAGACATGGAAACAATAAAACTAAATACAATAACGTTGATGAAAGCCGGTAAAGAGCTAGGACTTGAAATAAACATAATTAAGACAAAATATATGGTTTTCCGCAAAAACAGCGACAATTTCGATGATATTGATATAGAAGGGAATGTGTTTGGAAACGTACAGAATTTTAGGTATCTAGGGTCTACGATAAATTGAAAACAACGAAATTGAAGAGAATATTAAGGTTAAGTTGAACTCAGGAAATGCTTGTTATTTTTCTTTGACTACTCAGTTCTCGCCTTCTGTCCCGAAACTTAAAATTTAGAATTTAAAAACTATTATCCTTCATACGGTTCTTTATGTATGCGAAACGTGGCCGCTTACTTTAAGGGATGAGCAACGTCTTAAGGTTTTTGAAAATAAAGTATTGCGCAGAATATTCGGCTCGGAAAATGCACCAGTCAACCGGAGAATTTAGGCGGTTACACAACGCTGAATTGCTTGAACAGTACTCGGTTAATACAATTGAGATGAATAAAATCGGGTATGTAAAATCGCTGAACTTAGTAACGAAAGAATTCCTAAAAAGTTAATATGCGCTGTACCAACTGGCAAGCATTCAAGGGGTAGACCAAAGCGAAGGTGAGACGATTGCGGGGTTGAGTTTGGACGGAGCCCGGTGGATGGAAGAATGTGGACATCGATTGGTGGTGTCGGCATCGAACCTTCGGGTTCTCTAAGCCTTATTATTATTATTAAAATTTTGGCCACTTCTTTTACAGAAGTATGTGTTTTTTTTTACAAGACTTTTTTTTGTCTATAAATGATGTATTCGCGCCTGTCAACTTATTGTTGGCAATCAGCAAATGTGATGGCGATACATGAAATATTGACATGACAGGCATGGGGAAGGAAAGTACTCAGCAGTACCTCTTCCTTAACTTATTCCAATTACTTATGTTGTTTAAGGAAGGAGAACTCTCATCCAACGCCTTTTTAGTTTCCTCCTCATGTTCTGGGGTGTCAGCTGTGGCTATTCCTCTTATTAGTCTGTTATTTGTTATTAGCTTGTTACAAGACCATATTTCAAAAAGCGATTCTTTGCATAGCATTATTCACAAATGAAAGATCATAAACCTTAAAATTTAGGTAACAACAGTGTGAACTAAATAATTATTATGAGAAGAAAGATTTTTATTTTTTGTTTTAAAGATTTTAATTGCCCATCACATTTTATCCAATTTTCAGCTAAATCTAAAGCTAGATATTATAATATTTTATGTATAAATAGCTTCCTTCGGTCACAGATAAAAGATTCCTGAAACATGAAATAAATGAAAAAATTCTTCTCTAGAATTACTTCTTTTCCAAGTTTAATGGACTTGTCATACCACTGGGAAATTACATTGCAGGTTCTCCGTTCCCTATTCTTGTGACAATTCAAATAAAGTTTTTTTATTTATTTATTTTCAATTATATTTTTTGAATAAGGAATGTTATAAGTTTATTTATTTTTTTTCGATTAAATAATCCATACATACATTCTCCGTGAGCTTTTTCCATTTTCTGGTATTTATAAGTATTTCATTATATAGCTTATGAAGTATCAAGAAATCTCAATTTAAGGTTGTAAAATCCTATAATAAAGCCGGTTCTGTTATATGACTGGGAGAGCTGATCACCAACCACTAAACTAGAAAGTAATATTCAAATATTTGAAAAATACAATAATACAGAAACTGTTCAATCAATATCTCACTACAAGAAGGCTAGGAGTTTAAGATGGATGGAACATGTAGCTCGGAGCGATCCATCTAGAAGCCTTGTTACTTTGACATGTTGGAGGTGGAGGTAATGCCAAACGGTTCAATATTTTTGTAGGCCACGTTTCTTTCCGATTTCGTGATAAAATTATCCTACGATTCAAGTGGAAAGCAAATGGTTGCCCATGAGTTTTTTTTAGTACTTAATTAAATAGACAAAGTTTGTCGATCTTCAGATTGAGAATGTCTCAATTATGGGAATTTTAGAAAGGTTACGATGAGATTTTTATCTACAAGCATAATAAATTAAAAATACCATTAATTGAAATATAATAAAAAATATATGTATATATATAGCGGCCTGCTTTATTAGAGCCTAACCTAAATGTGGCTTCTATTAATGAAAAGGTTCCCCCTCTGTAGTATAGTACAAAGGTAAGGGTAGCTTTTATTAGGGGTTATCTTTTAACATAAAATAGCTACCTACTCTAGGTCTCAGGTCGCAGCGTTTTAAAGTCCTAAAATATACCGTTTTCGAAATAATGCTTGGTTCTTTTAAGGTTCTGGAGGTTCGTTCAATAAAATACATTATATATCGACGTAAAATACATCTTTATTTAATAAACAAACTTTAAAAAATAAAACTTCCGTTTAATTTAATTAAAAAACTAAATTTCATTCAGCTTCTAGCATTTTTATATATTACCCCAATATCCAAAATTTCCGAATTGTTGAAGACCAATTTAAGATTTCCCATTATACTAAGGCAAACACTGTTATATTTTTATTACTGATAGTGTACTCCTGAAAAATATTTTTGTGAATTTCGGACTTATTCATCAATGCAAATACCCATTTTGATAGATCAAAATAAAACAAACAAATTTAGTAAAACCACAATAGGCTATGAAAATCCCGTAACTCCATTAGTCTCTTTAAACCACATGACCACAGTCTCTGAGTTCTACATACCAATCAAAGGAGAGGTTCGAAAGTAGTAATATAAATCTACTTTATAAATAGGTAAGTATCAGACCCCATAGTAAACATTATAGAAAATAATGAAGAGGAGAATGGTAGGGGTGATTAGTCAGAAATAAGAAGGCAAAAACTAAATGATAATATTTATTTTGACATTTGCCGACGTTTCGACCTGAAGTTCAGGCCTTCATCAGGGCTAAGAAAAGAACCAGAAAACAAGGTATGAGAAAACATAAACAATGTAGGTAAAAAAATTAAAGTAAATTGAAGTGTGTAGAAAAATGACTAAGAGATAAATAATAATAACTGTTACAAAGTGTAGAATGATGAAGTAAATCTGGTTGGTTTTTTCTCTTTTTTTCAGTTTTATCTGTTTTTTCACCTTCCTTTCATACCTTTTCTCTGTTTTAACTCTTTATTCTATTATACGTTGCCAGTACATTTTGATAGACTTTACAATATCTCAATTTTCTATATATGTTATCTATTTTCAATATTTTAATTTTACTATTTATTTTCATTTCTTATATAACTTCATATTCTTTTTTTTTGTTTTATATTTTATTCTCAGTTTACCATTTTAATACTTATGTCACCTTTTTCGATTATGTTTACTTCATCATTCTACACTTTGTAACGGTTATTATTATTTATCTCTTAGTTCTTACTATTGTCATTTTTCTACCCACTTCATTTTAATTTTTTTTTTTTTTTACATACATTATTTATGTTTTCTCTGTTCCTTGCTATCTGATTCTTTTCTTAGCCCTGATGAAGGCCTGAACATCAGGTCGAAACGTCGCAAATGCCAAAATAAATATTATCATTTCTTTTTGCCTTCTTATTTCTAACTGATTACCCCAACCATTCTTCTCTTCATTATTCACGACAGTGAACCATTAACCCAGAATTATAAAAAATAAACCTGTATCGCTTAATAAATGTTTTTAAACTTTCAAAATTTACCAAAATGGAGTTCCGAGCTTTTCATTTCCTACTTTTAGGAAATCAAAAGGGATATTTATGTTATAAATATTTAAAAATTTCACATATCGTTGAAATAGGCATATGTTGATAATTATTATTGTTGTTAAAAAAAATCTAAACAGTTTAAAGTTCTAAAAATCTCCGTTCAAAGTTTTAGTGAATTAAAACCAAGTTGATTTAAAAAATAGAGTACTCAGCGTTATTCTAGTTCGAACCTAGGTATCAGTTATAACTGTTAGTTATATTTTGACCCCTAACCGAACACCTACCATCGATTCGTACTACTGCTGTTACTGTACTCATACATGAGTTGCATATATCTGTATTTACGATTCCTACGCTACATTACAGCGGTCGTATTATACGTCCCGATAGTCCCTTTTATCATTGACCTTAGTAAATTCAAATATTTTTCTTTAAAAAGATAATATCTACTTTACGATGATCTGACCATCTTAAGGAAGACACGAAATTGGTCTTGATACCTTCCGGAATCACCGGGCCATGCATCAAATAAAATTTTTTGTTAAATATTTTGTCTAAAATCACCTCCCAGAGTTTGAGACATCCTGAGAACTGAGAAAAACTGAGACACCTTGTATACACTACGTTATATATATACCTAGATATCTGAGCATATTTAAATATATTTTGTAGTAGTTGGAAATTATATAAAATAAAAATCTAGTGAGAAGTTCAAAAAGGAAAAAAGAACTTAAATCTCATGATTCCAAATAGCGAAGGAAATTTTGTTTATATTTTAAATAAAAACAAGATACATTATAATTTACTCGGTTATTAATATCGTTCTAGCTGTGAGGAAAAATTTTAGAAATATGGCTTCAGCTCTAAGAAATGAGAGAAATACAAATCAATGGCATTTCTATGCCAAAATAATAAATCTAATACTGGTTTATACGTATACATACAGCTGAATCATAGCTATAATCAAGTAATATGGAAAACAAATTTTAAAATAATTTTAATCTGTATCTATTCTTTTATTCTGTTTGCTAACGAGAGATTTGAACAGTCAAAACGTATTTGTTTCTGTATGAAGTAAATAAATTATTTATACTGTAAAATATATTTCTATAGAGAATACAAAATTCTTCAAACTCCAAACCACTCTTGGAAATAACGATAAAAATATTAAAAATTTTACATATTCTGATTACTAACAAAATAATCCAATTAGATTACTCGGAATTTAACATATTTTCCCAACAATTCGAATAACGAGAAATTGAAAGAATATTCAGGACTACGGGCTTGAATTTATTTACAACAATAGGCATAGGTAATAACAATCAAAGGAATGTAATTGAATTATGTTATCGTTTTATTAAAATATGTCTGACAACAAGAAACAAATATTTATCTTATAAATAAAATAATATATTTGTTTTTAGAACAAAAGGCCTCGTGTGAAAATTGATTTGTTTTACAAGCATCAAAACTGATTATTTTTTTTTTTTATTTTTTAGTATAATTTCATATTGTATTTTCCTATTTAGTATGAAATAAGATCTATAGGGTGTTTCAGAATGAAGTGGCACAACTGAAAAAAAAAATTAGCTAAGGACCTCAAAACAAAAAAAACAATTTCCTCTGAAGGTATGTCTCCAATCGCTTAGCTTTGGAGATTACACACTTAAAGATTTCCGTTGTTATTATTTTGAAAAAGATTCATATTATATGAAATAAATAAAACGTATTTATTTGCTCTAACTACTTTATAAATTAAATGTAAACATTAACATTTTTATTAAATGTTGTTCAAAGTGAAGGTATGTCCGAAAACGAATGTATAGGAGATGGACTAGATAGAATACTAATGGCCTTTTATCCCTAACTGTATAAAAACTATTGGAAACATAAGAATTAATACTATTTAGAATTAGCATTGGGAACTCTCAATAACATTTATCAGTCTGTAAGAGGCTTTCGCAGGGTACTCATCATTATGCCTTCTATTTATACTAATGGTGAATATGCCGATATGGTGTTCGTATACGGTTTTTGCAATGGTTATGCTAATGCTGCCCGTCGTGAATATGCCAGGCGATTTCCGAATAGGGGATTACCAAACAAGTCTATCTTCGGCTCCACGTTTCAACGTCTTAGAGAAACTGGTACATTTGCTATAATACCACGTGTTGATCGTATTTTTGTCTCTTTACGAAATGAAGAAAGGAGTGCGACCTTATAACAATATTTTGATGATAATCCATCTGGCAGTGTACAAAGAGCAGAAAATAATTAAATCTTGTGAAACAGTAACACTTATCCGTGCTGCTGTGGCATCTTTCTGCAACAGTGCTGCTGTTGAAGAAAGATGCCAAGCCTGTCTTAATGCTCAAGGAATTCACTTTGAACAACATCTGATATGAATATTAATGTTTACATTTAATCAATAAGGTAGTTGGAACAAATAAATAGATTTTATTTATTTCATATAACTTAAATAATTCATAACAACGAAAATATTTAGGTGTGAATATCTTCTAAACAAAACGTTTGCGGACATATCTTCACAAAGGAAATTTTTTTCTTGTTTTGAGGTGCTTAGATCATATTTTCAGAATATATAAACTAGTAGCGCAAGAAAGGCAGAGGTGGAGAAGGCTGGTTCAGGCGGCCAAAGATCTACAAGGTCTATAGGGCCAACCGAAAAAAGAAAAGAAATATATGTGTATATAAATAGTTAGTTAGTTTCTGTCTCAGTTCTAGTTTTGGAAAAAAAGTGAGGAAAAAAGCACTTAATTTAAAAACAAAATCTTGTAATTTTGTTTCTATAACATTAAATAATTTCAACCCAATATAATACTATATTATAATCCTTGTCTCTATATAAATAAATGTCTTCAAATATTTATAATTGCTTTAAATTGAATTATATAGTGTATTTAGGTATAAAATAGAATAGAATAGAATAGAAAATTGAACCTTATTCTGGGACTAAGTCCCTTTATAATAACAATGATGAGTTAATACAAAGTAAAGTACAAATCTGGCCAAAAACTAAAAGGTATATATATTCTTTTTCATTTATTTTTTTTAGGTTATTTTATACTTATATACTGTATATATATATATATTATTACCATTGTACATAAATAGAGTGTGAATGTGATCTCTGAACACTATTATAAATGTCCTTTGAGCCAGATAGTAATATTTTCAATATACATAAAAAAAAAATTGTAATACAATCGCTACTTTTATGTACTTTTTTGTATTGAGTTACATTAGTTTTCCTTGTTTCGTTCTATAAATTAACTAAAATAAACTTTGCGAAGAGCACTCAGCCTAAGTGTTGGCTGCATTATAGAGGAGAGGCCACGAGGAGAAGCCCACGCTTCTGAGCCAGGTGGCAAATTAATTTGGCTTTAATTCAATATAATTTACCTGTTCTCTGCTTCAGGGCAACTTCATTTTAGGCGTTGGTGTTAATCTCGACTCTTAGAGCAAATTTACTATTCATGTCTTTCCTGTTCTTGTCTCTTTTGTTTCATTCAATAGACTGCAATTTCATCTAAGTAATTTAAGTTGTTCACAGTTTAGTAATAGTATATTTGAAACACGATTGTTGATACAAACAACTTCGTTAGCTTCACTACATCTCTATAGTTTCTGATAATTATAAACTTTACTGTAGGATTGAACGAAAATCACTTTTTTTAGGCAAACAACTTTCTAATAGCATTCAAAAGTTTCCTTATTATGTAAAAAAAAAACAAAGTATGTTTTTAAATTACACTGGGAAACAACAAAAATTTTGAATGTTTCCAGCACTCCATGAGTCAATTCTTACTAATTTTGGGTTCAGGAAAACGAATATGACAATGAAAAAAAAAAAATTCATAGCTAGTTGGAAGTATTTCATATTAACGGTTTAAGAGATAAAGATACTGTAAGACGCTTGCCAGGAAAATAATGAATAATTACAATTGAACTTTTGCGAGTATATTATGCTGTTAAACATGCATAGAATCTATAAGCTAAATTACATACAAAGTTAATTAATATAATCTACTAAAATACTAACTACGATAAATATATTAACATTCACAATAAATAGAAACTCACTAATAAAAAAAATTATCAAGATAACAATGTCCATATAAATAACTAAAATAACAATAAAAACATGCGCATGCTAGATATATTTCTATATAATGATAATTAATAGGAGGCTCGAGAAATAAATATGATAAAATAATAACACAGGCAATAAATAGTCCAACTCTCAACCAGTCATCAACCTCCAGAAGGTGCGATATTCTTTGACATCCTAGCAAGATATTCCCATTGAAAAGAAACAACTATATAATTTCTCTGTCAATCGATTCATAAGGTTGATAGAAAATCGATAATTATAATGACCCCTCATTACTGAGCTACACAAGGTAGATTAGTTTGCTTGCGAAATGTATCAGTAAATGTGTTAGCTGCTCGTGGGGATTTATCCTAATAAAGGTGTATTCTTCGATAGATTGTAGTGCTATCAAGAGAGACATGATTTCGTCACCATTTATTCGATCCTTCCTACTGTTTTCTCAACTCAGTGTTGCCATCGGTGATAGTTCGCAGCTCCATTCCTCCAATATATACAACCTCCCCTTCCCTCACAGACACATTTTAATTATATATGATAACAATATTGAACAATTGAAAATGCATTTAATTTTTCAAAATGATAGTTACATTCTAAGAGTTCTAAATTGCTGGAAGAATACCTCGCAGATGGTCGCAGTTTTCTTTTCTTCATACATAATCCCGTCTTTATAAGTGGAGTCAAACATAAATAGCAGTAATCTGTATAGTTTGTAGTCTCCCACCAAACCATAGACATAGCGAAAAGCCACGGATCGTTTCTTATTTCTCATCCATTCTCGCAGTGTAACTGAACATGCGTTGCAACATATATGTGGGGCCCAAGACTTACCCTTGTAGCCTGCATTTATACCGAAGTAATGCTACAACAGGCGTCAGATTGCGTTTCTGTGAGGAAAATGTTATTTCACCACAAATATAGATAATTATTCAACATATTTACACATTTTCGTGGCATTATTACGAATTTGACACTGAAAAAGCATTCTCAAACTATAAATTCTGCATTAATTACATCAGAAACTATGTGAAACTTTTTTTTTTGTTTAACGCCTCTTGACTCTTTTTGATTTCCACTATTAATCTTGTGGCAGCATTGGGAGCGGTTTCAGGCGATAAGCTGTGTACGTTTTCTTCTCTTCTTATATAGATATCCAGGGAGCACATGGATCACAATTAGTGTTGCCCAAATGCGAGACCGAGACTAGTCTTGGTCTTGCAAACTCAGTCTTGGTCATGGTCTTGATCTTGCACAAGAGTTTCACAACAGTCTTGCAGTTACTTATCAACTTATCACTTTTGAGATATTACTGTATTTTTTTAGATAGGAGAAACCTAAGTAGGTCCGAATGAAAAATTAGATGAGTTAAATGCAAACATTACATTGGTTATACCAATTATTTACATATAGCGAATAAGATTGTCAAGTATTAGCAACTATTTTGCCTTAATTTTTATAAATAGATTTTTTTTTACCAGTACTGGTCTTGATCTTGCAACAGTTTGGCGGCCTTGGTCTTGGTTATGCAAAGTACAAGACCAAAACCGATTTTGGGCAACACTGTCTATCCTGTTGTTGTTTTTTACGGGATAGAGCCATTAGCCCTATGCCTAATCCTCAATATGGATGATCAAGGAGCTATGTTATTAGACACAGGGGTCGCTCTCGTTACTCTGAATCTCAGCTTGGGATTAGTTACCGTCCTCCTGCGGGAATAGAACCCGCGCCATAATGGTCTAGGCAATCGAGTAGGGGTCTACACTTTATTTTATTTATTATTAATTATTTATATTTTTATTATTTATTAAATCCCACGAACGGAATTTAAACTCGTAGCACCAACTATATGAAACTGGCAGTTACTGCAACTATGTTTATGACATATAAACAGCTGAAGAGTATTTGTGGATTGTTATTTGACAGGTTTACCAACTCCTCCTCCCCCAAAAAAAAAAAAATCCCCCAAATTGAAAAGTTGACTCTAAATATGAAATGCCACAATGTGATTTTTGACTATTTTTGAGCTCGAAACATTTTCATTGTTGCATAGTGTTATTCAAGGAAGTTATTCGATTGTTTAAGTACTTGAATACCTTCAGTGCTCGAATCACGCCCTGATTATGACCTACATGTTTGGGTAAAAACGTTCGCACTAATAAAAATCATTAAAATGACCGCGTCCTGACTATTTGTCATCTGTTAATTTTTTTTTGTTATATAGGTATTTTGTGACGTCTCGTAAAACGATTTCTTTTTTAAAAAATTAAACAAAAAATGAAAAATGGATATTTTATCAGTTTGCAATGCGAAATGGTTAATTAATTCGAATAAAAAAAATTGAAGGTCCTTTAGAGGAAGATTTTTTTTTTTTTAATTTGGCATTTAAACACGAGTTAGAGAATATAAATGAGAATAAGATCTGCTTTATAAAAAAAATAACAGCTTCCTTTTAGACTGATATACTAAATTTAATCATAATTGTTAGAGCCGTTTTCAGAAAAAAACGCAACTTCCGGTTTGCTCATTTTGAGGAAAATATTCCTGTAACATCCCAGGTATGTAAAAACCTTAAATACTATATCCGTATTATTTATTTATTTATTTTTTTTTTTGCTCGACTGGTTCACATATATGCGTGTGCCATATGTGTATAGAACCACAAAACATGTATTTTTAGTATCGACATTTTCACAATCTTACTTTGCTTATTATGTATTATATATATATAGGTAAGCGAAAGTAAAAATGAAACAAAAATACATAAGACTTGAGTTAGGTTGTTTTGTCAAGTGTGATGAAGGTATTCGGTGTTGTTTTTGACCTTTTTCTTCCATTTCTTAAGCTCGTTGCAATGATTATTTATGATTCGATTGAGCATAAAAAAACAAACTAAATTAGATACCTGATTTATTTATGTCGAAAACTGGGTCAAGTGGTGTTAGAACATCTATTTCTTGATAAAAAAAAAAAAGTCAGTATAAATATAAATGAAAGTGAATTGAGAAAAAAATAGGAAATAAAGAAGTTAAAATAACTGTGGAATCCTTATTGAGTTATAACATTCCAAATAAAAAATTTTGTATGTATCTTCTTTTTTTTTTTATATAGTTGTTCAGACTACGCAGTCCCTAATTATAGAAAAAAGGAGTCGGTTCTATAAGGGGTTAATTCTTGAAACCTGTTTTAAAATAATTGGATACCAGTCACGTTTATATTTTATCTCAAGCCTACCAATTTAATTTTGCTTTTAGATTTATATATTTTTTTTATAAATAAAATATATTTTTCTCGGCTCTTAAGATCTATTTAAACGAAAAATATAAACGGCAGTTCTACGGATTTCTTTTTATCAAATTATTAACATCCTTCTAAATCTTCCCGAATAGCTTCATCTTGTCGTAACTCATTTTTTTTTTCGGAAATTCTCGGAAAGGTAGCGTTTTCTCACTAAATTAATTGAGCAACAAAAACTTATCAAAACACATTTGTAATCCACTTTAATCTTAAGATACTTTGATCTCAAAATAGAGGAAAAAAACTGTTTGGCTCGACATTCACTCAAAACATCTCAAAATAACAAGTTTATATAGGCAAAATGGACCAATATTTTTGCATACCAAATTTTTTCCTTCATAATTTACCACGACAGTTAAAGTAACAATTTACTTCATTAGTCATCAATTAGTCCCAATGGAAATTCTTAAGCACAAAGACATTGTTTTTGAGTTTATACTAAACCATTATTTGGCTCATTCAAGACATATTTTTCCGGTAAATATGATTCTTGATTCGCTGTTTTCTCTCTCTCGTTTACCAAGGGTGAATGAGAGTATAAAAGTAATATCTGAATATTTTTTTTAATTTATAATTTTAAAAATATCAAAGAGATTATAGTGCGATTATTTTCCATTTGTCTTTTCAAAAATTTCTAGTTCTTCGAAGACTATCATAAATATTTGACAATATTTTTCACGTACAATCTTTTAATTTTAAAAACCATTATACGTGATAAGTATGGCTTGGAAACCATTACACGTAGATGCCCTAGTTGGATTTTAAAATTTTCAGGAAATATAAAAAACATAAATTCTATTTTTTTTTTATTTATAAAATTTACAACTGTACATTTAATATACATTCGGCAAATGTGATACAGAGAAATACATGACATGACAAGGCTTGTAGAGAATCTACCCATTGGTAGCACTCTAATAAAGTTTCTAAATTAGGAGATCACGATGAAATCTTTTTTTCAGACGCCTCGAGGTTTATCAGGGATCGAGGAGGAAACGAGGTTAGAAACGAGATGACTAGGATGGTTCTGAAGTTTATTATGGAAAAATAAGTATCTGGGTTGGACCAAATCTGAAACATATGGAACATTTAGGTCATTTGCGGATTATTTTGTTTGTTACAAAGTAAGGTGCATTAAGGGTTTAACGAAGGATTTTGGATTGTAAAGATTGGATACGAGAGGAATTCGATGGTTTAGTAGAGCCCCAATGCTCAACTCCCTAAGTCCAAAACGGTCTTATTATGGTCATGTATATGATTCTTTTGTAATTAATTGAAAGGTGAGACCGTTTGTCTATTAGTCGGAAACGTCGAGCGGTTTCTTGTCATTTGAGTCTGGTATGAGGATTCCAAGTTAGACGTTTGTCCTAGGTTTCAGGCAAAAAGTGATTTACAAATCATTCCATGACTTTTTTTTAACAAAAACAGATTAGTCTGGATGAGGAAAAATATTTTATTATTAATAATATGGCTTCTAGACCATTGTCTCACTAGATTCGCAATCGGCACGATCTGAATTTTGAATGCTTTCAATGCTCTTAATGAATTTGCCGCAAGCTTTCGAATAAGAAATTGGAAATTCCCTTTTGTTTTATATCTCATTCATCAAAATCCTTCCATGTTGAAAGACGGAAAAGTCATCTACCTAATACGGTATGTATATATAGTGTAGAATCTTTTTTTTTTTTTTTTTTTTTTTTTTTTTATGTTTGGCTAAGTTTCTACTGGTGTTCCTCAAGGTAGTATTCTACGTCCTATCACTAAATATGCCGATGACACATGTGTTCTTTCAATTAATAATGACCCTACAATTGCATCTCAAATTCTTCAATCACACATCACAAATCTTGAAGAATGGTATCGAAACTGGAGGATTAAAATAAATTCTAATAAATGTCATCAAATCACCTTTACCGTTCGTCGTAAACCTATGACTTCCTGTCCTACAGTTTCCTTTAATAACTCTTCACTTATCCCTGTTGATCAAATCCGATACGTTGGACTTCACGAGCACAAACTTCTAACTTAGAATCATCATACCAAACTCAAACGATAAGAAACCGTTCGACGTTTCCGACTACTCCAGCACTTACTAGACAAACGTTCTAAGCTATTAGTTAATTACAAATGACCTGTATTTAGAAATGGCTACAATAAAACCTGTTTGGACTTATGGAATTGAGATTTGGGGCTCCACTAAGCCTTCAAATTCCTCACGAATCAAATCCAAAATCCTTTGGAAAATACTCCTTAATTTATCACCAATAAAATAATCCATAACGACTTTAATGTTCCTTATGTATTCCGATTTGGCCCAATTCAGATACCTATCCTGCCATAACAAACTCCAGAACAATCCGAACACTCTCGTTTCAAACCTTGCTTCCTCCTCGATTCCTGATAACCCTCCGAGGCGTTTATCAAATTTACTTTATTTTATTTCTTAATACAGTTATAAATATCATAAATAAATAAAAATTAGGGTAAGTTTCTACATAAGGATTCTCTAATATATTTTACAAAACGAATATAAATAAACCTTTAGCGATATATTTTCCAACCCATTCCAGTTAGTATCATAGAGGCGCTCATAAATTAATGATAAAGGCCATTATATGCACCACTGGTCTATATCTTACGCCAATAATATTAAATTATTCCCTCATTAATGTAGCTCCTACCTCATCGGAAGCGGCAACCTACTTTAGATTCAGCACATCAAAGAATGGGTCAATAACTGCCATGTTGTATTAAATGTTATAACTTTATAAAACTCTATTTAAAGAGAGATAATCACTTTATTATCATAAAAGAGTGCTGTCCAATTACATTGGGTTGCTTTAAACACAGCATACTTACAATAAAGATACAGACAATTTTCCAAAACTAATATACAATTATATAGTATTAACAACATGTATGAGCATAATATACAATTTTTTTTTATCTTATATATATATTTTTTTATCATAAGTTTTTTTCCTATATTTTTATTTATTTTTTTTATTTATTTATTTTATTTTTACTATTTCTTTCATTCATTTATTAGCATTATACATCCCTTTCTGTTCCTTCTCTCACTCTATACATTTTTCTCGTTCCCTAGATTTTCTCTTCTCTTTTCCTAACCTAATTCATAACATGCATACAAATACATAAAGTGCAGTGGACGTGGTCAATAAATAATGTAAAAATGCTGTAAAACACGCATAACTCCCCCATGAACAAACTCTCTATCCATGCACACGGTGATGGATAATTCCCAGGGAGTCAAGGATTATATTCTCTGAATATAATAAATAAAAACGTGATGATAATATAATGAATAAAATATAATAAAAACGTTCTGAAACAGCTATTGTACTGAGGTCGAAAGGATATTAGTATATTGTTCCCAAAAAATAAATACCAACAAAGAAAACCACCGCACTGATTATCGCATAACAATTAGATGATTATTAAACACAATATCTGAGTAATAATGACATAATTATTTTTTTATATAATAGTCAACAGTTTTTTTTTTCCTTGTTTACTAGAGGGGTTACTCCCTCCCCACCCTGGTATGCCTAACGATAGACCAACCCCCATTTTCCAAATTATACAATTGCTCATTTAATTGTACTACTCGTTGTTCAAATTGTATAACTGTAATTTACATGTATTCAGTTGATCAGATTATATTATTTTTTATCAACATAAAATAAACGGAACGAGTTAGGACACATTTTTAATTCATTTAATTTTATATATATATCATTGCCACCGTGCCTTATTGCTACTTTATATTATTATATAATTATTCTTATCGCCAATTTTTAAACAGGATCAGAGAAAAAAAATCTAAGAATAAGAAGTGTTGTCTTCGTTACGGTCGGTCCCGCATTGCATATGTAAAATAAAATATAACACCGTCACTAAAAACTTTTTTATATTGTAGAGAGATTATAAAAACGTACTTCTTTAATATAGATTTACTGCTATATTTATATTGATATTTAGTTGGCTTGTTATAATTCTGAACATTAGAAACAATAAACATGATGAAAAATTAGTTTTCATTAAAATAAAAAGTTTAATTTCATTTATATAATTTCCTCAAAAAAAAAAAATTTTGTTGAATTGTTGGCATTTAATAAATAGTTTCTCAGTAATAGTTGTTTTTAACTATCTCCTTCTTTATTATATGTTTTGTACTAACACATAAACATTTTATTGTTTATTTCACATTTAGGTGTATAATTAAAATTTTATTCGTTCAGAAATATAACATATTGGAACCCTTTAAGACTGATGTAAAGCTTTAAAAATAGATATAAGGAGCTATGAAATTACATATCACTCAAATAAGATAAAATATCATTCTTTCAGGAAAAATTAGAATAAATTAATGTAAAATACAGACAACATATGAATGTTTCTCTCCTGCAAAATGATACAAATCAGATTTCCGGTATTGATCAACTGCCTGTCAGAACATTGACATAAGGCTGTCGGGAAATTTCACTGTCTGACAGCTATATCCGTTATTGTGCTCCGACACGAGTTTCATAAGCTCCCTCCTAAATCAGAAGATATTATTAGAATGCTTTTTTCCTTGAATTTTTAACAAATATCAATCTCCCAAAAATTATAAATAAATAATTGGTAAATGGTTGACTGTCGTGGATGATGAAGAGAAGAACAGTTGGGGTGGTCAGTCAAAAAAGAAGGCAAAAATAAATGATAATATTTATTTTTACATATGCCGACCTTTCGACCTGAAGTTCAGGCCTTCATCAGGGCTAAGAAAATAACCAGATAACAAGGTATGAGAAACATAATTAGTGATGGTAAAACAAAAAGAAAAAAATTAAAGAAAATAAAAAGAAAATAAAGTAAAATGAAATATATATTTTTATATATTTTTCTTTTTTTTTTACCATCACTACTTATGTTTCTCATACCTTGTTATCTGGTTATTTTCTTAGCCCTGATGAAGGCCTGAACTTCAGGTCGAAACGTCGGCATATGTAAAAATAAATATTATCATTTATTTTTACCTTCTCTTTTGACTGACCACTCCAACTATTATTCTCTTCATAAATACATATAAATAAATAATTGGTAAATGGTTGACTGTCGTGGATGATGAAGAGAAGAACAGTTGGGGTGGTCAGTCAAAAAAGAAGGCAAAAAAAAATGATAATATTTATTTTTACATATGCCGACGTTTCGACCTGAAGTTCAGGCCTTCATCAGGGCTAAGAAAATAACCAGATAACAAGGTATGAGAAACATAATTAGTGATGGTAAAACAAAAAGAAAAAAATTAAAGAAAATAAAAGTAAAATAAAGTAAAATGAAATATATATTTTTATATATTTTTCTTTTTTTTTACCATCACTACTTATGTTTCTCATATCTTGTTATCTGGTTATTTTCTTACCCCTGATGAAGGCCTGAACTTCAGGTCGAAGCGTCGGCATATGTAAAAATAAATATTATCATTTTTTGACTGACCACTCCAACTATTCTTCTCTTCATAAATACATATAGTCTAGTTTCCTTTCTCGCTGCATCCATTATCATTACATATATATCTTCGGTAACCGTACAGAATATTATTACCGTGAAACTGTCTAAGCAAATGTTCTAGTTTATGTTACGGAAATTACGGAGTTGACCTTGGGGCTCCGCTAAACCATCAAATTTCTCTTGTATCCAATCCTTGATATCAAAAATCCTTCATAAAATTTTGAATGTGCCTTTCTTTGTCGCAAATTAAATAATCTATAAAGATGTTCTATATATTTCCTATTTGGCTCAATCCAGATACCTATAATTCCACAATTAACTTCATAACCATCAGAACCCTCTCGTTTCTTATCTTGCTTTCTTTCCGATCTCTGATAACATTCCGAGGCGTAGTAAAAGAAGAAGGCCTCGTGATCTCCTAATTTAGAAATTTAGTTAAATAAATTTGATTTGCTAGGTAATTTCTTTACAAGTCTTCTCATGTCATTGTATTTCTCTGTAGCGATTTACTATATATATATATATATATATATATATATATATATATATATATATATATATATATATATATATATATATATATATATATATATATATTTTTTTTTTTTTTTTATACAGTTGTAAATTTCATGAATAAAAGAAAAAAAAAAAGGTCTTCAGACATTATTTTTTAACACTTTAATTAATCTAAAAAGATATATAAACTACCTAAAATGATGATTAAGTAACTCTTGATCATCTCGCTGCTTAGGCTAACTTGTATGTAAAACATGGTTACCCTGCAACTAGATATACGAAGATCACGAAATCGCAGTATCGGCGGCTTTTAATTCTGGCATTAATACCCTGCCATCTCCATTGTCTTGAGGAAAAAATCTGTATATTTGGAAGGGTGGAGTAAGGAAGAAAATAAAAATAAAAGTTCTTGATGGCGCGTTAAAAAATATAATAGTGGAAATAAATTAATAAAGCGTAATTACAGAAACAATTATGTTTCTAGAGATTTTTTTCTTAATACATTTAATAGCTGTATATGCGATATAATTTAAAAAAAGTATATATAGTGATTATTTGAGTATTTAGCTTTGATTATTCAAAGAGGAAAATATGGATCAATGAAAAAAATATATATTTTTCAATTTTGGTGGCTTCAATCCAAAACCTCCCGTACCCTCTCTTTTCCCCCTCTCCGGTGAATATCATTACGCATTACTAATAAAAGGAAATGAAAACAGTTTTGGCGAGATACCGGAAGTTCCCTGAACCCTTTCCACCTCTTATGCCTAATGTGTTTTTACTTCGGCCCCAGACCATCTAAAAGTAAAATTTTTATCACCAGCTATATATTTAATCATTAATTTAATAAATTTAAATACAGCCATAATATTACGTTAAATAAGCACATATCCATTACACAAAGGATAATGGGGCGGATTGAAAACGATACCCTACTTCCAGCTACGTCGTAATATGAAACCCCGATTTAACTACAACGAATTGTTTATATTATTGATTATTATTTATTTTAAATTGGAAATATCATGTTGGTATTGTGATGGTTAATTTAAATATTAAATCTGCCTATAAACAGAAGTTTATTTTCAAGGATTTCAAGTATTTGGTTGGTCTTTAAGTATCGGCCTTGGAACATTGCAATTGCTCAATCCAAGGTCACCATAGTTACTGATCTGTACTTAATTAATTCAGCATTTTCGAATTGATTTTTTTTTAAACATAATTATCAATAAAAATCAAATATCGGCAATTAATCAGATATCAAACAAATTATGCAATTAAAGTAATCAGCGTCCAACTTAAACGTCGATGTCTGCAAAAAAAAAAATGCGAAGTAATTTAATAGGATATTTTTTATCACAACACATGTAACGATTGCATTTTCCTCGCAATTGAGGATTTATGTTCAGGAATGAATGGGTGTAATAAAGATTTCTGATCGATAAATCAAAGATTAATTCAGTATAAAAATAATTTTATAACGCTTAATTGAAAAAAAAAAATGCATGCATATAAGAATAAACAGGAAACGATTGCCTAGGAAACAAAACAAATTACATCATTAAAACGCATTATTTTGACGATAGATTATATAATAAACTTGAATTGTATTATATTGGGTTAGTTCCTAAAACCAGCCACGTCCTCATCAATTGAATTCAGAATTTTTTTTAATCATCTACTTAATTCCCAATGGATCTATTTATATTTAACACTCTTTAAAAATTGAACAATTCATTAGGTAGCTATTCGGATATATATATAAAGATTCCAAGTATATGTATATATATGTTATAGCATACAAATTTTTAAACGCTTCTTAAATATTATTTTTAAATTAATTATTTTAATTGGGCATTAGCTCATTCAGCTATAATTTTATCAGCTACATTGATTTTAATTTTGACGATATTCAAATAAAAAACGCTAAAATGATTTCACAATGGTTTATTATTTCTAAACAATTATACATCTAATATAACATTATTTTCCTAGTGACAAAGAAAAAGAAATAAAGTGTGATTCTAATTATTGGACTAAACATATTGTTTTTAATAATTAGTTATATGCTAAAAAAATTAGCATTACTTCAGTAACACATTCAAAAATCAAAAACCAAAACAAAGGATATACCTTTGCAGTAGAACATATAAAAAAAATCTACAGACCATATCTTTGCTCCTAATTGCCCGATTTTAACGATTTGTTCCCAATGGATCTATTTATATTTAACTCTCTTTAAAAATTGAACAATTCATTAGGTAGCTATTCGGATATATATATAGAGATTCCAAGTATATGTATATATATGTTATAGCATACAAATTTTTAAACGCTTCTTAAATATTATTTTTAAATTAATTATTTTAATTGGGCATTAGCTCATTCAGCTATAATTTTATCAGCTACATTGATTTTAATTTTGACGATATTCAAATAAAAAACGCTAAAATGATTTCACAATGGTTTATTATTTCTAAACAATTATACATCTAATATAACATTATTTTCCTAGTGACAAAGAAAAAGAAATAAAATGTGATTCTAATTATTGGACTAAACATATTGTTTTTAATAATTAGTTATATGCTAAAAAAATTAGCATTACTTCAGTAACACATTCAAAAATCAAAAACCAAAACAAAGGATATACCTTTGCAGTAGAACATATAAAAAAAATCTACAGACCATATCTTTGCTCCTAATTGCCCGATTTTAACGATTTGTTTTTTAGGAAATTCCGTAAACTTTTAAATTAAATAACCATACAATATATAATACAATGCTAACAAAAAAGTGTATACTTTTTGAGTTATTTGGAATCAAATCGGTCCAGTAGTTTCGGAGAAAATGAGCAGACGGCGGACGAACAACATTCAAGCCGCCATCTTGAAAAGAAACGGCGGTCAGTAATGTCGATGTAGGAGGATCATCCTTGGGTGACCTCTTACTTTAAATCCAAATTAAAAAAAAAATCGGTCGGGTAGTTTCGGAGCAAATGCACGGACGACGGACAGACTAAAAAAATGTTTATTCGTTTTTTGAATTCTACTTATTCTGAAACGCAAAATCTCAAATTTTGAGAGGGGGTTAAGTTTTTGATTTTTTTTTTTTCGATCATAATGGTTCATTATTGTTTGCACAATGACGTTCTGTTAAAGTAAGTTAACTTAGGAATTTGAATAAGACCAAATACAAAGAAGACAATAATGATTTTTTTAGACATTTGAATGATTTATTTATTCACTGAATGATATAACGTTCATGTCACTCGGACCATGAATGTAGTGATTCACACTATATGTACATACAAATATAAATATAATATAAATATTATATAGTTAATATAAAATTAACAGAAGCTAACTATCAACTAAATAATAACCAAAAAGTATATACGATAAATAGAAACAAAATAACTTAAAGATATTTCTATATATTCTATTTATAATAAGGGAAGGGGAACTCTAAGCCAGGTTTGTCACTCCTACTATGAATGGAAAAGCAGGACTCCAGGAGATCCCTCAACTACTCTCTCAACTGCAACACTGTGCCAAAACCCAGTGGAGGCTGATCAAAAGCATTTTATGAATGAATTTAAAATTATTTTTAGACGATTACCACAGGATCGACTAAATTAAAAGTAGGATTTAGACGATCCCATAGTAATTAATAAAATAATAATAAAAACTTGTATTAAATCTTTTAAAACTAAATATATGATATGTATTGGCCAGTACTTTATTTTTCTTTTGTATTTTGTCTTACAATTTTATAATGCCATCCAAGTTAAATATATATTTTTTAAATAAATATAAACAATTTCCATAGGATTACAAAATTATGTTAGGTATAAGTTTTATTCATTGATAGCGATGTTTTAAAAAATATCGATTGCTAATGTGCTGTTAAATTTTTATATATATTAATAATATTGTCATTAATTTTATTGATATGTTTCTTTTTTTTTTTATTTATACATGATATTTACAACTGTATTAAAGAAAAGCGTCTAGTAAATTTGTACATATGGATGTAATGACGCTAAGACACTTATTCAGAAACTACCCACTGGTAGCGCTCTAATAATATGTTTACATTAGGAGATGCTTTCAGATGACTCGGTAAGTTATCAGGAATCGAAGAGGAAGCAAGGTAGGAAACGAGAGGATTAGAATGGTTATGAAGTTTACTATGGAACGATAATTATCTGGATTGGGTCAAATCTGAGACATAAGGAATATTAAGGTCATTATGGGTGATTTTATTTGTAACAAAATAAGGAGCATTGATGAAGGTATGATTCTAAGACTTTAAATTGGGCAAAGTGGTCCGAAACGTAGTCATATGTAAAAAATAACACATAAATGCCATAAACGCTTTCTGAATTATATAGGTTTATGAAGTAATCCTAGACCTCATAAATTCATATTTTAAAATTAATGTTTATTAAGTTATAGCAAATTATCTAATACCAATTAGAATCTATTGATTTATCTTAGCCTCCTCCAGCGACTTCATCCAGTCATCGCTGATCCTAATCCGATTAGAGCAATTAATTAATATATCCATTTGATTAATTTAGCGCTGAGTTTAGGAACTTGCTCATAGAAACATTATAGTAAATAATCTCTTAAGAATATAATGATTCGACTTTTAAATATAGTAAGGACACTCATATGATTGTGCAATGGAGGAAGAATAGATTTTATTTCTTCCCTGATATCAAGAGGTAATGCAGTGCTAGAACCAAATATTAAATTTTTTAACTATATATAACCACCTTCGTATTATCATTAT
Organism: Nezara viridula; assembly: GCA_928085145.1. Classification (NCBI taxonomy): domain Eukaryota; kingdom Metazoa; phylum Arthropoda; class Insecta; order Hemiptera; family Pentatomidae; genus Nezara; species Nezara viridula. The sequence continues at coordinate 75,008,611 of OV725083.1, forward strand.
TATTAAAAAAAATTTAAATTTCACTTTTTTGATTTTTTTTTTAAATTAGCTTTATTTTTTTCAATTTGGAAATAAACTATTCATTTAAAAGTTTCAAATGAGTAATGATTACTTCTTAAATATCACTTGAATAAAATATTGAGAAAATATTAACAGTTTCTTAAGCTGAAATATTTTCTTTTAATTTTACGGAGTACATTGTTTCGTTTACAAAAAAATCATCTCATCTTAGTAGGGTTTGAGCTTGAAAATTGAAACAAGGGAAAAAAGTATAAGGAAAACTTTGTTTTCTTATAGCCCAATGTTTTTATATATTGAATAAAGTCAGGGAGGCCTCGTAATATGAACCCTTGAGGCATCCCTTCCCCACCGGATAGGACTACAGTTACTGCTTAGGCTTACGGTGGATTGAATATTGTCCTATCTTTAGAACAGCTCCTACCCCTTGATCATACCTGACGAACTACAAGAGGGTGATGAAACACACGACGTGGAGTACGAAATTGGTTACGTGTTCCGAATCTCGAAGAGGAGAGTCTGCTATAGGCACACAATTGATACAGGCCTTGTGGATCTGTAATGGATCATGTACAGTATTCTTAGGCTTTATATGCTAATAAAAATGATCTCAGGCAATTTTTTTTTAATATACAGTAAAAATAATACGGAAGTAATTATTCCTTTTTTATCTCTCATTCATCAAAGATTTTGATGAGTGAGGTACCATGAATGAAACAGAGCAAATAATCTAGGTTGTATATATTTTATCTATTCTTTATTTTATTCACAACCATAGCAACGTTTCGACTTCCATAGCCATCTTTAAGCGGAAACCTCTTTAGGCAACTTTTTTGTGGAGAGTGAATTAGATTGAGCTGTCAGATTTTCGATGTGTAACGCTCGGGTAAAGTAAGCAGGAATCGACTAATTGAAGTTTTTTTGGATATAGATTAAAATATCCCAGAAACTAAAAATCGGACCTGGATACAATAGGCAAGAGAATTATTCAGCATTCCATCCTCTCTGTAATGGTCTATTATCAAAAATTGTGTCTTAACTCAACGCAATGTTAAAGACGCGAAAATGGAAAAATAGTCTCGGATACCAAAGGATACCGAGTTTTATGGATTAAAATGTCAAAGAAATTAATAGACCGGAGCGAAGGTGGGAAGATTGCATTAAAGCCGATGTGAAGGGACTAGGTATGGATAGCGAACGGTGGAGGGAGGTGTGTAATAAGCGATTGGTTTTGTCGGCATCGAACCTTCGGATTCACTAAGCATTTTAATATTATTATTATTAGAAACTAAAAATCTGATCTGCATGCAGTAGGCAAGGGAATTGTTTGGCATTTCATCCTTAACATTTGTAATGGAACATCTGTTATAGTCTATTATTAAATATTGTATCTTAACGCTGTATTACAGAGACGAAAATGGAAAATTGTCTCGGATACCAAAGGATAACGAGTTTTATGATTAAAATGCATCAGAAACTAAAAAATAGGACCTGCATACTGTAAGCGAGGAAAATGTTCATCATTCCATTCTCTTTATAATGAGCTATTATTTATAATTTATATTTCATATTATTAATCTCGCTTTGTTGATATTTTTACTTCTATCATCTGGTATACAGCACACCCCTTAGTTTTTTGTTTTTTTTGATGACCCAAGACTTCCATTGAGATCCTATACTGAAGCCATCTTTTACAAAGATTATAACCTATGAGAAGCTGTAACAGATCAAAGATTCATGAGATTAGCCAACTATCCAAAGAAAACGTATGTGCTTTTTGTGGACTGCATAGTGATATTGTGAAAATATTTATTAGTTTATGTGACGAATTTGTAAAATATGGCTTTAAAATGGCATTAGAAGCCGAAACATGTGGTAGTGAATGGAATATATATTTGGTGATATATATACTGCCTAGATTATTTCATCAATTAATTAGAACTTAACTATAGACAAAAATAAATTAACCAAATGAAAGGAAATTTTATGAAGAATTGAGATATGTCAATTTCGATCATTAAATTCCTGCTAAAACTTAAATAAAAGTCATTGAAGAAAAGGAGAAGATCTTCTTGTGTCAGCTCGATAAAATTAGATTTCAATTAATTTAAACTCAGAAATTATAAACATTTTGTTGTTATTGTGTGGTAATATAACCCGCTCGCTATAGACCTTCGTTAGCCGGTGTCTGCGTAAAATGTTGGAAATTTGCTGGCCAAAGCTCATATCCAATTAGAGGCAGCTATCAATCCATCTAGAGATAGAAATTAGAAAATGGAAATGGGTGGGACACACCCTGAGGAAATGTCCTGCAGGTTCTCAGATAAGGAATTAGGCAAATCGTGGAATGAGCCATGGAGGATTCCTGCCGAAAGAAACAAATGGAAAGAACTCGCTGCAGTGATAGTCAAAGGAATTAACTATAGATAATGGTATTTTAAAAGTTTTCGGAATTTTCTAAACAACATCAAAGAATGTTTGAAATGAAAAAAATTAGAGCAAAGATATGATGTTCTAAATAGTTTCCATTTTCCATTGCGAAGCTCATCATATCCTTTGTTTTGGTTTCGATTTTTGGTAAGTTTTACATCAACTGAAGCAATCGAAATTGTCTATATATTCCGTGGTATATACTCATTTTTATCATGTTATTAACATCCGCCTAAACTTCGTAAATAGCGATATCTCATCATAAACTACAAATATTTAATTTACGAAAATTGTCGGAATTGGGACGCTTTCAATCTGGAGATCGGCAAACTTTATCTGTTTAATTTGGTACTAAAAAATTGTAAATACCCATTTGCTTTCCATTTGAACCGTAAGATAATATGATAAAAAAATACGGAAAAAAATGTGGCCTACCAATATATTGTACCGTTTAGCTTAACCTTCTTCATCCCCAAAATATCAAAATAATGAGGTTATATAGGCCAAACGTCCAATATTTTTGTAGTCAACCTATCATATCAATTTTGTTATCAAATTATCTTACGATTTAAGTGAAACGCAAATGGGTGTTTATGAGTTTTAGGCACCTAATGAAACAGACGATGTTTGTCGATCTCCATATTGAAAACGCCCCAATAACGATAATTTTTTTAAATAAAATATTTGCAGGTTACGATGAGATAATGCTATTTACGAAGTTTTTGGAAAATGTTAATAATATATATGTTATATATGTGAATATTTATATGTTATATATGTGAATGAATATGTTAATAATTTGATAAAAACGGGTCTGTACCACGAACTAATATTTCTTAGCAAACTTTTTATTTATTTATTCAGAAATATAATAATCTTTCACACAAACAATAATTATGTGAGATAATAATCATAATCAAGAAACTATATACAATAAAAGGTGTAATAACTTAAAGATCCGTAAATTAAAAACATAACAAACACAGTCATACATATCTACATTTTATACAATTTGACCGGGAACCTCAAGGTTGTCCCTCCAATTATTTTTTTAATTTTTATTTTAATGAAATTTACAACTGTATTACGTAGACAATACAATAAGTAAATGTGATATTGTAAGGATTGCATACGAGAGGAATTCGATGGTTTAGTGGAGCACCAAAGCTCAATTCCGTAAGTCCAAATAGGTCTTATTATTGTCATATATATGAGTCGTTTGTAATTGATTGAAAGCTTAGAGCGTTTGTCTACTAAGTGCTGGAGTAATCGGAAACGTCGGGCGGTTTCTAGTCATTTCAGTCTGGTATGGGGGTTCCAAGTGAGTCGTTTGTCAAGGTGGAGTCTTAAGTATAGGATTTGTTCGACAGGGGTTCTCTCCAACTATAAAATGAAAAACAGGAATCCAAGAGATTTATGCCGCGTCTCTCTTAACCGCGTCACTGGTTTTTAGGAAATTAATTATGAAAAAATATTTAGGTCAATATTAGGTTAGGAATCACCTCTTATTTATTTTTCTCCAAGTATCATTATGGAAAGTAGTGTTACAATTGATTTATAACTATTTGTAAATAATAAACCATTGCGTAATAATTCGTAGGGTTTTTAAATGCTAGCAAAAAAAGAAATATCGAAAATAGAAAAATACGAACGAAAGAAATATGATGAAGATAGTTAAGGAATATGTGAATAAAATAGATAATTATGTCTAATTTAAGCGGATCGTATTAAACTTTCCTACTTGATTTCTTATTTAATATACTTGAGCGATCCGGCACAGTTTTCTTTGCGTTACTTCCTTGACAGTCTCTCCGATTGGATTTTAGCCGCCGAGACCAACTTCCTTACTTAAGGTGTCTGTCAAGCTGGAGTAATTTACTTTTGAACTTAGGCCTACTCTTTTACTTCTTCTCTTCCAACTTTCAAGAAGCCAAGTTCACTTTCACCACCATCCATCCAATGATCTCTTAAATCATCAACGAAAATACTGGACTGCGAGTGCAAACTGAGCTTTCTTCTTCTAGGACCACATCAAACCGTCCAAAGCGTAGAGAGGAGGTCGCCGTGACAAGATTAAGAATAGGACACACGAACCTAACTCATGTACATCTCATCACTAAGCAGCCACCACCAATTATTCAACACTGCAATAGCCCACTTCCTATCAATCATACTTTCAAAAATGTTCTTATTATAAATCCATAGGCTATTAAAAAAATATATAGAAATAAATAAATTTTTTATTCGATTGTGCTTTGTTTTCTATTTTTTTATATATGTATTTCATTTTTATATGATATTTTATTGGACATATGGAATCGAACTATGGGGAACAGCAAAGAAATCAAATATAAAAATCATTCAGTCATTCCAGTCAAAAGTACTTCGGAAAATTGTAGACGCACCCTTTTATGTTTCAAACCTCACGTTACACACTGACCTTAACACTCCTTTCATCACGGCAACTGCCACTGACCGCTTTAATAATTTTCATGACAGACTGACTCTAAATTCCAATCCACTTACTCAAGCTCTATCGACTGCTACAAATCCATATAATCCGCCCAGAAGACTGCTGAGGCGCTGGCCAAGAGACTTATTGCATTGAGCTACTTGCTGCATTATCTTTTCTTTTTTTGTGTGTTATTCTGTTAATATGTATGTATTATTATGTGTTATTTTACTACTGTTCTTTTTATTTTTTTATTTTTTTTTTTTTGTCTTTCTGTTTTGTTATTACTATTATTTTTTTTTTTCTTATGCTATCATTTCTTGTCATTGATATCATATTTGCTGAATACCAATGTAGATGGAAAATTTATTGTGAGCCAGAAATACGTATATCTAATAAATAAATAAATAAATATGATTTTGAAATATTTTTTTCATTTATTATTCTATCTATTGTCCAATTTTATTCACATTTTTTCTCTAAAGAGTTTACAAATATAACCGACTCACAGGCGTTGATGGCCCTAGTGTTTTACGTCTTAAAGCCTAAACAAACAAATAAACAATGCTTTCTTCTTTCATTAAGATATATTGAAATCTCAGAAAACTTATAGAAATCTCAAATTAAGGATGTACAATGTCATGATAAACCTAGTTAGGATGTACGGCTGCAAGACAAAGACACTAATCAGCATTCTAGAAAGAAGTACTGGATGATATGAGAGGAGAACAGCCAATAAGAAACTGCTTAATCAATATCTCACGATATGAAGGCAAGGAGATTAAGATGGGCGGTGCACACAGCTCGGAATAATCCATCAGGAAGCCTCTACATAACAATGAATGCCAAGACCTAGATGTATAGATCAAATTAAAAATTAAGTAATAGAGCTGTATGCAAATTACTTGAAAGAAATATTGCAGAGACAGAGAAGGCGGCAAAAATCAACAAAGTTTGTAAAGAAAATAAAAAAAACTAAACAGTATAAATGGGAGTGGAATAGCTCAGTGAGTTAGGAACTGTTCTACTAACCTCAAGGTCCCAGGTTATAATCCGGCTGATGAAAAATTATTTGACATTGATCGATCTTACAATCGGGATACTCTCCTAGGGAACACCCAGCCTCTATAAGTGTCGATACTCTTAATTAAATAAATAATTAAGGAGGAAAACAGAGTGGTTGATCGTGATCTTGGACCAATCATCTCTCTGCACAACCGTTGGCCTTGAAACAGTATTTCCTAACAAAGTACTTATCCCATGAATCTTAGTAGTACTGTTTCTTTTTTTTTTTTAATTTGTATAAGTGTGTGTATATATTTAGATACACCAATGTGCCTCTTTCCTAATAACATGTTTTAAAAGATACATTTTTAAGAAAATAGAAATAATCCAAGACAATTGAAGCGGTTATTTGAGAAAAGAGAAATGCACCATTTTTATCAATTTTAAACTCACCTTTCATTACAAAAAATCACATTGCATGAATAATATACCGATCAATTTTTTAACCATATATTTTCAAATTTAATTTTGAGTTAAAATCGTCGCATTTGTTCCTTATGAAATAGCCGATTATTTTTTTCTAATAAAACAATATTTACTTATTTTAATATATTATTAACATATCGTCGGTATTTTTCATGGAATACCATGAAGATGGTTAACACATTAACATACTACTTTTCAGGAGGACATATTTTCCAAGACATTTCAGGTAGTGATGTTTTCACTTTTGTTACATCGGAGATTTAAAAATATATAAGTTTTATGTTTCTCGTTTTCACACAACTGTGGCTATTAATATAATGTATCTGAGAAAACCAAAATATTCAGTAATTCATTTTATCATAACCGACAATATTATGTTTACTCAACACAAATCTTAGCATTCAAAAATTTTAATATAGAATCGTTTAACGTTGAATCGTATTTTTAACATGAACGGGTCTTTGGTCTTCAAAGGGGCCGTATCTTCAAACGGGTTAAATTAAAATCAGTTGCCAGCTCATTTGAAATTATTAGTAATTTAAAATAGGAAAGATAATGAAGTCGACTTTATAAATGGGTCATTCAAAACAATATATTAGTCAATTTCATATATAAATTAAGATATATTAAGAAATAAATTTAACATGATATCTCTCCAACCGAATCCAACAATATTTGCCTTATAATATTTTTTTATAAAATAAGTAAGATAAATGGTTTATATTATAGTGATTTGGTTACTTTTCATATGTAAGTAACGTTAATTATTATAATGGAATTATAAAAGTAAAAAAGATAAATAACTTTAATAGCATAAGAATAAATGAAAAATGAAAGACTTGATAATTTATTGTAATTTTCTTTAAATATGAATTCAAGTTCATAAATGTTTAACTATAGCTTAGATCCAACAACAATATAATAAAGGATCCTTTTACCAAGGAAGTTGGAAATTTACAATAAATCGATACCAGACGACACCTAAAAAATGATAGGAGGTTCATAAAAACTTTCCTATATAACCCAATAAAGAAACTGTATAGTGAAGAAATCCATTAAACTAGTAGCTATTTTTCACAATTATAAATAATAGTTGTTTAAAAAAGTGTAATTACAACTCGTCTTTCTCAAAGTATATAATTTTTTTTTATCTTAAAATATTCACTTATTTCAGTCGGCGAATTGCTAACAATCAGCAGATGGTAAAATAAAACTGATATGTCAGAAATTGGGAAGGATATCATTCATCAGTACCTCAGTACCCTGGTTTGATTCAATTACCTTGGTTTGTTAAGGAAGGAGGTCTCTCATCCAGCGTTTTTTTATTCTTCTTCTCGTATTGATGGCCATGTTAGCTGAAGTCATGTCTCTTATTAGTAAGTTAGTATGTCCGGGTAAGGTATTGTGAAATCGCTGGTAAAGAGTCCTTATATGTTGGTCTACTGTAGGCAGATGACAGTCAGCATGTAAGGTTTTATTAGTGACCTACCAAGGTGCTTTAGTTTAGAGTCGTATTTGTTTAGATTGGAAAGTTTAAAGTTTTTATAAGTGGCAGTTTTTAGCTATACCGTATATCTATGAGGAATATATAAATAAAGTTTAAGTAGTTTCTATCTCAGTTCTGGGTTTGAAGATTTGGAAAAAAAGTAAGTAACGTAGTATGAGTCGTAATTTGAAGGTTCAACTTTTCATTGAAACATGTGGACCTCATCCTTCTGTCAAAAGTAAGTCAAAGTTTTTTGTTTTCATTTCAAAATTTAGTTGTTTTGGACATAAAGTGGGGGGCAGGTATTTATTCGAAGTGTAACTTAAAACACTTTATGATATGGTAAAAATCTTTGTCAACTGACAGGAATGTCTTAAAAAATATAGTCCATGGCACGGACCAGTTTTTATCGAATGATTAACATCCGCCTGAAACTTGGTAAATAGTTTCATCTCATCGTAACCTACAACTATTTTATTTACAAAAACTCTTGGAATTGGGACGTTTTGAATCTGGAGGGGGCAAACGTTATCTATTAAATTAAGTACTAAAAACTCCAAAATATCCATTTGCTTTCTACTTGGATCGTAAGATAATTTGATCACAAAATCGAGAAAAAAGGTGTCCTTCAAAAATATTGAGGCGTTTGTCCTATATAACCTCGTTATTTTGAAAATGTGGGGATGTAGTTCACGCCAAACGGCTCAATATTTTCAAGACCACATTTTATCTCGATTTTGTGATCAAATCATCTTACTATTCAAGTAGAAAGCAAATGGGTACTTAAGAGTTTTTATTACTAAATTAAATAGACAAAATTTGTCCCTCTACACATTAAAAATGCCCCACTTCTAAGAGTTTTCGTAAATAAAATAGTTGAGGTTACGATAAGATGAAAATATTTAACTATTTAATTATTCGATAAAAAGAGGTCGGTACCACGGACTTTTACTGAAACGCTTATAAAAAAGAAAGTGCGCCAATGTGGAAAAACCATTGTGATTTAGGAAACATAGAAAAGATTTAAATCAATCAACGTTTATTCAAAACTTAGATTTCGTCACTTGTACTACTTTGCTTATATAAGTCTCATTTCTAGTCAGAGATTAAAATGTTTGCTATTAGATATAAATATGGCATACTATATGTACCAAAATAAATGTAAAAAAGTATAATATTTTATTTTGTTTTTATCACATAATTATTTGTATTTTTTTAAATATTTTGTCATAAAAAAAAATCTGAAATATTTATAAAAAGTGTGAGTACCAATTTATGTAGCATTGATGTCGACTTTTGAATTTTTTTGTTTTTTTTTAACGAAGTGTGTTCCGATACGCCTCGTTTGCATAGAAAGTACAATTTTTATATTCTTTCTTTGAATATAAATTCTAGGAAGGTCCCGTTATCGTATCGCTTTTATCCTCAACGTTGTGACTGAGGAACTCCCAAGGTCTGCCTTTAATAAAGGAAAATTGACAGAAAAATGACTCTCGTGTTATAGGATGGAACCCACTGTATCGCAGGCGTTTGGCGTTTGACGTTTAACAGTAATAAATTATATATGTTCGTCTTACATTTTCATATATCAAAATAAAATTTTTATTTAATTTATGGTATGTATTTGAGTAATATTTTCTAAAAATTTAAATTAAATAATAATCAACAATCAGGACACTTTTTTCATTCCCACAAAAAAAATATATAAAAACAATAAAATTCTTAATAAACGATAATTTTTTAAAAATTTAATTATAGAACAAAAAATAAAGATTTTTATTGTTATTTGGTATTTGTTTTCGACTCAATTTTTGAATATTTATTTGGTAATATAAGAGTTTCTTATTGTTTATTATAATAAAATAAATTAATAATACAATACCACCAAAGAGTGGCAGAAAAAATGAAGATTCGTCTAAAGAAATAACTAACGTATATGTTTTCCAAAAAAAAAAATCGTTCAAATCGGACAATTAGGAGAAAAGATATGGTCTCTAGTTTTTTTAATATGTTCTGCAAAGGTTATATCGTTTGTTTTGGTTTTTGAGTTTGAAATGTGTTACTTAGGCAATGCTATTTTTTTTAGCATATTACTAATGATTAAGAAAAAAGGTTTAGTCCATTAATTGTGTTCTCCTTTTATTCATTTTTCTTTGTAACTTTTAAGGTAATGTTATTTTAGATGTATAATTGTTCAGAAATAATAAACCATTGTAAAATAATTTGCAGCGTTTTTTTTTCTTTATTTAAATTAAAGTAGTGAATAATTTGATAAATTTTCCCTTTGCGATATTCCAACAGAATACACTTATAATTAGTGTGACAACTTTTGACCTCTCTATGACAGACAATGCAAGTATCTTAATTCCGTTTTAATAAACTTTGCAATGAAAAATAACAGTTTAATAATTAATAGTCGTACAATCCATAATCAACGAATCGTACAATCCATAATCAACGAATCCTACAATCCATAATCAACCGGTGATATAATAAATAGTACTTTTGTTATTTTAATAGTATTTATGGTTTGTTATCTGCAATCTTTTAGCTTTAGCTTAGTTAAAAATTCAATTAAAAAAAATTATGATAGCCCAACATGGCCAGAAAATAATTTCTATTCGAAGTTCAAAGAGTAAGTGAAAGTTGTGTGTTACGCGCACCAGATTTTTATTTTTGTAAGTGTTACTGAATTGATGTTATTTTTTTTAGCAAATTACTCATGATGAAAAAAAAAGAAGTTGTTTATGCCAATAATAGGAATCATCTTTTATTTATTTTTCTTTGTTACTAAGAAGGTAATGTTACTTTAGATGTATAACTGTTTGAAAATAATTAACCATTGTGAAATAATTTGCACCGTTTTTTTCTTTATTTAAATTATTTATATTTATTTTCCTTTCGTATACACTTGTCACACTTCAATGTAACAGATTGTATTATTAATTCAATAAACATCTTTTAACTGACTGGTTAGTGTTAAGTAAATGACTTTTTCTTTTAATTTACTGAAGTGAGCGGAAAAAATATGTAAATAAATAAAAATACCATCTAACGATTCCTCTATGATAATGAAGAAGTGTCTCATGTTGATAAGGGAAAAAAATGTCTCCCCGAGGGCCTATAAGTCGCAGTCGTTGGGCCTAAACCTTATATCCTCAGCTTAAGGTTATCCGCAACTTGGGCACTCTCCTAGATGGGAACCGTTTTCTTTCACCGAACCGGCCTAGTCCTAAACTTATTTTTTATCTAGCCCTATTTTTGTTGTTAGCCAGCCAAAAAATAACACACACTGTCCTATATTAGAGTCATATAAGCTAGCTGATGTGTAAGAAACTCACCTTTCCGAAGACTGAAAGATCACTTCCTACTGACCTGAAAATGAAAATATAAATTAAATTCATTTTTGATCCATCTTATTCAATCATTCTTTATATACACAAGATGGCACTAGGGAAGAGCGGGTCTAATAGTTACCGAAAAAACATTCACCTTTCAAGAAAAATCTATTCAAGAAAAAACATTTAGGACAATCACAATACACCTTGGTACGTTAGCAACATAACATTACATAATGACCTCCATATGCCGACTATTAAAGAACACATACGAACTCATTACAAACGATTCCATGATAGCTTAGAAGAATATCCTAATACCCTTATAAATGACATGGCCACTACGAATATGCCAGGTAACGTCTGTAGGAGACTGAAGAGGAGCTGGATGAGGGACCTCCTCGCCTAATGTAGATATCACGCCGAGTGAGGTGCCGCTGGGCGCTGATCCTCCCCATGGCTTTCATGACATTATATTTTGCAATCGATCTCACATCCACTGGTCGTCATTACCATTATGACAGGTGGTGTGTTACTGAATTTCAAGTTTTCCCTGTTAACCAAACATTGGTTGGCTAAATTGCCAAGCTAGTATTGGCTAACTGTTTTCCCAATTTGTGATTGATACATGAATTTTCCTGGAGTAATTGAGTGGGGTAACCTTTTAACTCAATGAACGAAGCAATCATGAAATTGATTAAGAGTAGAAAACGCAAATTAAACATAGTTATTCATCATTAAATATATTATTAGGCCTCAAAATCTGTTTTTTATAAAATATAATTTTCTGTTGATCTCAAATATTATAAATGATATGGTTTGTGTGTTTGCAAACTTGCTAGTTTACAAACACGCAATTGAATTGTTGCGTTGCTACGGGTTACATCTCTGGCATGTTGTCGATTAGGTTACAATGAATGAAAGAGAAGAGAATTATTTTTAATAAATATTTTATAGTAGGTATTTTTATTTGTTTAAGCAGGAGAATAGATACAAATTTTTATTTTCGTTTTGCCGTATCTATAATTTGTTTATATTTATTTATTGAGTATTACAACAATCTGTCACATGGGCACTAGATATAGTGAGGTAGTATAACATTCACATTATAGTTACAAAAAATATAAAATAAATAGATGCAAAATAACAATAAATAATAATCAAAAGGTATATACAATAAATAAAATAAAATAACCTAAAAATAAGAAAATTAAAACTAAGCAAAAAACACATGCATACCTGTATACACTATTTACAATCACGCGAAGGAACTCTAGGAGAACACTGCGCTACTCTCTCCCTCACTGGTACTAAAGCCAGCGGAGATTGGTCGAGAGCACTTTAGCCACATACACTCATGTCTTGAAAGGAGAATCTGGCCATTGCCAGAACTAAAATATGTACAATCTACAAAAGGTCGCGGGGCCTCTGCCGTTTCAACCTTCATTGAGGATTATAGGGGTGGGTGGTGCTTGATAGGGATTGTGCAAGATAATTTCGATGATACGTTAGGTTCTGGTGAAATTTGGAGAATTTTTATGGGATAAGGTATAGGAAAAATGGGATGTTGAGGTAATGATGTAGGGTTTTGTTGGTCACTTACAAAGGAGTACCTGGGACTATTGTTCGAAGGACTTTTGACTAGAAGGATTGGATGCGCTTGATGTTAGAAAATTTTGCTGTTCAATTTTAATTATTATTATAAGTGTATACTTATATTAGTATTAATATAGTGCATTTACTTATCTTTTTATTATATTTTAAGACTAACAGACATTCTTAGTGTTGCCCGAAATGAGTCATGGTCTATCACGCTGCAAGATCAAGATCATGACCGCCTGACTGTTAAAGATCAAGACCAAGGCTGGTAAAAAAATAAATAAATCGTTTTTGTGAATAAAAATTGAGGCGAAATAGTTACTAATACTTGACAATTTTAGTTATTGTATGTAAATAATTGGTATACCCAATTTAAATTTGCATTTAACTCTTCTAATTTTTCATTCAGGCTTAGTTAGATTTCCACTATCTGAAAAATTACAGTAATATTTCTATAGTAATAGGCTAATATGCAAGACTGTTGCGACACTCTTGCGCAAGACCAAGACTCCTCTCGCATTTGGACAACACAAGATATTCTGTACAAATTATTCACACGAACAAACTAGTTAAAAAAATGAAACAAAATATTTGTATAATAAAAAGGAGAATAAAGTTGGATTGGAAGACTTATTCGTACATCGATAACAACACTAATGGATATCTTCATGATATTGGTCTATCTGATATCTAGAGAACAATCCATTAGGGTTATCAAGCTTAATGCTAAAATTAATCTGGCACTTTAAAAAATCCAATATATTTTTGTCATGTGTTATATACACTGTTGTGGGCAGTGTTGCCGCGCGCTCTGTAACAAATCCTCGTACACTTGCTCATTCATAAATGGTACTATTGTAAGCCCAGTGTTATTGTTTTTTTTATAGTAAAATTAGATCACATATTTTGATTTTTACCTCTATTCATTTATTTTAAAGCCTTTTTACATTATTGTTTAAAGTTAATGGGTCAAGAAGTAAAATTAGCTTAATAGAAAAATATAAAAAAGTTTATATATTTTTAGCAACTACTGGAAACTTTATATAAAAATTAAAATAGTAAAACAAACTTCTTAAAGAATACAATTATTCCTATAATCACTAAAATTAAAGGAAAACATTATCATGAACATTGAAATTCGAAACTGCGTAACATATAATTGAAATTAATAAATATTAATTTTTTATTACTAAATTTTTTTTTTGCTTACTTAGAACTATTTAAATGAATTATGTAACAATCGTAGTTTTATAAAGAAATACTTTAATCAAACTAGATATGATTGTAATAAACTTTTCTTTGAAGAACATAAGCTAATTATGGTATAAAAATAATAAATTAATTAAATAAAAATAAAAGTTTATAAATAACTAACTTGAAAAGTTTTATTCTTAGTAAGTTATCGATCCATGTTTGATATAAATATATATATATATATATATATATATATATATATATATATATGTGTGTATATATATATATATATATGTATATATATATATATATATTAATTTTAACAACAATATATATATATATATATATATATATATATATATATATATATATATATATATATATATATATATTCAAATAATTTTCGAAAATATTGAGCATTCTACAAACATTAAATAAGCCACTATAAACTTTTTAAGTAATCGACATATTTACATTATTAAAATTCGAAGGAAAAAACAAATAATGACTAAATCAAAGTTCGAAACAACACAAAATTTAAATAAAGTAATTTAAGGAAAAACCAAAAATTCAACTACTTTTATGAAAGGGTGTTAGTGGTTCTTGAAGGCCAAAAAAAGTAATTATTGCAGCATTAATGCTTTTAGAGATAGTCATTATAATATAAAAAATGAATAGATTGTGATTGTTTAAGCATTTAGCTTACAATTAGATCTCGCACAAAAACAAGTGTACACCACTAAAAAAATACATTTTTTTTTCATTTTTTAAGATGGGCTCATTATGAATACTATTTAATCTTTCAATTTATTACTTTACTCGATTAAAAATATTTTTTTTTAAATGACTGCAACAATTTTTTGAACCAATTTAATTTATCTATAATATATTTACAATTGCAGTTTTACGAAGAATATAATAATTCAGTGGAAATAATGAATATACTTTCTTCTATTTTATTTTATGCTCGATAAAAATGACGGAAAAAATTTCCTTTTAATTTCCTTTGACTACATAATATAAATAATGTATATTTACAAAAAAAAAAAAATTGTGATTCAAATAATGGATATAGTTTCTATATGGATTATAGTTAAAAAAAATTTTTTTAAATTTTATTTTATAAAAAATAAAAAATATATATATATATATACAACCATGGTTTTATGAAGCAAATATTAATTATACTCTAATTAAAGAAGATATAATTGCAATTTATTTGTCTATAAAGCAACAGAAGTTCAGTATTCATGTCAATATAAATAATAATACAGTAAAAATAATTGTAAAACAATTCTAATCTTCATTCATAAAAATATAACCTTGCATTGCAGACGTCAGCAAAAGTTATGTACGAGGTATGAGGCTGGTCTATCCTCGTACCACGTACATTACGTCATAACCTCGTACAAATACGAGGATCCTCGTACAAACGGCAACACTGGTTGTGGGAAATAAAAATAGCATATCAAACGGTTGGTACTCATTTGTTTTATTTTTGTTAGTTTGTTGAAAATGTTTGCGAGAATTTAAATGGAATATTTAGATGCCAGAATCCAAATGTAATACCTCATTCTTATTTTATTTGGAAAGATGGAACGAAATTTAAAAAAAATTATTCAAAGCTTACAGACCAGAATTCGACCCAATTTAAAATATTTAATGTTAAACCTTTGACATCATCCATAAAATAAAATAATATATGTTGCGATTTTTTTCGTTGCTATTTGTTTTGGAGTACTTTTTCAGTATATTTACTTAATTTTATATCATTCGTAAGTATTAAAATTCCGAAAGCGAACAGAAATATCCGACCAACAAGTTTCAAGGGAGTCAGGTAATAATTTCAGGTGACTTACTGGTTCCACCATTTTTGTGCAAGTACGCGAGCGTGCGTATGTGAGTGTGAGAGAGGTTAGGTGGGCCAAGGTATTATTTTAACGCAATGTTTTGTTTTGTAACTAAAATAATATAAATACAAAAGCTGAGAGGAAAAGTATTTGTTGAAAAACATTGAAATATTAAAACAAAAGATAGGCTATTGACTTTCCTTTAGGGAACAAAAAATATTTAAAATTTGTTCTATTCAATGTTGAACCTTACAATGTTTTCCAAAACAAAAGCATGTTCACTGTTGTTATTCAGTCTTTATGAGATTTATTTTTAACAAAGCTTGATTTTTTTTTTATTACTGTGAAGCCAAAAGGTTAGCAATGTGTTTTTGTCGAACTTTTGCAGATATGTAACGATTTTTGTAATTCAACGTCAGGACCAATTTTTGAACTAGACAGGAAATAAATACATAAACGTACTTACCTAAACCTATATATATATAATTTATATATTTATTTGCGTCCCATACAAATAGAGTTGGCTATAATGGTAACCAGGAACAAATTAATATGAAAAACATTTACAATTTATATGCAAAGTAAAATTCATTAAGATTCAGTGACATCATCATCTCCTGATAACAACCAAGCATCTGACTGTATGCCTAAATATAAACAATGAAATATAATATAAATACCCCATATAATACAATAATTAAAATAATACATCTGAATATAGCGAGCAATAAAATTACAAATAGTAATAAATAGCACTAGTAATAAAGATAAATACAGGCATAGTATACAATATATAACATATAAACATGTCAATAGTAAATAGCAAATGATATAATAAAACCACGATATGCATATAAATATGTTTCATGCATGAATAATAAATACCACAAGTATAAGAAGTAAATAAACTTCAAACTTTTAGAAATACATATGTAATGTCATTATTCATTGAAAATGAAGGACCTCAATCTGCAACATTGCCTCGTGTAATAAAACAGGTTCTTGAGGAAGGCTTCATTGTCAGTTTTGAATAATTCCAAATAATTCGCCCTGGTCATGTTAATGGAATGAGGTAGGAAGTGTTGTCGGAAGTGAGCATAAATCGAGCACCGGACAAAAATATGACTTAAACCTATATAAAAATACGGCTCTGAGATTTATGGTTTAACAAAAAAGACTCACTTACCAAAACTACCATTTTTAAAATCCAAAATTAAAGGACTAACAACAGACGCTCCCTAGTACGTAAATAATTAAACAGTAACATACCGACTTACAACAACCAACTATCGACCAACACATACGTAATGATTATTCCTGATTTCACAACAAGTACATGGACACAACAATAGACTTATAAACGACATCGTCCCTACTCAGATGTCTATGAGGTGACTGAAAAGGAGCTCAATGAGAGATCGTTCCTGTATTAAGGGAGTAAATAAAGACCAAGAAGAGGTGGTGATGTGGAAGCGCTTCCAAAAAAAAATTGTGAGGTTTAAATATTTTTAATATTTGCCGAAATAATCGTATTGTGGCAATAATTATTTCTTAATATACGATTCATATAAATTGTGTTTACCTCTAGATATCAAGTAAGGTTTCTAATATAAAAGCCGGATCGAGAAGGCGTTGGAAACCAAGGAAAATAGGATTTATCTGGGAGCTCTTACCTCTTCATTAAGGTAGCTCCAAGTAATCAAGTGCTCCCTCCCCCACTTTCTGAAATTGTCCTTTAGTATCTCTTTCATATATCTCTAAGATTCCTTTTTTAACAATTACGAGGACGGAAAAATAATAAGGCATGTATTTGTAACGTTTTGTTTATTTCTTACATATAAACCATTAAGCTGCTCTTGGAAGCAACCCAGAGGGCAATAACAAAATTCGCCAAGACTCAGATAAGAAAAGAAGAGCAAATCACCTTACAAATTAATAAAGAAACAACAAAATATGTGGGAAAAAATTTTTCTCTAACTCCTAGAAAGTTGGTGAGATCGATAAAGGGGTGCATATATTGCCATAAATATCGAGTCCCAATAAAAGGGCTTACGTGCTTATGGCAGGGAGATGGAGTCATCCAGGTTGTTTAACTTAGCCCTGGAGAAGGTAATAAGAGCAACATTTATTACTGTAAAGAGGATTTCTGATAGATTGCTTCAAGCTACATATCTCATCCATCTAAACATCCATCTCGCCTTTATATCGAAAAATATTGATTGACCAATTTCTGTGAGCAGTTCTTTATTGGTCTTTCTTCTCTGTTCGACAAATCCAAGACGATATGTACCTATATCACCTCCTTAAAACTGTTCCTAATATTCCAACTCTGTTCCTGCATGATAATCTCATCTAATTTTACCCCACTGTAAAAAACCTTGGAATCAAACCTTCGATCAAACTCTTTCCTGGAAAAACCACGTATCCAATATTTTCCGCTGTACCATTTTCACCCTAAAACGTCTAAATTATTCTCGTCACCTATTTTTATTTGAAACCCGTAGGCTTCTAGTCACTTCCTTATTTTTAACCACTTTGTCTATTGCTGTACGGTATATGGGGGCGTCTTCGGGGATCTCGAGGCGAAACTAAAACGTTTGATAAATTGATTCGTACGATTCATCTTCGGAATACTGAGGGACACCTCTGTTTCCCATTTTTATGCAGAGTTGAAGTGGCTTTATACTTCCAATCCCACCGTCCTTCTTACATCTCCGAGCTCCTTCAATTCAAATTCGTTCCCGCAATACTCGTTCCCGGTCTTCTGATTTATACATAAGGGCCCACCGAACCGCTGCTTTCGACAGATCGTTCATTATCCGATCCTCATCCCTTTGGATCTCCATCCCTTCTTACATTCGTCAATCTAATACCCTTCTTACCTTTAAATCCCGCCTGTTCAATCATTTATTATCCATCCAGTTCCCATGAAATTGTAAATACATACTAATGTAAATATGTATATAAATTATTAGTTCTTTCTTCATCATTTTAACTTATTCTTTTTATTTTTTATTATTAACTGATTAAAATTAGAAAGTAACTTATATGTTTTATTTTTTTACTATGGCTGTTTAATTATTCTATACATTTATTGATGTATCTCTGAGGCTCTTTAGCCCATATTTATGTCATTCTGTATTATTCTAAAGGGACTCGTTCCAGAATAAATAAAGTATTATTATTATGTTTTCTCGTCGTTGTATTATTTTTATTTTTATTGATTAATGATGATTACCTTTAGTAAATATGTGAAAATCTCAATAAATATAATGATCTACTTTTATCGCCACCAAACATTACTTGTAAGTACAAAGTCTCTCATAATGAAGCAATCTTCTCTTTCAGTTTATATAAATATATAAATATATATATATGTACTTTTTTTTTTTGACATATCTTTTAACTGTTGGATAGTCTTATTTGATTTAGTGTAAGAAATAGTTAGTACTTCGTAAATAAAAAGTATTGAAAACTGTTCATAATGTTGATTTGGTTTCTATCTTCAGTATTATTCTAGAGGAGATGATGGCCGAGGAGGATGATTCTCAACTGGGCTCTGTTCCTATCGGGTTGAGTAAATGTTTATTTCTCAACGATCCCGGCTAATGAGTCTTGACACTCCTGCTCTGGTGGGTACGGGGGCTTATTCAAGGTAGCCTTCAATGTTTGGCTAAGGGCCAACTTGCCGGAACAGTTTTACTTCCCCACCCATACCTCTGCAAGTATCAGTACTGTTATTATATTTAAACAATTCCTAGCTTTATTATTATTATACAGCATTTTGTTATGATTGAAAGCTCTATTTATTATTTTTAAGCTACGAAATTTTTAATTTTTTAAAAAAGAGAGAAAATATTTATTAGTTTTTGTAACCCCTACATACATTCCTGAATTTTTATAAAAAATTCTAGCGAACAAATAGTGCCAAATGAACACTGAATGTCTTTATAGAAAACAAAACCCTTCCGATTTGTCAGTCATTTTTTTTGGTTTATTTTAATTTTTTTTTGGAATCGATTTTTCCAATTTTGTTAATTGTGCTGAAATAACGCACAACCGCCCATTTTTATTGAGGCTTGATGTACCTCAGGAGTATATACCAGAGTTGACCCACGGCTGAAATAACAGAATAAATAATTATCTTCCAAAGTCTGACTAAAACACGTGATCTTAAGAGTAAGAACTCAGTGCTTTACTCACTGAGCTAACCTGCTCCTCTCTGAATGAAATTCACCATGTCAATTTGAATACATTTTTTTGGTTAAAGCAACATCCGAATAAATCATTCAACTTTTCTTTTATATATAAGTATCGGCAGCACGCTAACCTTTTTAAAAATAATACAGCAAGAAAGGACTGAATAACCAACATTATAATACTATTTAGTAAATTATAGAATTTATTGTACTAAAATTCAAACCCTGTAATGTAATGGATTTTTATGATTGGAAATTGAAGTCTGTCAACAACAGACCTCGATATGTCATCGGAAAATAAACTTCCCGAAGCTGTATCTCCTATAAATAGAAAATATAAATTTTCTGTTAGATACAATTTTAAACATGGACTGACAGCAAATAAACCCGTGTAAAAGCTAAATTTAAAACGACATATTGACAAGAGATAAATATCTAAAACCCATTGATATTGCTGCTCGCTATTATATTTACATTGATAACTAAACATTGAAATATTATAAAGGATAATAAATAACATGGGGTATACATTTATTAACAATATATATTCATATAATTAATTAATTAGTATATTAAACCCACTTTAATATATTTTCTTTCATAACTCAGTTTTGACTT
Source organism: Nezara viridula (assembly GCA_928085145.1). NCBI lineage: Eukaryota > Metazoa > Arthropoda > Insecta > Hemiptera > Pentatomidae > Nezara > Nezara viridula. The sequence goes on from OV725083.1 coordinate 75,029,286, forward strand.
CATTAAAATCACTAACAATTAAAAAATTGTTACGACTATATTCTGTAAAGAAAATTCAATATTCTGCCTAGAAGGACGAAAGTTTAATTTCGGTCAATCAACTTTGTTAATCAAGGAGGCATTATCAATGAATTTTGTATGAATAATATAGTATAATAATCAGAGCGTGTGAATTTCAAAAATTTATTTTGATTGCCTTTTAAATTTCTAAGCCTATCGGTTGAACTCACTTATTTCTTACAATAACCCTCGCCTCTTTTAAGAGTAATTTAATCTCCTAGCCTGGCATTAAATTTGTTTTTCCTTCAAGAGAATATTACCTAGAGACTCTTCAAGCTCTGTCCTTATAGTGATTTCCTCAAAGCGGTTTGGAACGTCCAATATTGCTTTTTAAAATGGAGCCTTTATCTACCGTGACAACAAAGATATCTTTGTTCTTCAGATTAATTGTCAAAACTTTGATCTTTTTATAGATACCACAGAGTAGAACAAAACTAAAGCGATTTCGTCACGAATCTGTTATTTTCGGATGGTTAATTACTATGTACAACTAATCATAAATGAAATTAAAACTTAGTGAATTACAGAAGATAACAAACAGTAAAAAAATAACTATCCTTTAATGCAGCTCTATCAACATTTCTATAGTTTACATAATTATCAAGGTATATGATTTGTTATTTTGGAATTAAATTTACAGGCGTCGTAAACCAATGATTTCCTGTCCTACAGTTTCATTTAACAATACTCCACTTATCCCTGTTGAAAAAATCCGCTACCTAGGACTCCACCTGGACAAACGACTAACTTGGAAACCTTATAGTAGACTGAAACGACAAGAAACCGCTCGACGTTTCCGATTACTTCAGCACTTACTAGACAAACGCTCTGCACTTCCAATTAATTACAAAAGACTCATATACATGACTACAATAAGGCCTATTTGGACTTACGGAGTTGAGCTATGGGGCTCCACTAAACCATCGAATTTCTCTCGTATCCAATCGTTACAATCCAAAATCCTTTGTAAAATTCTCAATGCTCCTTACTTCGTTACAATGAAAACCATCCATAATGACCTTAATGTTTCTCATGTTTCAGATCTGGCCCAATCCAGATACCTATCCTTCCGTAATAAACTTCAGAATCATCCCATCATGTAGACATATCATTAGATTGTAGATTAATTTAATTGCTACCATTGGGTACTCAGCAAGTGTTTTCATGTCATTATATCCATCTGTTCAAATTTACTAGATGTATTTATTTGATACAGTTGTAAATATCATTCAGAAATAATAAAAAAATAATTTACAGGAGAACCCCTTTTGAAGAATAGTATTATAAAAAAAACCAGTAGTTGTTATTCACATAAAGTCACATAAATTCAACTGGCAATGACGTATAATTTAAAAACCAGAAGCAACATGAAGTATAAATATAACCTCCTTTTACCATATTTCCAAGTCGATATATTGTTAGAGCTAAAGCGCTTGCAAGAACTTAGACAACTTAAGCATCTCCAAGCATGGTAAATACATGAATGGATGACAGACTTTATTGGTTCTTTGAGGCCCTTCAGTCTAATGGACGCAACCCGCACAGACATGCCGTAAGAGTGATTACCCTACTGTGTAAATTTAATTGCTAGATGGTTTCCCACGAAGTCAGTAGCCCCTGCGAGGTTGGTCCATGTGGACGGTATAATTCAGGAAAAAAAATATATGTCCTCGTGTGAGCCTGCTTACTCTGATTGGTCATAATCCACGGATCTTGGCCGTTTTGTTACTACTCTTGAGGCAAAGAAAGTCGTTAGGAAGATTACTGTCATATTGGCCCTACAGAGTAAAGCAGTAGTTCATTGGAATAAAATGAAATTGAAAATCATTTGTAAACTACTCCGTGTCAAATTGAACGAGTTGTTTTTGAAATATTGACGTATCAATAAAAATAGGTCAACGCTTCTGAAAGCGAAACTATTTTTGAAAGTAGTGGATGGAGTTTTATAAAATTAATATCAACTTGATCGTTTTATAACATTCCTCAAACTTTGGAACAAACCTGCTGTTTTTGAGAAATAGATGATCAAAGATCATGTTTTAGTGCATGTGTAAAAGGACATGTGTAATATAGTATAATAAATTCAATAAAATTGAAATTTTTTTTTTCTAATTACCAAACTTTGAGCCACATCGAGCGAGCCTATATTATTGTACAAATGGAATTTGATGAAATTGATATTATATCAATTATACACTAATATCCAAATTTCCCCAAATTCTAATCAAACCCAAAAACAAATCATACCAGCCAGTTTAGAAATAATGTCGCGTCTTAAAGTGTTATATTTGATATTTAAATATTCATAAATAACTAAAAAATGTGTAATAATTTGCAGCGTTTTATGTAGGAAATATAAAAGTTATTAAAATATTCATGTTACCAATAAAGCCTATAGCTTACTTGGTATTTACCTATACTATATCATAAATCCTAATATTTAAAGTGTACGAACTAGTGAGTTTAATTTTTTTTTAAGCCATTTTTTAAAAATAATTTTTAAAAAATGTTATCTTCTTTGGCAATAACTTCAAACTTAAGCCACCTGCTTGAACTACTTTCAGTAATTTATTCCGTTAAAGCTATATTCACCTCTTAAGAATTTTCACAGTATATTACTCATAAAATTTCTCATTATATAAAACCCTTCTGGTTCCATTTCAGAACCTTCGTAAGTTCCCTTGAAGGTATATAAAGTTAATTTTAGGGCCAACCTTTAATCCAAGTCCCTTCCTGAACAGTTTCCTACTTCAGCCTTTAGTAACCTTTTATCAAGCATTAGCTAATGTAATAAAGCTTTAATTTACTGTTAAAATTAATATTTATTTATTCATATTTTTTCACACACACACACACACACACACACACACACACACAAGTCAAAAATACGTACTATCAGTGAATTTTTTTCAATGAATTAAATAAGCGGTAATTGTCCGCAGTATAGGTACAGATCCCTCTTCTTATGAAATTTTTAACACCCTCCTTAAACTCTGTTAATGGTTTCAATTTATCACAACCGCGTTCTCTAATTAAATTAATTAATTTGATGAGGTACTAAAACCTCTCGAATACCCATTTGATTTCCACTTGAAACGTAAGATAAATTGATCACGAAATCGAGAAAAAAAGTTGGCCTACAAAAGTGTGGGCCTTCTGGCCTATATACCATCGATATTTTGAAATATCGGGAGTGAATTTCACTGCAAACGGCCCAATGTTTTTTATAGCCACCTTTTAATTAGATTTTGTGATAGAAATTGTCTTAAGATTCAAGTGAAAAGCAAATGGGTGTTGGCGAGGTTTTAGCACCTCATTTAATAAAGAAAGTTTGCCGATCTCCAGGTCGAAAACGACCCATTTGCTGGAATTTGCTGGAATTAGATAAAATGAAATCAAAATAGATTTTTATTATAGTGGGACTGTTGTCCCTTTAGGATAAAGTATAGATACAGAGAAAATGCCTGTGGCCATACATTAAATAAAATACTTACAATGCTCATTAAAATTAAAATATTGGAAGAAGAATAAAACAAAAACATACAGATATATATATATATATATATATATATATATATATATATATATATATATATATATATATATATATATATATATATATAAAATACTAAATGGGAAAAGAAAATAACATAAGTAAACAAAATAATTTCTGAGAGAACTTAAAAAGCTCTCTCATCTACTTTTCATGATCAATCGGGTTGGGAAAGAAGTAGGTGCTTAAAAAGGAAAAAAATACTGTATTTTAAGATAATATTAAGGCATTTTCGGAATTTTAGATGGTTATTAATAAGTTGATCCAAAGTCGTCTGTACCGTGAAGTATAAATAGATATGAGGATATATATATATATATATATATATATATATATATATATATATATATTATTTACGAAAATTCCCTGAATTGTGGCGTTTTCAATCTGGAGATCGACAAACTTTTAATTAGACACTAAAACTCGTAAACACTAAAGTCCGATTTGCTTTCCACTTTAATCGTAAGATATCTTGAGCGTAAAGTCTAGAAAAATGGTGGCCTTCAGCCGTTTGGCCTATATAACCTATATATTTTGAAATTTTGGGGTGTAAGTCACGCCAAACGGTTTAATACTTTTGAAGGCCACATTTTTTTTCTCGATTTTGTACTCAAGTTATCTTACGATTAAAGTGGAAAGAAAATGGGTTTTTGCGAGTTATTAGTAACTAATTAAATAGACAAAGTTTGTCGACCTCTAGATTAGAAACGCCATAATTCCAAGAATTTTCGTAAATGAAATATTTGGAGGTTACGATGAGATGAAACTATTTACGAATCAGGTGAATGTTAATAATTTGATAAAAAGGTGTCTTTACCATGGGCTTATAATGAGTACTGTTTTCTGCAAGAAAGCACATCTTTTTCAGCATTAAATAATCTTCTGTTAAAACTTTTTCTTTATCCTTCATAAATTATTCGTTAAGAACACATCAATTCAAGTTAATTTAAAAAATAATAATAACCTAATTATCATATTGTATCGTTATTTTCTCCACGATTTTAAAGAAATTTTAAAAGCTTCGGATCGGAAAATGGGTCTATTCATCCTCGCACAAAATAGTAAGATGCTTGAATAACAATACAGACATTCGGCCGGTAATGCTCAGACCAGAATTCCTTTTATATTCGCCATAAAGTTTGTTTGCTTTAACATAAATTATCTGAAATGATTGTTAAATTAAAGTAAGAGACAAACATTGCAATTAAGTACTCTTAACAATACTTCAAAAGCCTCAGTACCTTTAAAATAGAATTAAATTAGAAATTTCCCTTAAGTTTGTCCCAAGTAATCTTAATTAACATCTTAAAATTCACTAGTTGATGATATTATTAATATCAGTATGTTTTATTTATTAATAAAGGTAGAAAGAAATAATTGTTTTATTCTCAAAGTTACTGGAATTCAATTTAATGGAATAAATTGGAAACAGTAAAAACATTTTAAACAAAATTACTGATTATTTAATTATACAATTAAGAAAGAATTGTTTGCCAGAAGTTTAATAAGTGAACATCCATACGTAAGAAAAGTTCGTCAAACGTATACGGTTTGTTATTTAGAGCGTTAATGTAAAGGAAACATAAAACCTGCACTATTTTTTAAATTATATATATATATATTTTTTTTTCTCTCTCTTGCATAGTAACCCAGGTGGAGTTTATTTGACAAAGGTTACATACATTATGCAATTTCACACATTATTTGTATGAGTGTTATGCCTACATTTTATCTATGCTATGCTTTTTTTATAAATTAAAGGAAAACAACATAAAATAAAAAAATACATAAAAAGGAAAACAAGAAAAAATTTCGAACTATTACTACGATCCTTGTTTACATGAAAATAGTATTTTTTTATAGCATATATATATATCCAAATATAGTTAAATGTTTTTAAGTATGGAGAACAATTAAATTATTGTATACAACTTAAATTTGTGTGGGAATAGTATAACGGAAAAAAAAAACACAATCGCCTAAATTGAATTAAGTTAAGTTACAATATTGAATATATACATTCTTAATCTTAACATTATCATTTTTCTTTTGTTACTTTTAATATATATATATATATATATTCATTTATTTATTGTGAATATGGTGTGAATGAACTTTCTTACAACTCTAATTAATGTTTCTTAATTACGACAGATTGTAAAATAGAACATTATATGTTGGTTTTCAAATTTCACTCGATTTGTATGAATTATAAATTAATGAAGAGCGAAACTTAATTTCTGCCGCTTTATATCCAAAATATTTTATCTAAATAAAAATTTTTTGTTTTTCACTTTTAACATTATACAATATTGTTATTTATAGTAATTTTTGAGTTTACAAAAATATTTCTTGTAAAGATAAATATAACTAAATATTGAACCAGGAAAATCGGGATCCCTTTGAGACAGGGGCACAGGGAAAGTTGTCTTTTTGTCCTCAAGTTCTTATTTAGTATATTTGAAATGATAAAGAACTTTAAGGGGAAGAATTTAAGTACGTTTCTCCTGAAAAGGGGCTTTGAATTTTAAAGGTCAGATGAATACTCTTTTTCGAAAACTTAATGTTATCCTTATCATGTAGCAGGAAAATTTCATTTCGCAACCTTGTCAAAATTTCGGTTTTACTACTTTTGTCAGTGTCGAGGAAAATACTTGAATGAAATGGAATCCCATTTCTATTAAAATGAGTTACTATTACAATAATAGCCCCCCAACACCGTTTGCCAAAAATTACTAGATTTGAGGTAAAAGGAAAGAAACTACAATTTTCGAGATATGACGTTCTTTCATATGAACGGTAATCGTTTCTTTAAAGATGGTTCGGATTTAACTATCTCTTAGGAATAAATTTAATTATACAAAAATATTAAAATTTCTTCTTCAAAAACTTTCAATAACACCTTGAAATACCCTTAACGCCTTTGATATTTGAGGTAGAGAGACAATCACTTTTCAGACAATTAATCATGCGTAGTACCTATTAATTTAACAAATTTCTAAGTTTTACTAACGTTTTATCTTTTATAAAAAATAAAAAAAATTCAATAGTGATCACATCCAATAATTAAAGTTACATCAATAAAATAATACAACTCTAAATTTAATACTTTTCTTCGATCCGAGTGATATTTCCAGGTATTGATTTATATTTATTTAGAGATAACTACGTTGTTGTACCTAAGTGAATAAAGCCACTGGACTCATAAGTTCAAGGTCCCGGTTTACAGCTGGCTGTAGCAGGTAGTTATAAATTATGTTACATCAGCTGTGGATCGACCCTGGGATCAGAGAACCCTTCTGAAGCAAATTGAGTCTCTATAAAATGCTTATTATTAATTAAATAATTAATTAAGTGGAAAATCGGGCGTTTGAGCGAGATCTAGGCCCAATCACCTTCCTGCACAATCGTGGTGTTTAAAACAGTTCTACATCACAGAGTACTGGACCCAAGACCATACATGGGTTCATAATAATATACATATTTTAAAAATATAATTACTATATAAAATATACCTATACATTAGGTATAACTATATAACTAAGGTACAGGTAACTAGTAACTAGTTATAAGTATATAACTAAACATAATGTATAACTATATAACTTAAGTGCAGCCCATTTTAATATTAGATTAATCATAGCGGCAGAAATTTAAAATATTTATAATTTTAAAAGTTTAAATTTCCTTTTTGTTGTTTTTTATAATAAAATTAAATCCCTTGTTGTTAATAGATATAAGAGGAAAAGGGAAAAAAATAAATTAAAAAAAAAACAATTATTATTAATCGATTGAAACTTCTATATACAGAATATAATTTTAGACCGAATATTTTATTTTTGACTGGTCTTTCTTTGTCTACCAAGACACAAAACGTTATATCATTAAACGAACCATCGCAGGAGTCCCTCAGGGATCATTGTTCGCTCCTCTGTTGTATATTTATATATATACGCACATGATATTACATACACTTTTGAAACCGCGACTTAAGTATACGATACAACAATCTTAACAGATATTTGTCTGCATGACGAAAATTCTTCATTTGTATATTAAAGAAAATGGCTGATTCTCTTTCTTTTAACTGTAAATAAACTAAATTATAATTTTTACCAAACAGAGATGAAGAGATGCCGACATGTTTTGAATGACGGTGCAAAAAATTACTGAACGAATATGTGTTAAAAAGACATCAAAATTTATACTTTAGCAGTCATATCAAACTAGAGGAAATTCAGGTGAGATTAAAACTAGAAATGTTTATTCACGTAAATATCATTTTATTTAAATTGTACCGTTTTTTATTGTCGTCAGTTTATATATAGGGCCTTAACGTTCCACCCTAGTGGCAGCGATTTCACGTTTGTCCATGAAATTTAACTTTTAACTGGCCTAACACGACATTGGTTATAGCGCCTCTGCTCAGCCTCCATTGGTCCTAAATACCAGTAATGCGGCTTAGCGAGAGGCGCTGGGATCTCCTAGAGTCCTGCCTTTCCTTCCGCTGATGGGAAGAAAGGCTTGACTCAGAGTTCTCCTGAGTGTACAAAGTTCGTAAATATTTTAGGATATTTGTAAATATTTGATTGATTTAGTTTCTTTTTGTTTATATACATTTACTTTTAGCATTATTATTTTTCTGTTGTTCTATTTAATATATTGCACATGCGGTGTGAATGAACTCCTGTATCATTATCTACTAATACCCTAAGCTGTGACAGTTTGTAAAAAAATATTCAATAAAGAATTATTAACATGCTAAGAAATTAATATAAAAAAATATATTTTTAGATATTGTGAAGGTTGGTAGCTCCGTCCAAAATTTATTTTATTACATTCCCTTACCTCCTTTCGCTTGGGGGTACGTTCTTCTTTGACAAGACTATATTTAATATTCAGATTCTCCGGAACGTTATATTCTCAAAAGACAAAGCGTGAACCTTAAAATATAGATTATTATCTATTCAACAAAAATGGTAAGAAAGCAATACTAAAACCCAGCTTGCCAGAGTTTGTAAGTTTAGTGATGTTCACAATTGAAAATTTCTTTGGAATTTTCCTGACGCTTCTTTAGATTCTTTTTCTTTGTAAGCTGTGTAGAATTTCCTTTTTCCTCCGTATTTTCTTATTATTACGGCTCACATCATGCTGGTTTTTTTATAACTTTTTTATTCCAAATATATTCTTTAATGAAAAACCATTTAATTTCTTTCTCTTTCCGCAATGCCTCTGAGGTGGGGTTATTTTTAATTATGAAGATAGTATTATTTCTCCTACCTTACCCATTTTATAATAAATGTCCTTCGGAGAAATCTGTTGGGCTTAAAATATCGCCTAATGTTGTACTTTTAATTAATTATTTTATTCGACCGATTTAGCTACAATTTAACCTTTATTAATAATTAAATTTATTACTCAATTACTGTTTCATTTGACATCCGATATCTTGAATTAAATTTTCAATACCTTTGATTATGGTAAGCTATTTTCATTGTCAGAATTACAATATGACATATAAAAATCGTTTAATTCTAAATTGAACTCTAATCATTATTGAAATTTTTTTTCAGGCAAAGAAAGTAACTATATTTTATATACAAATGTACAATAATATCAAAACCAATATTTTTTAATAAATAAATCAAGAAATTCTTTCTTTACATATTTCCGAAAAGGTTTGATTATTTTAATATTATTAAAAATACTTATGATTGGGTTTCGGTTTAGAGAGAAAATAGTGTATGATTATGGAAAAAAGAAAAAAATATATTAAAATTCTATTAAAATTAACTTTTTGTTTACGATAATGGTACAATAAAATAATTGTACTATTTTTATTTTCATTCGAATAAAATGATAAAAAAAGCTTTTGATCAATATTTGTTTTATTTTTTTGTTAAACATTCCTTAAACGAAATTCTGTAGAATAGATTAATGTTCATTTTGGAAATAAACAATCAAGATAACCATTGATTTGTTCATATTTAACTAGTATATAAAACATGTATCATGTAAAATATATAATCAAATATCGTTCAATATGAGCTATAATGAAACAAACATAAAGTAACTTTATTAATGAAAATTATTAAAACAACGTATTGAATATTGATTATATCCAAAGTAGTAAATATATATCCTAATTAAAATATTTAATAAAATTAAAAATGTAACAATATTATATATTATTTTTTGAAGTAAAATAAATTAATTTTACTTTAACCAGTGTATGAGAGGCGCTGGGATCTCCTAGAGTCCTGTCTTTCCTTTCAAGATTGGGAGGGGGGGGGGAAAGATTTGGCTCGGAGTCCCCTGAATGAATTTTGTAAATATTGTGTAAAAGTATGTTTTTATTTAAGATGTTGTTTTTTTTTTTTTATGTTTATTTATTCAGAAATATTACAATCTGTCACAATCAAGGACATTTATAATAGTGTCCAGAGAGAACATTCACACTCTATTCACAACAAATAAAAATAAATAATACAGAATATAATAATGTATATAAGCAAAAGAACTAAACTAATCAAAATAACAACTACAACAGGTGCATACTATAAAATAAAATTTTGATTAGTGTAGTTTTTTTTGTTTATAAACATTTAATTTTTTTTAAATATTATTTTGCTATACAATTTTTTTTATTTATTTTGCATAGAATGTGAATGTGAAAAGTGTGAATTGTTAGGAAATTAGTTGAAATGGATAACGAACAAATTTCTTAAAATATAACCAGGTTCGTTAAGACTTGTTCTCATAATTAACAACAGTATTTTAATTTGAAAACAAACCATTACAAATGTTTGATAATTTTTAGAAGACAATTTAGAATTTACAATTAATTTTTTTCCTCCAAATCTTGTTAATTTAAAAAAAAAATCGTTAAAACCTTTTTGTATTAAACGTAAATAGTATTACGACGGCAAATATCGTTTAAATTTATGAAAAATAATTTATTATTCAAAATGCACTTAATATGAGTCGCAATAATATGTCAATGGCTAGATTACAATAGCATCAGAGATTATTAATGAAAACTCGAAAGCCGAGAAAACTTTTGAACAAGCTTGTATGCGGCTTTTGTTTAAACTTTATTATAAACTAACTCCCGGGCACTACCTAATTATTCAAACTTTTCCATTTGTGGAAGTTACCTTATGCCTAACAGAATACATAAAATACTCCGTTAACAAATACAATTTTTTAGCATTAAAAAATGATACATATTTTAATTTGTCTTTGTGCTTAAAAATGAGGCAGATTCCAACAGATGACATTCTCAATTATCATTAATATTAATCTGAATAATGGGAGACTGAAATTCGATGTTAGCTTATAAATAAAAAAAATTCTACTAAACAGCCTTCGTCTCTTAAATGCTGGTAAAACGTAAAAAAAAAACACCGTCAGCGTTGAAAAGAAAAAAAAAAACAATATCATACACCCCACAAAAATTAATAAAAAAATTATAATAATGTATGTATTATATAAAAACGTGTTTAGTGACTTTTCTATTTTATTTTAGTTCAGTATTAGGGGAGTATTAGATTACTGGAGCTCTTCTATTTGTTCTATAATTAGCACTAATTATACAGCTGTGAGTTTAATTACATATGTGTTGAGCTTCTGTAACCTCATACTCTCCTGATACAAAATAAAGATTTTAGACCAAAAGTGTGTACGGAAAATGTTATATATGGAGGCGGTAGTTTGATTTTACCTAGGTGACAGCAATTATTTTTCAAACTTGATATTTTTCCCTTGAATACAATATATTAATCATTATATTATATATAATAATTGTTATATTATATTGTGATATAATTATTATTATTTAGAAATTGAAAATCAAGCAATATATAACGTACAATGAAAATATTAGAAATAGATGAATATATGTTAGGTTTAAAATTTGACAATAAGGCTCAATGTAAAATATAGATTTTTAAAGAAATTAAAATATTTTCTAACTGGTTCAATTTATTTTATAATGATAAAAAATAATAAAATCTTAACTACAGTATACATGTAAATTACAGTTATACAATTTGAGCAACCAGTTGTAGAATTAAATGAACATTTATATAAGTTGTAAAATGGGGGTTGGTCAGTCGTTCCAGGCGGGTAGGGATTACATCCTCCCTAATAATGAAGAATAAAAAAACTATTACTTATTATTAAATTATATTATTTTTTTTCTCCTTAATTTTTGTATTTTTTGTGGTATATTTTTTGATTTTTGCTGGGTAATAACATTTTTTTTATCTGCCCTCTTTCTCGCTAATCAGCTGTCTCATTATAACCTTATTCAGCTATGTTACATCACCTTTCATTCAGTTTGCGATTGGATGTCATGGAGTGGTGTTATCTTAGGTTCGTTTTCTTTTCTGTCCTGATAGCGCCTAAATTGGCGAAAAGTAGAGGGAATGAAAATTCCTATTCGCACTAATAAATGTAGGAAATATTTCCGTTCACGTAGATATCCCAAAAAAAAAAAAAATAATAATAAGCGAAATACTCTCAGATCGAAAGAATAAATTTAGTTATCTGTCTGTCTCTTCTATTAAGACATCTCTGTAAATCCAATTTTCGTGGTCTAATATCCATCCGTTTTCCACAAAACTTGTAAATATGTATACAAATAATTTTAGATTTTTTTTAATGTTTATATATATATATATATATATATATATATATATATATATATATATATATATATATATATATATATATATATATATGTAAATAGAGATAAATAAATGAAATAATAATTAGTATTACTACATTTCCGCCTACTGTATTCAGTAAAAACAGTATGTACAGCCTTCAAAATATTTTACATTACATCTATTTAGCTAATACGTCGCGATTAATAATAGAGTGTTTTTATTTATTTATTTTATGGTGGCAGATATCTGGAAGATATGTGATGGGCGTTCAGCATCTGTTTCTTGTCACGTTCATAATCAGACGAGCTCACAACATTACATACTACAGAGAACAATAAGAAACAACAAATGTATTATTTGACCTAATTTCTTGCTCTAGTTGAGAAATGTCTCTAATTTTCATTACGAATAAATATAATGAAAGTATTTCCTAAATGTTTTCTATTAATAAATTTAAATGTTGATATTTTGATCCGTTGCATAGCTAGACCAAATTAAAAAGTTTTAAAATTTCAACTGAGCAACCTAGACGAAGACCTAAAAGTTAGATCGAAAATTTGGCTCACAAACATTTAAACTTTTTTTTTTTTAATTCTGACTGCTCTTCCTAACAAGTTCTAATAATTTATCAAAAATCAAAAATAATTTCATCATTATGTTGAAGTAAGTATACAAAATAAATACATGTTACATAATAGAATATATTTTATTAACTTTTAGGATGAATGGTTCTTTCAAATTTGTATAATTAACTGAGCCACAGAAATTAAGAAATATTGGGTAGGCGAAGGTTTGAACACGTTTTATAAAAAATACTTCAGAAATTAGGAAATCCTGACCATCCTAAAGTAATGGAGCGGGGTAGATCAGTGGGTAAGCAATGACTTCCAATGTCCTGGGTTCGAATCCGGCTGATAACAGGACAATTTCATAAGCCGTGGATCGGGAGACTCTTATGAAGCACAGTCAGCCTCTATAAACGGGGTAGTTTTAAATAAGTAACTAATATAAGGAAAAAACGCTGCAAATTATTTGAAAATGGTTTATTATTTCTAAACAATTATACATCTAGCATTACTTCAGTAACATATTAAAAAATCAAAAACTAAAATAAAGGATATAACCTTTGAAATAGAACATATTAAAAATACCTAGAGACTATATCTGTGCTCCAAATTGTCCGATTTGATTTTTTTTTTTTTTTAGGAAATTCAGGAAACCTACAATATCTAAAAACAACCATACAATATCTAAAAAAAAAAATGCATACTTTTTAAATGAGTTATTCGGAATCTAATTTTACCATCCCTCGTAACATCTTTTCCAGCTTCTTTACGTTGAAGTTTGCTATACAAATAAATTTAAAGGGCATGGAGAAGAAGACTTTAGCAAAGTTTCATTGAAATCGGTACATTCGTTTAGGCGCTACAGTCTACAGCAACGCAGGTTTTTCGGTCGTCATCTTGAAAGGAAAAGGCGGATAGAAATGTCGATGAAGGAGGATCATCCTCGAGTTTTAAATCTGGTTTCAAATCCAAATTTTTTTTTTAACTTTCATTATGATATTTACAACTGTATTAGTATGAATACATCTAGTAAATTTGTACAGAGAAATATTATTACATGAAACACGCTTGTTGAGAAACTACCCACTGGTAGCACTCTAATAATTTGTCTACATGAGAAGATCACGAGGCCATCTTCTTTTCAGACGCCTTGGAGGGTTATCAGGAATCGAAGAGGAAGCAAGGTTAGAAACAAGAAGATTCGGATGGTTATGAAGTTTATTATGGAAGGATAGGTATCTGGATTTGGCCAAATCGGAAACATATGGAACATTGAGGTCTTTATGGATTATTTTATTAGTGACAAAGTAAGGAGCATTGAGGATTAAATCCAAATTTGAAAAAAAAAAATCGGTCCAGTAATTTCGGAGAAAATTCTACGTAATCTGAAATGTAAAACCTCAAATTTTGAGAGGGTGTTAAGTTTTTAATTTTTTGTTCCATCACAATGGTTCATTATTGAGAATAATAAACTAAAACTGGGGTATGAGCGTGATCGCGGACTAATTATCTCTCTGCACAACCGTTGGACTTGAAACAGTACCTTCTTTTTTTTTTTTTGGCCCATCCTACTTCCATATCTACTTAAACACCTTGGTTGATTTTAAGAGAATTAGTTCCATGTATTCCTTCCTCGACCTCTAATGAACTCCATGCAGCGTTAATTAATTTATGGATCGTATTCCAAAGATAATTAATTGTTCAATCCATTACATCAATTACTCTAATAACAAGCGGTGAAGACCCTCTAATGAATGTTCTCGAAGAAAACCCGACTTCCAACGCGCCACTTATATCCGAATCACGTCCAGTGAAGGTTAGTGTTAATAAAGTTCGGATCCGGTTTCATTGGATTGTAGTTAATAAAAAGGTTTTTGAAGGATAGGCTAATTCTAATGACTTCGTTTCCACTTATTCCATTTTAAAAAAAATTCTTTCATTCTCGTTTTGTTGCATTCCAGTTTTTAAATGCAAATGCGATAATAATTGCGGTAACAGCTTATTAGGACATTTATAATATTAATATTGCGGGAAAAAAAATTATAATTTTTATGCTTGATTATATGTAGCGTTATAAATTCCATTTTATGTTTGCAATGAGCTGAAGGATGACAATTAATTGTAATAAATCACATCAAAGTACCTTTACCCTTAGTCGTAAACTTATGACTTCTTGTACTACAGTATTCTTTAATAATATATATATATATATATATATTTTTTTTTTTTTTTTTTTTTTTCTATGCCCTAGTCTTTGGTCATTTGACTCTCCGAAATCTTGCTGCTCAGTATAAGTTTTACTTTTTTATATATTCATTTATAAATGTTTTATTTCTCATGTCCTTCAAAGTAGGACATTTGTCTAAGTGGTCTGCATCCATTTTTGTTTTGCTTGTTCACATAATTTACACCTAGGATCCTCAGCCAGGCCTATCTTGTGGAGATGAATTTGTAGATAGTCGTAACCAGTGACCAGGCCGAAGCAGGCTCTCTTTATCTTTATCATCTCTTTACTCCCTGCAAGTTGGCGAGTCCTCGTGGACGGATTTGACGCAACAGCTTCCTGCTGAACCTCATCAATATCCGTTAATGGTCGTCCGTAGCCCTTCTTCCTTTCCAACATCGTATCTTCACTGCTAATTTTTTCAAACTAACGCCGCGCAGTGCGCTGGTCAACGACACCTTCCCCTTCATATATAACAATTTCACGTGTTGCTTCAGCGGCTGTGAATTTTTTTTTACATTATTGCCTTAAAACTACGAGAATTTCGTAGGGCACTGTCAGGTTTCTTCTTTGATACAAATAATCAAACTGAGACTGTTTTCGAAGACGTCGAATGGGATTAAACAAGCTTAGCCAATGATCTAAAGGGATTATTACGAATTGGTAAGTATTAAATAGGATTAAAGTATTTACAGTCATTAGAAATCTTGAATTTGATAAAACGGTCATTTTTTTTTTTACCCACCCTATTATATTATATTATTTATTTTATATATTTATAAACGTTTTTCGTATATATATATGGAAATTATAAAGGATCATAAGCGACGGATTATTTATATATTATCTATTATAAGGTATATCAAAAAATAAATAACAATTACTCTCTTAAAAAATGTCTTCATTATTATGACGTTTCAGGACCCAATTTAGTATCCTATCTTCAGACCGTTCACCATCTTTCCATTATCTACTTTATTAAAATATTTGTCATACATTTTATTATTATAAATTATTCCTTATAGGGATTTGGTATAGTAACTGTTATGAACAAATTATCTACTATATTCCATATTCTATTTTTTCTGCTTTATTTTTTTTGTAATATATACTATTCTTTCAAATTCATTTATCTAAGACATCTCGACGTAAATATCTTTATAAAGAGGTTGTGTATTGTCACCGCTGAAACAATTTCCTCAGAGGAAATGAAAAGTAATCTACAAATAGCTTGTGAAAAGAAAACAGATTGAGAAAAGAAAGAGATCTCAGGACCATTCTCAGAGGAAGGAGGGTGCTTAATATTATAAATGGGGCTTTTACACAAACAAGTCTACTCCCACTCTCAACAAAAGGTAAAATTTAAGACAGTTTTTTCTTCTTCATCACTGTCAGCACTTCATCACCGAAATAAACATAAAAAAACTAACTTCTGAAGAACTAAGATCATTTTTCCACTAGATAAAATTAACGAGGCGTGTAAGAGAATTTTTACAAATTATAATTATGTTGTTTTAATTTTTTTTTTTAGGTTAGGCTGAAGTATTACTTTCTATACAACCTAGAATTTCGTTGTTGAAAAAGTGCAATAATCTTTAGACAAATATTTTTCAGGAAAAGATCTCTTTAGGGTTATTTTAATACTTCATATTCATTTTTATTCATCTTAAATGAAAATGTTGAATTGTTTACATTTTTTTTTTTTTACATTGGATTTCGAATTCTCCATTTTTATTCAGTTTAGTGATGAATTATAAAACGTGGGCCAAAAAATAACAAAAACGATTTATGACAACAAAAATAGGGTAAGCGCACCATTAATGGACCACCATTAATAACCAAGGAAATTTTTGTCTTTCTTGGCTTATGCTGCCGTAATTATTATAGTTATAAACTTCTCCGTTCTTTCTAGGGTCTCGTTTTTATATTTAACACTTTCAAATCGAAAAAAAAAAATCAATTATGCAGTTATAATCTCCATTTAGCCAAAAAAAAAAAAAAAAAATATATACCTATTTGCATTATGTTTAAAGCAACCCAATATAATTGGGCAGCACCCTTTTATGATAATAAAGTGATTCTCTCTGAACACCTCGAAATTCGGGGCAGGGTATCGGTACCAGTAATGAGCCTACCTCAGAAAAATGCTAAAACCTTTATTTAACCGATACAAGCACTATAGAAACAACAATGTTAGGTATTTTACAATTTTCTTTTAGGAACTTTGTTCATACAGTTGTCAATAGAGGGCATCGTTCTTCAATAAACTGGAACCTATAAATCTTGTCCATAACAGGTGTGCTCACCCTACTTATTATAGTTTTCATGTAATTTGTGTATTTCGTATTGTACATATATGCAATTTTTATATAAACTGATGATCCCGGCAATATGTTTTTTTTTTTTAATTTTAAATATCAATGGAACCCCCATACCAGACTGAAACGACTATAAATCGCCCGACGTTTTCGACTACTGCAGCACTTACTATACAAACGCTCTAAGCTTTTAATGAATAACAAACGACTCATATATATGACAATAATAAGACCTATTTGGACTTACGGAATCGAGCTTTGGGGCTCCACTAAACCATCGAATTCCTCTCTTATCCAATCATTACAATCCAAAATCCTTCGTAAAATCCTCAACGATCCTTACTTTGTCACAAATAAAATCATCCATAAAGACCTTAATGTTCGATATGTTTCCGATTTGCCCCAATCCAGATGCATATCCTTCCATAACAAACTGCAGAACCATACGAACCCTCTCGTTTCAAACCTTGCTTCCTCCTCGATCCCTGATAACCCTCCGAGGCATCTGAAAAGAAGATGGCCTCGGGACCTTCTAACATGGAACTTTACTTTGAGTTCTACCAATGGGTAGTTTCTATTCATGTTGTACATGACATGTTACCAATGTCACATTTACTTGTTGTATTTTTCATGTAATACAGTTGTAAATTTAATTAAAATATATATATATATATATATATATATATATATATATATATATATATATCAATAATTCGTAATCTTAATGTTTCGAAAATATCCAATTATTCGTAATAAATCATTGGTTTTCCATTTTCAATAAACCGGCGATACTCTTGAGAACCCCTAAAATATTTTTCATGGCTCATATTGTTGGCAAAATGTTACGTTTTTTATTTTTGTTTTATTAACTTTATTTATTCACCCACATCTGTCATATACAATGACAATTAGCGGGTCTGCTGTCGGTAAGTGTACAGGTAGTGGGTTGATCGACATGATGGAGAGGAGTGCCCAGAGGCATCCATTCCTATCTTGATTTTAGCACATTTTTAAGCGAGGAAATCCCTCATCCAGCTGTTATGTTAAGACTAAAAATATAATCGGAATTTTTTATTTTATTTTGAAAAACTGGGAAAAAGAGTGTACCTTAAGATCTCCGATTTATGATACCAAAAAACTACAAATCCCAAAAGTAAAGTAAATATTAATGACTGAACCGTTAGTAGAACTAATCGGATATATTTGTCTCACATATCGAAGAGCATACATACTTAGATGAGGTTAAGTTTCCTCGTCATATTGGAATAGTGCTTATGGGATTGTAGAGGGGGTTAGAGATGTCTGCGAACTTGAGATTGGAAATGGAATTGTCGATCATAGCAAGTTCAAGAAGGTAATATGAGGAGCATTCAGTCAACTGATGACTTCAAGTCGAGCTCGGTTCAAACTAAACAGGAGTTCAATATCTTATTCTAACTGGAAATATATTCCTGTTTAACTCAGCTGAGGAGTATAATGAGACAGAGCCTTGCAAATCTTTACTCAACATTTCACAGGAGTTCTGTAATTATTATCTCTCTTCAAGCAAAACAAAAGTCATTCTTAAAGAATATTCAACCAAAGTTTTTTTGTTTTTTTTAAACTTACTGTGCTTTTAGTAGGCCAATTCCTTGATAGAGACAATATTAAATTACAGAGGTTTTTGATTCATAATCTTAAATGAGTTTTTAAAATTAATGCGAATTCTAACACTTCAACGTTTCTCTACTTTTTTTTTTTATTGAGTAATAAATATAACATTCTATCACATTGACAATGGTTACAATGAGTAAGACTACATTCATACTATAAATAAATACAATGAACAAAGCAAAATAACAACTAAATAATAATCATTAAGTGCATACAATAAATAAAAGAAAATAACTTAAAGAAAAATAAATTAAAAAAAAATACCAACATACGTATGTACTCTATTTACAATAATTTAAGGGAAATTGAGCCAGACATTACTCTTCGATTACATAAGGAAAATCAGGACTTCAGGAGTTAAAAGTTCTCCAGTTTTAACTGAAATAAATAAAACTGAATTCTCAAACATCAACTAAGAGTAAACGAGGGTTAATTTCTTTCATTTTTACTTTATAAAGCTGAATTTAATAAATTTAAATTTTTTCTGACACCATGTATATAAAACGCAGATTATCGCTTACATCTAAAAACCGGTGAAAATAAGTACACTTTGACGTCAATTAAAACAAAATTTGAAATATTTACTTATTATAATAAAGTTCGAAATTTCCTCGAATCGGCTCGAGAATATATTTAGAAAATCTCTCTAGCGAAAAAAAATCACCCCAACCCTTACCTATCCACAACCTCGGAAATGTTGCTTTTCGATAATAATTTTCCTTACTTAATAAAGTTCTTTTCTATAACAAAGGTCCAAACTTTTGTGTATATTTGATAAAAATAATAATAATAAAGTAATGTAACGTGCTAGATGCAATACGAAATATTTATTATTTAACATAATCAGTAGTTGCCGTTAGAAATGATAGAGAGGAAACAAAAATATTAAATTTATTGAAATCACTTGTGCTCAATGATTAATACATACATTTTTATTTTATTTTTTTGTTACTTCCACTTACCTATATATGAAGTATGATAAGGGTTAGAAAATTTTTAAATCTGAGTTTTCAAAAGAAATACACGTTTGAAGGTTTCTAAATAATCAAGTCTCGCAGAATGGTTTGTGCATGTGTGCATTTGTCTGTATGTATGTGACAGGTTAGTTTAGCTTAGCTTAGCTTAGCTTAAAAACGAAAAGTCGTATGAAAGTGAAATTGTATATTTAAGGTTTATATACCTGAGATGTTGCAGCAATTTTTTCGTCAAAATTGGCTAACTGGAAGTGCCATTTTATATCATCAATGAAACACATTTTTAAAATTTTCTTCAAAACGGCTGCAACGATTTTGATTAAATTCATTACATCAGCTTAGAATTATAAATTTAATATTATGTAGGTTTTATTCTCATTGATATTCTCTAACAGGGCTTAAATGGCTAATTTTCAATATTAGAATCCTCTAAATTACCTTGAATTTTTTTATTTAAAAGAATTAACCATTTCACATCGATCTTTAATATACAAAATAGTTAAATATGAAAGAACCAGATAATTAACTAAAGGATAAATATGAGATGGTAACAGAGAATAGTTGTAATGAAGGAACCAAAGGAATACGAGCGAAGATTAGAAAACATCTATACGTAACATGAGCATATTAAAATACGGACTCCGACAATATTACGTATATATGCGGTTTTCGTTGGTATCATTTAATATTTAATTGTATAGTTTGCAACGTAATCATATTATTATTTATATATATATATATATATATATATATATGGGTACTAAAATAAAAATATCCACAATGAAATATAAATCAATATAGCGTGTATAATTTTTACTTTCACTTCCCCTTTGTAGGAAAATACTTATTTATGACAACAAAAGGGTGGTATGTGAAAGGTATGTGATGTGAGATTTTTTTAAGAAACACATTTCTTTATTGAGAATTATATTTTTTTAAATTATATTAAGGACCTCAGTAATAGTGATGGAGTTGCTCATTTAAACTCTATGTACAATAAATAAAAATAATAATACAAAAAAATAAATTTATGCAAACAAAAATAAACTAAAATCTACAAAATAACACCTCGTTTGTTTTATATGTTTGACACATAATAATATATGTACGGATATAAGAAGCAATCGAACGCCGGTATACGGCCTATGTTAGGAAAAATACAATATCATAGGCCGCTTGAAGGAGAAGAAATGTTGCAGTCGATGTAATTAGTGTCTTGGTTGGAGAGAGGGTACACACCTTGTTACAATCTTATGGTAAGTACTTCCCACTACCTCCGTGACGTCATTACCTCGCTACGGTAATGACGTCTTTACCTCTCTTCCCCGGGACACTTCAAGATTAAAATGGTCTCAGCACAAGCTACAATATAGTGACATGACGACGACAGTGTCTGTACAATCTAGAGAGACAAAGTTAAATATAAAGAAACAAATAATTTTTGTTAAAATGTTTGTATTTACAAGGTAAGGGGCCACAGATTTAAACATTTTTTTTTGGTGATTCTACATAAAAAATATTAGCCGCTTGTTCTGGTGTTCATTTCAATAGGCTTTGTGATCCGAGAAAAAAATAATTATATATTTAAAATAAATCAAAAATATTTTAATATCGCGATATATCTACTAATAATGCTTCGATTTCGATCAAACTTCTTTCATTTTTTAGAAAATTTAAATACCTTTGAAACATCTTATTACAATATCCACAAAAAAAGTGTATACTTTTTGAGTTATTCGGAATTTAATTTTACCATCCCCCGTAACTTTTTTTCCAGCTTCTTTTCGTTGAAGTATGTTATATAGATAAATTTAAAGGGTGTCGAGAAAATGACTTTAGCGAATTTTCATTGGAATCGGTACATCCATTTATGGCGCTACAGTCCATAGCAACGCAGGTTTTTCTGCATTTTTTTTTTGTTCTCCTTTATTAACTTATCAAATTCTTTCAAAAGTTATATTTAGCATTTTTTCGTAACTATGAATAATGTGAAATGATTAACTTTTTTAAATTATCCATATTAATGGTACTTTAGAGGAAGACGTATATGAACATTGGGCATTTCAGTCCTATAAAGTGACATCAATGAGGATTAGACCGAATCGATATTAAATAACTCTTCATCATACAATGATATACTGAGTTTAATCAAAATCGTTAGAGCCGTTTTTGAGCAAATTAAAGATATGTAATTCATCGTTGATATAAAGTTTCACTTTCGGTTAGCCGATTTTGAGGGAAAAGTTGCTGTCACATCTTAGGCATACACCTATCTTAAATACGTAATATCAGTTTCGTAGGACTTTTCGTTTTTGAGCTAGACTGCTAATATACAAACACACAGACCATTTTCGAGACTTCGTAATTTCGACTCAGGGTATTTCAAAATTTGTATTTCAGTTGAAAACTCAGATTCAAAAATTGTCTCGATCGCAATACATACCCTTTCTGTATATTACATATATACATAAGTGAAAGTAAAAAAATAACTAAGCTGTGTCCTTTAGATCACGCGATAGAAGTGAAAACATCAACAAGCTGAGATTAATAATAATAATAAATACAAATTATAAATAATAGCTCATTATAAATAGCATGAAATGCTGAAAATTTCCCTCGATTACAGTATGCAGGTCCAATTTTTAATTTCTGAGATATTTTAATCCATATCTTCAATAAAATTCGTTATCATTTGGTTTTCCATTTTCGCCTATCTAACACGGCGTCCATTCCCATAAAATTTTGAACAATAGCTCATTACAAAGAGAATTAAATGATGAACATTTCTCTCTTTTTTTTTTTTTTTTTTCTTACCCTCCATAACGTTTATTGAAACAATTTACATATATAGTATATATACATAATAATACAATATATACAAGGAATTTGTGACATGTATATATTGTATTATTATGTATACTATATATGTAAATTGTTTCAATAAACGTTTTGGAGGGTAAGAAAAAAAAAAAAAAAGGTTTCTCTAACAAATAATAGTCTCTGTTCATTCCTTTAATACGAGACTCCTTTCCATAAATCTGTTTGTTCCCTCTCGTATACCAACCATTTCTTTTAAGAATCCTTTATCAATGCGTGCTTACTTTTTTTGGAATTCCCAATCTATCTCAATACACAAATCCTCTTCTTTAAACTCACTTGAAGAACATTTATTCTTCCACCTCCTTAGCGATCAACCTTCCGAGTACATGCAAGAAAAAAAATTCATATTAAAGAACTGTCATTCTCATTTTACTGTTATGTTACTGTTATTGTTATGTTACATATCATCAATATTGTTTATTGGGAACATACTCATTTTTATTTATGTACAAATCAATATGTTTACCCGTACATAATTTATTTCAATTATAAGGATAGATTATTATGTTAGCTAATATTTTTCTTATTTTTTTTAATGCCAGACAATTTCCATCTGTTTGTTCATTATAATTATTCTAAGGGGACTAAATGTTCCAGAATAAAATTTATTTTTCTTCTTCTTCAAACAATATGCAGATCGGATCTTTAGCTTTTGACATATTTTAATCCATACTTATATATATATATATATATATATATATATATATATATATATATATATAATATATATATATATATATATATATATATATATATATATATATATATATAAATAAAAGAAACTATGGTTTGTGCGACACGATAGAAGTGAAAACATCAACAAGGCGAGATTAATAATATGAAATACAAATTATAAATAATAGCTCATTATAAATAGCATGGAATGCTGAACATTTCCATCGCTTACTGTATACAGGTCTGATTTTTATTTTCTGAGATATTTTCATCCAATCTTCCATAAAAGTAGTTATCATTTGGTTTTTGACAATATTTTTCCGTTTCACTTCCCTTAGACGGCGTCGCCTTAAGATACAATTTTGAATTATAGCTTACTACAGAGAGGATGAAATGCTGAAAATGTTTCTCGGTTGCAGTATGCAAGAATGATTTTTAGTTTCTGAGACATTTTAATCCATATGTAAAAAAACATTTGAATTATTCAACTCTAGCCGACTTTACTCGAGCGTTATACATCCGAAATCTGACAGCTCAATCTAATGAACTCTCTACAAAAAAAAAGTGCAAAACGCGCCTAAAGAAGATTTCACTTCAAAAACATTGTTTTCTCTTTTGCATTCACTAGAAATCTTGGCAAAATTTCTCGGTTATTATATATCAACCTATTTTATTTTTTGTGTAGAAGACAGTATTGCTGACAATGTTATGTGAGTGATAATGTATAATAAATTTCAAAAACCATAATGTTTTATGATTATGATTTGAATCCGCGTTGCCGGAATAAGGTAGAAGTTCAATGAACCGCCTACCCAGTTTCAAGTTACACCGAATGGGAGTGTCAAGTCGGATCAGTTAGCGGATCGCATTTGCATGTATCATCGGTGTCATAGTGTCAATATTCCCAAGACGGAATTTGCATAAGTACTCCCAAGCTTCGGCATGTCAAGCAATGGTCTTAGCCTTCAAAACTTACCCTATTGCATTTCATGATTAGTTTTGAGCACTATTAAAACCTTCAAAAAAATGTCTAAATGCACCTTAACATTTGTAATATGAAAAATAATAATAATTAGGCTTGCACTTCCTCTGAAA
Organism: Nezara viridula; assembly: GCA_928085145.1. Lineage (NCBI taxonomy): Eukaryota > Metazoa > Arthropoda > Insecta > Hemiptera > Pentatomidae > Nezara > Nezara viridula. The sequence continues at coordinate 75,053,956 of OV725083.1, forward strand.
AAAAAAATACTTTTTCCGATCCTGCTGTAGGTGCAAATCTAATATGTCATATTATGGGCTGAAAACATAATTTGTGATTTATCTTAATTTTGAAAAATAAAACACATCATACATAAATATATCATTTTAATTTTATATTAGTGTTCTACAGCTTTGTAAGTTAAAAAGTATAACACAATATATTTTTGGTTTATTATTTTCAATAATGAACCATTGTAATCGAACAAAAAATTCAAAGACTTAACCCCCTCTCAAAATTTGAGTTTTTACGTTTCAGGGTGCGTAGAATTCGAAAAACGAATAAACTTTTTTTTGTTCGTCCGCCGCCGGCGTATTTTCTCATAAACTATTGTACCGATTTTTTCTAAATTTGGATTTATAATCAAAGTCCACCAGAGGATGATCCTCCTTCATCGACATTAGTACCTTTTACTTTTAAAATGGAGGCCGAAAAATCTGCTTTGCTATAGACTGTATCGCCTAAACGAATGTGTCGATTTCAATGAAACTTGTCCACAGTCTTCTTCTTGGTGCCTTTTAAATTCATCTATATAACATAATTAAACGAAAAGAAGCTGGAAAAAAGTTACGAGGGATGATAAAATTAGATTCTTAATAACCTTAAAAGTATACACTTTTTTTGTCGAAATCATGATACGATGTTTCAAAGGTATTTAAATTAAAAAAACAAAACAAGAAATTTTCATCGAAATCAGAGCACTATTAGTAAAGATATCGCGATTATTAAATCTTTTTGGTTTATTAATTTTAATTATGCACTATTGTAATCGAACAAAAAATTCAAAAATTTAGCTCCTCAAAATTTGATGTTTAACATTTCAGGATACGTAGAATTCGAAAAATGAATAATTTTTTTTAAAATATAACTGAAAAGTCTAAAACAATAACAATTATCATAAGATTTTGAGCGCGTCCTGACACACAATATTTCATTTTGCCTTGTAGCAATTTAAAATTCAAAACTGACTGCTGTAGCAAGCAAGTTAAAGTTGGCAAGCGGAAGCCAACGGAACCGCTAACAAGTGGTTTGCCAAACCTGTTCCAGGCTTCTAATAAATTAATTCTTTAAAAGAATGGTCTCTGTTCTCCTCAGCCTGAGTTTAATTCCACAAGGCGAATACTCTTAATAAGATCTAAAAATAGAAAAAAGGAAAAACGCATTGCGTATTTAAAGTTAGTAAACTATAAACATTTTCCTCATCTTCCACAAACTCATGGTATGTAGTTATGTCCAAAATCGGTCTTGGTCTTGCATTTTGTAAGATCAAGACCTAGTCTGCCTAACTGCTGCGATACCAAGACCAAGACTGGTAAAAAAAATCGATTTTTAAAATAAATATTAGGGCAAAATAGTTATTAATACTTGACAATTTTAATTATCTGTAAATAATTGATATAACCAATATGCTTTTAAATTTAAATCTTCTAATTTTTTATTCCGGCTTAGTTAGGTTTCTTCTATATAAAAAATTACAGTAATATCTATATTGTAAGAAGCTAATAGAAGCAAACTGCAAGACTGTTGCGAAACTCTTACGCAAGACCAAGACCAAAACCGTAACAAGACCAAGTCTAATCTCGTATTTGAATCATTTGAGCAACACTGATGGTATTCCAAAACTTTTTCTCCTAAACAATCCGCTGTACAGACCTCTTTTTATAAAATAAAATAAAAAATAAAAAAAAAATGAAACCAAGGTGGGTTCTTTAGACCAAATGATAGAAGTAAAAATATCAACAAGGCGAGATTAATAATATGAAGTACAACTTATAAATAATAGCTCATTACAAATAGCATGAAATGCTGAACATTTCTCTCGCTTATATTATGCACGTCCTTTTTTTACTTTCTGATACATTTTTATCCAATCTTCCATAAAACTCGTTATCATTTGGTTTTCTAGAGTATTTTTCCGTTTCACCTCCTTAAGACGGCGTCGCGTTAAGACACAATTTGAATTATAGCCTATTGCAGAGAGAATGAAATGCCTTAAAAATATCCTCACTTACAGTATGCAGGCCCGATTTTTAGTTTCTGAGATATTTTAATCCATATGTAAAAACATTTCAATTAGTCAAATCGATTCCACATTACTCAAGCGTTAACATTTCGTAAATCTGACGGATCAATCTAATTCACCCTCCACAAAAAAAAAAATAAAAACGTGCTTAAAGAGGTTTTCGCTTCAGAAATTAGCATCTATCTATAACTTTCTGAGTGACGTCATGTGTTTATATTATATTATATTTACAAATTAAGCTTATCTAGTTCACTGTGCAGCATCGCTAGACTCGAGAATGTTTGTGTGGATAAAGCCTTTAAAGGCTCAGCCACCACGGCCTCAAGCAGTAGAAAAAAAATTAAATTTAACTTAAACAAATCAGATTGATTTATTTCACGTTCTCATCAAGTGATCCACAATGAAACCGCTTATTATTAAATCTGCGTTGATAACAGCTACAACCTCATCATTAATTCATTAACAGATCATAAAGTATAATTTGTTGGAGACAGAGGCGCTATGGAAATAGGCTGAAAAATAAAATGACGAGCATTGCAACTATACAGCTCTAAATCACAGTAGAATACTTTTTCTCCTCTAAGTTTATATTCATCTGCAATAAAATATAAGTGAAATAATTATTAATAAAAAAATTAACTAAATCAATGAATTTTTATTTATTTATATATTGAGTAATATAATAATTTTCTATCATATGGATAACAATTATAATGAGGTAAGACCATATTCACATTATATGCCCAGAAAGTATAAGAACTAAATAATAATCAATTAGTATATACAATAAATATAAATAAAATAACTCATAGATAAGTATATTAAAAAAAAGATACATATATCCACACAAAAAAATATAAAATAAAATTTTTCACGTTGCACAGTGAATTGAAATGCTCGATTTTCTGAACATGGGGTTTTCACTTGGATATTAACTTTTAATAATTTTAATGGGGTTCATACTCTATGTAATTTGTCGTAATGAATCGAATATTAAATTACATTAGATAATAGGGGTAACGTTAAAGCTTTCTTTTGTAGTTGTTATCCTAATTAACCCAATTTTAAATCAATAATATTTAAATTTGAATAAAAAAATAATTAGATTGAAACGAAAATCCTCTGTAACTGCAGCATTTTTTAAAAACGTTATAAATAAAAAAGCTCTATGTATTTATATATTGAATAAAAGATTATCCGATGTTATACTATTCTATTAGTATACACTATTTCTGTAAAAATGTATATGACCAGACCGGATTTGATGACAAACGTTGGTCACTTATAGTAATTAATTAATAAACAAAACAAAGATTTTTAACATATGACGATATTTAACATATTCGGCGAGAGTCGACTAAGTGAAATGTTTTTGTATATGGATAAAAATATCCAAGGAAATGTTCATCATTTCGTCCTCTTTGTTATGAATTATTATTTAAAATTGTATCTTAATGTGACACGGTTTTAGAGAGACAACGAAAAAAAAAATAGTGTTGAAAACCAAATGATAACGAGTTTTATTGAAGAAATGAATTTAAATATCTCAGAAACTAAAAATAGGACCTGTATAATCTCAGCAAGGGAAATGTTCAGCATTTCATCCTCTCTATAATGAGCTATTATTTATAATTTATATTTCATATTATTTTTTTAACATTTATTTAATGAAATTTTCAACTGTATAAATAATACAACTAGTTAAAATGCACACATTGGAAATAATGGCATGAACAGGCTTGATAAGATACTGCCCAGTGGTAGCACTCCCTATTTAGTTCTTGGTGAGAAGATCAAATGGCCATCTTCTTTTCGGACGCCTAGGGGAAATTATCAGGAATCGAAGTGCTCGGGCTAAATCAGTGACATATGGGACAGTAAGGTCTTTATGAATGGTTTTATTTGTGACAAAATATTGGGCGTTGAGGATTTTGGATTGTAAGGATTGGATACGATAGGAATCCGATGGTTTGGTAGAACCCCAAAGCTCAACTCCTTATGTCCATATAGGTCATACTATGGTTAAATAGATGAGTCTTTTATAATTAATTGAAAGTTTAGTGCGGTTGTCTAGTAAGTGTTGGAGCAGTCGGAAACGTCGAACAGTTTCTTGTCGTTTCAGTCTAGTATGCAGATTCCAAGTATTTCACAGTATTAATCTCGCCTTGTTGATGTTTTCAATTCTATCGTGTGGTATAAATCACGCAACTTAGTTGTTTTTTTTTTATCTTATACAAATCGTATTTCGAAGTTTTAAAGGACGCTCGAAACAACTTTTTTTTTCTTTATGAATGTTTTTTCTTGAAATAAAATTTACTTGGCCTACTCCATTAGATGTTTAATCGTTTTTGTAATGTTTATGATAAATTTTTCATAAATATTTTCTTAGTAGATATACCTACGGCATTTAAAACCTTTAAATGTCAAAAGTGGCATTATGATATTTCTAATGAATATTCATAGAATGCTTGAAATAAGCTCAGTTTATCCTGACAGCGAATAATTAATTTGGGTTAATTAACTCAGTTGAAACAGGAACAACATTTCGATGCCATCAGCCTGAGCTTAGCAAAGTGAAATTTGTGAAGCTCTCCAAGCAGATACTGGTAATAGGAAATCAATCAAGAGAACAACTTCCCATCGTTCAAGTCCTACCATCGTAATCACTTGCCTTCAATATTTGTTGAGGCTTCAAAGCTTATTAAACGTTTATCCAAAGTTTATAATGATCTGGACAAACCTATTAGTATAATATAGCCTTTTTTTTATTTTTTAACAGTAATAATTCAATCACATTAAAACTCTTGTTGTGAAACAGACCATTGGTAGTATTCTAATAATATATTTACATAAGTAGATCACTAGGCCATCTTCTTTTCAGACGCCTTGGAGGGCTATCAGGTATCGAAGAAGAAGCAAGGTTTGAAACGAGAGGGTTCGGATGGTTTTGAAGTGTGTTATGGAAGGATAGGTATCTGGATTGGGCTAAATCGGAAACATATGATACGTTAAGGTCGTTATGGATGATTTTATAGGTGACAAAGTAAGGAGCAGTGAGGATTTTACGAAGGATTTTGGATTGTAAGGATTGGATACGAGAGGAATCCGATGGTTTTGTGGAGCCCCAAAGCTGAATTCCGTAAGTCCAAATTCACCTTATTATGGTCATGTATATGAGTCTTTTGTAATTTATAGAAAGTTTAGAGCGTTTGTATAGTAAGTGCTGCAATAATATAGTCTTTAAAGATAGTATTAATCAAATCATTAACATCCGTCTAAAACTGAGCGAATGGCTTCATCTCATGGTAACATACAACTTTTTTATATAGCTGAATTCTTGTAAATATATCTTTTTCATTCTGAAGATAAGAAAACTTTGTCTATTTAATGACGTACTAAAAACTTATGAATACCCATTTGCTTTTACTTTAATTTGATTATAATTTGATCTCAAAATCGAGAAAATGGTCGCCTGCAAAAGGATTGAGACATCAAATCCGCAGCATGTCTAAATAACGATGTTATATTGGGGAAATGGTCCAATATTTGTGTACAGCACTTTTTTTCGATTTCGTGATAAAATTATCTTACGACTTAAGTGGGAAGCAAATGGGTACTTTCTATTCCAATTTAATTCTAGTTTTAAATATATAATTAAGCTAGTTAATTTAATGAGAAAACGTCCAATTCTGAGAATTTTCGGTTATAAAAAAAATTAAAGTTACGATAAGATGAAGAAATTTAAGAAGTTTTAGACCTGTTTTGAACAGTGAGTAGAAAAATAAAAAGTATGTCCTGTAAGTAAAGGAAATGTAGAAGGTACTTGGAGATGTAGAAGTAGAATTTAGAAGCTACAAAAAAGTTCATATAAACCACGGTCTGGTATTCTCTTAAAAAATATGTTGAGTTCAGAAACTCCTTAAAAGAGAAAAAAAAAATCAATAATCAAAAACTATTAATAAATAAATAGAATAATATATGAAAGATAATTAAGAACATATGAAAAATGAAATAAGTTAAAATGAAAATCTTATGTATTATTTCTAAAAGGTGTTTTTTTGTTGATTCACCATAACTTCCTAGAAAAAAGTTATGGAGGAAAAGAAACTTTATTTGCGAATAACTTAAAAAGTATGCATTTTCTTAACTGTACCCATAATAATTAGAAAGATTACTGAATTATCTACACAATTATAACAAAAACCGTAAAAATTAACAAAGATACAGTCCATTAGTTTTGGTATACTTAATAATGTCTTCCTGTTAAAAGATATTGCATTCAGGAGTATAATAGTCTGCTAATTTTTTTTTTCTGGCTTTTATATTAACTTTATTATCTCTTAAAGACATTTGTTTGTTCTTACTTTCTATTTTTTTAAATAATTTAGAATATCCTATGATGGGGGCATTATTTTGTCTTTATTACTTTTATTATCTTTCCAGGCAGCGTTTAAAAATATGTCCTAGCAAAGGAATTTGTACAAATATTTTAGTCAATTATGTTTAATGGAATATTGTAATCGGCTAAGGAAAAAATATTAATTCCTTCCTTACATAATACATAGGAACTACTTATTTCCATATTGTTTTCCAATTTCTTAACTAAACAAAATTTTCTGTGAATTTTTCGCACGGGGCAACTAGTTATAATTATTTCTATATTTTATTTAACAGTCTATAGATTTGAAAATAATTATAACTTTTTTAATGTTTGATTCGTCATTGTATAATACTACTGATATATCCATAGAGATAATCTGTTTAAGATAGAAGTATAATAAGGGCATTTCTGAAAAATATGACTGACAGATAGCTATTGCAGTGTTGGCATTTTGGTGGTGGATCTTTAATAATGAGACGTAAATGAGTAATATTTGTGTTTCCTATTCTTAATCAAATCTAGCCACGGCGACCTCCTGTCTGCGGTTAGTATGGTTTTATGTGGTTCAAGGCTTGACTGATTTTTTAAAAAAAATTTCAATTTGATAGGTGGACTTTCGTTCCACATAGATTGCCAAACTTTTAAGCAGTTAAACTATGCTAATTTACATACCTTCCTCCATCCAGACTACAAATATCCCAATTTTAGAAAAACTTGCTTGTCTAACAAGCTTTAAATCGATAATATTTAGGTTGAAGTTTCTTACAGAATTTGACATTTCTCACAGAAAGCTGACATTTACCACTAGTTGTTTTGTAACATGTCCAAAATATACTAGAAAATTTTAAAATATACCAATGAACGTCTCCCTAAATGTGCTTTTATCGCTTCTAAAATCTAATTTATTTTCTTACAGACATTAAACGAACAGTTAGACTTAATCACAACCAAAATAAAAACACACATGAAAAACTTAGATATACGAATTCACGGGAACTTTAGTGTGAAGATATTGTATTTCGTTATTTCTTAATTGACTTGATTGAAAAAGGATTTTAATTAGCAGAATGAACTAATTAGCGTTCATTGCTATTTGGTAATTGAATATGACTTTACACGAGAATTATGAATCTCAGAAAAAATATAAAAATCATTTAGAAGCAAAGAAATAATTTATGACTGGAATATTAAAGCTCTGTAAATAATTACGCAATAGTTTATTATTTATTGTTATTTTATATTTAAAATGGAATAAAGGTTTCAAGACAGTTCATATTACTCCCCTATCTTCTTTGATAGACGAGATATAGGCGTATTAATCCTTTAAAATTCTTTATATTAAAACGAATTATAATTTTCAGTTCCTAGTATTATAGCTCACTATTATGTTAAATTGGAAAATTCTACGGCTAACAATTTTTTTTTCGAGTTTGAAGAGGGTTGGAATTGTTCATTGTCTTAAACTGTAAACCAAAAGTGATTTGATATATTTTAAGTAGTTGAACGGTGTATTTTGGTTAAAAAAATTAAGATATTTTTAAAAAGGAAATCAAAAGAACATAAATGGAGTTAGAGCAAAATATAATAAACAAACTATAATTTATAAGCAATTTAACCCTAAATTAAAGTTATCTATGAATTATTACATAAATTATTGCTTGGAAAGGAAATTTTAATATTTTAAATAACCACACAAATAAGGATCTAATAATAAATTCAATAATTATATATAATTATTTCTACATTTTTAAACGGTTATATTGATGTTATAAATTATAAATAATATCATCTAGATAGTGTGATATTTCAATTTAGATGTTTTATTCAGGTCATTGACAAAGCCATTCAAGATCAGATATATCGTCCCATACGTGTTCCGTTTGATCTAGATTTCCGTACTATTATTTGAAATTGTTTTTTTTTTTATATATCCGCAATACTTTTTATATATCGTTTTAATATCAATCTATAAATAAAAAACAAACAAAAATCATACGTTTTTATTTTAATTTGGGTAGAAACCAGCAAATATTAACTTAAAATATGAAAATGGTTTTCCAGGCGTGGGGAAAGAAAAGTAAATATCAGCACTTACAAACAGCAGATACTGCGAAACAACAGCCCTCCAAATAAACTGAAGTTCATAAGGAGTGAAATGAAGCCATGGAGCAATTCCAGTCGCAGTAAAGGCAGAGAGGAAGTTGTCCTTACGCGTCTGAGAATAGGACATACCAGGCTTACCCACGTTCACTTAATTACAAAAGAAAACTCGCCCATTGTAGTGTGGAGAGAGAGAGAGAGAGAGTGGTCCATATCTTCGAGAGTTGTGCCTTTTACATCCGAAAGATAAACGAAAAGGAAATAACAGCAAATATATCAAGCGCTTTAGGAAATGAGGAAAAAATGGTGAATAAAGCCATAATTTTTCTCTCTGAAGAATAAATGATTATAAATATCTGAAACATTATCTCTTATTTTTGCTTACCTATATATGAGATACCTCGCGCGGGCTCATTACCGCGTATGGGGAGCGTCCCACGGGTGGCGGATGTGGGGATGGTCGGTGGAAATTCCTTGGAAGTTCCTCCCGGCTAAGTCCGATGGACTCGCTGACCAACAATGAGAGGGGCCCTCCAGACTTGCTGGAGGGAGGGGACCTCCAGACTTGCTGGAGGGAGGGGACCTCCAGACTCGCTGGAGGTAGGGGCCCACCAGACTTGCTGGAGGGTGTGACGTAGGATTGAACGCCCTACTCACATATCTTTAGTTCACCAAACACCACAAAAAGTCATGGATCTCCCTAAGGTAAAACGCTCATTATCCGGAGGTAAACTAGTCCCCCGTTCGGGTCTCCGGGTGGGGACTGCTTTAGGGGATTCATGGTGCAAGTTGAAATATAGGGATTTAAATATTGGTACGTGGAATGTAAGGAGTTTAAACACAGCAGGGGGGCTAAAATCGGTCGCGAATGAGGTAAATGGGTACAATTTGGATATCGTGGCTCTGCAAGAGGTTCGCTGGCCAGGGGAGGGCTCGATGAGGGAAGGAAAGTACACTATTTGGTACGGAGGAAGCGGGAATCATTGTTTGGGTACCGGGTTTCTAATTAGGAGTAGATTATTATCCGCTTTGAGTGACGTACAATTCTTTAGTGATAGAATTTCGGTAGCTACATTTCAGGGACGTTGGTTTAAAATCGCATTAATAAACATACATTGTCCGACCGAAGACAGTGACGATGAAGTCAAAAGTGAATTTTACGATAAACTCGAATGGGTTTATGATAAACTACCGCGAAACTACATGAAAATAATTGTAGGTGACGCGAACGCAAAGGTAGGAAGGGAAGAAGTTTATATTCCGACGATTGGTAAAGAAAGTTTGCACGAATATAGTAATGATAATGGGATCCGTCTGATAAACTTTGCCATCTCGAAAAACCTGATAATTAAAAGTACGACGTTTAAACACAAGGATATTCATAAATATACTTGGACATCACCGGACTCGCAAACACGAAATCAAATCGATCATGTCTTGATACAACATAGCTGGCAAAGCAGTATTATTAATGTACGGTCTTATCGCGGAGCAGAATGTGGGTCGGATCATGAATTAGTAATCGCGAAACTTCGACAAAAACTTAATATAAAAAAGAGAAAAGAAAACCGTTTCGATTTTGAGAATTTTAATTTGGAAAAATTAAAAAATCCATCAATTAGAAACCAATTCGAGCTAGATGTTAAGAATAGGTTTGAAGCTTTAGAGCTTCCTAACGAGGACCACGAGGATATTGACAAGTTATGGATAGAGATCAGGGATAATATTAAAGCGGTCGGTAACTCGTGTCTAGGAAAAAAGGAAAATAAGAATAACAAACCGTGGTTTGATGAAGATTGCTTAAACATGTGTGAAAAAAGAAAAGCCGCTAAATTAAAAGCTCTAAATAATCCTAGCGAAGACAATCTGGAATACTTCCGAATCTCAAAGAACGAAACGACAAAATTGCTCAAAAATAAAAAAAGGGAGTATCTTAAAAATAAAATAATTGAAATAGAAACTAATAGAATCGAAAATAACGTAAGAGACATGTACAAATGTATAAACAGATCACGTAAATATGTAGGGCCCGTAACGTCTGGAATTAGGGATGATAATAACAATATTCTGACCGATCCGGTTGACATATTGAATAAGTTTAAGGACCACTTTGACAATATTTTAAATACGGGAAATTATGACCTGTGTCCTCCTTCTGAGTACCAGAGTGCTGAACCGTTAATAGAAGGACCAAGTAAAGAGGAAGTTGAAGTAGCTATCGGAAAATTAAAATCATATAAAGCAGCGGGAATCGATAATATTCCTACTGAACTAATTAAGGCATGCGGGGAAGCTGGAGTTTCTAAAATACATCGGTTGGTTAAAAAGATCTGGGTGAATGAGAAATTACCTGAAGAATGGAAAGAATCTATTCTTATTCCGATTCACAAAAAGGGCCCGAGGACGGATTGTAATAACTATCGAGGAATTTCACTCCTTCCGGTATGTTATAAAATATTCACTTCAATCTTAACCAGTCGAATCACGGAATACGCCGAGGAAATTATCGGAGACTACCAATGCGGATTTAGACGCTATCGTTCGACAATTGATCAAATATTTTCTTTACGGCAAATATTAGAGAAAAAATTGGAGTATAACGGTATTGTTCACCAGCTGTATATAGATTTTAAAAAGGCTTACGATTCTATTGACCGCCAGAAACTGTATAATATTCTAATCGAGCAGGGGATTCCAAAAAAACTAGTAAATCTAGTCAGGATGTGCTTGACGGAGACACTCAATAAAGTTAGAATCGGTAATAATTTGTCCGAAAAATTTGAGGTTCGTTCGGGCTTAAAACAGGGGGATTCTCTTTCGCCTGTCCTGTTCAATTTGGCATTAGAACATGCCATTAGGGAGGTAATGCGAACCGAGAAAGGGTTGGATCTGGGCGGGACAACATCCGTGCTGGGCTATGCTGATGATCTGGTACTGTTAAGCGAAGACGTTGAAACTATAAAACTAAATACGACAACGTTAATGAAAGCCGGTAAAGAACTAGGACTCGAAATAAACGTGGATAAAACAAAATATATGGTTAGCTGCAAAAATGGCGATACTACTGGTGATATCGATATAGATGGTAATATGTTTGAACAGGTAGATAAATTTAGGTATCTAGGTTCTACGATAACTAGAAAAAACGAAATTGAAGAAGAGATTAAGGTTAGACTGAAGGCGGGGAATGCTTGTTATTTTTCTGTGACAAAACTACTTAGTTCGCGCCTCTTGTCCCGAAACTTAAAAATTAGAATCTATAAAACAATTATCTTGCCTACAGTTCTTTATGGATGCGAAACTTGGCCGCTTACATTAAGGGATGAGCAGCGTCTTAAGGTTTTTGAAAATAAAGTATTGCGTAGAATATTCGGACCGAAGAAGGATGAGTTAACCGGAGAGTTCAGACGGTTACACAACGCCGAATTGCATGAGCTGTATCCGGATAATATAATTGAGGTAATTTCATCGAGGCGAATCAAATGGGCTTGTAAAGTTGTTGGGCTTAGTAACGAGAGAATTCCTAAAAGGTTAATATTTGCTGTGCCGAATGGTAAGCGTCCGAGGGGTAGACCGAAGCGAAGGTGGGAAGATTGCATTAAGGCCGATCTGAAGGGACTTGGTTTGGACGGCGAACGGTGGAGGGAGGTGTGTAACAGGCGATTGGTGGTGTCGGCATCGAACCTTCGGGTTCGCTAAGCCTTATTATTATTATTATTATTATTATATATGAGATATATATTAAGGGACAGTATTGCGATCGTTAAAATTTTCGAATCTGAGTATTTCAATGGAAATACATCTTTTGAGGTCTCCTGAGTCCAAATAACCAAGTCCCACAAAATGGTGTGTATGTGAGATAATATATATAAGGGTAAAAAAGAAAATAAAAATACCCACTATGAAATGTAAATAAATATTCACTTCTCCTTTGTCAGAAAATACTTATATCTGCTAAGAAGAGGGTTTTAAGTGAAAGTTGTGTGATGCACACACCAGATTTTTTATTTATTTATGCGCAGCTAGCAAGCATAATTATAAAGAAATATATATATATATATATATATATATATATATATATATATATATATATATAAATTTTAAACCTGTAACTTAAAACAGTAAAACCAACTGGTTTTACGTATTAATTTAATAACAACCAACATCAGCACTAATTTCACTTCAATCCTTAAATCCTTCAGAAATTAATTTTTATGTAAAAAAAAAATGACTTATTTCAGCCGATTAGATGTTGGCGGAAAAAGACCTTTAAATTATTGATTGTGCATCGAGTAAAACTTCTTAAATAGCTTCATCTCATCGTAAAGTACAAATATTTTATTTACGAAAATTCCTGGAATTTGAGCGTTTTCAACCTGAAGGTCGGCAAACACGTAAAATCCTATTTGCTTTCCCCTTGAATCGTAAGATAATTTGATCATAATTGATAAAAAAAGTGGCCTACAAAAATATTGGGCCGTTTGGCCTATGCAACCTCGTGAAGCCATGCAGAAGTTCCAGCCGCAGAAAAAACGAAGAGAGGAGTTTCTCCTTACGCGTCTGAGAATATTACATACCAGACTTACTCACCTTCCCTTGACTACAAACGAAAACCCACCCATTTGTCTGAAGTGTGGAGAAAAATGAGTGGCCCAGATCATTGAGAGTGGCGTCTTTAATGTGATCACATAAGATAATGTGATCACATAATCGATAAAAAAGGTTTCCTACAAAAATATTGGGCCGTTTTGCCTATGTAACCTCGTTATTTTGACAATGTGGGAGTGTAGGTCACACCGAACTGCTCAATATTTTTAAAGCCACCTTTTTCCCCGACTTTGTTCTTAAGTGATCTTCCGATCCAAGTGGAAAGTAAATAGGTATTTTCGATTTTTTAGTAGCTAATTAAATAGACATAGTTTGCCTCCCTCCAGATTGAAAACGTCCACATTCAGTGACTTTTCGTAAATAAAATATTTGTGCGTTACGATGGGATGAAGCTATTTACTAAGTTTTAGCCGGATGTTAATTATTTGATAAAAAGGAGTCTGCACCACGGACTATTATATCCTATTTTGATGCAGACAGTTTGGAAAAAAGAGAATAGATACAACAATTTCATTTGTTTATAAAGCTCAAGGTTTTTGAAACTGTTATAGATTTCAGGTTTCATTTTTATGGTTTCTGTGATATTTTTAGTAAAAAAAAAATGTTTCAAAATTGATATTTTGAGAAACTGAATTTATTTTTTATTTATTTCAGTTCGTAAAAAAAAAAAAACGTTACATTAAATGAGATATGCATTTAGGCTTACATAACATAAATGATTTATCTTTGATGAACTACTCGATTCTTATAAATTTGTTATTTGATGTCGAAAACGTTAAACATAAGTCAAACACTTAACCTTTTGCACGTCTAACAAAACTTCCCAACCATCTATAGTTATTGTTTATTCTGATATTTAATATTCATTTATATTAATTAGTAAACGTAATACACTTATCAAATACGCCCACTGACGTTTATATAAATTAATTAATAATGGAAATTCTGTTACAGTGGTTTTCCTGAAAACTTATAATAGTAATAATTCTCTCTGGTCATGACCTTTTCTGAATGAATTGAAATTACAATATTAAATGAACCTGCTTTATGAGTTTCAATTAAATGAAAATGCTTTCATACGTGAATAAATGCGGTATGAATAAATATCGTATTAACCCAGATTCAAGTAAATGATTGATTAAAACAGTGATAGATGAATATGAAACCAAATAGTTTATTTTTTTCTATCTCGAAGTATTATTATTTAATTTAGATTTTTTAAATTAAATAAATGGCTAATAATCTGTTTCAATTATAAAAAGGATCCATCAATTTTATTTTTTTTTTTTAATTTGAATGCTAGTAAGTAAATGGGTACCTATAGGGATCAGAAAAGTCTAAATGTTCCTTTTTTATTCATATTAATATTTAATATTTGATCAATACCGATGATTGGATCATCATTTGTCTTTACTAAATGACAAAATGATTTCTTCATTTAGAAAAAAAATGTGAATAAAAGAATAAATTATTTGCCTACAATTCATAAATTATACATTTTTCGTCCAAACATTACGTTTATACAGAATCATTTTTTTTTTAAACTTATTTACTGAAAAATAATACAATCTCTCTCAAAGACATTTGTAATAATGTTCGGAGATCACATTCACACTCAATAAAATAAATAATATAAATTATACAGAAAAAATATATACAATAAATAAAAATAAAATAACCTAAAAATAAATAAATAAAAAGAACACATATATACCTATATACAATATTTATAATCTGGCGAGAGAACTCCAAACCAGACTTGTCCCTCCAACTGTGGAGGGAGAAAGCATGACTCCGGGAGATTCCTGCACTTCTATCTCAACCGCGTCACTGGGTCTAAACACAGTGGAGATTGAGCAAGAGTGTTCTGTACAGAATCATTTAAAAATTAAATTCTTACTAAAAATGGAGTAAAATCAACTAAAATAAAAATCCATAACGATGTAGAGGTGGTTGACCGTGATATAATATGGGAAGGAGTTGGTTGGGGGTGAGATGATCCGGTCAAATAAATACTAAATTTTAAACAATAGTATTTGTAATTGTTAGGCCGACGTTTCGACGCATCTTGCAGTTGATAGAAGACCTGAAAGGTGGGTCGAAACTTCGGCGTAACAATTAAAATTTTTTTCTTTTTAAATTTAGTATTTATTTGACAGAAACTTCCAACCAATACCTTCTCATAAAATAAAAATCATTTAATTCAATGCATTTATAGTAAACATTCAGCCTATTGGATCTTGTAAATATGTTACTTTTTTATCATTTTTCTTTTTCAGTAACGAAATTCTTTAAATAATCATGGCAAATAAATTGTAACGCTCTCCTTCTCAAATTTTATTATATCCGAAGAACATTTCTATTTAGCCAATAATATATTAATCATTTATTTCATATATTTATCAATCATCTATTCCAACCCATTATTATTATCAATTTTTCAGGAATCACGAAAAACTATATTCTCTGTTGTAGAGGTCACGCCGATCGGCCCAATATTTTTGTAGGCCATCTTCATTTTCGATTTTATGATCAAATTATGTTACGATTCAAGTGGGAAGGAAATTAGGGTTCATGAATTTTCATTATCTAATTAAATTGACAAAATTTTCCGTTCACCTGATTGAAAACGCCCCGATTCCGTAAATTTTCGTGGATAAAAAATTTGTTAGGTTACGATGAGATGAGCCCGCTCACGAGGTTGTAGACGGATGTTAATAATTTTATGAAAATAGCTATGTAACATAGAATAATAGAAACCATCTTACGTAAAGAATAATAAAATAAGGTTTAAAATTATTTATAATAGTTATTTTTGCTGAAAACAAAGGATATGAGAATGACAGAATATCGAATATTAATTTGTTTACAACTTTTGATGAACCTTATCCCGCAACTAACCACAAATTAATTACTATGGCCTTACAGTTTATTAAAAAAAATCTTTTTTATAAAAGAAAGGTAACTAACTATAGCTCAGTGACAGCTTGATAAAAATAATCGCGAATAATTTATGTGTTTGTTATAAACTGAACTTAGCGTTGTTCCGGCACTTTAAAGTTCCTTTTAATGGTTTAAAAATTAAATACCTACTCTACTTGTACTTAAAGGAGATTTCATTTTATTATTTTTTATGTATAAATAAGCAATTAGTAATTATTTAAGTTAATGAAATCACAACTCAAAACATTCACACTTCGACGAGACACATGCCCGCCAGTTTATATTAGCGACAACCTAATTCCTCAAACGAACACTGTACGTTACCTTGGGCTAATATTCGACCAGGGGCCCACATGTCAAAATGCAACGAAAGACTTTGAACAAGTGACTGGAAATACTATTCCCACTTTTTCGCTATTTTTTAAATCAAAATTGAAAATCAGACAAATACTAAATACATAGAAACCAATTTACACATACGCCTCACAGATTTACGATTCAGTAAAAAAGACTCACTTACAAAAACTACAATTTTTCTCAATCTAAAATTTTAAGATTAGTACGTCTGGTACGTCAACAACAAAACTTTACACACCGTCCTAAGACAACCAACTATTGACCAACACATACGTGCTCTCTTCTTCCAATTCCATCTTTAAATTATTCAGATATCAATGATATGGCCACGGATGACATGCTCATCAGGAGGCGACTGAAAAAGAGCTGGATGAGAGATCTCCTTTCCTTATTTAGGGATGTAAAGACCATCGAAGATTAAAAAAAAAAAAATTGTTAATTGTTAATAATTTTTACTTTCACTTACCTATATATGTAATATACAGTAACTGTAAGTATTGCGATCGTCAAAATTTTGGAATCTCAGTTTTCGACGGAAATTCACGTTGTCAGGTTCCCTGAGTCCAAATTACTAACTAACTCCTAAGTCCCACAAAATGGTCTGTGTGTATGTTTACGTATGTTTGTGAACAGCCTAGCTCAAAAACAAAAAGTCGTACGAAACCAAAATTGCGTATTTGTGTTTTTTATTTCCTGCACTTCTGTGTGAAAACAGACAGCTATTTAATTTATACGTTTTAGTGAAGGAAGCTTGTCGACTGTTCTACATTTATCATGGGTGATAAATATTCAGGACGCAGTCATTATAATTTTTTTTTATTTCTGCCAACGTTTGAACCCAAACATGTGGGTCATCCTCTGAGCTGAAAATTTTAAAATACAAACAGAGATATATTATTATACGACCGACAATGGTAAATAATAAACTATAGTTATTTATGGTACATGAATCTTAGCTATTATTACGATACACATTTTTAAAAATTAAATATGTAAAAAGTTATACAAACTAAAAATAGCGTATATAATCCATTTATACAAATTTGTAATATTTTCTCTTACTAACTGTGGTTTGAGCACTGAGGATGTTCAAGTACTGACACATTTGATAGGTAAGTGAAAAGGTTGGAGGAGGATTTCCCAGTTGTCCTTTTTCAGATAGCAAAAGGTAGGTAAACAATCAGAGGTAAATGGATTATACACATTATTTTTAATTTGTATATTTTTTTTACATATTTCATTTTTAATATTGTGTATTGCATTAATAGTTAGGATTTATGTACTATCAATCACTATAGTTTATTATTTACCATTATCGGTCGTATAATATTATATCTCTGATTGTATTTTAAAATTTTCAGCCCTGAGGATGACCCATATGTTTGGGTTGAAACTTTGGCACAAATAAACAATTTTTATAATTACTGCATCCTGAATATTTATCACCCATTATACGTTTTAGTTTCTTTAATTTATATGTAATAATTGTTTGGTATTAACTGATCCTTTCCTTAATTAAGGTAAACTACTTATCGTAAATTATTTAATTTCCCAATTCAAAATGAACTAACCGATAGCAGTTGTAAATCGCAAATAATAATCAGTTAATCATAGAGGATATTTTTATTAATTAATACAGACATTGAATCTAGAAGACTTTGTGCCTAGGGTCAAGGCGTACAATGAGCTATCATTAGAATTTCTTCAACCTTTTTTAAATCGGCCACTGCTTTCCGTTCTCAGATGTTATTTATGAAATTTTTATATAGGTACATTTTTCAAAATTAATTTTCAGAATAGATGAAAGGTAAAGACAAATTTATTAAATTATGAATTATAAATTATAAAATAATTAAATTTATTAAATTATGTATTATAACTTATAAAATAATTAAATTTATTAAATTATGTATTAAGTTAGAAATAAGGATTATAAGGAGTAGATAAAAGAACTTGAATTTTATTTTTAAAATCTTTTAAACTTAGTCAACAGTATTAGACAATCCAACTTTCGTGATACCAAAAATGTGATGCGGGTGTAATAGGATTAAAAACGCATATGTATATATATATATATATATATATATATATATATATATATATAATATATATATATATATATATATATATATATATATATATATATATATATATATATATATGCATCCTTTACCGTACCGAATCGGAGCAGGGATTAAATGACATTTTTTGTTGGAAATTTTATTTAGAATCACCTCACAGAGTTTAATCATTAAAAACTGAGACACCTTCTATGGTATTTTATTTTAAATATATTAAAAAGTTTATGCTATATATATATATATATATATATATAATTTTTTTTTTTTTTTTTTTTTTTTTTTTTTTTTTTTTTCCCTACGTGGTAACCCCACACAAGGATCGTTTATTTGATTTTCCTTCATGCTCCATGCCTTAAAGACATACTACATGAATTACATTTGTTTACAATTAGTTTTTTTTTCTAGTTTCACACGATTTACATTTTTAGTTCAAATTTATATACATTAACAAAAAAAAAACACAAAGAATAAACACACAAAAATTAAATCGGAAAATTAAATATTAAACACACAAAGTCAATCCAACAAAGCCAAAAAGAAATCACCCACGCTGCCCATCCCTGGTTAGTAAGTCGAAGTCGATCGATCTAATAAATCTAAGAAAGTCTGTCTTGAATTCAGTAAATAACTTTTGTTCCGTCTCAGGCCAATTTCCTCTTTTGATAATTATGCTTTTTATTAACTCAAATCGCTGTCTGTCAAATCGTTTACATTCATATATTATATGTTTAAAATTTTGAACCTGTCCGTCTTCATCACATAAGTCTGTTTGTATAATGTTGAATCTTTTAAGATATTGTTTTGTATTCCCATGTTCCGTAAGTACTTGCGTAAGTTTGTAGTCATTACTATGAATGTGTCCGTAATTGTATATATATATATATATATATATATATATATATATATATATATATATATATATATATATATATATATATAGCATAATTTTTTTAATATATTTAAAATAAAATACCATACAAGGTGTCTCAGTTTTTAATGATTAAACTCTGTGAGGTGATTCTAAATAAAATTTCCAACAAAAAATGTCATTTAATCCTGCTCCGATTTGGTACGGTAAAGGAGTTAAGATTTTCTTAAGGTGTTCACGGTTTTTATTGAATAAGAAGGAATTTCTCAAAAACTTTTCAAGATAATTAAATTCTATGTAAACCATCTTAAAGTAGGCAAAAGTTTCTTTGAGAAAACAGTGATTTAATTTACTAAGTTTGATGATAAAAGGGATTTTCGGGTGGAATAATACGGCCGCTATACCGCTGCAGTTAGAATACCCACCACACCCGAGCAGCATATCTCACCACTCATACTAATTATATTAATAAGTAACTTTATCTGAACAATATCAATAATATTAGGTTTTGATGACTTCGTTCGACAGAAATAAACTCAGCGGTGATCCTATAAATAGATTTCATCAATTGATTGGATCCAGTACCCATGGAAAGTTGCTGGGTTCAAGAACGACCTGATGGATTCCAATGGAAGGTAATATTCCTGGATAGTTAAAAAACACACGAAAAACATGTATCTAAGGAATTGACATCCTACTGAACTGTTGAATTGCAAAACAGAAATAAGTATAGATAGAAACTAAAAATAATATAAATATAGTGTGCACTGAACTTACGTTTATGTAAATATTTATGAACTGGATGATGTTGTATTATTATTAAAATTTATAGTAATATTATTATTAATTATAATTATTGTTTATATATTGCGAATTATTATTATTTATATTGCTGTATTGTTGTTATATAGTGTTATAATGTAATTTATTTCATAATCGAAATAAAACACAGTATTATTATATCTTTTTTATTCTCGCCTTTGCGGATTTAAAGCTGAAGGTGGGGGACAAGTCCAACCACCTGCAGTTATAATATTTTAGATATTTAAATATTTTCTTGTTATTTTCGCTGTATCCAAGAGAACCGCTTGCTGAGCCTCTCTTAACACATCTAGGAGTAATTCCAAGCCGTCCGTACCTGCCACCGTTGACTTTGGGATCAGACCATTGGTCGATATTATTATTGGTGTAACCAATACGCTTTCCTAATGGTACAACTCCTTTAAATGGATTTCCTATACTCCTATAAATGGATTTCATCAATTGATTGTATCCAGCACTAATGGAAAGTTGCTGGGTTCAAGAACGACCTGATGGATTCCAATGGAAGGTAACATTCCATTTCTTATTATATTATTATTATTATTATTATTATTAGTGAGTAAATTAAGAAATAACAACACTGATATTACATTCAGCAGATCATTCGACCTCAAAAGCCAATGGAATAGTAGAACCATCGACGATTCAATCGCTGAATATAAGAACACGTCGAAATCTGTACATGGTTGCTATCGATAAGCTTGGGAACGATTTGATTAATCCTCAAGCCTTCGATGATCTCAGCGCTGAGTTTAGAAACTTTCTCGTTTATCATAAACATGTTAATAAGTCTTAACACCTGTGGCATTTGGTTAACATAGAGAGACTAGTATAACTAATTTAGTGGGTATTGCAGCTAGAGAGGCGGTTCATATTTAAAAAAAAAAAAACATTACTTATTATAAATTAAATACATATTTGATTGTATATATGTAATTATTATTTTTATTTAAATTGAATAATTAAAATGTAAACTTTTTGAGTACGCCTTCAGTTAGCTAAAACGTAGCCAAATCATAAATTTAAGCTGTGTTTTGGTGACGTATTGCTCTTCGACATCCTTACAAAATAATCTACACACCATAAATTGGAAATTTACTTTATATAAGGTAATTAACTTCGTTCGGAGTCTATTAGGTGAAACATTGTACATAAGTATGAATTTATTTCAGATGATGTTTTTTTTTTCTTGTTTATTCAACTTTAATTTACTTTTAATTGTTGTACAATAATTTCGTTATTATTATTTTTTAAATATATCTCATTTTAAATATATAAATTAGGGTAGAGGCGAGAAAGGGAGAAAACAAAATATAACCTACATACTTTCTTTATATCTATTTATCATTATTTTAATTTTATATATTTATTTTTTATATAGTTATTTTTATTATTTTATTATAATTTCATTGTTCCTAATTATAGCTTTTTTCGTGTGTATATGTAGCTTGAATGATTAAATTTACCACGGATAATTATTGGCTTTGGGTGTGGTAGATTTTATTAATCAATAAATAAAAATATTTTAAAATGATTACATGTATGTATATACGTATTTCGGAATCTTTGATTATTTTACATCAAATTAATTTTATTTTTGAAATTTTTTATTCAATAAAAATGTTTTTAAAATTCTTAAAAGATATTGAATGGAACACTTGACTTAATTTACAAGCAAAAGTTGAAGCTTTTAATATATTTAGGCAATATAGAGTTTTGAAACTTCGATTATAAAAGTTTTTTCATAACATTTACGAGGCTCTTACATGCAACAGTATTTTACTGTTTCCTTATCAATGGGATATTTTTGATTTTTTAAATATATCTCATTTTAAATATATAAATTAGGGTAGAGGCGAGAAAGGGAGAAAACAAAATATAACCTACATACTTTCTTTATATCTATTTATCATTATTTTAATTTTATATATTTATTTTTTATATAGTTATTTTTATTATTTTATTATAATTTCATTGTTCCTAATTATAGCTTTTTTCGTGTGTATATGTAGCTTGAATGATTAAATTTACCACGGATAATTATTGGCTTTGGGTGTGGTAGATTTTATTAATCAATAAATAAAAATATTTTAAAATGATTACATGTATGTATATACGTATTTCGGAATCTTTGATTATTTTACATCAAATTAATTTTATTTTTGAAATTTTTTATTCAATAAAAATGTTTTTAAAATTCTTAAAAGATATTGAATGGAACACTTGACTTAATTTACAAGCAAAAGTTGAAGCTTTTAATATATTTAGGCAATATAGAGTTTTGAAACTTCGATTATAAAAGTTTTTTCATAACATTTACGAGGCTCTTACATGCAACAGTATTTTACTGTTTCCTTATCAATGGGATATTTTTGAATAAAATCATTATAAACTGAAATGTTAATTAAGATTTCCTTCATTTTATCAATGGATGTTTCCCAATTCCTACCTTTTGTAGTTAGAATATTATTATAGTTTGAAAAATAATATTTTAGTATTTTTCTATTTATATTTATATTAATGTAAGTTTATTTATATAGTGAATTTTTGTTAATTTATTTTTTCTTTGTCTAGGTGAATTGATTTCAAGCTAAAAAGCGCGCAGTAAGTTAAAAACATGTTTTAATGTTATTTGATGCACTTTATTATTATTTTTTAGTTATTAATTTAGAACTATGGGGATGCCTCCTGTCCATCTAACGGCGGATAAACCCCTATTTTACAATATATACCACTGTTCATTTAATTGTACTATTCCTTGCACAAATTGTATAACGTGTAATTTACGTATAATTAACTGATATTTTTATTTATTTATTTAATTAGTAATATAACAATCTGTCATGTGGATAATAATTATAGTAATATATGAACAAATTCACACCATATATAGAAAACATAAAATTGACAAAAGTAAAATAATAACTAAATAATAATCAAAAACTATGTACAATAAAAAATAAAATAACCCAAAGATAAGTAAATTAAAAACAAAAAAAATGTCACACCTATATACAATATATACAGTCAGGCAGGGAACCCAACGCCAGGCTCATCCCTCTAACTATAGAAGGAAAAGCAGGACTCCAAGAGATTTCTGCGCTACTCTCTCAACCGCGTGATTGGTTGTAAAGCCATTGGAGTCTGAGCGAGAGCGCTTAAGTAATATTAAGTTTCACCAATTGTTTTTGTTGAATAAACTATCGTGATAATGTTATATTGTATAGACGAATAAACAATGTGTTTGGATGATACCATTATATATTAGAGTGACGAATAGCCCACGTAATGTAAGAGTTTTGATTAGGTTAGACTATTTTGACATAGTTTTAAAATATTTGTCGTCATTAGGCTTGATAAAAAGACGCATGATAGTCAAATGCATGATAGTCAAAAATATTCAGTTTGTGTTTTTCTCAAATAAAACCTATTCCCGAGCTGCATAATAGTCAATTGTATATATCAGGGTCCGAAATCGATAATTAAAAACATAAAATAATAGTCATATCTGATCAAAATTTTTGCCTGGTCATTTGATGATTTGAATTAAGAGAGATTTTTATTTTTGATCCTAAGTGATAAAATTCATATCCTGATCATTGTTTTTGAACAAAATATTTACAATTAACAATAATAATCATTCTTTAGTAATACTTTTTTTTATCACAATTTAATCATTATTATTTACGTAAAACCGTATCACTCGGTGGGTAATCATTATTTTTCAACTAATCAATAAACATCAAAAATAGATTTAAATTTTTGTTTATAAATCAGGAAAGATTTATAAATTAAAAATCAAAGATAATAATTATTACATAATTTAGTGGAAAAATAATTATCGATTTCAAACCCTGGTACAAATCTCAGTTTTTTACGAAGTTGGTAAAAATCATTTATTGGCCGTGGTTTTAGACCATACCATTTAGATAATTATTTAGTTGTGATCCTTATGCAATACAGAATTTTAAATTATTGAATTTCTCAAAGAATAACTTTTTTGTGTAATATTTAGGAGTAATAGTCGAATAGAAGCTCTAAAACATGTTTTCGTTTGTTAAAAGTCATACAATAAAACATTTACTGAATTACATGATAACATAATTGTAAAAAAAAAAAAAATACACTTTTTGTTATTCAGAGCTAAATGTTATTGTGTTTATTTATTATATACACACATATATACATATATATATATATCGGATGTATTAAGGAGAGTGATAGCTATCTATTACTGTATTTATTTATTCAATATTGTAATTAAATAACAAATCAACGTTGAAGACAATAAAACGCTTAAATGCTGATCAGAGGTAGTTAAAGCATAAAAAAAAAAATTGTTGAATTGTTGATCCATCCAAAGTAGTGTGTTGAAACCTGAATAGTGTTGATTTGTTGATAAAATAGTGTCGGAGGCTGTATTACAAGAAATTCATACTGATTGATATAAACAAAAAAAATAAAGAATCCTTGATTTTATGAAAAACAGAACTTTTATTTAGAAGACATCGGTACCAAATTTTTATTACTCATTTAAATTTTTGAATTCGACCGTTCAATAGTCCTCTTTAAATTGTTTTAAAAATGAACGAAATCAACATTTTTTATAGCAAATTTTGTCTAGTTTACTATGGAATAATTTTTAATTCCTTAAATCAAGTATTTTTTTAGTTATCGCTTCCTATTCAACATGACTCGCTAAAAACAACACAAATCTGAAATTTTCTACTTTTCTGCTATAAATCGAGCAGTTGTTAATACGAACGTTTTTTGTAGGTATTGTTGCCTACTATCAACCTTTTGATTATTTTTCTCTACTTATTCGACACCCTTTATATATCACTATTTAAAAATAAAAATATTATCTGGTAAAATGCATTTTGTAATTATAATTTCGTCGCCTGTAAAATCTCGATTTTTAAATTAATTTTTAATTAATAATAGCCCTTTCGTAACTTAAAATTGTTTGAGCATGCTCTTGGATTTCACCACCAGAAAGGGACAAGGTATACGTATAGGATCCATTATTTTTGATTTAGAGACCTACCACTTAGTATTCCAGTTCGTTCCAGATTATTTCCAAAATCTCGTCGACCGCTTCTCCAGACAGGACCGTATAGCTTGCTCGGAACCAAAACCCCGACTGAGCTCAGATGCTACCCCCACCACATTCGGGACCCCCTCGGTACGCTCAAAGCAGAATCTGTCATTTTTAAGTTCATTATTTCATTAAATAATTATTTTTCCTTTATACTTAGAAAATACTTAAGAGCCATTAAAAAAATTAGGAACAAGCTGCTTTGTTAAAAAAAAAAAAAAAAAAAAAATTACAGGCTCTATCAATACTGAAAAACAAATCTGGTACGACGCATGACATAATTTTCGCTTGAAGCTATTTTTATTATTTTTTTTTTTTGCAGAATTAAGTATTTTAACACAAAGTGGAGTGAAAGTAGAAATTATATATTGCGACAAAATATCATTTTAAAACAATTAAATACCGTATGTTGATCATACCTATCTTGTGTACTGTATTTATATATTTTTTAAAATTTCATTCATCTATATTTAAAATATATAGGACAGTATCGCGGCCATGAAAATTTTAGAATCTGAGTTTTCAACGGAAATTGATATTTTTAGGTCTCCTTAGTCCCGCAAAATGGTATGTGTATGTGCATGAATGTGAATAGCCTAGCTTAAAAACGAAAAGTCGTACGGAACTGAAATTGCGTATTTAAGATTTTTATAAGTCTTGGATATTACAGTAACATTTTCGTCTAAATAGGCAAACTGGAAATGGCACTCCATACCCTCGGTGAAACACATTTTCACTATTTTCTCGAAAACGGCTCCAACGATTTTGATTAAATTCATTATATCAGTGTAAAATTACGAAGTTTTTAATATTATGTAGGTTTTATTCTCATTGATGTTCTCTAATAGTGCTTAAATAAGTAATTTTCAATATTAGTTTACTCTAAAGGATTTTTTTATTTGAAATAATTAACCATTTCACATTAATCTTTAATTTAAAAAATTGATAAATATACAATATGAAAGAATTTTATAATTAACTAAAAAATAAATAAGAGATCGTAACGGATAATATTTATAATGGAGAAACCAAAGAAATACGAGAGCACCCTAGCTCGCCCGAAAGATTAGAACATGCTTCCATAGAACATGAGCTTAATATAATACGGACTCCGACAATATTATATAAATATACATATGTGGTTTTTATAGATGCTATCTTTAGTATTATTTAATATTTAATTGTATAGATTACAGCGATATAAAAATTAAAATATGTATATACATTGGTATTTAAACAAATAAAATTTTAAAATTTTATTTTATTTTATTTTTTATTTTCTTCTTATTATTATTTATTTTTTTTTTTATTTTTTTTTTTTTTGTACCAATCATCCAAATAGTATTAAATGATGTTATTTAGTTGATCGGGCGCTTATGATCTGGATGTTTTGCGCCTAGACATCGAAACAAACAAACAAACAAACAAACAAATAAAAATACCCACAATAAAATGTATATAAATATAGCGTCTATAATTTTTACTTACACTTTCCCTTGGTCTGAAAATGCTTATTTCTGCTAAGATGTCTTACAGTTATGTTTGTTTACTGCTATTTTTGAAGAAGGAGATGGTCCGGGGTGGCAGTCATAAAAACACTAATATGGTGAAAAACTATTATATTTCAAGCCAACGTTTCGACTCGACTTTACTGGCCTTCTTCAGGGCTTGAAAGAACAAGATACCAAAGATATAGAAAAATGTGGAAGTTACATGATATTTAGTCAAAAATCATAAACAATGTGAATAAACTTATCAAAATCATAAACAGTGTGAATAACAAGTACTAGAAATATTAAGAACAATTAACTATATTAACAAAGTAAACGAAGTATAGTAAATTAACAATGACCCTAAAGTGAAGTTAATAAATAGTAACAGTTATTGTAGGAGGGATAACTCTCTCTCTTCTCTTCGTTAACTGCAAATTGATTATCTCTATATATATCCTCTAGATCAGTAATAAGGCTAGGAATGAGATTGGAACATTCGGAAGAGGGAGAATTTTATGAACGCCACCCCGGATCATCTCCTTTCTCAATAATATAAAACGGTCAACTATGATGTATTCAGTATTATTATTATGGTTTTTTCAAATTTATCTCATGTGCTCTTTCCATCTTTCATTTCTGTTCCTTACATACTTCTATTTATATCTCATTGTTCTAAAGTAATTTTTGTATTTTCTTTACCTGTTAAACCAGGCAGGCACCTTGTTTGTGTTAGAACTTGGGCTGTTTGGGCAAACTCAATTAACATCAACAGTGAATGGATGTCCTGACTATTTGCCAAAACATTTCCTATCAGCAATGCCGGAAAATAAGCAATCTACAAATTTTCATTTATGCTTGGGACCTTCGAGTGTGCTCTCACTCAGAACTCAAGTACGCAATTTATTCAATTAACTGTACGAACCATTATAAATTATACTAATAATACAACTGTTTCGGAGAATCAGGTTCGGTGAAGTGGCTGAAGGGATTTGAGATACCAATCTCCAACGAGGTAGCTTCATCTATCTCTTCCAATAATCGATTACCAAAGAGGTTATTGATAAGTCAATTACTTAAAGTAAATTAGCTGGTCTATACGAATAGAGTATACTTATTATGTTTAGCCTTTATAATTATAATTTTTTCTGATATAATAGGACATTATAGTATAGGGCGGCGAAGAATCGCTTTAGATAGCTACTATTTTCCTTAATGAAGAGAAGAATAGTTGTGGTGGTCAGTCAAAAAAGAAGGCAAAAATAAATGATAATATTTATTTTGACATATGCCGACGTTTCGACCTGAAGTTCAGGCCATCATCAGGGCTAAGAAAAGAACCAGATAACAAGGTATGAGAAATATCACTTCAATAACACGAGCATTGCATCTTTACCTTAGAGCAGTCAGGTTGTTACCATTTTTCTCTTACTTATTTTCTTTCTTATTTCAACCTTCTCAGTTTCTCTCCTCCTTCCTTTCATTCCTTTTCATTCCTTTTCTCTGTTTTAACTCTTTATTATTTCATACTTTGTCTGTACATATTGATAGACTTTACAACATCTCAATTTTCTATCTAA
This sequence comes from Nezara viridula, assembly GCA_928085145.1. Classification (NCBI taxonomy): domain Eukaryota; kingdom Metazoa; phylum Arthropoda; class Insecta; order Hemiptera; family Pentatomidae; genus Nezara; species Nezara viridula. Next base: position 75,082,326 of record OV725083.1, read on the forward strand.
ATATTCTATTCACTATATCTTAATTTTACTATTTATTTCCGTTTCTTATATAACTTCCTATTTTTCTGTTTTACATTTTATTCTAAGATTCTCTTTACAATACTTATGTCACCTTTTTTGACTATGTTTATTTCATCATTCCACACTTTGTACCTGTTATTATTATTTGTCTCTTGTTCTTACTATTGTCATTATTCTAACAACTTCATTTTACTGTAATTTTTATATTTCTCATACCTTGTTATCTGGTTCTTTTCTTAGCCCTGATGATGGCCTGAACTTCAGGTCGAAACGTCGGCATATGTAAAAATAAATATTATCATTTATTTTTGCCTTCTTTTTTGACTGACCACCCCAACTATTCTTCTCTTCATTATCCACGACAGTCAACCATTTACCAATTATATTTTCCTTAATGCATTCGACGCATTAGCGTTCTTAGCAAAACATGTTTATTCGTTCGTATATAATATACATTATCAAGATAGTCTATTCAACACACGCAATTAGAGATTCTTCATACATCATCACCACTGTTAAAGTACAAGTCCGTGGTAAATACCCCTTTTTATCGAATTATTAATATCCGCCTGAAACTTCGTAAATAGTTTCATCTCATCGTAACCTACACCTATTTTATTTACGAAAACTCTTGGAATTGGGTTCTTTTTAGTCTGGAGGGGGGCAAAATTTGTCTAGTTAATTAGATACTAAAAAATCATAAATACACATTTGCTTTCAACTTCATAAAATAGAGAAAAAGGTCGCCTTTAAAAATATTGAGCCGTTTGGCGTGACCTACACCTCCAAGTTTTGAAAATAACGGTGTTATATAGGACGAACGGCCTAATATTTTTGTAGGCCACCTTTTTTATATATTTTGTGATCAAATTATCTTAGAATGCAATTAGAAAGCAAATGTTTATTTACGAGTTTTTAGTACCTAATAGAATAGGCAAAATTTGCTTTTTCCCAGATTGAAAACGCCCAAATTTCAAGAGTTTTCGTAAATAAAATAGTCTTAGGTTGCGATGAGATGAAACTATTTACAAAATTACAGGCGGATGTTAATAAATCGACTCGATATGAATTTTTGAAGAAAGTTAGTCTACATACATACTGTTCTACATATCATGGGTGATATGATATTTTTTTATTTGTGCCGACGTTTCAACCCAAACATGTGGCTCATCATCAGGGCTTTAATTATTTAAATACAATCAGAGATATAATATCATACAACCGATAATGATTAATAATAAACTATAGTGATTGATGGTACATGAATCTTAACTAATATTACAATTACCCAAACGACTACTTTCTGAAGCTATATTCATTAATTTGGAAGAAATAATCCGGTAAACTACAAAGTAGGTAAAGAAAAGATCTGTAACAAATATTCCAATATTTTCCGCCTCCTACAACAATAGTCTATGATCATTAAAAATTTGTTTTTCATTTTCCCTAATTTCCCGTCGACTTACATAGTTAAGCTACTCCTACGTCCATTCTCAATATAAATATATACTATAAACATACACATATATGTTTATACGTATGCTATTAAAACTATGTAAACCTTAATATAATATATATTTCTATTATAATTAATAGTCTTATTCTTAAAATATTGTATAATATATTTTCCTTATATTTAACTAGTAAATCTAGTCAGGATGTGCTTGACGGAGACACTCAATAAAGTTAGAATCGGTAATAATTTGTCCGAAAAATTTGAGGTTCGTTCGGGCTTAAAACAGGGGGATTCTCTTTCGCCTGTCCTGTTCAATTTGGCATTAGAACATGCCATTAGGGATGTAATGCGAACTGAGAAAGTGTTGGATCTGGGCGGGACAACATTCGTGCTGGGCTATGCTGATGATCTGGTACTGTTAAGCGAAGACGTTGAAACTATAAAACTAAATACGACAATGTTAATGAAAGCCGGTAAAGAACTAGGACTCGAAACAAACGTGGATAAAACAAAATATATGGTTAGCTGCAAAAATGGCGATACTACTGGTGATATCGATATCGATGGTAATATGTTTGAACAGGTAGATAAATTTAGGTATCTTGGTTCTACGATAACTAGAAAAAACGAAATTGAAGAAGAGATTAAGGTTAGACTGAAGGTGGGGAATGCTTGTTATTTTTCTGTGACAAAACTACTTAGTTCGCGCCTCTTGTCCCGAAACTTAAAAATTAGAATCTATAAAACAATTATCTTACCTACAGTTCTTTATGGATGCGAAACTTGGCCGATTACATTAAGGGATGAGCAGCGTCTTAAGGTTTTTGAAAATAAAGTATTGCGTAGAATATTCGGACCGAAGAAGGATGAGTTAACCGGAGAGTTCAGACGGTTACACAACGCCGAATTGCGTGAGCTGTATCCGGGTAATATAATTGAGGTAATTTCATCGCGGCGAATCAAATGGGCTTGTAAAGTTGTTGGGCTTAGTAACGAGAGAATACCGAAAAGGTTAATATTTGCTGTGCCGAATGGTAAGCGTCCGAGGGGTAGACTGAAGCGAAGGTGGGAAGATTGCATTAAGGCCGATCTGAAGGGACTGGGTTTGGATGGCAAACGGTGGAGGGAGGTGTGTAACAAGCGATTGGTGGTGTCGGCATCGAACCTTCGGGTTCGCTAAGCCTTATTATTATTATTATTATTATATTTTCCTACGTATCATTTCAATCCATTGCAATTGTCTTTATTATTAATATTATTTTGTTAACCATTGTATACTGTATTACATACTGTAGTATGATTGAAGCAATCAAACTATGTTATATTTATATTGATTGGCATCTCTTGCTTATGTTCGTTTCATTACTAGCCAATATTCACGATTCTGTAGCCATAAAAAAACAACGAAAATCTTGTACACATCTTGAATATTTAGTCAGCAAATTATTTACAATTTTCAAACAGAAATGTTACCTCTCTACCCCCCTCTGTCTATGTTTACCTACCTTCTGCATTCTGAAAAAGAACAACGGGGAAATCCTCCCCCGAACCTTTCATTTATCTACTAAAAAGTACTTGAATACCTTTAGTACTCGAACTACGGCCAGTAAGAGAAAATATTACAATTTTTATAAATGTATTATTCACATAATTCTTAGTTTGTATAACTTTTTACATATTTCATTTGTAATATTTTGGGTTGTAATATTACTTAAGATTCATGTACCATCATTCACTATAGTTTATCATTAACGATTATCGGTCGTATAATATTATATCTCTGATTTTATTTAAAAATTTTCAGCTCTGACGATGACCCACATATTTGGTTTGAAACATCGGCACTAATAAAAACTTTATGATGACTGCGTCCTGAATATTTATCACTAATGATATGAATTTTAGTTATAATTTGTTGTTTCATTAATCATAGTGACATTATTGATTTAAAAAAAAAAGAAATAATTTTTTTATTGGGAAAAAGATCAATTTTAAGTTATAATTGAAAAAAAAAATCATTCAGCCTTGTCTCCCAAAATAAAAAAAAAAAACACTTCATCGTTTCCTCGATTGAGGTATCGTCAGAACAGGGAAAAATAAAACAAGATCAAATCACTCCATGACTTCCAAACACAGCTTTATTCGTTTATATTAAATAATTGATTTTTCTTTAACCCGAAAAATACATATCTAAAATATCTAAGTTCTTTATTTAGCTATTATTTATTTTTTCTCTTTCGAATTCTCTTTACAGTTTATTCCACGATGGATTTATTGGCGAGCCGCTGGAAAATAAATTATAGTAATTTGTAAAGCGAACAAATAACGAAGGTTTTAAACTCCGAAGGTAGAAGACCTGTAAGTTCTGTAAATAAGATTTATTTTAATTTGTCAGGTCAGCAAAATAATAGCAATACAAACCACATGAATAGTTCTGAACATTTGTATTTATTTGGCCCTTTTTTTTCAAGACCCAATAAATATCAATTGACCAAGACCTTCGTTTTATTGGTACGGGATTGGCCCTGTGCCATTCTTACAAATTTACAACGATAATATTCACGTATTTCACGTATTCACGTAAGATAAACATTTAAATTAATTACAGAATTAATAGCAATATTTTTTTTTATTTTTAAAAATGTATTCAAATCTATCAACTATTTTTGACAATCAGCAAATGAAAGTACCCAGTAGCACCTCTTCCCTGTATTAATTCAAATGCTTTGGTTGTTTGAAGAAGATCTCTCATCCAACTCATTTTTTGTATCCTCGTTATAATCTCAGATATGTCAGCTGTCCCTTAGTTAAAATGTTGATATGTTCGTGTAAATTTGTATAAACCCGTTAAGAGTCGTTATATGTGCACCAAGAGATAAACACGATGTCCATTCTTTTATTTGTTCATGGGAGCCAATGATCCATAACTTTGAGCTATTACCATTTGTTTCTTAATTACTAAATTATTTAATAAAATAATTGACATGGTTTTATTTACCTCTGGGGTAAAAATATGTTAGTAACGGTTGGCTGGTCGAATTTAGTATGTAGAGTTTTGTTAGTCTCGTACCAAGGTGCTTTTGTTATGATGCAGTTTCAGTTTTGAAAAAAGTAAATAAAGTATTTTGAAAAGCTTACTAATGGTCTTTCGTTTTACTTACGAGCTCCATGTAAACCTGTTGACGTTTAGTCCACGACAAAGTTCCGTGTTCGTATGGGGAAGAGTGATTTAAAAAAAAATTGTACATAACTTTTATCTAGCAAAATTTGATCATCACATGTCGATAACAACGATCTAAAGTATTGTCATTTCTCGTAGCAATTGTTTTAGGTTTACATTAAACAATAAAAGTAATATTCTTAAGTTTATTAATATATAAAATGTCTGCTAAAAGTGTAGTGGTCAGTGAAAATTGTGTTATTTTTGTATAAAGTTTTTTTTCGTATTTTCATTAAATTAATTTTTTTTAATTTCTTTATTGAGTATTATAACAATCTGTCTGTTGGACATTGGTTATAGTGAGGTAGGATGACATTCACACTATATGTACAAAAAAATAAAATAAATAGAACAAAATAATAATCAAAAGTATATACAATAGACAATAAAATAAAATAACTTCATTAAATTAAAGTTTTTTTTCTATAAATTTATAATATATCCTCTTCATATTTGTATTATATTTCAATACATAAAAATACAGCTTCACATCTCAATTCACTGGTAAAATTGTTTTAATAAATAACGTTTCATCTTCAATTTGATTTTTCTAGTTGATGTAGACCTCAGATTAGCGATTAAAATAACTAGACAGTTCAACCAAAAATCTTTTATTTTCATTTTAACTGTTTTTTTTTCGGTTATATTAGTGTTGGGGTAGTAACCTATTATTTTAAAGAGTGCAATATCTGGGAAAAATAACTGAAATTGACAAAAAAATTTAATGTCTTATAATATTATTTTCTTTCTATTGGAATTACAATGCCTTGTAGATCTTAGCAGCCTTAGCAAACCTTCTCCATCTTTTCCTATCTTAGGCTATTTCCTTCCAATTATGCAGGTCTGTTGCATCTTTGTTGATTATATCTATCGCTCTGCTTTTAGGCTTTCCACGTGGTATTTTACCTACTATTGAGGCATCCATTGTAGAGTCTTCAACATGGATGCCTTCATATCATGATGTATCAATAGACCACTTTCTGTAAGCAGTTCTTTAACCTTTATTGGCCTTTCTTCTTCAGATATTGGTACTCTGATTCCAGATCGCTCTGGTTATCGTACGGAGGATTTTTCTCTCAATCCTTTTATCTAGAGCGTAGTGTCCAGGTCACACAGCCATATATTAGAACTGGCTTTATCATAGCATTGTATACACTTAATTTGAGTTTTCATGAGATGTTTTCTAAATTTCAATACATTTGAAAGGAAGTATCGCAAAAATGGCGATACTACTGGTGATATCGATATAAATGGTAATATGTTTGAACAAGTAGGTAAATTTAGGTATCTAGGTTCTACGATAACTAGACAAAACGAAATTGAAGAAGAGATTAAGGTTAGACTGAAGGTGGGAAATGCTTGTTATTTTTCTGTGACAAAACTACTCAGTTCGCGCCTCTTGCCCCGGAACTTAAAAAATAGAATCTATAAAACAATTATCTTGCCTACAGTTCTTTATGGATGCGAAACTTGGCCGCTTACATTAAGGGATGAGCAGCGTCTTAAGTTGTTTGAAAATAAAGTATTGCGTAGAATATTCGGACCGAAGAAGGATGAGTTAACCGGAGAGTTCAGACGGTTACACAACGCCGAATTGCGTGAGCTGTATCCGGGTAATATAATTGAGGTAATTTCATCGCGGCGAATCAAATGGGGTCGTAAAGTTGTTGGGCTTAGTAACGAGAGAATTCCTAAAAGATTAATATTTGCTGTGCCGAATGGTAAGCGTCCGAGGGGTAGACCGAAGCGAAGGTGGGAAGATTGCATTAAAACTGATCTGAAGGAACTGGGTTTGGACGGCGAACGGTGGAGGGAGGTGTGTAACAAGCGATTGGTGGTGTTGGCATCGAACCTTTGGGTTCGCTAAGCTTTTTGTTATTATTATTTGAAAGGAAGAAGAAACCTCTGTAATACGCTGGTCTGTTTCCGAATGTTGATCATTCTTTGAGGTTAATGATAATATTAACAATAATGAATAGGGAAAGTTTTTTCTTGTTATTCATAGGTATTCCATCTACATTACAGATTATTTTTAGTGGTAATAATCGTTCGGTTAGATCGAAGGTGAAACAAATCTGAGTAACCGTTAACCAGTTATTTTCCTATATTCACCATTCCTACACCAGTTGCATTTACCAATGTATTAAAACTTATCTGTTATATCACATAACACCGAAATCATCTCCGTTTTTTTCTATTAACGAAATATTTCTTTTAACCATTATTTGTAACATTGTGTCTCAATTACTTTTTTAGTTAAAAAAATCACCTCAGTTATTCTTAGCTGTTTGTTGCATACTGTTTATTATTATTCCTGTATCGATTAAAGGCACGATTTTATTATTTTAATTATTTTGGTAATTTTATTTGGAATAATGTGGAGAATACTTTACTACTACATGGTTATAAACACGTATATTTTATAAGTGTTACTTTATAATATATCTAAACTAGTCTTAAATTTTAAAGTTTAAATGGCAAATTCTTAGAAGCCATCTAAGGAAGTTACCTAAATGCCTCAGAGGAAGCAGTTCAGTATGTAGCTCTTAGGGTCCTCCGAGACCAACACCCATTAAAATTTCAAGTCCTTAATGTCACGTATTTAAGTCTGTCTAAGTCACTTCTGTAGGAAAGGCGTTTGAGGACTAAAATCTGATTCTGACATCTTACCTTAAAAGTCTATATTATATATCAAGTTGGTTGGATTTTCGTTTCCTAAAGCAATATTCACAGAGAACATGCTAATACAGATAATGAGCTTTTCTTATAGCAAAGTATAATAAATTAAAGTTCTTTTTATTAATTGTCTTTGCTTTCATCTAAAACCAATTTAAAATGTTTTTTTTTTTTGGAACATATAACATCAGAAAACTGAGAGACTAATAAAAGAGTTTTTGCTGCAACCTTTTACGAAAATTGCAGTAATTAAATTATTTTATGATTTTTTTACCGAGCTAGAATTTGTGATAGGAACAATGGCTAAAGAGATATTTTGAATATAAATAATAAACAAATTATGCATATTTTTGAAAATAATTGTCCCACCTAGCTAGCTCATGTAGCTAGAATACCGAGTGAAAATTTAATAAATTTTTATGTTTCAGTAGCGTTTTTGTATTCACTTTTAAATATTGTTTGTTTTTAATGTTTATTAATTCCTTGATGTTTATTGCCTGTATTCGGAAGTTTCAGCAAGATTCGTAGATATCTTAGTCTTTAGTGCAAAAGAAAATGAGGCTCTGATAGTTGATCCTACGAACACTGAGGATTAAGATCTCAATAGCAAATAGATAATGAAAAAATGTATTAAAAATGCATTCCGTACTTTAAAGAAAATATAGAGAAGAATTTGATGAGATGGTTTTTTTCGGTTCGGGGTCTTAGGTTTCGAAGTAGAGGGGCAATTCCTATTTCAACTTCTATTTTTTCATTTATTTTTTTTTTAAACCTGAATATTGAAATAATAAATATACAGAGTATGACAGAATACATTGTTTTGGACTCACTGAGAATCCTGCACCTTTATTAATACTGATCATTGCCTAATGGTTCCTTAGGGTCAGAATTAAGGAGAATGAGGATAAGGAAAGAGAGAAATTATGACAGTCTCGTCAAAGTTTGTGCTTTCCGGATTATTTCACAAGATAATGTCATTCAGATGGATCAGTAAACTGTGTCATTTAGCAACTTTTACAACATTTTTAATCATATACTTTAGGCTATCGATCTATTTTTCGGTACCAGTGAATCATTATTTTAAGAACACATATTACAGATCCCTTTTCATCAAATTATTAATATCCGCCTGAAACTTCGTAAATGGTTTAATCTCATCGTATCCTACAACTATTTTATTTGCGAAAACTCTTGGAATTGGGGTGTTTTCAGTCTAGAGAGAAGCAAACTTTGTCTATTTCATTAGTGACTAAAAACTCGTAAATATCCTTCTACTTAGATCGTAAGATAATTTGATAACAAAATCGATAAAAAAAAAAGGTGGCCTACAAAAATATTGGGCCGTTTGTACTATATAACCTTGATATTTTGAAAATTTGGGAGTGTAGGTCACGCCAAACGGCTCAATATTTTCGAAGGGCACCTTTTTTCCCGATTTTGTGATCAAATTATCTTATGATCCAAGTAGAAAGTAAATGGGCATTTACGAGTTATTAGTACCTCATCAAATAAACAAAGTTTGCGCCCCTCCAGATTGAAAACGCTAAATTCAAGAATTTTCGTAAATAAAATATTTGTAGGTTACGATGAGATGAAACTATTTACGAAGTTTCAGGCGTATGTTAATAATTCGATAAAAAGGTGTGTCTGTACCACGGACTAAATCATTAATGATTATCTGAGCCAATTTCTGCTCGCAAGTAATGGTTTGTGTGTTGAGTAACCTATTTAATATAAAAAACAGTTGTCAGAGATAGAAAGCTAGAAAAATAAAGTTTTTACTCATTTTTTTGTAAGATGGAACGTATATTTTCTCTGGACAACTGTAATTAATGCATTAATTATTACGAAAAAATTAATACTCCACCATGTCCAATGCTATCATCCATATGTGGATAACTATTTACAGATGGTTCGTTGAATAGCCATCCACCCCTACCATGAATTGGAGTCTTTGTGTAACGTATGTTGAATTAGATTGGATACAGGCCTTTCTGTTTGTTAGTTTTGTCTTTATCATATTGTATTTGTATCCAGACTCTATTCAAATATATAAAATTGTAAACTTTAAGTAGTGAGTTTAACTCAATTAACGTTAGTGAATTCACCTGTCTTGAAAATATTTTCATTAAGTTAATGGATCATTTAAAAAAACTTACATTCCGAAGTCTTACTGTTTTAAAAATGCATAGCCCTCGATAGAATACATTTATCAATATTTTTGGTTCCTCTTTGATAATATTTTCAAAATAAAATGAATATGATGCAAAATATTTGTGTTTGTGGCTTACCAGCAATTGTAAAGAGAAAAAAATCACATGAAGTCCATTATTGAATATAAATTTATAAAACACCCACATTCCTCAAATATTCTGTTATAAAGTTGTTTTGCAGGTTCTACAGGACTCTATTTACGATATAGAAACAGAACTTGCAAATTAGACTCCTATTTTACTCAAGATAAATAGAACAATATATATTAACTAGTACTTAGGTATTGATAGTATCATGAATGTTCTGGCTGTTATCATAATATGCTGTATTCATTTTTATATATGAAAATTCTCATAAAAATAGCGTTTTCTCATTACATTAATTAATTTAATGTTAATATATTGGGCTTGAATCATGCTTTTCCTTTCACAGTTGGAGGGACAAGTCTGGCTCGGAGTTGTCTTGCCTGTTTGTAAATAATGTATATAGGTATGCATGTGTTCTTTTTATTTATTTTTAGGTTATTTTATTCTTATTTATTGTATATATATATTATTTTTCTGTATAATTTATTTTATTTATTGCTCATAGAGTGTGAATGTGATCTCTGAATACTATTATAAATGTCCTTTGAGGCAGCTTGTAATATTTTCAAATAATAAATTTTAAAAAATATTTTTATATATATATATTGGATCGTTTGGCGTATATAACTTTGCTATTTTGTCATGTTGGGGTTGAAGGTCACGCCAAACGGCCCAATATTTTCGTAGGCCACCTTTTTATGATCAAATCATCTTTCGGTTCAAGTGGAAAGCAAATGGGTGTTTTCAGGGGAGTTTTCAGTAGCTAATTAAATAGACAAACTTTGCCAATCTTCAGGTTGAAAACAACCCAATTCTGAGAATCGTAAATAAAAAAGTTTTCGGCTACGATGAGATGAAGTTAATCACGAAGTTTTAGTCAAATGTTAATGATTTGATAAAAAGGGGTCTGTACCAGGGACTATTAATAAAATTATCCAAATATGTTTTACAATTATAATTATAATAATTATCACAATAATATTGTGTTTAAATATTTAAACACCTTCTTAAAAGTTTGCTGGAAGTTTCTCATGGAAGCTTCCTCCTCTTCAGGAAAGTGCTTTATAGTGGGAGCAGGTGTTTCCTTGCAGATTAACTTTACCACTCATCTCACTTTAGAGGTTTAGAACTGGTTTAGGAACAGAAACTGCCGAGAACAGAGGTTTAGTTATTTCCTTTGTTTACTCAAAATATTGGAATAGTTTTAGAAGTATATATAGTAATAGTTGTGGAGATATATCCTGGTTATTAGTGTAATATTTTTTAAAATTTTATTTATTAAAAGAAATTTACAACTGTGTAAACAATACAAGTAGTAAAAATGCACACATTGGAAATGATGACATGAACAGACTTGAAGAGATACTGCCAAATGGTAGCACTCCCTATTTAATTCTAGGTAAAAAAATCACGAGACCATCTTCTTTTCAGACGCCTAGGGAGATTATCAGGAATCGAGGAAGAAGGAAGGCTGGAAACAAGTGGATTCGGACGGGACTGGATTGTATCATGAAAGTATAGATATCTGACTAAACCAGCGACATATGGAACATTAAGGTCTTTATGAATGGTTTTATTTGTGAGAAAATATGGGACAGTAATGATTTTACGAACTGTTTTGGATTGTAAGGATTGGATACAACAGGATTTCGATGGTTTATTAGAACCCCAAAGCTTAACTCCGTGTGTCCATATAGGTCTTTTTATGGTTAAGTAGGTGAGTCTTTTGTAATTAATTGAAAGTTTATAACGTTTGTCTAGTAAGTGTTGGAGCAGTCGGAAACGTCGAGCAGTTTCTTGTCGTTTCAGTCTAGTATGCGGATTCCAAGTGAGAAGTTTATCCAAGTGGAGTCCTAGGTAGAGGATTTGTTCAACAGGAACAAGTGGAATATCATTGAAGGCTATTGTAGGGCAAGAAGTTGTGGGTTTACGAAGTGTAATATTTAATAGTGTAATAAAAAAAATTACATTATGTGCTTTAGACCATACAATAGAAGTGAAAACACCAACAAGGCAAGATTATAAATTAAAATAATAAGAGACTAAGCGAACCCGATGGTTTCGCCCAGTTCCTTCAGATCGGCTTTAATGCAATCTTCCCATCTTCGCTTCGGTCTACTCCTCGAACGTTTACCATTCGGTACAACAAATATTAACCTTTTATACTAATTCTTTTCTTACTAAACTCAACAGTTTTACAAGCTCATGTGATTCATCGTGATGTAATCACCTCAATTATATTAACCGAATACAGCTCACAAATTCGGCGTTGTGTAACCGTCTGAACTCTCCGGTCAACTCATCCTTCGACGATCCGAATATTTTGCAAGACGAGATTAATAATATTAAAAAAAAATTATAAGCAATAGCTTATTATAAAGAGGTTGAAATGCTGAACATTTCTAATTGTGGATTGATGGTTGATTTTAGTGAATAGTTGGGCCGATCAGTCAAAAAAGAAAAGTAAGAATATATTCTTTTACAGATATTCTTTATTACAGATTTATTTTATTACAGATATTCTTTTTATTTCTGAGCATTTCCCTCGCTTACAGAATACGGGTCCGATTTTTAGTTTCTGGGATATTTTAATCCATATCTTCCATAAGAATCGCTTCTCAAATACGACATCGCATTAAGATACAATTTTGAATAGTAGCTCAATTCAAAGAGGATGACATGATGATCATTTCCCTCGCTGACAATATGCAGGTTCGATTTATTTTTTGATATATTTTAAAACATATAAAGAAAACATTTCAATTAGTCGACTCCAGCCGACTTTGCCCGAGCGTTGCACTCCGTAGATCTGACGGATGTTTGTAAAGTATATAGTATATAATATGAACGAATAGTTTCACGATTTACTGAAAATGTGTTTAAGTTAACAGCTTGTATCCGTGTAATGATTTAAGTAAAATGACCATCCTTCTTACTACTAAATCATCATAAATCTTTATAACGAATGCCACATGGCATACAAATTTTATTGATACCGAAGCTGACCTAGAAACATCATTTCCACACTTGCTATAAAACTTGCGTTATATATAACATCCACCAACTTCTCAAACACCATTAGTTTACAAGCTGTTACCATATCAAATAATGAAAATTCTGTTATGAAATATTGCCTGTAATAAAAGAGGAACTTTCCCAATAAGAAGAAAACTATAAAAGGAAGGAATCAGAAAGAATCAAAAGCGAGAGTTCTGGAGTTAGAGACTTGTTTTGTTATACCAATAAGGAACTACAGTTCAGTTGGATAGCTACTGAATTATCAATTCCAGATGGAAAGAGTTCGATTATTTAGCATGTGAAGAAAAGAAACAACTAAGGGGTAAATAAATACATGATATTGATACAGAAATCGTAGCCTGAGTTGGATTTCTCTATAACGGAAAAATATTCATGTTAATTTATTTTTAATACTATGTGGCTAAAATATTTCTCTGGCGATGAACTATTAAATTTTTGATAATGATAATTCAGTCGGTAACTTTTAGTGTTGTTTGAGGAGGTTAAAAAAATTAATGTTTTTTAACTTTTTTATTTCTCACTTATTTATTGAAAAAATATCACAATCTTTCTCAAGGACATTTATAATAGTCTTTACAGATCACATTCACACTCTATGTACAATAAATAAAATAGATTATACAGAAAAATAATATATATACAATAAATAAGAATAAAATAACCTAAAAATAAATAAATACAAAGAACACATTCAAACCTATATACAATATTTATAATCTGGCGAGAGAACTCCAAACCAGACTTGTCCCTTTAACTATGGAGGGAAAAGTATGACTCCAGGAGATCCATGTACTTCTCTCTCAACCGCGTCACTGGGGCTAAACCCAGTGGAGATTGAGCAAGAGTGCTTTAGCCACATACACTGATGTCGTGAGTGGAGAATCTGGCCATTGCTATAAAAACTATAAAATGGCCATTTAAAAACTATAAAATGTCGCAGGCCACTGCCGTTTTAACCTCCTTGGAGGATTATATGGATGAGTTTTGCTGGATAGAGATTGTGCAATGGGATTTGGATGATGGGTAATGTTCTGGTGGAATTTGGAGAATTTTGCTGGAATAAGGTCTGGGACAAATGGGATATTAAGGTCATGGTGCAGGGTTTTGTTGGTTACATAGAAAAAAGCATCGACTATTGTTCGAAGGACTTTGGATTGGAAGGATTGGGTGCGTTTGATGTTAGAAAATTTTGCTGTTCCTACAGTTCAAGTCCGTAAGTCGAAGTAGGTTTCAGTATAGTCTTGTAGATAAGTATTTTAATTTCAATAAAGAGTTTATATTTTCTATTTAGTAGTATGTATAGTTGGCCGTATCGTCGGTTAAGTTCCTGTCTTTTAAGTATAGTGTGAGGGTTCCACGTTAGTCGTCTGTCTAAGAGAAATCCAAGGTACCGGACTGTGTCCGAGAAAGGAAGTTGGATGAAATTAAAGTGTACTGGTGGACAGGAACTGCGTCGGAGCCTGAATGTGATGTGTTGGCATTTGGATTCGTTTACTTTAATATGTCATTTAACTCATTTATTTTATTTTAATGCAGTTTAAGGTGCCATGTACAACAAAAAAGGTCAGAGGCACCGTGTTCCTGTTACATAATTTAAATCATTTTATACAGTTTGTTATCCTTCAAAAATTGCAGAAGTTCTTCTGGTTTTCCTGTTCCAAGGCTTGGCGGTAGCTCCGGAGTCTTGGTGAAATTCTCGAAGGACATAGGCGCTGGCAATTTTCCATGTTGGGCTCGATGGTGAATGGGTGTTGCAGCTGCTGCATCTAGGATAATGCTTCCCTTCAAGGAGCTGTCGATGCGTCAGTATGTTCTATTCTGAGTCTACAAATTATGGTTTGCTCCCGACGGTTCACTGTTATTTGAGGCAGTGGTTCTGTATCTTCATAAATGTTCTTCAGTTTGTTAGTCTTTGGTACCTCGTACTAGAAGTAGCGCCATGCTTCTTTGCAATGATTCAGCTCGGCTGCACTAAAGTGATACAGCATCATGTTAAGTTTAGGTTCTGGAAATATGGTGCCGGCTTTCTTGGCACCTGTGTCAGTCAGTTCATTTCCAGGTATACCAACATGGCTAGGGACCCAGAGAAATTTTATTAATTTGTTTGTTATCTGAATTAGTTGTGTTATGGAAAATGCAATGGGGTTATTGGAGAGTTGAAAATTTTGTATTTCTTTGAGGGCCGAATTTTTTTTACTTTCCAACCTATAGCAGGTAAGGAAAGTATTGCAATCGGGTCAAATTTCCGATATGCGGTTTTCGATTGATCTATACGTTTCAGAGCCCCCTGAGTCCGAAAAACACATTTTTAGCGATTGGTTTGTCTGTCTGTACCAAGATTTTCTCGGGAACTACTGAACCGATTTTGTTTTTTTTTTTTTTACTTTGTAGGGTTTTGACTACTGATGCCTGCGACAGAAATTCGGTGCTCCATGCGCAATAGCTTGCGCGCAATAAATGAAAAAAACATGTGTTTTCCTTAAGCCTTAAGTCGGTTTACATTGCTTTAGTTTATCAAATAAATCGTACTCAAATCTTATGTTTGATCAATTTTCAGGAAAATGTATCTAGTTCAGTTCTTTTTTGTTTCTTCATGAACATATGTAAAGATATAAAAACTTTTCTGAAATAGATAGGAAAGTCGTGTGAGTGGACACACCAGATATTTAACTTAGTGTTCGAGTGGGAAGAAGCGTTCATATTTTTTTTTTCTTTTCAATCGTCCAATCATGCTTGTTAAAATTAATCAAAATTTAGTAGAATAAATATAAAATGTACACAATTTTCTTTAAAAAGGTAAAAGATCCAGAAAAGACTTGCTGTAAATTTTGTAAGACTGAAACATTCCTGGGGAAAAAAAAGAAACCAAATTTGGGCAATTTACTCAACCCGCGTCCTCTATTCGGAGCGTCTTTAAAAAAGATATTTCAAAAATATGGTATTTGTATACTCCAGTACAAGTGCATTTAAAATTAATTAGAGGTGTCCATTGAAATTATGTATAATTGAGTAATGTATTAAATATTGGGCAGAATTATCTACACATTGATCTGTAATGACTATAGAAGTATTGTACTAAGTATAGCGCTTATCCAACGGAATTGTGGAACCCGTTGAGTTGCTATTATATCGAAGTTTGGACTGCCGACAGACACTAAAGGCCTCTTCGAACCAGGCCTATCAGCAATAATGCCAATCCAATAGCCCGATTTTGCCGCAACCGTGATAAGGCCAACTGGCCAACTTCCAATAACGTGCGTTGTGAGCGATGTTCTCCCTCAGCTAGGCTTAAATTCGTATTATTAAGCTAGGGGGTGTCGCTTATTTCACGATATAAAAGAGTTTTTTTATCCTATTCGTATGAAATTCTTAGCCGTGGACGCATTTCGATCTTGAAAAAATTCGAATTTTTCAATGGAGATGAACGAATCAATGGTTCAAGCAGCCAAGTCTTGCAAAATGGTCTTTGCAAATTTATTTGTTTGCATATTTATTTATTTCTAGATATGCCGGTCCACGTGTTGCTGTGGCCCAATCTGGCCAAATAAAAAAGAAAGAAAACAGAAAGCCCGTGTATTTGAGGGGTATAATATAAAACGCTGCAAATTATTCCACAATGGTTTATTATTTCCAAATAATTATTTCCAAATAACTAAATTAACGTTACTTTCCAAGTGACATAATGAAAAAGAAATAAAAGGTGATTCCATTTATTAACTTTTAATTAAACATTTTTTCTCATCATTACTAATTTACTATAAAAAAAAATATGACTCCAGTAACATATAAAGTATATATAACATATACAAATCTGGAGACCATATTTTTTCTCCAGATTGTCCGAAAGTTTCTCGAGTAATTTATTGAGAGAAGGGTTCTCGTGTTTTTCAATTCTTTGGTCGATTACAATGGTTCATTATTGAAAATTATGAACCGGAATTGAATGTTAGTATTTATCGCTCCTTCGGCCGGTGCAAATAGTTTTATTTCGGAGATAATTCTTATCGATTTCTATTTTTTATTTTCTCTTTCTTATTACCGAAGATAGGGAAGCATTGTATTTAAGCTGGGAATCCAGGAAGTATAATCATGGGTATAATCCAACTAAAATTATCCTAAAATAAGGAGAAGACTTAGTCAAGTTTCATTAAAATCGCTCCAGCCATTTAGGCTCTTATCAACTAACATTTACATTTTTATACTTAAATTGAATTTTGCAGAATTGGCTGCAGCCTGTTGTATATTTTTCTTTTTTTTTTTTTTGGTTAAAAAGTATCTCCTAATTGAATTCTCCCAAAAAATATAATTCCCTCCAAAAATGTATAGCTCATCATGACACTCTTTAGAATAAAAATGATTTTTTTTAATGAAGTTTTGATTGAAGAGAAGGGTGGTTGGGGTGATCAGTCAAAATAAAATGATAAAAATAAATAATTGTCTTTATTTTCACATTCACCGACGTTTCGGCCCGAAGGTCAGGCCTTGATCATGGTTAAGAAAAAATCCAGGTATAAGAAACTATAATTATTGAATAATAAAAAATTAAAACTAAAAAAGGTATAGACTAAAAAAATTATAGGTAGAAAAACTTGAAGTAAAATGAGTTAGATAGAGTGAACATTAAAGTAAGTAGAATAATAACAATAACAAAGAACTAATAATAACGGCAACGAAGCACGGATCAATGAAATAAACATAATCAAAATAAGGCAACATAAGAAATGAAAAATGGTAATCTTAGAATAAAGTATAAAACAGAGAAAATAAATATGAAGTTACGTAAGGAAATAATAGATATAAAAAGTAAATTAAGATATTGTAAAATCTATCAAAAATATTGACTACGTATAAGAGAAAAAAAAATTAAAACAATGTAAAATAGATGGAAGAGTAAATGTATCAATATAATTAAAATAGAGATGGAGATATGGAAAATAAAGTAACGTTGAAAAGGAAAAGGGAAGAATACTAAGATAAAAGAAACAGACAGACCTGGTTCAACGAAGAAAATATAGAACTTACGTTGCGCCCTCTGTAACGGTTAACAGAAATACCTGAACTAAAGAACAGGAACGTATATAATGGACGAGAGGTTCATTGTAGATAAATTATATGAGCTTATTAAATAAATATGTAAATGAAAGATAATAGAAATAGTGTGGGGATATATAGTGCAGAGATAATAAGTTTTGAATAATAATATAAGAGAAGAATGGTTAAGAAGATCAGTCGTTATGTGTCGGCGTTATGTGTGATAGCTATTATGCAATAGAATTTTTTTTTAAAATTTCCAATGTGATCAAACATTTTCGCAGGCCTTCGTCTGAATACTGCTATTATCGGTTAACAACTTAATGGAGAACATTTTTGGTGAAGCTTGTCCTGAAAATTTAGACTCCAGTATAGGAGATTAAACCTGCTTATCATTCTTTTAATAGCTTGCACTAATTCCAAAGCTGATTGTTATTTCAATAACAAAATGTTGCAGTCGTACTAAAAGGTTTTCCTTTTAGCTGTTTTACTGTGTCTCCCATGTAAATCCTCTAATCCTTCAATTTGGTGAGTTCTAAAAAGAGCCAATACTACGGTTAATAAATGAAGCTGGGGTATAAAAAAGAAACAGACAGACCTGGTTCAACGAAGGACAAGTAGAACTTAAGTTGCGCCCTCTGTAACGGTTAACAGAAATACCTGAACTAAAGAACAGAAACCTATATAATGGACAAGAGGTTTATTATTGGCAGAGAGTATAATCCTCGACTCCCTGGGAATCATCCACCACCATGTGCATGGAAGCGGATAGGGAGAGAGTCATGCGTGTGTTACAGCATTTTTATATTATTATTTATTGAACACGTCCACTGTACTTTATGTATTTTTTATGTATTAGGTTAGAAAGAGAGAGGAGAGAATGTGAGGAGTGGGAATATATATAGGGGGAGAGAAGGAAGAGAAAGGGTACAGAATGATTATAAATGAATGAAAGAAATAGTAAAAATAAAAAAAAGGGGAAAAAAAGGAAAAAATAAAATAAAATAAAATAATAATAATAATAATAATATATATATATATATATATATATATATATATATATATATATATATATATATATATATATATGTATGTATGTATTTATGTATGTATAAAATATTGTATACTATGCTCATACATATTATTAATTCTATATAATTGTATAATAATTTTAAATAATGTCTGTAGTGATTAATAAGTATGCTGTGTTGTTAGCAACCCAATGTAATTGGGCAGCACCATTTTATTTTATGATAATAAAGTGATTCTCCCTAAATTATATGAGCTTATTAAATAAATTTATAACTGAAAGAGAATAGAAATAGGGTGTCTGGAGATATATATTGCAGAGATAATAAGTATTGAATAATAATGGAAGAGAGGATGGTTGAGGTGATCAGTCGAAATAACCAATAGTAAAAATAAATAATTGAAAGAGAATGGAAATAAGGTATCTAGAGATAATATATTGTAAATCTCCGTCGTTTCTCCGTCCCTATTTTGTATATATTGATATATATTGCATATTGATATATATAAAATAGAGACGGAGATATGGAAAATAGAGTGACGGGAAGGAGGAAAAAAAGGAGAAAACTAAGATAAGAAAAATAAATAAAGTTTTCTATGGGAACATTTACACTATCCTGAAACCATGTGTGATTAAAAACATTTTATTCTGTCTAAAGAGCTCTTTTATTGAAACAAGGCTGAGTAAACCCATTTTCAAACCTAAATATCCCACATAATTTGACCAGTGTATCCGTGGAATTATGTAATAAATTCTGACAGATACCGCTATGTAATCTCATATTTCATAATTAAATCTATTATTTTGTCTGTGGCGGAATAGATAAAGCTTCCCCTTTATACTGGTTAAAAATAAAGCATAAAAAATATTTCGAAAGAGCAACAATTGCTGAAGATTAAATCTCGCGTGAGAGCAGACAATAATCGCTAGAAACGATTCTATCTGATCTCGCCGACCTTCGGCCATTGCAATTAAAGTCGCCCAGAGATAGGAACACATTAACTAGATTTTAATATCATTTGTTTGTTTTAATAATAATACGTGCACTTTATTTGTATAAATGTATTCATTAAAAATACCGTCTCCATCTGGAATACCATCCCTCCCGATATCTGACATGCGCAATCAGTTTCCTCATTTAAATCTCTCCTTTTTTTTTTTTAACTTATTTATTGAAAAATATTACAATCTGTCTCTAGGACATCTATAATAGAGTTCACAGATCACATTCACACTCTATGTACAATAAATAAAATAAATTATACAGAAAAATAATATATATACAATAAATAACAATAAAATAACTTTTTTTTTTTTTCTACTCCTAAGTAATGCCTGCTTCGGTAGTAACTGCCATGCGTGCTCTTGCAGTCCAATAAAATTTTGCTCTCCGAGTATAATAGCTGTCCATTTCATTAAAGCAACATCTTATATCCTGTAATGCAGGGCATGTATCCAGATGTTCTCCTGTCATTATGTCTAAGGAACATAGAGGGCATGTCGGGCTATCTTTTACACCGGTGCGGTGGAGGTGCTTCTGAAGGAAATCGTGGCCTGTCAGCATTCTTAAGCATGCCACGGCTTGCCATCGAGGGAGGTCTAGGATCTAGGGATCCTGCCACTTTCTTCCAGCAATCCACTCCATCGTTTCCCTTCAATTGTTTGTAACTTGTTTGGAACTTTGGAGGGTCTGCTTTATGATTCTTTTTGTTGAATCCATGGTCAGAGGAATATCGGGTTGGATCATTCCAGAACCTATTCTGAAATAACCTAAAAATAAATAAATAAAAATAACACCTACACACCTATATACAATATCTACAATTTGGCGAGAGAACTCCAAACCAGGCTTGTCCCTCTAACTGTGGAGGGAAAAGTATGACTCCAGGAGTTCCCTGCACTCCTCTCTCAACCGCGTCACTAGGGCTAATAAACCCAGTGGAGATTGAGCAAGAGTGCTTTAGCCACATACACTCATGCCATGAGTGGAGAATCTGGCCATTGCCAGAACTCCAATATTTACAAACTATAAAAGATCGCGGGGCCACTGCCGTTTTAACCTCCTTGGAGGATTATATGGATCGGTGGTGCTGGATCGAGATTGTGCAAAGGGATTTGGATGATGTCTCCTTTTTTAAACACCTACTTCTTTCCCAACCCGATTAATAAATAAAAGTAGATAAGAGAACTTTTTAAGTTATAACACTAATATATACAAACTTCAAAAAGTCGCGGGACCACTGCTGTTTTAACCTTCTTGAAAGATTATAGAGATTGGTGGTGCTAGATGGTGATTGTCCAAGAGAAGTAAGACGATACGTAAGGTTCCGATGAAATTTGGAGAATTTTCTGAGATATGATCTAGGACAAATGAGATTTTAAGATCATGGTGAAGAGTTTTGTTGGTTACATAAAATGGAGCACGGACTGTTGTTGGAAGAATTTTGGACTGAAAGAATTGGTTCCGTTAGATGTCAGCAAATTCTGTAGCCCTCCACAGTTCTATTCCGTAGGTCCAAGTAGGTTTTAGGATTGTCTTGTTGTTTTTTTTTTTAAATAAAGTCGTTTTGTTTTTTAAACGTGTATGCAAAGATGAAAAACACTTTAAAAAAAAAGATCTTTTTTTTATCAAGAACTCTTGAATAGTGTATCTAGACTAAAAAGTTACTCATTAAGAAATTATAATAATATAGCTTTATTTTCAACATTTTCATGACAAAAGATCCTCTGGGATAAGGTACAATAATATTCGTTAAGCACCATCATCAGATAATTCTGACAAAATTTCAATGGGATCTCAAATCAAAGATCCTTTCCTTTTACGAAGTTAGAAGTTGGGTATTGAGAAGTTGAAAAAGAACTCTTACCCATCTTTGAGTTGAATTAGTTAATCCTGCAAAAAAAATGACTTTATTGTTAAAGCCATGAAATTCCAATCAATATTCTGTCCATTTTAAACCAATCTAACACGTTTTACGGAAATGTCAATTCAATTCAAATGAGATTTTCACTATCTTAATCTAACAGATTTTTCAAAGACCCTGATAATTTAAAGACATGCGCAAAAATTAGACCTTCTATTTTCTTTATAAGATAGTTTTAAGCTGTAACGACATATAGAAGAACGTCGTTTATCCATATGTGCCATATCCGAAACCCAGTTCATCTGAGAGGTTTATTTTTTTCTCTTTGAGTTTGTGTTCACAGTAAACAAAAGAAATAGCAAAATCTTCGATATAAGGTTGATTGGTTGTTATGAAATTAAAGCGTAAATATATATATTAAAATAAGCATAAAGCTATAAAAGAGACATAAGGTAATTATGTTAAAAATGGAAAATCCAAACTACAACGCTATGAGTCACCAACATACATGTGAATAGTTAACTAATCATCTTTCACCAATTCTTAATCGGGGCAGAAAAAACAAGATCATTTATATGCAGACGGAAAGAAAATCATTATTTCTATAGAAATCTCACGAAGCCATCCAAAGACATACTGAAGGAGAGAAGAGGTTCTATTAACAAAACTCTTTATTAAATCTTTTTATTGAGAAATAATACATTTTGCCACATTTAAGGGCACTGAGTACTAAAGCTGAGTGAGGCCCATTCATACTATATATATACAATGCAATAAAAAATATAAAATAAAAATATATATCTATATAACAAAGGTAAAACTATAAAACTAAAGAAATGTAACTTGAATCCAAATTTAAAAAAAATATATAATAATAATAATAAAAAAATAATAAATAAAAAAAAATACAGAAATTGGTAATTAACAAAACTAAGGAAGGTTATGTTGGACAGCTGATTAGCAGAAGTACAAGAAAGAAACAGGGAAAAATTCGCATAACTAACATATAATAATATAAAATAATATTATAAAATAACGGACATTTCACAAATAATATAAAAAAAATAAACATCAAGCTAGAAAAGAGACATAAGTTAACTAAACTATGTTTTAAATGGAAAAATCCAAACAACAAAGTATCTAATGCGTATCCAAGATAATGGTGAATAGTTAATTTTAACGTTTCGCCATTAGAAAGCAACTTATACACTAGAAAGTTAAGCAAAAAGGGATTACCAGCAAATACATCAACTGCTTTAAGAAATGATTGACAAATTTGAATAAAGTCATATTTTTTCTCTCATACGAAGTAATTTTTAAAGATATATAATATCTTATCTCTCCTTTTTTATTATATATATATATATATATATATATATATATATATATTACTGAAGGCGGGAAATGCTTGTTATTTTTCTGTGAGAAAACTACTTAGTTCGCGCCTCTTGTCCCGGAACTTAAAAATTAGAATCTATAAAACAATTATCTTGCCTACAGTTCTTTATGGATGTGAAACTTGGCCGCTTATATTAAGGGATGAGCAGCGTCTTAAGGTTTTTGAAAATAAAGTATTGCGTAGAATATTCGGACTGAAGAAGGATGAGTTAACCGGAGAGTTCAGACGGTTACACAACGCCGAATTGCGTGAGTTGTATCCGGGTAATATAATTGAGGTAATTTCATCGCGGCGAATCAAATGGGCTTGTAAAGTTGTTGGGCTTAGTAACGAGAGAATTCCTAAAAGGTTAACATTTGCTGTGCCGAATGGTAAGCGTCCGAGGGGTAGACCGAGGCGAAGGTGGGAAGATTGCATTAAAGCCGATCTGAAGGGACTGGGTTTGGACGGCGAACGGTGGAGGGAGGTGTGTAACAAGCGATTGGTGGTGTCGGCATCGAACCTTCGGGTTCGCTAAGCCTTATTATTATTATTATTATTATATATATATATATATATATATATATATATAATATATATATATATATATATATAATATATATATATATATATATTAGCTGTGGTAATCTGATAGAGTCCGTCTAAGATAAGTATGCCGTTGGGTGAAGGTGGTAAGAGGTGTACAGAGGTAAAACGTATTACCACCAATCCCCCACTCTTTTGTATTCACTCATTCGTAAATACTTCTACATTTTTTTTTTTACAAGTTGAAATTTCGTTTGCCTTTTTTTTTTAGTTTTTAACTTCTCTGGCGCAAATGTGGCCGAGAGTCAGAAACCCCAGTATACATAACAGGGCTAATGTCCGAATAATATATTCCTTGTCACTCGCCGGCAATATAATGCAAAGCATCGAATTGCCGAATTCCTAGATACGAAAAAGTATAGATGCTTCTTGGAAGTATATTGTAAAGATACGGATACTGAAGGCACAACTAGATTTGTTCATATTTTGTCCTTTAGCGCGAAAGGAAAAAGGGCTCTGATTGTCGATCCTACAATTCGATTTGAAACAAACGATGAAGATCTTAAAATACAAACATAAAAAGACGAGATCTATAAGAAATGCATTTCTTACCTGCAGAAGAAATATATATAGGAATTTGGTGAAAGATAATACTCGGTGCGGGAAGTGTGGTACGGGAGTAGAGGAGCGATTCAACCTTCAACTGCTGTGTTTTTGGAGAAGCTGAGTGTGGAAAGGAGCTACCTACAGAATATGGCGGAATCAATTGTTTTGGACTCTTTAGGAAACCTACACTATCACATGTATTAGTTCTGGCCAGGTCGTTATGAGCTCTACGGACAGTTGTGAGAAGAAAGAAAATGAAAACAATAAGAAAATAAATTATAGCATTCTGTACTTTGAATGATAATACTACAAATTTAGTTATCTATTTAGTTCTCTCTTATTAAACATTGTCGATTGGGACTGATCAGTATGCCGGCTGCTGTAGCAGCTTAACATAGCTGAGCAGCTGTACATTTTTATTGCACTTTTTTCTTATTTTACGACATAATAATTTAGTAGAAAACCGAACAGCGAAAAGCGCGTTCTCGGTATAAGGTAATTCATAGAGTGAGGAGAGGTGGGTTGAACTTGGGAGGGGAAATGCTGCGCGAGCTCCCTTCCTCCACAAGCAAACTTATTTCAGAATTATTATTTTTATCTAATACAGGATGTAGAACTCAAGTACTCAAGAGGAAAGCTGATTAAATTTAATTTTCTTCATCTTTTAGCGGAAGTAATAACTTAAGTACTCAAAGTCGAAGTCGAGTAAAGTACTCGGTACTTGAATAGGTTTTACACATCTCTGAAGTAAATTCACTATGTGGTAAATCAAATAGAAGATTGTACTATCCATATAACATTTTAATGGATCAATCTGGAATTCCTGGAAACGAGAAAGTGGATACAGCAGTAATTCGTTCGCTGGAAAAATAAAATTATATAACTACAAACACCCACTAAAACATCTTTAATTTTATCTTCATGTCTATAACAGTTGCTAGCAGAGTACTTTGACAATGCTAGAGAATATTTGATTCAAACAGTCCGCGATACAGATTCCTTTTTATCAAATTATCAATACCCGTCTAAAACTTAATGGATGCCTTCATTATATGGTAATCTCCAACTTATATGTCTACGAAAATTTTCAGAAATTTGGTGTTTACTGATTGAATTAATCAATTTAATAAGTTACTAAATACGGATGAATACTTATTTAATACCAAATCGAATTGAAAAATAATTTTATTACAAATTCGAGAAAAAGTGGCCTACAAAATATTTCGCAGTTTTGCCTGTGGTTTTGCCTGAAACTTCGTGAACATCTCATCGTAACCTGCAACTATTTTATTTAAAATTTTGGAATTGGGGTGTTTACAGTCTGGAGATCTGCATTTTGTATAATTAATTAGGTACTAAAAACTCGTAAATACCTATTTGCTTTCCACTAGGATCTAAGATAATTTGATCAAAAAATCGAGAAAAACGTTGGCCTACTAAAATATAGGGCCGTTTAGTTTGACCTCGAACCAAAATAACGATGTTGTATGTATAGACTTATATATAGATATGATGTATATAGACCAAACGTGATTATTTAAACCAAACGGCCGAATATTTTTGCCACCTTTTCTTTTCGATTTTGTGATTAAATTATATTACGATTCAAGTCGAAGCAAATGGGTATTTATGAGTTCATACTTCGTTAAATTAATTTAATGACAAAACCCCCTATTTCTGAAAATTTCCGTAAATAAAAAAATATTGAGCAGTGTGGCGGGACCTATACCTCCAAAATAACAAGGTTATATAGGTCAAATGGCCTATATAGGTCAATTTGCCATCTTATTTGATGATTGTCACAGGTGAAAATAAATTTATAAAGAAAAAAAAAACATATATAACATACGTTTCAGAGCCGCCTAAGTCCAAAAAAAACATTTTTAGCCATTGGTCTGTCTGTGCCAAGATTTTCTCGGGAACTACTAAATAGATTTTGCACCTTCTTATTTTTATTTTGTAGTATTTTGACTACTAATGCCTATGACTGAAATCCGGTGCTCCATGCACAATAGCTTGCGCGCAATGAATTAAAATTATGTTTTTCTATAGACAGTAGCACGAAAACGGCTAACGATTTTCATGAAACTTTTCTATAATGTTCTAATAATTGTCTTTTCAATTTTTGTACTTGGACTAAATTCCCGACTAAGAAAAAGAAAGTAACAAAATCTGTTGCTCGCATCACACAAGCTTCACTATTTCCTCTACTTTTAACAGAAATTTTTGTTTGACAATACTAAGCTATGGCAAAAAGTTTTTGATCAGCAATATTACAGAGTATTGAAATGTTTACACTGATCTACCTTAAGCCGGTTTACATTTCTCTAGTTTGTCGAATAAATCGTACTCAAATCTTTTCTTTGATCAATTTTCAGGAAAATAAATGTAGTTCAATTTTTTTTTTTGTTTCCTGATAAACACATGTTCATCTACACATCTAAAAACTTTTCTGAAATATGTAGGAAAGTCGTGTGAGTGGACACACCAGATTGTTTTTTTTATTCTCAGAGTTTTAAAGAAATGTAGAAAGTTTTATGAATTTTGCTGATCTATTCAATAATTGTGCTTTACTTAAAACAAAACAAAAGAACATTCAAATATCAAAACAGTTTAAATGAGGATTTTTTTTTCATTTCATTCTCGTGATTGAAGAAATATGAGGTATAAAATCCAGACTTTTGTGGCTTCTGCAAGTGGAAAACGCAGATTATCACAAAAAGACTCACTAATGTAAAGTAACCAACTTTGAAGGTAACAAGAAATACCGAATATTAAAAACATTTAAATCTTAGTGATAAAGATAACATAAGATAAGATAACCGCAGGATGTTCTGAGTTAATTAAGAAACGTGTTGCCGGCTCATGGCGTGTGGATTATTACCCCCAATCTCGTCCACAATTACGGAAATTACATGAGACTAAAATTGCCAAGCGGTAACTGCAGAGACATCGTTGGTTCCAATGAGACCAATGGCTCGTCGTAAAAGTGTCGTGGAGGGAAGTGGGGCTTGAATTTAGCACCATCTCCGCCAATTTGAGATAACGAACATTCTTAAAACAGGCCCACGCGATCATTTTACAGAGTGGTGTGGTGTTCAGGGGATTGTGAGAAATGGGTTGGAAGTTATATATTTCGGGCCGTCAACGACTTGAATATTAAATTACGATCTAAATCAACTGGCGATGAACCTACTGTACTATTTTAAGGACAAAATGCCAAAATTTCCAAAAGCTTATATTTTAATTACATAAAATATATTTATATGTTTTATATATATATATATATATATATATATATATATATATATATATATATATATATATATATATATATATATATTTACAAAATTTCTTCAATCAACCTTTGAGTATTATTTTTTAACATAATTATTTAATTGAGAATAAGTTCACTTGTTTATTATTCAATAAACTACTAAATGTTCATAGCTCCTGCTGTTTATTCGACGTTTCGATCCCAGTTTTTCTTTTTTTTTTTTTTATGTTAACGATGGGAACCTCTTCAAAGTTTTAAAATAGAGCCTCGATTCCTCAGGCCAGGGACACATCGACTCAAGGGAAAACTACTCATAAAACAAATGAAAAGTTATTTTGTTTATTTAAAATACAAATTTTTTTTTTGTCTTTACATCTTCATCCGCACCTGTCATGGTAGTGACAATTAGCAGATTTGCTGTTTAAATTGAAAATAACATGATAGGCATGACGAAGAATGGAGCCCAGCAGCACCTCTTCCCTGGCCTGTTTACATCCTAAAATCAGAAAAGGAGATCTCTCATCCAGCTCCTTTTCAGTCGCCTCCTGATGAGCATTTCAGCCGTGGCCATGTTTTTGATAAGTCCATTGTGATGTCCGTGTAGTTTTAGATGAAATCGGGAGTAAAGAGTACGTATGTGCTGGTCAATGGTTGGTTGTCTTAGGTCGGTATGTAAAGTCTTATTGTTGACGTACCAGGGAGCTGCAGTTATTAGTTAAATTTAATTTATTTTTTTTATTTTGTGTTTGAAAAAGAAAATATAGTAAAAACTAATGTTTTTTTACAATATTTTATTTGAAATACGGCCTAGGACAGACGAAATGTTGATTGGATAATTACTTTCTTGGGTTTAGGAGAATGAAGGCATATTTCATATTAAAAATGTTGGACTAATAGATAAAAACAATTTGAAATAAAATAGTACTCCCCTTAGTTTATCCACTCCAATGTCCTCTTTACGTGGTTTTAACTATGGCAAATCCTACTTTGATTTGAAGAAAGTCGTCTAGTTTACTATGAAGCACATATTAATACCTAAATTTAATAATCTTTGTGTTGTCACTTTCTACAAAAGAGAAAAACGTGACTTACTTAAAAAACACGAAACCTAAATTTCTTGATTTTCTATGCAAAATAAGACCATAATTTATTTAAACTATTTTTATAGCGTTTGACGTTTACTATCATATCATTACGCCCACATATATAATTCTGTTTAACAGCATGGGGATTAATGATTAAACAAATTCTTTAGAAACTTACTTCTTTCTTCGATTCCATCGTACAGCTGAATCGAAGATGAGAAAGTCCGTGGAAGTCGCTATAGTGTCTCTTGACTTATTCTAGCTTAGCTCAGATTCAGACCGGATTAGGAGAGGATCCGGTTTTTCGCTTCGGTCGTCGCTATGGACCAGAATTTTACCAGAAAATAGCTAATACATAAACCTTTGTCAGCTTATAGAAAGAATAAAAAAAAAAGAAAGAAATAATAATTTAAAAGGTTTAAGTTATAACGTATCACCTAATAATAATAAGTATGGAGCTATAATTATTATGTGTATATATATATATATATATATATATATATATATATATATATATATATATTATTTCCTTAAAATCTAGTTAAATTCCTCTGATTCCGTTATTAATGAAATGTGTTTTTCATGCTTGATTTTTTTATATCGATGTTTTCATCAGAATTTCACATAACAAGCATGTTGATGTTCTATTTTTATATCTATTTTATATATTTATATTGCTTAATTACCATGGGCATTGATAAAGAATGAAAGCAGGCATAACGAATTTAACTATATTTACAGATAAAAAAATCGGTAAATTTAATTATAAGAAAACAACGAGGTACAAAAAATACAGAAATTATTATTAAAACAAAACTATTTGCTTTTCTTTTTTTTTATCTTTATTTTCTTATTGTACATAGTTTTTGATTATCATTTAGTTATTATTTTACTTTTGCTAATTTTATATTTCCTGTATATATAGTGCGAATGTGTTCATATATCATTATAATTATTGTCCACATGACAGATTATTATATTTCTAAATAAATAAAAAAACTATACACTAATAATAGATTAAGTATGTTCAATTCAAGGATGAAATGGGTTATGTTGACGTATGATTTTTTTTGTTTTTACAATTTATTTCTTTACATATTAACAGTTATTATTATTATTTTTAAATTTTTATATTCCATCACTACAATGCTTTGCCTTCAAAATTGATTTCGCATTACTTTCTAATTTTATTCAGTGATTATTATGCTATTGTTTTAGCTCCAATATTGTAGTACTGAACCCCTATTACCCAACTGTTCTCGTTAATTTTTCCTAAGAGCTTAATTAATACTTAATTTATTACTAGTATTTTGTTATTATTCATTGTAATAAGTCTTTTGGCCAGATTTATGGTTAATTTATATGAACAATACTGTTATTCTAAAGGGACCTAGTCCCAGAATAAAGATGATTTTTCTATTCTATTCTATTCTATGATCATGTAGAATACGAAACGTAACACCCTTAACTAATATCTGGAACTTCTTAAAGGAATATTTTTTTGTAAGGATGTTCAAAATATACTCCAAGCCGTCCTGTCTAACTAAAACAAACTAGGAAGTAAATATTGCAATTTTAATAATACAAAATTCCAATAAATCTCGTCAAATCACCTTTACTCTTCGTCATAAACCTATGACTTCCAGTCCGACAGTATCGTTTAATAATAACCCACTTATCCCTGTTGAACAAATCTGTTATCTTGGACAAACATCTAACTTGTAATCCTCATAGCAGATTGAAACGACAAGTTACCGCTCGACGTTTCCGAC
Organism: Nezara viridula; assembly: GCA_928085145.1. Classification (NCBI taxonomy): domain Eukaryota; kingdom Metazoa; phylum Arthropoda; class Insecta; order Hemiptera; family Pentatomidae; genus Nezara; species Nezara viridula. The sequence continues at coordinate 75,112,627 of OV725083.1, forward strand.
TACTTCAACACTTACAAGACAAACGCTCAAAGCTTTCAGTTAATTACAAAAGACTCATATACATAACTACAATAAGACCTATTTGCATTAACGGAATTGAGATTTGGGGCTCCACTAAGCCATCGAATTCCTCTCGTATCCAATCCTTACAATCCAAAATCCTCAATGCTCCTTACTTTGTCACTTATAAAATCATCCATAATGACCTTAATGTTCTTTTTGTTTCCGATTTATCCCAATCCAGATACCTTTTCTTCTATAATAAACTTCAGAACCATCTAAACCCTCTCGTTTCTAACGTTTCTATTCGATCCCTGATAACAATTTGAGGCGTCTGAAAAGAAGATGGCCTAGAGATCTTCTATTGTTAATACATCTTTTTTTTTTCTTAGGGTGCTACTAGTGGGTAGCTTCTCAACATGTGTTTTCGTGTTATTATTTCCTCTTATCACATTTACTTAATGTATTTTTTTTCTGAATACAGTTGTAAATATCATAAAAATTAATTTTAAAAAACAACAAAAAATCTGCTAATTGTAACTAAAGTTATAGCTTTTTTTGTTATTATCCCTGAAAAAACTCATTTTTAAATTTTCTTGAAGCACTCTTTTTTCTTATTCTTCAAAACTGAAACTGAATAAATATGCATCATTAATTAAATCCACGTGGACATACTCACAACGGATATACGGTATAGCCAAAAGTACCCACCTACATGAACTTCAAACCTTCTAAAAAATAATCAATATTATCGGTACTAAGAAAGCACCTTGGTACATGACTAGAAAAAACTGTACATACTGGATCTTCGTCTTCCAACAGTTGAGCAAAATATAGCGAAACTTTACCAACGATTTTATACTAATTTAAAAGGACATAAATGAAGATTAATAAGGGAGAGGGCACATACCCCTTAATGTAAGAATACGTATTTTTAGAAAACTAAAAAGGCGTTGGATGAGAGATCTCCTTCCCTAAATAACCTAAGTAATTGAAACAAGTCAGGGAACCTCTTCTCTCTGCTGCTGGGTACTGTTCTTTCCCATGCCTGTCATTATTACTTGTATTTTCAGCTAATTTCCTGATTTTTAATATACAAATATTTAAAGACAAAATAAAATTAATAAATCATGAAAGTATTATAAAATTTGTTTGTATAAATCATCATAATATAATAAATCATTTTATTTTTTGGTGTCAGTTCCTCCCAAATGCCCTAAAACAATTTAGGGGCCACTCGATTATTACGCATTACATTACGGTATTGCGTGTAAAGTCTATACACTGGATTTGAAGGTTCTACTGAAAATTTTTCTATTATCATTATTATTTTGAATTGTATTTTAGTTTGTGTGTGTGTGTGTGTTTGTGTGTGTGTGTGTGTGTGTGTATATATATTTAGCCTGTGATGGTTGAAGAGTGAATTATTATTATTCAATAAAAAATATTAATTAATTGCGAATAAAAATATTTTATAAAAATCAATGATATCATTACAATTTTATATATTCTTCCAAGAGATATTCTTGCAATGCGCATGAATTTCATCTTTTTAGAATTTATTTCTATACTAATTTCTCTGAATCAGTATTTATTTACTTTTAAAAAAACATTGTCTAATTTACAGCTTTGATAATTTAAAAAAAAATACATTTTAATTTTTTTTTTAATACGGATTACTATGATCTATATTTTAAGATCATTCTTTTTATTTTGTCGTGAGTGCTCACTTTTATGTAATACGATTTTTTTTTTTTGTCTATAAAATATATATTTGCGCCTGTCAACAATAAGTTGGCAATCAGCAAATGTGATGGCGATAATGATAAAATGACATGACAGGCATGGGGAAGGAAAGTACTCAGCAGTACCTCTTCCCTAACTTGTTTCAATTACTTAGGTTGTTTAAGGAAGGAGATCTCTCATCCAACGCCTTTTTAGTCTCCTTCTCATGTTCTGAGGTATGTCAGCTGTTGCCATGTCTGTTATAAGTCTGTTATTATGTCCATTTAAATTTGAGTAAAATCGGTGATAAAGGGTCGTTATATGTTGGTCAACTGTTGGAAGGTGGAGGTCAGTATGTAGAGTTTTCTTAATCAAGTACCGAGGTGCTTTTGTTATGAGTCGCAGTAATTTTGATTGGGATGTTTGAAGTTTTTGTAGGTGGGTCTTTTTAGCGATTCCGTAAATTTGTGATGAATACATCCATATGGGCTTAAGTAAGTATGTATATGTATTCAGTTTCTGTTTTAGTTTTAGTTTTGATGATTTAGAAATAACAGAGTAAAGTAGTTAATAATTAATAATAATAATAAGTAAATTTAGAAATCATAAAAACGATATTGTTAACACTAAGTATATATATAAGATTTAACGCGGAATCGAATACACTGTAGCAAACCTGGGCAAAAAGTTTAATTATTTTAAAATACATTACATAAAATGCAAAGTATTTTATTCTTTTTTTTTTTTAAAAACAATGTATTTCAATTGTTTTCAGAAAAAAACTTTATTGCAAAATCAAAATACGTCCCAGTGGTTCTTCACACAAATAATTCCTTTAAAATAATTATTTTTTAAAACGTTATTATACGTATCTTGATAATAATCTCTAGTTAATACTTTAACTTCTTTCCTACGTTACTTTCATGTATAGTATTAATTAATATTTATTATATTATATCTATATGTAACGTTTTAAAATTTTGAAAAAAATGTGATCATCACCTTATGCTCAAAATTTTCAGGAATTTAAAATCTGTAAATATTGGAAGATATTCCACTTACCGTTGCTATCCGACCCATCAATCAGTGATTTGAGTAAATTGGATCCATAAATTACATTGCTACATCATATTGTGGGGGAAGGGGAGGGGCGAAGGGAGTGGTCATCCTAATAATAGAACTTGATTGATTTCTGATTGACATTCGGTCAGACCTTAGGGAACAATTCAATACATTAATCAGAATTCATAATTTATTATAAAACATAATAAATTAAAAGTCATTGTATTATTGAAATTATTTCATTGAGTGTATAATATTCTTTCAATATGAGGAGATAGTTATAGTGAAAAAATAGTTCGTACACATTTAAATTTTATTTTTAATTGAGTCATGTTAGATTGTGTCACACAATGGAAAATGTTAATGTACTAAGAAAGTAGTACATTCATACTATATAGATATATCACTCTATATATATGGATGATATAGCTGTCCTCGGAAGTAATCAAGAGGATATTGAGAGGCTCTCTCGGAATCTGTTAAAAGAAGCAGAGCAAATTGGACTACAGGTCAATGTAGATAAAACAAAATACATGATAGTTAGACGAAGCTTCCACCCTAATAACATGATCTGCGTGGACTCTAAGACATTCCCGAAACTAGACAGATTAAAATACCTCGGCTCCGCAATAACCTCAATAAATGATCAACTAACAGAGATAGACTAGCGAATAACAAGTGCGAACAGATCTTTCTTTTCTCTTTCAAAGGTACTCCAATCCAGACAAATCTCCAGAAATCTCAAAATAAGGGTGTACACCGCCGTGATTAAGCCGGTTCTGCTGTAAGGTTGTGAAAGCTGGGCTCTAACCGTCACACTAGAAGCCAGAATTGAGAGATTCGAAAGAAAAGTTCTACGCAGGATAACAGGACCTATATGGGACCAGAACCTTGGCACATGGAGGAGAAGGAGAACAATATAGAACTGCTGAAAGAAACGGGTCAGTCAATATATCATGACATGAAGACAAGAAAGTTCAAATGAGCGGGGCATATAGCTCGTAGCAATCCATCAGGATGCCTTTAAACAACAATGAATGCAGGAGTAGTAGACAAGATAACACGTGGGATGCCAAAAATCAGATGGATAGATAGGATAAACAAAGATACGGCTGAGCTTCACGCCGCGAACTGGAAAGCAGTAGCCCAAGATAGGTAGAGGTGGAAAAGGATGGTTCAGGCGGCCAAAGATCTACAAGCTCTGTAGAGCCAACCGAAAAAAAAAATATATATATATATAGTAACATCATTAAATAAATAAAAATAAAATAAACTTAAACAAAAATTATATGCAATAATGTTATTTTCAAAGAGGTAATTTTTTTTATGTTTACAATTTTTTTTTGTCATATCAGTGTAACTTAGATATTTATTTTAGTTTCTCCTTATGTGGTCTTATGTTCATAATTACTATTTATTTTTGTTATTACTGCATTTATTAAAGGTTTCAGAAATATCTTCACAGTTCATAGTTCCAGAAAAAAAATTTCTTTTTCCATTATACTATACTCTATACTATAATATATTATTAAGATAGGCATAATAAGAATAAAGTTTAGCAATTTCATAGATTCCTTATATCTTGCTTTTATTTGTTCTTTCATTTTTTTCGTCCCTTTCATTTGTCAATATCTATAATTCTAATATTGTAAGTATATTTAATAAAACCGAAAGAAGACTTAATGTTTTAAAATGTAATATATGAAAGCTAATAACGATCAAATGTTAAAATATTGCATGATGAAAAATGATATATCATCACCATGTTTGAATAATGCGTTTTCTTTATAATCTTGATGGAAAATATCACTTTCATAGACATATTTTAGTTGATTGTCTTTAAATTATTTATCGTTAGTATTAATGATAATTATTTTGAATAAATCAATCGAAAGGGAGGTCTAATTAGTAAATAAATCTTGTTTTCTTTGTCCACAACTGATTTTTCTGAAAATATGTTCGTCCTAAACTATTAAATAATGTAACAAGGTATGTTTTTTTGTGTGTTTTTTTTAGAAAATCCGTGATATTTATTTTTATTTATTTTCTCGGTATAGATCGATCTTCTGGAAGTTCCTAAGTTTTCCAATGGAGTTTTCACCATAAGGTTTCCTGACTTGTTAATATAACTATTTTAGTTGTTTATGTTAATACGTGGTAGAGACTCCTTTTTATCAAACTGTTAACATCAGTCTAACTGTTTTATTATCTAACTTATTTCAAAGTTATCGGAAATAGGGTACTTTTAATGCGAAAATCGGTAAAATTTGTCTATTTAGTAAAGTAATAAAATTTGTTTATGAACGCTCATACATCAGTTATATTGAGAGAAAAAGTGAACTTCAAAATATTGGCGTGACCACCAAAATGTAAAAATAAAAAGGTTTTATAGGACAAACTGTCCATAATTTTGTATGCTACCATTTGCTTTTTGTTTTTTTAGTTTTTTTTCGAATTTTTGAAATAATTTCCTTACGATAAGGTGGAAAGCGAATGAGAATTCTGGAGTTTTTAGTACCTAAATTAACCAATTAAATGGGAAAAGGGCACATTCCTGAAAATTGGGAAACACTACCGTTTTTCCTATGACAGAATATTCTTTTTTATTCGTTAAAAAACTAGGTGTTCAGGATTCCTAGAAATATTTAGACCATTCGATTTAGCTTCCTCTGGACTATGATTTATTAACTTAATCAAAAAAATAGAGTTATACCGGTTTTTCCCTGCCTCCAAATGTTTTTAAAACTTGAACTGAGCACATCTTAAAACAAATAATCTATTGATTTATTATTATAAGCTAAAAAAATATATGTGTATATCTACCGTTTCAGAAATAATTATAATTTCAGATGTGAGCATTCCCGCTTATTCATATGGAGCACGATGAAAATTGCATATGCATACTTTTTTATATTAATTGTAACATTATTAAAATAAGAATGTTATGATAACATCTCGATTTCGTGTATGATGTTGAAAGGTCATAGGAAACGAGTTTAGTTTAATGTAAATATGTTTCCTTACGGAAGTAGTTGGATTCTGTGACATTTCCTGGTGTATGCATACACACAAACACGTATATATATGTGTGGTGTTTGAAGATTTGGAGTATGGTAATTATACAACAACTCGTCATGAAGAGTTTGGCTCTTTTTTTCGTTCTATTTCTCTTCTGTGTGAGTATTTCAATACATTATTACTACTTTTTGTTTTTTCTCAGCGAATGTTATATTTCGAAGAATGTTGATTCTCTGACTGGGCAATATAAACATAAACATAAAGGCAATATAGGGGTTTATTAGTTTAGCATTTTTTCTTTTTAGGTACATATCACCTGTATCCCTCGGAAATTAAATTTATATTAAAAAATCATATCAGATAAACTAGACATAATTAAGCGATACTAAATTATTTTATTCAACTTATTAGGAGCAAGGGTTGAAAATTTTATGATTTTCTATGTGTTCTATTTCAACAAATTCTGCGAAACATTTTATGAAAACTTTCGATTTTAACAGTTTCCGGAAGAAACTTTTTGTGATAAAGTTCCAGGTTTATGGTGAATGTTTAATTTTTTATAAGCTGTAATGGTTAGATTACAGTTATAATTTGTCTTAAATGAACTACACATGATTGTAATGTGTCGTTTGTTTGAGTAGCTAAGAACAAATGTCATTTTTAGATCGAATTATAAGTGAAATCGACAGAATTTTTTTTTTAAATAAATGTTATGCAAAATCTTTACTTGAAAAGTTGCAAAGGGAAAAGATCTAGTTACAAAAGAACTGCAAAACTTTTTTTATTTTTCGTTTCAAGCTCTAATTAGGTGGCCGATGTTTAGAAAATTTATTAAACGAAACAAATAAAAAATTAAGAAAAAAGTTAGGTAAATCTCTGAGGTCAAATCTGAGGTTTCCCATGAATGAACTCTCCCCATACGTTTTTTTTTTTTTTTTTTTTGTAGCTGTGTGTGTGTTAAAAATACAGAGACACCGCTTTTTAGTTCATCAGCGAGTGGTACCCATTGTTGAAGCTCATCGTTTCCTCTTTTGACTCCTCTAATCAGCGACCTACTATTCAGTCAGCTGTAACTTCGATAACTTCATTATAAAAAATCTCCCATCTCTCACTTTTTGACGATGTAATCCCTTACTGGTTGCTATGTTTCAAAGAAGAAGGTCGCTGTGCAATCTCCAGATAAGATAATATGGCATTTTATCAATTCGTAATCAGACCTTATTACCATCATCTACTAATAACAATTTTTTAATATTTATTTTAATAATTATATATTTATTTGTCATCTGAAAAGTATTTTTTGCAACAAGCAAATTTGTACTCATTTCTAATCACGTTAGAAAGTCTCTTTCTAAAGACTACCATCTTAAAATTCATCGGAGTGGGAAATACGGGTTCGTAGAGGAAATAAGTATTTATTAATGAATCTGTGCTGTGAGTTGAAATGAATATTAGTATATTAACAGTTGGATGTTAATTTGTTGTTTATTATAAAGTGAAAACGTAAAACCTGTTGTTTATCAACGGCGTTATAAGTTTGTATATAATTATTTTAGTCGTTAGTGAATGAGAAAAGTCAAATTAAATTAAAATGGCGTAAAATTGACGATAATTAAGTTTATAATCCGTGATACAGACCCCTTTTTATCAAATTATTAACATCCTCCTGCAACTTCATGTCATTGTAACCTACAAATATTTTATTTACGAGAATTCTTGAAATTCTCAATTGCAATTTTTCTCAAAAGCAATTTGGAGAGGAGAAAAGTTTGTATATTTAATTAGGTACTAAAAACTCGTAAATACTCAGTTCCTGATTTGCCAAGACCGATTTTGGGCAACACGAATAAGGCGGAGATAGTCCAGTTCTAAGGGTTTTGGTGAGATGTAATGAGAAATGATAAAGCAATATTATTTTTTATATATTCCTTGGAGAAACATTATTTGTTCTGAAAAATCAACTGTTTTATCATTACTATTTTCTTCAGGTATATAATTACCTAACCACCAACTTAGTTACTTTTGAATAAAAAAATATATTTTTATCCCTCAAACATCGGGCATCAATCTCTGTTTTGTGAATTTGTAATTTTGCACCCGAACGCCGCCTTGCGGTAGGTTGTAAAAACAGAGATAAGACTGAAGAGGCCTAAGCTAAAATCTCTCTCTATCCACTTCTGGCCGAGAACTCTTAGAAAGAGGACCAAAAAATATTTGAACTTACGAGCGTCCCCCAAAGCCAAGTAAGATTTGCTGTATGTCTGCATAAAGAGTGATTTGCTTTTCATAAATCATACAACCTACCATTTCAATAAAAATACAGTCCACTGCCAAATTATGCCGTATGTTGCCTGTGTTGAATTTATTAACTGTAATACACAAAACTTAGGCGTTATTAGCCTTTTTTTCTCATAGAAGTAGAAAGTTGCCTAAACATTCTCCATTAATATAACAATTAGAAATTCGTATCGGATAATGAACTGCTATGTCCAACCGTTGAATTCGCGTAAGTAGATTGTTACAGATATTTATGAAATAATTCATCAAGTATTTACTATTGCCATTCCCGAACATTCGGTTCTGATTTGTTACCTTACCGATTGCGCAGGTTTTGACGAGCGGCCAGGCTAAGGAAGGGAACGAAATGCAAAACGAAACGAAGCCCAACCGAGTTACAGAGGCCTCAGCTACTTCGGGAAATGATTCTAGTTCAACAACAGCTGATCCATTGCCCATGGACGACTCCAGGGGCCCCCCTCGCTTTCGTCATCAACACCGTCAACCATCTTTGAAATCCTTCTGAACGACACCACGATAACCGTCTTATAAGCACTATATAATATAAATGTATTTTGAACTATAAAATAAAAGATCGTAAAATCATATTTGGTGTTTTCATTTAAACACCTAAATGTACTATTTCTCTGTCACTGCCTACTACACTAAATGGCAACGATCACCATCCATCACTACCAACCGTTAATGCTATTCTATCTTCCTGAAACTGCTCACTATATCTGCAACTATATCTGGAAAGAAAGTATTTTAAATATTATTTTAACTTACCAAAAGAATTTTTTAACTTCATTATATAAAAAAAACACATATAACAAATACATGTAGTTTTTCTTTGCTGGAAAGAAGAGGCGGGCGGGGGCTAAAAGTTCCGATTTTTAAATAATATCAAATATTATTTATAAAATCACCTATCAAGTTTCAAAATGTATACTAGCTTATAAACAAATTATATATTCTTCTTTATAAATCTAAATTTTGGTTGTGCCTTCAACGAACTTTTTATATAAAATTTAAAATTCCAATGATTCCAAGCGTAACTGGCACTTACTGCCTTTAGATTTAGTGTAATTTTCAGTAAATTTAAAGTCATTTTTACTCTGAATCTGTAAAGGAAAAAAAAAAGTCTTATTTGTTATTTTGTTTATTTCCACTGAAGTTCAACCAAGTTGTCTTGGTCCCGATTTCCTCCTTAACTATCGAAGTGGTGTGAACTTCAACCATATTTTTATTTTTTCTAGCTTAATGCGTTTTGTTCTGAATAAAGAAAAGCATTGGTTTTGTTAACTTCGAACAAACAACAAGTTGAATTTTTCCTATGGGTTTTCTAGTTCCATCCATTTTATAAGTGAAAACTATTAAGTATATATCACTACTATTAGTGCAAAAGATCGTATGTTATTTTATTCTATTTGTGCTAAACGTGACATTTTGTATTCTGCATGCGATATATTATAGAACATATACTATGGAAAATAGCAGAGGACAGTAAAATATGAAATTATACCAACAAAGCATAAAGAAATAATGAGTTTTTACATAAGATCTTTTGCACTACCAGTAGTGATGAAATGCATGTTCAGTATGCATAGGTATTTTTTAAAATCAAGAATAATCAATATGGAATCTTCAAGTACGGCACTCTTTCGTATTTTAATATTAGCTGATAAACGAAATTCGTGGATATCAAATCCTCGAATGTTGAAGGCTAACTGTATTTCCGAATCGGCTTCTCTCAGAGATTTTATTACATACGAAAAATTGTATACCTTGTAATATAGATACATTTTAGCCAATGAAAACTGTGAGGAAGCTATACTGACCTTACTTGGCAGACGTTTTTTCTATAATAGTTATCATTTATAATTAATTCACGTATCTAAATTGTACTTCCAGGTTATACATTATTTCACTTCTCAATTAACAACTGATGTAACTAATTAGTCTTTATAATTAGGAACATATAATATAGTTTAGATTATAATTAGTATTATGAGAACCACTGGGCTATAACTTGTACGATAACACTTATATTTATCTCTTTTCTTTTTGGAGCTGTCTCACTCGGAATAACCTAACCTAGTAACAAAAGAATACCAAAGAAAACTTATATAACAGAATAAATCAAACATGATACAACATTAAATATATTAAAAAAATTAAAAACATATTCATACTTATTTACAATATGGTATCTTTTAGCCCCGCTCTCTCGTACTTGAAAAAGCCTTGTATTTTCCCAACTAAACATCTGTCGGACCACATTTACTTATTGTTTTTAAAAATATCCGTTGCTATCCTTTCCTATTACAAGACTCTGAAGTATTAAATTTTTTTTTTAAGGCTTATCAATTTTACGCCCAAAGATAATAGTATTATAGACAGCGCAATCGACCTTAAAACATTTCTAAGCCTATGAAGTGGCATATTACAACTAATTTCTTGAAATAATAGGATTATTCTGGTAAGAAAAGGAGATTAATACGCAGTTGAAGATTTTTTTAAAATAAAAATATTACAATTTTTCTGAATTAAGGACACTTCTAATAGAGTTCAGAGAGCACATTCACACCATATTTACAGAACAAAAAATAAATAAGGTAATTACAAAATAGTATACAGCGATATAAGAACAAAATAAAATATCATAATGTTGGGAAAAATAATAAAAATAAAAAAGAATTAAAATCTTCTTAAAAAAATAAAAATAAACATCTTAGACGCAGTCATATCTATGTGCACTATTTACAATTGACAATGTTTTAAAATAATAAATTGGTGATATATTATCTCATTCGATTAAGATTATTGCTGAACGATTTGGAATAATTCAAAAAGTTGTTTAAGGGAAAGGTAGTTCTTCCGACAACGTAATAACGGACTGTTTTGTATCGAAGAAATCTATTGATATAAAAGTTACAAAAAGTTGAGTCTTGTTTGCCTTTTATTAAAATCCATATTATTTATGTAAATAGCGCCTTGACAATCTTCGAAATAATCCTTTATTTGAACTGCATTGTGGTCTTCTTACATTGTATGGAAGTATTTTGGACTTGAAAGTAAAGATTATGAAATGTTGGTCACTCATTGAGGTTATTGTGGAGATGAGGTATTTGAATTTTTCTACTCTCGAGAATGATCTTCCTTCTAGACAGATAGTGTATGCGCAGATGTACACTAATAACATGGCAAATAAAATATAATTTAAGTCAAAATTAAAAATAATTGAAATTTGTGAGCTGACGTTGCGTCCTCCTTTCCTTGCATTTGATTTAATAAATTTTAGCATATGAACAAAGATATTTTATCAACAATATCTTATAAAATTAATTAATACTTTTATAAAATTAATTTTTAAAGTACCCATTGCGGCTATAATTGGCTTACCTTACCGACTTCGCAGGTCGTCATAAGCGAACATACTTCAGCAGAGAGCGAAATGCAGAACGGGACAGACATCGCCCAAATTCCTGAGAGTGGATCGACTTCAGGCGGGACGGGAAACTCTTCTAAATCATATCCACTAGGAAGTTCCAGGGGTCCTCCACGCTTTCGTAAACAACACCATCAGCAATCAGAGGAAGCATCATTGATAGAAACTTTATAATCGCCTACTTATTGGAAGTATTTTTAATTTGAAAATAAAGGTTATGAAATGATCTTTTGTGTTTTGTTTTTGACAATCAATTAGTGTAATCCGAAAATGAAAAAAAGTCCACACCGAAATTTTTGTATTACTGCATAATGCCAAATTTAAGAATAATATTAGTGTTTTTCAATTCTAGAAAATAAATAAATCTCAAAACTTACTACTAGGAATGGAACCCATCGATATTCTAAAGACCAATCTATAGTTAAAATCTATAATAATCAATGACCTCGATCAGGCCAGTGAAGTAGAAAAAGAATAGAAGGAAATATACGATAAATGTATCCCTTTAATAAAAGAGAAATTCCGCGAGACCTTCGGAGAGAGAGAGATCTCTGTTTTGGGTCTCTCGGAATGATTTCTAAAAGAACAAAGAGTTTCTTCGAAGTACTAGTTATTGATATCGGAAAGCTTGCAGATGATCATTCATCATCATCTATATGATAATTAGGGGTTAATTGTGTATATTTATAATAATGTATGTATTTATTCAATTTTATAATAATTATGTGTGCGTTCTTATTTTCTAATTTTGGCATTCGAATATGTTTTTTTTTTTTTTCTCTACAAATTACAGAACTTGTTTTGTATAGGTTTTACCGAAACATGTATATTGCGTAATTGTAATTATGTTGGTATAGTATAGTATTAGTATTGTACAAGATGAGTGATATGAAAAAGAATTTGTATATATATATAAATCTGTGATTCAAGTATAATTAAGTGCTATGTCCAAAAAAAAAGAAGGATTGATGAGTATGCTGTGTATCGAGCAACCCTATATAGTAGGGCAGTAGTGCTTTAAATAATATATTTATCTTTCTTTAATATTTATAAAATTGATTTTTATATTCTACCCTTATCCTACTGTCATTTAACTGTCTGAAGTGACCATACCATCTGAGACTTCTACCATCATCACCTCTAGGATGTTTTGCTTTGCTTCCCATTTCCCATCTTATAGCGATTTTTCTGCCCCTGGAAGGATATCCAGAATCGAAAATCCTTTCAGCTCTCCGAAAAAAAGTCACCGTTTTACCGCAAGGAGGATTTTTTTCTTGAGCCATGCACTTTCTAGTAATGCTTTGTAGACCTGTATTTTTTTTTTTATTAAAATATTCCTATCTAACGGCAAGATGTCCAGCATCCACATTTTTTTTTTTTCATATCCCCTTTCTACTTATTCTTGTCTTTGATCCTTGGATTGTCTTAATAATACTCCTTTTACTGCTTAAAAGCATTGTAAGGTTTATTTTTAGATTTTGTCGTTTCTAAGTATTTCGTTCTTCATCTGTAATATAACAGGTGATGGGGCTCACCTCAGGCTTGAGTTGACCTTATCCTATAGAGCTTACAACTAAATTAATAAAACATCGATTTCATGTGATTTGTTGCCAACGTTTTGGAATTTTGGCTGGTAACAAATTGTTAAAAAGAGGGTTTGCCAATTATCGGGATTTTTCGAAAAATGATTTCCTCATTCATTCCCATTGCTTCATGATTTATTTTTTTATATTACTACTACATAACGGATAATGTGAAAAGGAGTTGATCAGCGGTAGGAGGGGGTGCGGTCAAATAAATACTAAATTATACAAATAGTATTATTTAATTTTTTTGCCGACGTTTCGACCCACTTTGCAGGTCTTCATCAGTGCTGCGGGAGGCAGTTGAAACATTAGCCAGTGTTTCAACTGCCACCCGCAGTTTTTTTTTTACTTAAAGCGAATCATTTCATTCACTGACATAAAATTTGTTATAAACCTTAACAATCAAATTATTCAGGTTATCTCGAAGACCACTGAAGGCAGCAATATGAATATAACCGGCTCCTCCTCTCCAGTTCCAGGGTCTGGAACTAGTTCAGAAGACTCAATTTATCCTGTACTGCCGCCTTCATTGCCGCGGGATCTTCCTCGCCATAAATCTTTGGTAGCAACTATACCATAGCAGCATTATCGTCGCCACAGGAGAGCTTCTAGTTGGTTATAAATAATCTTGACTTGAAAATAAATATAATGCAATGTTATATATAGTTTTCTGTATTACATCCAAGGAGTATAATTCATACAAAAAATTATATAGCCCTAGAATCAGAGCCCGAAATTAGTATTCCACTGCGCCTGTTGAATTAGTCGGAACAGAGGTCAAGAAGAATGGCCTGGGCAAAGTGGCTGTGCGAGAAGTGCAATGATTGGGCACAGGAAGAATTAAGAAAAGTTACTTCCAATTATCTTCATTGAATAAATTGATTTTATAAAAAAGAAGTTGTTTAGAGCTTAGAGGCTTATAACCCTGAGATCGACAACGTCTATCTATTCTTTGTTTCAATTTCGTCAATACTAAATTCTTTTTGGAGGGAAGTAAGTCTAAATATAAAAAACTTCAAAACATATGCATGAAAATCATAAACAACTATCCACTATATAAAAAATAGCCACTGTGTTAACATAATTGCAGCTACAAACAATAAAACAATACATTTATTTTAAAACACAGGGATTAAGATTACAACAACATCTGATATTCCCATGATTCTAACAATAGGAAACTATGGAAAGAAATCACAGATACTTCTAACTTGACAAAATTCAACTTCATAACATTAAAAATATTGCTAAACAAGCAGAAAACCTACTTTCCATACCAATTATTGAATAATAGCTTATAAAATATAAAATATGTGACTATGTTCTTAGTTTTATCTTGTTTATACATTTTAAATGGAGCGGGGTAGCTCAGTGGTAGGCACTTAGCTTCCAATTCTGAAGGTCCCAGGTTCGAATCCCGGCTCAGGGCAGAAAAATTATTTATTCTGTTTCATTGGCCATGGGGCGACCCTGGAGTACGAAGACCCTCCTGGGGCACATATCGCACACCCAACGTCAACAAAGTGGGTATCCTTAATTAAATAATTGATTAAGGGAGAAAACCTGGCAGTTGAGCGTGATGGTGGCCCGACCTTTTCCTTGCTCAACCGCTGGCCTAGAAACAATGCTTTCCCTAAATAGTACTGAATCCAAGACGCTTCGTGGGCTGTAGTGGAACAGCTTTTTTATATATAGTTTTTAAGTGATTTATTCATTTTTATAACTTATGTAGGTTTTTTTTTCACTTTATTATAACTATGACATGTATGAGGTAATGTTTCCATAAGCGTGTATCCATTATTGTCATTTATTGCGTTGTGTATATATATATAAAATAATTTTTTATCTGCAAAAAAAAACTGGTGCGGTGCGCATCACAGAGCTGTCACCTACCACCCTCTTCTCTGCAGTAAAAAGGTATTTCTAACAAAGGGGAAATGAAAGTAAAAATTATAGAGGCTGTATTTATTTACATTTCAGTGTGGGTATTTTTACTTGTTTAAATACCTTTATATAGACAAATTTTAATTTTTATATCGCTGTATTCCATACAATTATATATTCAATAACACCAGCGATAGCATTTATGAAAACCGTATATGTATAAGTACATAATATTGTTGGAGTCCGTCTTATATTAAGCTCATGTTATGTATGGAAGTCTGTTTTGCTAAATAAACCATTTTTCGGGACTTGGTTATTTGGACTCAGAAACCTCAAAACGTGTATTTCCATTGAAAACCAAGATTCGAAAATTTTCGCGATCGCAATACTTTCCTTTACTATATATATTTCATATATAGGTAAAAGAAATTTAAAAGTTTAACTACAATATAGTATACAGAGTGTTTGAGTCCTTAATGCTCAAACTCTGAGGATTATTCTAGGCAAAATTTATAACAAAAAAAGTTCATTTGATGCATGGGCCGATCCCGGACGGAAAAGGAGTTAAGACCAATTTTGTGTGTTCACATTTCTTTTCGAATAATAAATTGCTCAAAAACTTTTTAAAATAAAAAAATTCTAAGTACACCATCGTAAAGTATATACAATTTTATTGAGAAAACAGTGATTAAATTTATTAAGGTAAATGATAAAAGGTACTTTAATGAGGTCTGATACAAACGCTGTATTGCTGCAGTTACATTACCCAAACACGAGCAGCATATCTCTGTACTACTGCCGAATTGCTCTTTATCTGCAAGAGCGAATCATTCCGTTCATAGTTGGCAATTTTTGTTTTAATAAGTTTATTAATCATTAAAATGTTGTTTGAACATTTACAATCCATCTGTTCAGGATGCCACGAAGAACCGGACAACGGAAGGCAACAGTGTGAATGGAACCGACTCTTCTTCTCCAGTTCCAGAGGTTGGAAATGCTACAGAATACTCTGGTTATCCTCCTTCGTCGCCACAGTTACCTAGAGGCCCTCCTCGTTATCATCAGTATTTAAAATCTTTGGTAGCAACCATAATATAGCAGCAATATCATCGCCAAACGGGAACTATTAAATATTCTTGAGTAGAAAATAAAAATAATGTAATGTTTTATTTTCTTTTCTATTCCACTTTCAATTATTGTAAAAATTATTTATAATATTATTCTGGAACCAGGACTTAAATTGAGTAATTACCGTAGAAGGTTCGAATGAAAGAAAGTAGCCGTGGGCTTATTTGAATAAAGCCAAGCTTATTTGATAACAAGAAATTTTCTAACTGCTTAAAATTTGCCTAACTGTATAGTCCGTGGTACACCTTTTTATCAAATTAATAACATCCAACTGAAATTTCTTAAATAGTTACATCTCATCGCAACCTACAAGTATTTTATTTACGAAAACTCTTGGAATTGGGGCGTTTTCAATCTGGAGGGGGGCAAACTTTGTTTGTTGATTAGGTACTAAAAACTCGTAAGCATTCATTTCCTTTCTACTTTGATCGTACAATAATTTGATCATAAAATCAAGAAAAAAGATGGCATTTAAAAATATTTGACCGTTTGAAAGACACCCCCAAATTTTCAAAACAACGAGCTTATAAAGGACAAACGGCCCAATATTTTTTTAGGCCAATTTTTTTTTCGATTTTGTGATCAAATTATCTTACAATCAAAGTAGAAAGCAAATGAGTATTTACGAGTTTTCAGTACCGAATTAAATAGACAAATTTTGCTATTTGTTGTTAATAATTTGGCAAAAACGGGTCTGTACCATGTCTCGTAGTTTGTATCTCTTCATCTCCAAAGTCCAGTTAACCTCTGTTTGGTGATTAAGGGGTTGGCTAGTTTAAGGGAGCACGGTGACGATAGAACAGGTCTTTTAACTACAAAGTAGATCACAAATTTCTAGATCAGCTTTGCACTATAGTCTATTTTTTTCAAAACTTACACTACACTCCTTTGCCTCTATATGGTTATTATACTACCACCAAAATGGTTTATGTTTTGGAGTTGTATCATTTAATTTTAATCTCTGGATCACTTTGCAAAGTCTATTACATACATAGTCCGTGGTAACTACCTCACAATTAGATAATCTAAAAATACATTGAAAACGCAATAGTCCATTGTATAGAACCCTTTTCATCAAATTATTGACATCCGCCTGAAACTTTGTATATAGCTTCTATAAATTCTTGGAATTGGGGCGTTTTCAATTGGCGGATAGGCAAACTTAAATATACAAAGTTTGCCTAAGTTAATTAGATACTAAAAACTCGTAAATACCCATTTGCTTTTTACTTAAATCGTAAGATCATTTGAGCACAAAATTTAGAAAAAAGATGGCCTTCAAAAATATTGAGCCGTTTGGCGTGACCTACCCTCCCAAAATACCAAAATAACGTGGTTATATAGGCCAAACTGTACAATATTTTTGTAGGCCACATTTTTTCTTGATTTTATGATCAAATTATTTTACGATCCAAGTAGAAAAAAGCAAATGTGTATTTACGAGTTTTTAGGACCTAATTAAATAGACAAACTTTGCCCCTCTTCAGATTTAAAACGCTCTAATTCCAAGAGTTTTTGTAAATAAAATAGGTGTAGGTTACGATGAGATGAAGCTAATTACAAAGTTTCATGTGAATGTTATTAATGTGATAAAAAGGGGGTCTGTGCCACGAACTTCCGTCTAATGGGATACCAAATATTCATAAATACCTATTTATTTTAAAATTGAATTGTAAGATAATTTCATTACTATTAATTTCATCGAGAAAAAAAGACAAGGTGGCCTACAAAATATTGTTGTCGCTATTTACCTTCGTTATATTGATATATTTTGGGAAGAAGTCTTATCTTAATCGGCCTAATATTTTTATAGGTAATATTTTTCCTCTTGTTTGTGGTCAAATCATCTTACGATTTAAATGAAAGCAAATACAAATAGGTGATCTTGAGTTTTATTAAAAAAAAAAAAAAAAGTGTCTGTACTAAGGTCTTTCAAGCAGGAAAAATTCATCGCCTGAAGATGAAGACAGATAGTAAGTTAATTTTATATATTTCAGTGTCGCAATTCTTACAGCTATTTCTACGCACTTGTTGGGACAGTTTAATTGTTTCCTGTGACCCTCCCAGCGTCGAGATGACTATCAAAATGTCATGGAGGAAGTGATGGTAGCGTGTCTTCGGTGCGATATCGTTGCCAAGTGCTTCCAAAAGGAAATGGAAAAAAAAATTAAGTGATGGTATAATACGTGATATAAATGAGGAAGTTCACATTTATAAAATATGGCAAAAGGTACTTATTATTATTTTAGCACTTGCGCAAATATATTATACTTTCCCCAGTCATGGATATGGCCCCGACCTTAACTGAAATGAACCAGTAGGAAGCTTATGGAGGTCTTAAATCACGATGTAAATAAAGAGAAAATATACCTGTGGACATATTAAAGTGTGCCTGTTATTAATGTCGGTATGAATGGATTAGAATGTCCAACAAGTGAGCCATGAAATATTATTTCTTAATTACGTCAGTCACATGTGTTCAAGTCCTATGAGTGATATGTTGGTTATATAGAATGAACAGTGAGTGATATACCGCAGAAATTTAGATTGAGATATAAGTCTATAGTATGTAAGTACGATTTTTATTATTAAACCTATTTAAGTTTTTCTGGAGCAGGGGATCCCCAAAACATTAGTGAATCTAGTTAGGATGACGGAAACACTCAATAAAGTTAGAATCGGTTATTATTAATCCGAGAAATTTGAGGTTCGTTCGGGCTTAAAACAAGGTGATTCTCTTTCACCTGTGCTATTTAATTTGGCATTAGAGAGATGATACATACCGAAAAAGGTTTGAACATGGGTGGAACGATATCCGTGCTTGGATATACTGATGATTTGTCCTGTTAAGCGAAGACATGGAAACAATAAAACTAAATATAACAACGTTGATGGAAGCTGGTAAAGAACAAGGACTCGAGATAAATACGGATAAGACACAATAGTTACAAAAACAGCGATAATTTCAATGGTATCTATATAGAAGAGAATGTGTTTGAATACGTACAGAATTTTAGGTATCTAGGGTCTACGATAACTAGAAAAAACGAAAACGAAAAGGATATTAATGTTAGGCTAAAGGCGGGAAATGCTTGTTATTTTTCTTTGTCAAAATTAATTAGTTCTCGCCACCTGCCCCGAAACTTAAAAATTAAAATTTACAAAACCATCATCCTACTTAGAGTTCTTTATGTATGCGAAACGCGGCTGCTTACATTAAGGTATGAGCAAAGTTTTAAAGTTTTTGAAAATAAAGTATTTCTTAGAATATTCGTACCGAAACATGACGAGTCAGCCGGAGAATTTAGGCGATTACACAACGCTGAATTGCGTGAACTGTATCCGATTAATATCTTTGAGATGATTAAGTTGAGGCGAATAAAATGGCCATGTAAAATCGTTGGGCTTAGTGACGAAAAAATTAATAGGTGCTTTTTTGGCAAGCGTCCGATTGGTAGGCCAAAGTGAAGGTGGGTAGATCGCGTTAAAACTGATTTGAAGACGATTTGAAGGGTTTAGACGGAGCCTGGTGGATGGAAGAATGTGTACATCGATTGATGGTGTCGGCATCGAACCTTTTGGTTCGCTAAACCTTATTATTATTATTATTTAAGTTTTATCTTAAGTCCTTGCAATTTCTGTCTGTTTTAGAAATTCCAAGGCTTTCTTATCGTCAACATAACAATTATCATTAATTGACAATTATTCGTAATTGATACGTCCATGCAATTGGCGTAATTGCATACGTCCATATGCAGCTCATTCATATAATAATGTTATGTAGGAATTAGGCCTTTCTAGTCCCAATCAATTATAGAATTTATTGTACAAATAGCCAAATCTTGGCAACTTCTGGAATCTCCGCATGAAAACTTTTTGTCAATTTTTATCTGAGAAATATATATAAAAATCTATTGCAAGGCTTGAGTTAATTTTACAATAAATTGAGACTATAAAGGCTTGATTCCTATACACTTATAAAAGTCTATTTCACTTTAATTATTCCCTTTATTAATAACTAAAATAATTTAGTTAAAAAGTGATACATTATTTCATGGTATAGCATCCGTCTTTAATGCCGGAGTTAAAAGTCCCCCTCTCCGAAACGCGAACTCATGATTAATTTATCAAATTGTCTTTGATCCGAGTTGCCAAGCAGCGACGATGCTGTGCACATGCATTAGCCCTCTCGGCCACCTCGTAACCAATGAAAGTCATTTAGTTGTATGAAAGTCCTCCGTACAATAATCGATTCTCTCTTCTATTTAACCATTAAAACAACACATGATGACCTTAATATTTCATTTATTCTCGAAATTATCCCAGAAAATGTTTCCAAATTTCATCAGAACTTTACTCTTTACCCAAATACCGCAGCACAGTCCCTATCTAGCAACACCCGCCTCTACAATCCTCCTCGTAGATTAAAACGGCAGTGGCTCCGTGATCTTTTGTAAGATCTATATATTGGAGTTCTGGCAATGGGCAGATTCTCAACTCAAGCCATGAGTGTCTGTAGCTGTATTACTCTCACACAGCCTCCGTTGGCTTTTAAAACCAGTGAAGTAAGTAGTTGAGGGAGAATCATGGGGATTTTCAGAAGCCTTGCTCCTCCCTCCACAAATGGTGTGAGAAGTCTGGTTTGAAGTTCCCCAGGCTGATTGTAAATAGTTTATATACCTGCGCATAAGATGTTTATTTCATTTTTAAAGAACATTTTATTTTATTTAGTTTAATTTTATTGTCTTAGCTGCTCAGATATCTGAAATAGCACCCACAACCCGGAAAAAACATTGAAGGGAATGTAGATGAACGTAAAAATATATAAAAAATTACTTATTTAGAAACTTTCTGACAAATCCTACAGGTATCAAGCAGGACTTCTTTTTGTGCTGTCTTTATATGCTCCAAATCAAGTCCAAGTTGTTGGATTTCCTCTACTGCGCTTTTCAATATTAAACCATTGGAAGATATGATTATTGGAGTAATCCTAACTTTTTCCAAGTGATATGGCGTTTTTAACTCGAAAACAAGTTCTTAATATTTTCTATTTATTTTGGCCCTGGTGGTTACCATGTTGGTATCACAAGGTACTGCTATATCTGTAATTTCTCCAGTTTTATTTCTTTTGTTTATAACCAAGATATCCGGACGGTTATGCAATACCCTGTGGTCCGTTATTATATTTTGATCCCAGTAAACTTTTATATTTCTATTTTCATTAAGTTTTTCCAGGGCATAGCGATAATAGTGTAACTCATCATTCTCCAGTAGTCCGAATTTTCTACATATACTTTGGTGATATATTTTTGGAACATTATTATGACTCTTGAGGTATTCCGTTCCTGCCAGAGTAGTTTTATTATTATTATTATCTGCGTTCATTATGATATTTTATTGTTTTTTTTTATTTCGCTGTGTATTATTTTGTTATTACCTTATTTATTTATGGTGCTGTGAATATTGTGTAGATATGCTATCTCAACTCCATTAGAAGTATCCTTAATTGAGACAGATTGTAATATCTATCAATAAACAAATGAAAATTTATATATTATTTATTATTATTTATATATTTATATTTATATATTATATATAAAATTTTATTTTAGTTGTGGTTTTCACTTTTTAAATTAGAATTCATAACTTCTCAATGGAAAATTCCTTTAATTTGACACTTCATTCTTTAAAACGCATAGCTCCTGAGATCCAAAAAAGAGATCTAGACTAACCTTTTATAAATAATGCAGGTTCTTAAAGTTTATTAACTTAAAAAAAAATAGTTTTTGCTGAAAGTAGAGTAGTAGACTTTATTTTTATATTTAAAATTAAATTTCCATAAAAGTCCTTGAAAAGGACCCGGGAATGAAGGTAAAGGAAAACTCGAGCTGGAGAGCAATTCCAGTGATTAGGCTGGATTAGGAACAATAGGTCTTTGTGTCCTAAGTTCAATGTCAATTATCTCTTCCTTAGGATTAAGTTTTATCTTAAGTCCCTCCAATGTCTGTTTGTTTGAAGTTCCAAAGGCTCTCCTATTTCTTTGTAGGAACAGCACCTTATGTTCAGTAAGTTAAAAATATATATATATATATATATATATATATATATATATTTTTATATATCTTATAATAATTATAAACTAGTTGGCCCATGCGAATAAGTCGCAAAGAATATTGGTCAGTGAAGAAATGACAAAATAATAAGGAAAATAAATAATTCAACGTATCATGAGATGAAGGAATCATTTCCTTTTTTTTCGGCAGTTGCAATAACCAAGGAAACGAAAATTACTATGAAACTTCATTCATGTTTTTAACCAAAATGTTTGTGGATCACAATAACCTGTATCTCAGCTAATAATGTTCCGAATTTGATTTTTAAAAAATCAGGCAATTTAGTAATCTTTTAAATAATCATGGATACAATTAACAAATAATCTACACTTTTTTAGTTATTATCTAATACACATTCTTTTCCTTTTCATTGTTCCCACCTGCGTAAGATTTTCAAAATGAGGGCTCGATTATTGAAAAAGGTATGGCGTTAACAAAAGGTATGGAATTAACAAAGATATAGCGTGGTGACAAAAACTCAAACAACAAAAGAAGTAATATAAAAGATTAATAATGCATATATAGAAAAAAAAAAAACAAGCGAGCACCACAGCTCTTTCAATGAGGTCCCATTTTCCACTTATTTTTATTGTAAAAAGATGAAAATGGATTCAATTTTTCCATTTATGTAAAACAGACAAATAAAAACTTGCAAATTTGTACACAATGAATAATTATTTCCCATAATTGTAAATCAAACATGTATGGCGTATCCACATACACGGCTTTCCCTAGGTGTAACATAAAACTTATATGCTAAGATGGGTTCGTTTCAAAAATATTGTATTTATCTATTATGTATATTTAACATAATATAGAATATATCACAATTATAATTATAATAGAATAGGTTAAACAAATATTCGATAAAGTAGTGGAATTGAAAAACATAAAAGGATATCCGGAACAAATAAAAGAAGTAGTTTTTTATTAAATCTAATAAATTTTCAAGGGCATGTATAATTAATAAAATTTATAATTTCGAGGAAAATTGCTTTATTTCAGCCTTACACCTCTACTCCATGCTTCTATTCGTTTTAATTTTCTTGACGACGTTTCAGGCATCGAAATATTTGTATCATTATTATGTAATCCATATAATTATATTTTTATAATATAATTATCGTAACCTTCATCTCCTCACATTCCTCTAATTATAAAATTCATAACTTATTTATGAAAAGTCGTTATTGAGGACCGTCAAAAAATAAAAAAATATTTTAAATTTACATCAAATGTTACAACTTTTTCCTCCTTTTAATACAACAGCTTTATTTCCAGAAGAAATAGAAATAAAGGATATCAAAAATGAAGACTATCAAGATAGAGAAAGCTTTGAAAGTCGGGAAGGTTTTTATTGAGGAGAAGAAGAAGTAAGAAGGTTAGAAATATTCATCGGAAAGATGGAGGGAGATAGGAAGAAATTTAAAAGAATGTGTGCAAAAAACAACAAAAAATAAAAATGGTATACGCATGGTCCATAGTTAGCCTTTATGATGATTAATAAAATGTATAGCTGATTTCTCTAAAAATTGTATAACCGTGTTCTAGGACATCTAAAACAGATTAAAAACACAATTCTGCCTTGACAAGTGTCAGTCGATACAGTGCAAATTATTTCCGGAAAAAAAGACTAAAACTATATATAAAACAAATAAAATATATTCATTAATGACAATTTTTGGGACAACCAGACATATTTATTACTTTCCTACCTTTATTAGGTAAGGAATGTATTGCAATCGGTCAAATTTCCGATATGCGTTTTTCGATCTATACTTTTCAGAGCCCCTGAGTCCGAAAAACACAATTTTAGCCATCGGTCTGTCTGTCTGATTTTCTCGGGAACTACTGAACCGATTTTTTTGTTTCTTTTCTTATTTTGTGGGGTTTCGACTACTGGTGCCTGTGACAGAAATTCATTATACGGTAAAATTTATGATAAAACCTTTGAAAGTTAATTAAATTCCCTACAAAGCCATATAAAAATCGTTCATATTGGATAACTATTAACGAAGTTACAGCTATTCAATTTCCAATGTAAGATTACGGGTTTATATCTGGTGTCAGAAAGGGGTGAATGAGAGAATAAAGAAGACTAAATGAAGGTAAGAAAATCTGTTGCACGCATCACACAATCTTCACTATTTCCTCTACTTTTGACAGAAATTATTGTTTGACAATTTTAAGCTATGGCAAAAATTTTTTGATCGGCAATATTAGTGAGTATTGAATTTTTTACACTGATCTACCTTAAGCCGGTTTACATTACTTTAGTTTATCAAATAAATCGTATTCAAATCTTTTCTTTGATCAATTTTCAGGAATATAAATCTAGTTCAATTTTTTTTTTTAGTTGTTCATGAACATATTTAAAGATATAAAAACTTTTCTGAATTAGGTAGGAAAGTCGTGTGAGTGGACACACCAGATTTTTTCTCTCCAAACAGGGTTATTTGACGAGAACTCGGTTCGGTAAACCTACAATTAATTACTTGGAGGTAGGAAGTTAAACCATAGACAGGCTTTGATCCGCCTAAATTAGGAAGTGGTTTTCAGGTGTCTATGGCAGGTAGCTAATAGTCTTGTCTTATCAACTTAGCGCCTATAACCTTATTTCTTAAGTAATTTAACAATGAAAAACCATAGATCTTCGGTTCTTCTTGTTTCTCAATATTATCTCTCTATTATATAAATAAATTTTTGATACTTTCGTATTTTATTTTAGTATTAAAAAGTAGATTACAGGAGCTCTCCTATAACCTCTACGATCACTACAAATAATAATATGTCTTGAAGCAACAGACAGTATCAGACAAGTGTTGGCGCTGGCTGGTACAGAATACCTCAAGAGACATGACGATGTTGCAAAAATTTATCATCAGGCAATTGGTCTAAAAAGAAAGTAAGTGAATGATTCAAAACCTTATTATAAGTACAACCCTAAAGAACTTATCCATCAGTAAGGAATGAAATTGTATTGGAATCAATCTTTTATAAGAGACCATACTGTGCTCCATAACCGAACTGATATCATGTTGATCGACAGTATTAAGAAGACAGCTGAGAGAATAGATATCGCTGTACCAAATGATGGGAACACCTACTCAGTCTGCGCCGAAAAAAACTCGGAAATATCAAACTCCTGCAGCCGAGTTAAAAGATCTGTACAGACTGAACAAAGTGACAGTAAGGGCTTTAGTGATCTCTAGCAATGGGCTGAGTCCAAAATCCACTGTAGAAGCTACCGAGAAGTTGGGCCTCTCAACAGCTACGATAAATGAAGCCCAGAAAGCTGTGCTGCTGAACACTGCGAGAATAGTAAGGAGCTTCCTAAATATCCAATCAAACTACAAAAATTAACGTGAAGTGGTTGAAGTTAATTGTTCCCCACTCTAGGAAAATATATATTTTTTAAAAGTGATAAAGAATAACGAATAATAATATTAAAATAGATAGACAGATAGATAGTTTATTGGCTATTATGTACATCATTTAGCCATGGATTTTGGCCCATTTGGTGTTAGTAGTTGTTAGTATTGAATGGCAATGAAAAAATAAATAAATAAAGATATAAATACATATACATATGTAAATTCCTATTGCTTATTATAACCTCGCAATATAATCCAATAATACAACGAATTGAAAGAGAAAAGAACAAAATAAAATATATATATAACACTAAATAGTTATTCTCAAAGCTATATACATATAAATAATTTAATGGTTATTCCTAAAATAATATAATATACTCCTTACTCTAAATACCTATATATAGTGTTTAACAAAAAGAAATAGATGTTATTTAGTTTGTCCGCACTATCAATATTTAGAAGATTTTCTATAGATAATTGTTTATTGTTTTGGACAATATAATCTCCTAGGTATTTTTCCCTATCAATACTTAGTCTGGGGCATTGCAATAGTAGGTGTTCTATGTTCTATTAAAATATAATATGATGATATAATATATTCGTAATAATATCATTTATTATTGATCCAGTCCCCATAAAATTGTAAATAGATACTACTGTAAATAAGAATATACATTATTAAATCGCTCTTCATTATTTTTACTTCATATTTCTTTTTTCAATTTTTTATTAATAACTGATTAAAATTAGAAAGTAGCTTATATATTTTTTATTTTATTATTAAGACTATTTATACTCTGTGTTTTTATTTATGTATCTCTGAGTGTCCTTACCCCACATTTCTGTCTTTTTGTATTATTCCAAAGGGACACGTCGCAGAATCAATAAAGTATTATTAATATTATTATTATTATTGGTACAGTGTCTGTTATACTGGTACATTTACCCTAAATAGTTTCCAGTATAATTTTTGAATCTATGCCATAATATCTTTTTGAAACGTAGACCATTCTTTCTCCTTCATTACCCAAATATGTCTCTATTATTCGCTTGAAATGAAGTCTCCTCTTCCTTGAAGTCATTTTAAATTCAGGCTTAAAGACAAGAAGAAGGAATTAGTGGAAGGAAAAGAGGGTAATCCATTTATTTCAGAGTCCTTGAATCATCATTTCTTTTCTCTGTTAAATTATTTGTCTTAGCTGGAGATAATTTTAAAATATAACTGGCAGCTAATGATTCAAGCGAAACGTCGAATATTCCAATGTTTTAAAATTCATCATTTAATTCAACCTAGAATTAAGTTCTTAAAAGAGCTCTTTATGTATTTATTACTAATATTTTATTTAATGTTAACTTTCTTGGTACGATATAGCTACTTTTTACCTATATATCACTTCTTCTCTCCTTTACAAATTTCCATGTTGAACCAGTTAACACTATATAAGACGAAACTACTTTTGCTCTTATTTGAAAAAAGGAATAGTGAAACAATTTCATGAACTCCTATATAGCAATAAAAAAATATCATTTACTGATAAATATATCTCGGTCAGCATCAGAATGAAGAGTACCATTTTTTATAACATTGTGTTACAGTATCTGAAACTGGATGTCCACATCCTTGTGTTGCAAGTCTTTCAAATATATCCTATATTAAGCAGAAAAAACTAATAGTCCGTGGTATAGACCCAACCAGGCGTTTTCAATCTGGAGGTCGGCTAACTTTGTCTATTTAATTAGGAATTGAAAATTCCTAAATACCCATTTGCTTTCCTCTAGAATCGTAAGACAGCTTGGGTACAAAGTCAAGAAAAAAGGTGGCATTAAAAAATATTGAACCGTTTGGCGTTATCTACACCCGTAAATTGTCAAAATAACGAGGTTATACAGACCAAACGGTCCAATATTTTTGTAGGCCACCTTTTTTTTTCGTTATCGTGATCAAATTATCTTACGATCCAAGTGGAAATGGGTATTTACTAGTATTTAGTACCTAATTAAATAGACTAAGTTTGCCGACCCCCAGATTGTAAGCGCCCCAATTTCTTAAATAAAATATTTGTAGTTTACGATTAGATGAAGCTATTCACGAAGTTTCAGCCGAATGTTAATAATCCGATAAAAAGGGGTCTGTACCACGAACTAGAACATTTCACTTGCTTACAGTATGCAGGTCCGATTTTTAGTTTCTGAGATATTTTAACTCAAATGAAAAAAAACACTTCTACACTCGTGTCGACTATACCTGAATGAGTGTTATATATCTCAGCGTGACGACTCGATCTCATTCGCAACCCACAAAAACAGTGAATTTTCACTTAAAATAACTCTTTCTAGACAATTTTTTTTTTTTTATTTATTTAGAAATATAACAATCTGTCACGTGGACAATGATTACAGTGACATATGATATAATACATTCATACCATATATACAGAAAATATAAAATTACCAAAAGTAAAATAATAATCAAAAACTATGTACAATAAAAAATAAAACAACCTAAAGATAAATAAATTAAAAACATAAAAACACAATCAAACCTATATACAATAAATACAATCAGGCAGGGAGCCCCAAGTCAGGCTTTTCCTTCCAACTATAGAAGGAAAAACGGGACTTCAAGAGATCCCTGCGCTACTCTCTCAACGGCGTCACTGCTGCTAAAGTCAGTGGAGTTTGAGCGAGAGCGCTTTAGCCGCATACACTCATGTCTTGAGTGGAGAATCTGGCCATTGCCAGAACTCCAACATATATACTACAATAGATCTCTGAGCCACTGCCGCTTTAACCTTCGAGGAGGATTGTAGGGATGAGTGGAACTACATAGGGATTGTGCTAGGTGATTCGGATGATTTATAAGGTTCTGAGTTAATTTAGAAATATTTTTAGAGATAAGGTCGAGTACAAATGGGATATTAAGGTCATGATGTAGGGTTTTGTTGGTTACATAGAACGGAGCATCGACTATTGTTCGGAGGATTTTGGACTGAAAGGATTGAATGCGTTTGATGTTAGAAAATTTAACTGTCCCCCAAAGTTCAAGTCCGTAGGTCCAAATAGGTTTCAAGATTCTAGACAATTAAAAAAAATAAATTATACTTAATGGTACACAAATGAAGTTAAATAAAATTTGTATACACGTGGGGGTAAAAATTATCTGTTTTCTTGAGTAGCTTTTACTTTTTTTACACTGTGACGAAAAGGTTAGAATAATTAGTCAGCAAACATTTCGAACTTTAGTGACACAAACCATAGATCAATACCGTTCACGAATAGAGTATTCAAAGGGAACGACACATCGGATGGCTGGTTATGAGCATCCTTGAAAAGGGTTGGTCGTAAATTCAAGCAACTGTCAACATCAGGCGGAAAACCCGTAATACCCGAGAATTCGAAGCTGATAGATCAACTTTGAAATAAATCATCTTCAGATATTTAGTAAAATATCTATGTAAAGTTCTAAGAGTAGGCGATTAAATTATTGTTTTAATTTAAACAAATACATAAGTTTGGCAATCCTGAAATTTACCAATATTTTGCAATAAACATATCTGTGCACAATAAATAAAGGGTAAATGTACCAGTAATAGACAGTTTTCAATTCATTAACTTGTAATTTATCAGGTGATAAGCCGCAATAACCTATCACTTGATTTTTAACTACATTTTTCAAAGAAGCAAGGCAGGTGTTTGTTTCTGGAAGCTTTCCTTATCACTTTTCTTTAGGAGATAGGTTTGATTATTTTTTTTTATTTATTCATCTATAATTTGTCATTTCCTTGTTTACAATTTGAATAATTTTTGTTTGTTTATTATATAAAAAACCAGCTGATGTACCCGTTGTTGACGGGTGTATACTTAAAATTTGAGAATCTTTTTTTAAAATGGATTTCTTATTATGAAGGGAGGATCAAAATTTAATTTCATAAAATTGAGGGGGGCGAGAGGTAATTTTAATTTTGAGGAGTGTTTCATGAAACACTCCTGAATGAAAACGCCAGGTTGGATCTGTACCACCGAATATTAGTTTTTTTTCTGCTTACTATAGGATATATTTGAATGACTTGCAATACTAGGATATGGACATCCAAACAGTTTCAGATAATGCAACACAATATTATAAAAACTTCCAGCTGAGACTGACTTACAACACGAACCCATTAGCCTAAACAATTTTTCCCACTATAAGCCCACCAGGAGTGTTTAAAATAATTGTTTTGATTTTGGTAATTACCACTCATACTTTTTACACATAATATAAAATCCCAAGACTTTTTTTGGGGGATCCACCACCCTTCCTCTCCCTCTCTCTCCTCAACCAAAATAGAAAGTCTGCGTCTAAGCATATCAGTACTTATCGACATATTAAGGTCCATTGCATCTGTAAATGTAAACAAAAAAGTAAGTTAATTTATTGCCAGAAGGTTCTTGAGTTTCATTCTGTTGTGAAATGCACCAGACTAATTCCCCAAGTTTTCATATTCACAGAAGCCAACTTCATAAAAACTCGTTAATGAGTTTAAGTAGATATGTAATTATAACCCATTTCTATCCAGATAGGAGTTTAAAAAAAAAACGAAAAACTTTTTCCGAGCTAGGCTTTCTAAATTTTTTTTAAGTCTTTAAAGTCCCGAAGGAAAGTCATCCGTTACTAATGCTGATCGCTTACTAGAGATAGAACTCCATTAAAGAAACAGAACTTAACGGGTTTCGAAAAGTAAGTCCAAGTTTTAAATTGAGGTCGGAAGTACAACTTACTTGGGAACAAGTTATAAGCTAACTTAGTGAGAGGACTTACGGCAAGCAATTCGTTAGGATTAGTGTCGAGCGGTTATAATGTTTCAGAAATAGCGCTACTTTTTCTTGCGTAGATAAATCTAGTTTTTCCGATTTTCATATTTTTATAAAATTCTTGTCTTTATTTAATTTATACAAAAAAGAACTTAAAAATATAATATAAATCAATGCACCAATTCACTCTTAAAATACATAGTGTCCATAAAAATTAAGTCTCTGAAAAGATTGTAATGGCACCTCATATCACTGAAATCCATAAAGTTAAAATAATCGATACGCGTTTGTGCAATCGCAAAATCTATGGTATTTTCAAAAACAACACCTTAAATGACTTATAATAGATCCTTATATCGAATAAATACGAAAATATAAAATATTGATATATGTGTATTGATATACACGATTGCAATTTTATTTTTTTATTTTTTTTTATATCTCCTTTTTCATTTATGGTTTATTTCTTAATATTTGTTATTTGATGTTCCTTATACTGTATCTCAGATACATTTTAAGATATTTAGGAACATTCTTAATTTTTATAATCTTTATTTTTTGACTGTTAATCAGGATCTTGGGACTCACCTCAATCTTAATAATTTTCATGATTACAATCTTAAAAGGTATGGTATTTTAATATCGAAGGAATCCAAAATATACTGTACCCATTCACTCTTTTGAATGAAATATTCGATTACTATTAAACATACTCGACAAATACTCACATACTCGATTACATACTTAAACATACTCGTAAAATAATTCCGACTAATAAGGGAGTTGCATGACGTGAATTGTACAATTATTTTTTTTTTTTTAAAGAAGATGGCCTCGAGATCTCCTCTCCTAAATACATTCTTTAGAGTGCTACCAGTGGGCAATTTCTCAACAAGTGTATTCATGTTATTATTTTCTGTAATCACGTTTTCAAAATGTATTTTTATTCTTAATACAGTTGTAAATATCATAAATAAATATATTAAAAAAATTGAGTGAGACAATTTTTTATATAATTTTGAATTTTTAAAAGGAACACATTATAATGGGATTATTAACTTGTGTAAATAACTATATTTCTTTGAGGTTCGATTTGATGGAACTTCGAAAGCAGTGAATAACTAGAAAAACATGTAAATGAAACATGTAAGTGTAGTAATTGTTCATGATCTAAAATTTTTCCAATTTCGCTTTTCCTTGGAACTATTTTTAAGAAGGAAGATGAATATATTCTTTGGGAAGGAAGGAGAATGTGCACGTAATACATTAGGGAGAATGGGCATGCCTGATAAATATTTTTTAAATTTAAACCAAAATGGAGTATAGATAACATTACGTATATATAATGATGTAATTTCCTTACACAATATATTTTTTTGTAGTAATGTTTAACAGGGGCCTGTAAAAATTATATCTGGGCCCTTGGTTTATCTCCAAGCCACTGGAAATAATTCAAGTACTCGGTCCTCAGTATTCGGACAGAATGATTATTTGAGTGAAATTTTTTGATAATACGTGAAATTTTTTGACTATTTATAGCATTTAGTTTATAAAAAGAAATTAAATTTAATAAGCCAACATCGTAACTTTAGAAGAGATAACATCTTGTCGTCATGTCCTTTCGGATTTGCTGACCCTTAGCGTGGACAGTTATAGAAATAATGGCCGCTATAAAGGGTCTAGAAAATTTATAAGAACGCCGCTCCGAGTTGTAAAGGGAAAGAAACAGGCTGACCTACAAAATTTAACACAATACTAGGTCTTCATTATTACCTATACAGGTTATAAAGTTTAAGAATTATTTGATAGAATATAATTTTTTAATATATATTTTTAACTCGTTTTTTGTACAGGAAAACAGGCGGATCTACGGGGGGAGGGGACTTTCGGGCTGAAGTCCCCCCAAAATGGCAAAATATAACCATGTTTTAAAAAAAAAAAAAGATTAAAAACTATCTCTTAAAGTATTCTTGTTCGTGTAATTATATTTAATACGACTTCAAGAACCACTTAAACACCATTTCATATAGGTAATTAATTTCTTTATTTTTTTTCAAATTAATTATCGTTATATGTATATGAAAAAAAAATCTTTCGGGCAGAGCCCTTCCCCCAAAATTAAATCCTGGATCCGCTAGTGTACAGGAATAACACTAAGTACGAATATCATCAACCACTATACTGATTTTGGTTTATTATTTTCAATAATGAACCATTGTAATCGACCAAAAAAATCAAAAAACTTAACCTCCTTCAAAATTTGGGGTTATGCGTTTCAGAATACGTATAATTCAAATATAGAATCTAAAATTTGTTTGACCTTCTGCCGTCCACGCATTTTATCCGAAAGTACTGGACCGATTTTTTTCCATATTTTTAAATCTAGAGGCCACCCGAGGATGATTCTTCTACATCGACATTACTATCTGCCTTTTCCTTTCAAGATGGCAGCCGAAAAACGTGTGTTGCTATAGGCTGCAGCGCCTAAACGAATTTACTGATTTCAATGAAACCTGGTTAAAGTCTTCTTCTCGATGCCCTTTATATTTATCTATATAACTTACTTCAAGACAACCCGGAAGAAAAGAAGCTAGAAAAAAAGTTACGAGGGGTGGTAAAATTAAATTTTCGAATAACTCAAAAAGTATTCACTTTTTTGTGGATGTTGTTTATGTTTCTTAAAAGTTTACGAAATGTCCTATCGGACAATGTGGTACAACGATAAGGTGTTTAAATATTTTTATATGTTCTTCTGCAAGGGTTATACCCTTTGTTTTGTTTTTTGAATGTGTTACCGAAGTAATGCTATTTTTTTTTTATCAAATTACTAATGATGAAATAAAAATGTTTGGGTCAATAATAGAAATCACCTTTTATTTCTTTCTCTTCGTTACTAGGAATGTGATGTTTGTTTCTTTAGATATTTTTTTGTGGAAATAATAAACCATTGTGAAATAATTTGCAACGTTTTTTAATTATAATTATGCATTATTACATTAGAAACCGAAAGATTTAAAAAACAAATACTATGCTTATATATTACGAGGCTTTTTAGGTTAAAGTTTTTCCACTCGCAGTCTCCACTTAATATATTCAGAAAATATTCCTAAACCAATTATATTAAAATTAATTAATGATGAAAGATATTCCGAATTATATCATCAATCAAGAAAATTAGGAAACTTTGACTGAGGAGTAGAAAAAAAAAAAGATACCAATTAGTCGAGAAACTTTTGGAGGAAGATGATTAAAAAAAAGTTATTTGGCATATTTTTTTTCTGGACAATATTATAAATGATCAGTCAAACAGGGTCATTATAGCATTTCTCAATGTCTATTTGGAACTTGGTTAAAATTCAAGCTTTTTTTCGTTTTAGAATAGAATCTTCGGGAGAAAGTGATTTTGAAGGATTATAGTTATATCGAAAAAAAAAACACAAATTGGTGAAAACTTTGATAAAATTGATTACGTTATAGCCTTTATTAATGTTTGACATACCTGATGCTTCTTAAGACAGATACGTTTCATTAAATCTACAATAACATTACATATAAATAATATTAACCATAAATAGATTATATTTTTATTCCCAAATATTTATTTTTTTTTAAGCTCCATATTTTATGTATAAACGTTTTATACAGCACATACATATCCAATTTTTAAAATTTATTTACCCCTCGAATATACGAGAAATACATATTTGAATATGTATTTCAAAATTTATTTAAGTAAATGATGTAGTTTCTTTTATTCATTGAAACCATTAGAGGAGTTTAATTTATTTTATTTTCCACCCTGTCTTTTTTTCTCTCTTAAAAGATGCAAATATTTTGTGTCAATTTCTCATTTGATTACATTGTACATAGTTCTGTTTGTTAGTATGTATATATTATTTGTTTAATACTTTTTTTTTTAATTTTATTTATATAACATATCATCTACCCAGAAGTATTTTTTCTATTCTATTCTATATTATGTTGCAGGCATATCGGGCCTGAGTTTATTTATATAATTTATTTTATCTGTACTTAAATGAACGTGCCACTTTAAAATTACCTGAAAACAATTATTGTGTCCATGAGAGGGTTAGATTTTTTTTCCATCACATGAATGTTTCTTTCAAAGAAGAAATAGATGTTTTCTTTCTGCTCATATTTACTTAGAATGATGGTATTTTTGAAAAAATATTGCGAACCCACGATAAACAGCGAGGCGTGTAAAAGAGCGAACGGGAATATATTTTCACTTATCCTTCGTCCAAAATCTCATCTTGACAAGATACACACAATTCCTTTCAGTAAACAAAGTGAAGAAACTTGTGTAGGTTTATTTAAGTTGTGTTGAAGATGAACAGTCCACATGACTAAAATTACAGAAGTTTTTAATCAAATATAATTTTTTTTTTAATCAAATCAGAACATCAAATAAACACACGTAAGACGATTGAGACTTTCTACAGCCAAAGGCTTTAAAATTCAAGCCTATTATATATTTATTTTCCATCAGCGATATGACTACTATTTTTCTCAATAATGTTATATTATTACTCAACAGTATAAATTTATTTTCTACAAATTTTAAATAAGATTTAAATTCATAAATCATTAAAATCATAAAGATATCATTAGCAGTGGAATTAAAGCTATGCACTCATCACACCGTATATCACGAAAATGGCTCGAGTGGAATTTTAATAGGTTCGTCTAATTCGAATATAATTCGTGACTTAATCCTATGATTCTTCTTGTTTTTTTATATTGCTTTACAAATCGTTTGATAAATTAATAATATGTATATTTAAAATTATATATATATATATATATATATATATATATATATATATATATAATTAAATATTAAATATATGTATTTCTCAATTATTTTGTTTAAATACAAACCTTAACTAAGCAGTCTTGATTGTTACTTTATTTACTAGTAGATTAGTATTTACATTATAAAATTTGTTTAAGAAAAAAGAATGCTTCACAATGAAACAGAATAATAGATCTACTCATTCTGAAGTTTTTTAAAAAAATAATAAATCTGTGACAATTTGTTTTGCTTTCAAGAGAACAAGAAAATAAAAACATAAGAAACCGACTTAAATATTATATTCAAAACAGATTTTTCCAAAAAAAAAAAAAAAAAAAAAAGAAAAAATATATATATATATATAAAAGCTTTAAAATAAGAGTGAAAAAAAATCTTATAACAATTAAATACCTTAAACATAGATATTTAAATATAATTATTTAATCATGAACATGTAACTTATTTTCAATAAAATAATTAACAACTAATAATAAGCTAAGAACTGATAATTTTTAAATCTAAATTTGATGTATAAGTATTGAAAAATAATTGAGACGTTACTTCAGATTTTTTATTTCAGAAAGTGTGGGGTTTCCACGATATTGAGAAAAAAGAAAATTTTTTTTTTACTAATTTCAGAGAACAAAAATAAAAATGTACATTATATGTATATGCAAAGATTTTTTTTTATTTTTAATAAATTTATATAATATTTTAAATGACTAATAACGATAATAACAAAAAAAATCAAATAACTAATTAAAAAATACTGATTATACGTTATTAAATAAAATTATATTCCAGTAGTGCCATGGTCTGCTTACAGTGTTAACATCCTGTTTTATCATAACTTCAAACCCCTTGGAGCAGTAGGGGAGCCAGTGGCTAAAATATAAAATGAAACTATAAATAAACTATATTCACTATAAAAAACAAAATAAATAAAATAACAAAATGAAAATTTAAAATTTACATGGTCTGATTGTTGGAGGTATAGTTTGATATTTAGAATCAGCAGATCTTTTACTTCTTGATCGAATCTTGAAACCTCTTGTACTGCCGTTTTCTTCATCACGTGAAGCTGTCACCTATATTTTTAATTGGTTTTTAAAATTTATAAAACTACATTTAAGAAAAATATACTTAAATTCGTGGAAGAAATGGTTTTTGACATAATTACAGACTTTAGGCAAATTGAGGACGCCTCATTTAATTTTTATTATTATTATTATTATTTAATGAAAGTAAAACTTATAGAGCTGTCCATGATGTTCCTGCAAAAATATTTCATTATGTTAGACAATGGAATAACAGGAATCTTGTTAGAAATGGTTATGTTGAAAGAGACAATCCGAAAAGTCAATTCATTTTTATGAAATAAAAAAAAAAATAAGTATGGTTGTTCTTGATTCAATATAAATAAACCTCATAGAAAACTCAGAAAAAATATTTACTGTTGCTGTGAACCCCTGAGAGTTTTATATTTTTGTATTTATCGTTTTTAACTAGTTATTAGTATAAACAATTATTCACTTAACGATAATAAATATTTAGGGTTCAAGTAGAGACCATAAAAAAAATATATATATTCAAGGAGAGGATTACAAAAATTTAAGAGCCTCTACCTTAACACTCACCAATAAAACGACAAAAATTGATACCACCATTATTTCCTTCATCACTTCGATGTTGTATCACTATATTTCCACAATGAACCTTAAATAAACAGTATCAAAGCCAGTCTTTTATATACAGATAAATATCAGTAATTATATCATTTTTTTTCTGTTCGTCTATTCTTTTTCTTTCTTCTTTTTTTTTTTTTTTTAATAACATTACCGGATCCATTGCATAAGAATATCCACGTGGAGTAATGTATACGGCTTCCAATGAGAGTATTTCTCATTTGCATAAAATAATCATTCATTCTTCCATAAAATTTCAAATATTGCTAATATTTCCCTCATATTCATTTATTGAATCTTTAAAAGTTACTCGAATAGAAAATATACATTAACGGTAAATTCAAACATAACGATGTTCTGGGAGCTTTGGTCAAAGAAAATCTCAGAATAATAGTTTGAGAACTTGCAAATAAACTCTCGGTTGACCATTGCTGACCATCTCAATGCAAGTTGAAAGTTCGTTGAACTTTACCGAACAGACACAAACTTCAGCAACCATACTGTCTGGACCTCTGGCCTACTGACTAAGTACTGTTTTTTTTAGACATCTTTGCCACTTTTTAAAATATAATGTATATTTAGAATATGCTAATAATATCCATTAAACATTCTATTCAGAGAGGATGAAGAAATAATTGCGTGTGTTTTGATTAATTTAAATAATTTTATATCATTTATTTTATTTGTTTTAATTTAAAACTATAAACCTGTATTAATTTACGGACAACCAAATAGTTATTCTTCAAATCACGAATTTCGATGGTTTCCGTCGCGCATGCGCCTATTGTTGCCCAAAGGCAAAACCAGTACTAATCGCCTGCGCTTATAACCTGGATGTTTTGCGCCTAGACATCGAAACAAACAAACAAGTACTAATCATTGTCTTGAACACTTGGTCTTAATCCTGGTCTTGGTCTTGCGCAAGAGTTTAGCAAAGTCTTTCAGTTACGTACTAGGTTATTGCTATTTATTAAACATGCTACAGAATAGGTACATTTAGATGTTTTATTGCCATAAACATAGTAAAGTCCAACTAAATAAATAAAATTAACTTGAAAAAACATTAAAGGAATTGTCAAGAAAGATTGTCGTAGGTCCCCACTTCGGAATTGAAGAGTTGTAGAGTATAGACAATTACAATTATTTAAATAAAAAATCTGGTGTCAACTCAGATCATTTTCCTACCTATAATAATTAAACTTTTTTTTAATGTTAAAAATCTTCATTAAAAATAACACAATTGAATTAGATTATTAGATTATTAGATAATTTTCCCGATAACCTATCAAAGAAATCATTAGGGTACGATTTTTTTTATGAACTAAAACAATGTTAGCGGGCAAGTAAATGATTATTATAATCAGTATATAAAATTCAATACACTCTAATGTTGCTAAAACTGGCCCGATTTTTACATTATTTACATATAGTAAATAAAACTGTCTAGTATTAGAAACTATTTCGTCTTGACTTTTATTCACAAAACTTGTTGTTTTTTTTACCGGTATTGGTCTTGCAACGATTAAGCGATCTTGGTATTGGTCTTGGAAAGTGCAACACCAAGATCGATTTTGAGCAACACTACATGCGTCGTATCGTAATCTTTCATATAGTTAACGTTCTGGATGCAGTGAAGACTTTAAAATTAATATTTTTATTCATGATGTCTGTTACAAATGGCATCTTAAAATACAGAGTGATACTATGAATATATGGGTTGACTGCACGAGTTCACTTCAGGTCTCCTACAAGAGTGTGACTTCAAGAATGTAACTCCAAGAGTGATTTGTTCTGAGGAGCATGGGATACCTAAAAATTTTGGGAGGTATAGGAAGCGTGTGAAAGAAGTTTAACTATTAAGAATTAATATACTTACCCTTTAGAATTGATATGAAATCTGTGAGGACGAGACCTTTTTGCTGAAATCTGTTATTGTTCCTTAAGTATTGATAATGGGTCTTGTGTCTAGTCGGTGCATTGTAGATAACTATTTCTATGCTACCATAGATAGCTTAACGTAGCTATCTAGGGATAGCGTTTTCGTATTATCCTTTTAATTATGAGAATTGTCAATATAGTACATAATTCACCAATTGGTATATTTAAAAAACTCAATTATTAAAATAAAAGTTAAATTAGTATTATTATTATTATTATTTGTTACGAATTAAGTCCATTCCATTACTATATGAGCACCATTAGAAATTGGGAAACCAAAAAAGAAGTTTAAATAAATGATGTTTTTATTGGGAAACAATTAAACATGTTTTGTTTTATTAAGCTTATAACTTCTGGTAAAAATTGTAGTTCAGATCTTGCACCTCTCCTTTTCTTTGCTAAGTCCATGACCGTTTTAGAAAAATAGTAAAACTGTGTAAAATAAATTATATAAAATGCCATTTCTGGTAAGTCGATTTTAGCAATGTTCCTGCCACATCCAATACAATAACCTACCTTAAAATGTAATTAGTGTCGTACATCTTTCAGTTTTTGAGATATGTTGCTAACAGACACTCATACAAGAGTTACTATTAAAGTATTATTAAGAAATACTATTACAGAGGCTAATTAATTGTTTCATTAGATTTATACTTGGATTCCCCAGGCACTCAGACGTATCCTGTTGCTATGATAAGTTGAAGTGGCTCTATCTAGTTTTCCGACGGCAATATATCCTAAGTATATTCATTTTCCGAACTTTTACAACAAAAAAACCTTCTTACTTTCTTGATTTATTTCGTCCTTGTTCATCTGTTCATTCGTTCAACACGAGATCCCAATCCTCAAATTTGTTTATTCCTTGTCATTTCTTTGTTTCTTTATAGTTATTCTGAAGGGACTAAATGTTCCAGAATAGAATTTACTTTCTTTCTTTCAAATACATTCTGTTAATCTTGATTATTTCAGTCATAACATAAATTTTCATTGAAAACTCGGATTCGTTTATAATTATTTGTTTAAATATTAACAGCATACAAACAAACTACAATTTGTCATTGTCAAATTAAATCAAGGTCTTACTCTATATTTATGAAATAATGAGAATAAAAAGCTGTTACGCAGCGAGTTAACAACCAAATTCCGGTGTTGAGCCCATTAAACAAAGTTGAAGTGAATTATGGAGTAGCGTCCTTTTGTATTTTGGTGAATATATAATGCCATCTGGCAGTTTAGTATTTCAGTCGTCTTCCAACAACATGAAGGCAGCTTTGGTCTTGTCTGTCATCGCTATAGCACTGGTAATGTTTATAAAAACCGATTACTCATAAATCTTCATATTTTTATTTTTTTTAAATAGCAGACAATTTTCATCTATCTTTAGTTTTGAGAGTGTTATTATCGAGTTAAAAAAATATTATCATTACTTAGAATAATAACAGGAGTACCGAAAGTTGTGTAAAACACAGTATTTACATATTAAGCTGTTGAATAAATCTTATACAAACGTTTTTTGTACAGTATTTAGTAAAGTTTAGAGCTAATATTAAATTAGCAGTTAAAGGAAAGAACTTGAGAAGGACTAACTCCAGTGCCATACCAATGAACTAGCATTCACATATTTTAAATTTTTTGTAAAATAAGCAAATTCATTACCATAAGTATTTTCGTTTTCTGTTACTTTTTTAAGTAATTGTTGTTAATTACTTTTGTAGATCCTGGTTGTAACTATAACAAAACTATCAGTTCATGAAAATTGTATTTAAATACTATGCCTTCCAGCAAAAGAGTGATGTGCTCCTTCTTTTAAGGCCTCAAATGAATTCAGAGCTGTTGAAAATTTAAATATTTTATATACTAAAAGAAGATAGATTTTTTTTAAAAAGTTAGAATAAAATGAATTATGAGGTCACTGAAGTTAAGATAGTAATTTTCGTTAAATTGTACCTGTAAAAGAAATGGTTTAAATAAATAGCTTTGTCTATCACTAATTTACTTAGTATTATATGAAGAGAGTAACAATAAAACCTTAAAATAGAGACAAATGTTTATTTTTGTCAATAAATAACTTCATTTTCATAACTCAATTGTTTCTACAATGCATTCAGTCTTTGAAAGAGGGTCAGTATGTTCCATCAAGTTTTACCGATATGTGAAAATGGTGAATTTGTAACTTTCATATTTATACATTCCTGTAGTCTGTGCACTGTGTAACAATGACACATTTCCTCTTAACTGAAATGATCTCAAAAGTAGTGATTTATCGGTCCTTTTTATAGAATAAAAAAATCATTGGTATTGAATATTTAAATATTCTTTTTGCTTTAACAGAAGATAGGATTTCCAAAACGTTTGAATAAAATGAATGGTCAAATCACTGAAGTTGAGTATATTCAAAATTAGTATTAACAGTTTGGACTTATGATTTAAATTAACAGTTTTAGGACATCTCTAATTTACTTAGTATTAGTTAAAGAAGAAAGTAATACAACCTTAAGTCTGTGGTGGATTTTGTTTTATTCTGTGCATATAAGTTTTCATTTGGAATAAGAAAATAGTTTAATTGTTTCTGTAATGCATCAAGGCTCTGGTAGAGGGCCAGGATGGTCCACCAAGTGGAGCTGGATCTAGTGGCAACCCACCTAGTGGCATGCCACCCAGCGGATGCCCACCATCTACAGGTACAGCACCTCCTGGCGCACCACCACCACCTCCACACTGCACCCAGACTGGAACTACATCTCAAGGTAATAATAATTGTTGTTGATAAAATTATAGTTAATTGTTTTCAATTCTATTAAATGTTTTAAAACAATAAAGGGGAAATAAGTCTTATTTAGTGTGGACACTTGATCCAAGATCGTTTAAGGCACACAAATCAGATAATATTCAGCAAGCAGCTGAATGTATTCGTACTTATTTTCTATATTCTAGCAGAAATTTGCATTTGCAGCTGAAGCTTAGTTTATATCAATCCAGATATCTTGATTTTTAGCAGAGATTTAGGCACCGTCGTTCCAAAAAAACTAAATTAAGTACTTAAGAAGTAACCTTCTACATGTTTGATGACTAAACTTCAGGTAAGTTTTCTTGACCTGTCTCGATGTATATGGTCTCTAATTTCTAAATTGATTTTAATGAGTTAAACAGTTATACAGAATATTTTATCAGACATTAAAAAAATCGATGAAGTTCTAATTAAAAAAAAAAAAAATGTTTTTCTATATTTGTTTTAAATCAACACATATCTAAAAGTAAAAATAAAACATTTGCAAGAATTGAGTTTTATTTTGTTAAAATTCTTAAATGTTATTTCCTCATAACAGTTATTAATGTTGTAAAATTAAGGCTACGAATGCAGAGTATGCGGTGTTTAAGTTACAGCTAATTTGGAATAGCATATATCAATGTAATATATTTTGATGTAATATTATTAATAGTTATCGAGGGATCTAATACACATAACTTATTGATGAAATCATATCATAAACGTTACCTTAACAAATTATATATTTATATTTTCAGGTCAGTCTACCACCACAGGATAAACCAGAAAATTACAACTGATCATTTTATGAAAAAGTCATGTTGCATATAAAAAGTATGCATATGTGTATTTCGAGGTGTGTAAATGGTTTTGAAATATAACAAATATGGCAAATTTTTTTTTTTTCATGATTGAATTCTACCCTTATCATTGCATGAAATGTATTTATTTTAATCCTATTTACTAAAATTAATCGAATTATTTTAACTGATAGTTTGAAGCCTGTTTCTAACAATTTTTCGTGTTTGTATTTTTAATATTTTTTTTAGTTATAAATATTAAAAATAGTTTTGAAAATCAATTACAATTTTTTAAAAAATATTTCATGTAATATAATACAAATAGTTATTTAATTTAACCATAAATAAATAAAGTGGCCTCTCTTACCACTTTATTAGCTAACTATGGCTTCTAAAAATAAAAGGTTTCCCGATGAATGATCTAGTGTATACAATACATTCTCAAA
The DNA here is from genome assembly GCA_928085145.1 of Nezara viridula. NCBI lineage: Eukaryota > Metazoa > Arthropoda > Insecta > Hemiptera > Pentatomidae > Nezara > Nezara viridula. The sequence continues at coordinate 75,155,494 of OV725083.1, forward strand.
CATACTTTACCATCATCTGGTATCGATAGAAATATATAAAATATAATACATCAGATTACTCGACTGAATGCCTTTACTGAAACCCCCACCCACTTTCGAAAAATAGACAGTCAGATATTTAGCAGATGTAAAAGGTAGTTGAAAACTTAAAAAGCAAAAGCATATGAAGTTACAAGTACATTATTACCATGTAATAAAAACCATGATTTTTAAGGTTAATAAAATATTTCAGAATTTTAGATGAGGTTGTAAGTGATTTTATCCTTTAATTTGTTGAAATATATGAATGATTTTTTAAATGAAATACATATAATGGGGGCCTCCACATTAGTATTTGCCAGACCCGTTGTGTGAGAGGCTATGAAAATTAGAAATATTTTGTTATTGAAGTTTAAAATTTTGTTAAAAATGAAAATATAAAATATCATTATTTAGGTAGTCAAAAAAAATCTACCACCATGATATATTTATGTACTCACACAAATAAACCATATATATTTACCAACACACACAAACAAACCATATATATAGCTTGGACTAGTACCAGAACTTGGTCTATTGATGTTAGGTTCATGCATGTAATAATCTAAACCATTGATTTTGAAGCTTCTTTAAGCCTAATATATCACACCCTAATATATTCTTTTTCCATTCTTATGAATTCAATGTTTGCTTCATAACCAAAATATGAATTTGATAGACATGTTTCTAAAGATATATCTCTGCCTTTCAGTGAATAAAGGTAATGATAATTCAGTTTTCTCAGAACTAAAAAAAAAATCATCTTTATCTATACGATCATTCATATTAATTATAAGGAACAGTTCTCCTATGCTCCCAGTTCCGTGGTTCGAATCCGGCTGTGGCGGACAATTGTTTATTATGTTAGATCAGCGTTGGGATTGGGAGAACTGCCTATGGCATACTCACTCTTTATAAAGTGGGTACTTTTATTTAAATAATTTATCAGGAAGTAACCTGGCCATTGAGCACAATCTCCGTCAAACAACCTTCTTGTAAAACAATTGACCAAAGCTTGTACATGTTAAATAAAAGATAAAAAAATATGAAAAACTTCAATCTTTCTTTACATAGAATGTCAAAGGAATCATTATATCACTACACATAGGTTTGACTTTATTCATATCCAGATACCATGTCTTTATGTGATTCTTATTAAATTTTTCTAATCACTAGTGCATTCAAATCATTTTTATTTTTTATCTTTTGGATTCAATGCATATGTATTTAAACTAATTTTATTTATGAATAATGACCTATATTTTTATTAAAACAAATTTTAATTTGAAATTAAATTTCTAAACTAACAAAATTACAATCTACAAGTAATCATAAAACCTTTCTTATGGGATAAAGCTATGAGGCACTGCAAAAAAAGTCTAATATTCACAAAATTTTGCAAAAAATTACAGACGCACCTTCCTATGTAGGAAATGTCTTATTACACAAGGACTAAAACATAAAATTGGTTTCAGATAGTGCAATACAATACTATAAAAACTTCCAACAGAGTCTCCTGACTTACAATATGAACTCATTAGTCCGAACACTGAATTCAAACATGAATCAGGACGTCCTATCCCAAAGACTTTTAAGGCGATAACAATGAGACCTCCTAATTTAACCTTTATCCAGAAGTGTACAGATTTTCTTACAGATTGAGAAATAACACTAATAGCAAATTCACTAATCTTGACAGGGTAAATATTTATGTTGATAAATAAATGTCTAGGAAAATAATTAAAATCAAACTTCTTATTTTTTTTATTTCAAAAGGAATATTATTGTTTATTAGTGTCACAGTGATGGAATCCACATATCCACTCCAATTTCTGAGGTAAATAAACAATATAAGATATTTATAATTAATTATTTGTTGGGGAATGGACTATTGCCATGCCTTTTATTACGCCAACATCATTCAAAATCTATATATGAGTTGACTTTCCAACTGAATTTATAATTTATAAGCAATACTGGTATTACAAAAACAATAACTTATTTTTTTTTTATGGTTAACACTCAACTAGTCACCTATATTTTGAAACACTAACAAAATTGCACTAAACACTCTTTTCACAGGTGTCACATAAATATTTTAGTTATACTCAGCAAAAACTGAGTTATATTTTATATTGTTGATGCTGAGACAGAATACAATGCTAACAACATTTTTTATTGTCTGCTCTATTTGCTTTCATATTTTGTGAACTAATCAAAGAAATCCAACACTCTTAAGTATAAAAATGGTTTTGTTTTAAAATCCAAGGGGGTGCTTTTGGGATCTTCTTATCATGTTATCTAAAACCAATGACTGTTCTAGAGTTTTTTAAATTACTTTTGATAATATTTATTTAGTTCAAAATCATCGCTTTTGAAAACTGTTAATGCATTAATTAACACTGATCTCATATGAAAATTCATAGAATATAGCAAGGGGCCATCTTGTTCTGCAAAAAAACAGTGTAATTGCTGTGAAGTTGATCATTTGTATCAACCTCTCCATTTATTTTATCACAGAAGTTAATACTGTGTATATATATATATATATATATATATAAATATTGTATTCTTGTTTGTTTTTTTTTGTCCTCAGTATTTATATTATGATGAAATATAGATAATTAAATCAAGGCTTTAGTTTTTGCTGGAAGATACAACAGTTGTAATATCTTTGGTAAATCCAAATAACCTGGTATTTTCTCTTACTGGTACGCAGCTTGGCTTCATTGTGGGAGAAATTCCTAATATATATGTTTTATATGTAAATATTCCAAAAAACAATCAAACAAAACTTTTGAGATAAATCTAAGCAGCAAAACAGAAAAAAGCAAACCTAAGGTAAGGTGTTTTTACTGACGATATGGTTATTCCTGAGACACTAAGTAACCTGTGAGGGACCTTCCTAATTTACCAGTTATTATTTTGGTTGTAATTTCTGACAATGCTAAAGTGAAGTAAAAAAATATACAAGTAGAAAATATATGAAACAATGGTCTAGGAGGTCCTGAAATTTTATTATTCTTATTTCGAGGAGGATGTTGGGTATTGGTACACTGTCAGCTATTGGTGCTTTTGCCCTACTGACCCAATGTGAGTAATTAAAGGTCAATAGTTTCAAAATTCTCCTTCTGTTGGAAGTACCGTGTTTCTGACTTTGTATACGGAATTTTTATGTATTTTAATAAGTGTTTGATTAACTTCCATAATTTTCATGGACGATTCAACCCTTAAATATCATACATAGTCATAGATATAATTTTTAATTTTGGTACATTGTCTGCTAACATATATTTTTATAAGGGTTTCTTTATTCAATAGTTTTAGAACTTTTTGATTATGGTAAAAGAAAACAAAGAAATTACAACACTTATTAGAACCCAATAGTTTTACTTTATTTATTTCTTTTTCATACCAATGTTTTAGCCCTTAGGGTACTATCAGAGGAAGAAACCTTTAACAAATAAAACAATCATTACAGCCTAGTTATTTGAGATATATACATTGATATATCAGCATAACTAGTGGCCCTGTAACAGTACTTTCCAACAAAGTACTGAATCCAAAACCCTTCATGGGTTGTAGTTGTACAGGTTATATATATCAATCAGGTATATATATATATATATATATATATATATATATATATATATATATATATATATTATATATATATATATATATATATATATATATATATATATATATATAATATATATATATATATATATATATATATATTCTTTGACTGATGGAACAATGTCGAGCTGAATAAAATTAAAAAGTAATAAAACAAAAAATAACAAAGTTGAAAAATAATTAATATAATTTCTTTAATCAATATATATATATATATATATATATATATATATATATATATATATATTAATTATTTTTCAACTTTGTTATTTTTTGTTTTATTACTTTTTAATTTTATTCAGCTCGAAATTGTTCCATCAGTCAAAGAATTATATATAACCTTATGCCATCATTTTTGTTTTTTAATTAATACATTTATTAACTCCATCCATCATATATTACATGAAATATTGCAAACAAATTGAAACTGATTTTCTAAACTATTTAAAAAAATTATTATTGAAAACAAAACTATGAAATATACAGACACAAGAATGTGTTAGCAACAGGCATAAAGATATGAGAATAAGATAATTTGAATAATTTTTAGTTTTTTTTTTTTTTTTAAGGGCATTTTCTTCATAAGTTGAAGTTCCTCTCCGTTGGTTCTTCCACTAATCCCTGTTCATTTTTTCTCTCTCCACCAGCCCTCGGCCGCTATACTCTCAGCCACAACTAACCTCGGCCTCCCACTCAAATGCCGTTTTTTGAAGTTGTTCGCTATTCATCCTTTTCATATGCCCGTACTATTGTAACCTTCTTTCTTCCATTATTTCTAGTATATTATTCTCAACTTCCATATTTTCTCTGATAGTCTTGTTTCTGATTCTTTGCGTCCTTGAGACTCTAGCAGATATCCAAAAATCTATCTCCACAGCTAGAAATCTTTTGCTCTCTGATTTCTCGAGCAGCCATGTTTCCGAACTATATAGCATTACGCTCCCTACCAGAGCTTTATATATTAACTTCTTTACTTCTGTAAAAATATTTTCGCTCTAGAGAATTGTATTGAGCATACCAAAGGCTTTCCGCCCGTTTATTAATATTTTTTCAATATCCTTCCTCACTCTTCCATTGCTTTCAATTGTTGAGCCAATGTAGCAAAATTGGTGTACCCTACAAAGCTCTGTCTAGACTTTAATTAATTGTTACTTAATTGAAGTATAATAGATACATTTTATTCAAGGATAAGGATAGAATTCAATAAGAATAAATATATCAGTAATATTGATTATATTTCAAAACCATTTCCACACCATGAAATACATTTATGCATAGCGAGTATTTTTTTAATCCTTTTTCAATAAAACAAGACATTTTCATACATTCTGGAATTTTCTGGCTCATCCTGTTGTAGACTGGTCTGAAAATATAAATATATAATTTGTAAAGATTAATGTTTTAAGTAGAATTTCTTATAAAAATATAAATAATTTAATATAAAATTTTGTAAGGTTAAGATATTGATTATAAGGAAGTATAGATGTTATTTTAATATTATGTTTGATCACTTATTAATCTCTCAGTGCCAAGGCCAGTAGTTAAATTAGTTGATAATAATTTATAATATTACATAGTTACCTTAATTTAATAATTTGTATTCTTTATCAATTAGAATTAACTTCTAATTTTAATAGACAATAAAAAAAAAAAAAAAATGGAAGATGGTGAATCACTATCTATCCCTATCAATACAATTGCGATAAAAATAGCATATTTTTAAGTTAACTAATTGATATACTTTTAACCGTGTAACTTTCTACTCTGATAACCAAAATTATATAAAACAAATAACTGCTGTAAGGAAACAACAAATGTAAAAATTTTAACGAAATAAAACACTATTTAAAACAAATAATATAGAACAACTTTTATGATTTACTTACTGTAAAATAAAAGATTTATAAACGAGTTAAGTTTAAATACAAATGTTAAAAACTTTTCACTGTTTTTGAGCTGTAAAATAAGTTTCTACAATTAAGTTGCTTGGCAATAATAACTTCCAATTATTAACAATACGAATATATTTTTTTAACATTATATGTTAGTCTAGTTGATGTTTCGGGACCTTTTATTCCCATCTTCAGAACTGCAATTTCAATACTCTTGTGGATGCAAGGCTTAATTCTAATGATTATAATAATGTGCTCTATCGTCAATTTTCTAATTTATGTTCTAAATTTTATCATCTAGAGTAACATTCTCCTTTTGACCAATAATTGGGTTTCTGCCACAGTGAAAATTTGACCTTTGGATCTAAAGGTTTCCAAAGGTCAAATTTTCACTATGGCAGAAACCCAATTATTGGTCAAAAGGAGAATGTTGCTCTAGATGATAAAATTTAGAACATAAATTAGAAAATTGACGATGGAGCACATTATTATAATCATTAGAATTAAGCCTTGCATCCACAAGAGTATTGGAATTGCAGTTCTGAAGATGGGAATAAAAGGTCCCGAAACATCAACTAGACTGTAACATGTAATGTTAAAAAAATATACTCGTATTGTTAATAATTGGAAGTTATTATTGCCAAGCAACTTAATAAATTGACAACTTCCCAGGAAAAAAAAAGAAAAAAGAAGTTTCTACAATTTTCCAATTTAGAAGTTAGAGATCCTGTATAACGAATCAAAATCTTGAAAGAGAACTTAGTTGAAGTTTAGTCATCAAACAAGTAGTTAGGTACTTTTTAAGTTTTACTATTTCTTGGAATGGGGTATCTGAACTTCATCTAAAGATATCTTGCTTGTTATGAACGCAGCTTCAGTTGTGATCCAAAATTTCTTATGAATAAATAGTACGAATACATTCAGTTGCTTGCTGAATATTTTCTGATTTGTGTGCCTTATACGATCTTGGATCAAATGTCCACAGTAGATAAGACTTATTTCCCATTTACTGTTTTAAAACATTTAAGAAAAGTGAAAAAAATTAATTATAACTTTATCATCAATGATTATTAATACCTTGAGATGTGGTTCCACTCTGGGTGCAGTGTGGGGGTGGTGGTGGTGCGCCAGGAGGTGCTGTGCCTGTAGATGGTGGGCATCCGCTGGGTGGTGTGCCACTAGGTGGGTTGCCACTAGATCCAGTGCCACTTGGTGGACCATTCTGGCACTCTACCAGAGCCTGAATACATTACAAAAATAATAAAATTATTTTATTTTTAAAAAATTAAAGATAACCCAAAGCTGTTAATTTAAATTATAAGCTAAAACTGTTAAAGCTAATTTTGAATAACATACTTTTTGACAAAAATATACTTAAATTAATTGATAACATCATTCATTTAATTTAATTTTTTTTTTTATGAAATCTATTTTCTGTCAAAACAAAAAATATTTAAATATTGAATACATCTGCATTTAGTTAAAGATTATTCTGTCAAAAAAATACGAATAATTAACTACTTTTCAAGTCATTTTAGTTTGCAGGAAATGTATCATTGTTAGTTCCGCACTTACTAAAGGAATCTATAAATATGAAAGTTCAAAGTTTGTCATTTTCACACATCGGTAACTATTTATTTTATGAATCCTAACAGATAAAAAAACGAAAAAAGCTTATGTTTCTGAATTCACTAATTTTCCAGAAAAACAACGGTGTGTGACACAGGCTGATCTACAGAGAGGGGGTTTCCAGCTGAAGCTCCCTCTCCCAAAATGGTAAAATATAACCCTAGTTTATGAAAAAAATTATCTCTAAAAGTATTATTGTTCATCTCCCTCTCAGGGAGAGGGCTTTCGGGCTGAAGCCTCCCTCTTCCCGAAATGGGGAAATATAACCATGTTTTATTGAAAAAAATATTAAAAAATTATCTCTCAAAGTATTGTTGTTCGTGCAATTACATTTAAAAGGGCTTTAGGCCTTACTTTAACACCATTTCATACAGGTAGTTAGTTTCTTTCTTTTTTCCAAAGTAATTATCGTTATTTTTATGAAAAAAAATCTTTCGGGATGAAGCCCCTCCCCCCAAAAAAAATTAAACCTTGGATCCGCTAGTGGTTCACATAATTACATTTAATAGAACTTAAATAATCACTTAAACACCATTTCTTATAGGTAGTTGGTTTCTTTCTTTTTTTCGAAGTAATTATCCTGATTTATACATACAAAAAAAAAATCTTTCGGGCTGAAGCCTCCCCCTCCCAAAATTAAATCCTGGATCCGTTAGTGCTGTGTGATGATAGTTTATAATAACATTTTGTTGAGACGAATGCCAAAGGCTGATATCTACTTTAAAAATCGCGTTGCTCGTTCTTGAACGAACGCATTGACGCCCATTCGGCTCCAACAGGCAATGATGTCATCTCTCCCCCCCCCCCTCCCATAAACAAATTAAATTTATTTGTTAAGCTGTTGTACATAATGTAATATTTTAATTTTGTTTCAATATTTCTCTAATGCACTTGCTTTATTGATAGACAAAAATGAACTATTTTAATACCTTTTGTATTTTTTTTAAATTTCTAACAAGTGATGAAGCAATTGCCCCCCGCCTCCTTTAAGGCCGCCACTGAACGAACCCTTTCTTTTCATACCTAATTTTCATAATTCAATACCCAATATTTGAAGCTCACTAAATATTGTAAAAAAAAAACACTTATTTCCTAAAAAAAGGAATCCGAAAGATTTATAACATGGCATACTGCATGCGTGTGGATACCCTGTTTATTAATCCGTGCTTCGAAATTCCATACTTTCATGATATGTTAGCAATTATCTTGGTTTAACCATGTTTACCACAAATTAATAATTTTTTTTTCGTATTTGTTTACAACGCTCCAAAACTTGTAGGTGAGAAGTAGGTGAGAATTGTCTAATAATTTAACACAATATATAAAAATATGAAGATTTATAAATTATAGATTTAGTTAACATTACCAATACTATAGCGATGACACACAAGACCACTGCTGCCTTCATGTTGATGGAAGACGACTGACACACCAGACTGCGGAATGGCATTATATATTCACACAAATACAAAAGGATGTTACTCCATAATTCACTTCAGTTTTGTTTAATGGCCTCAACACCGGAATAAGGTAGTTAACTCAATATGTAATGGTATTTTGTTATCATTATTTCATACATAAAGAAAAAGAACTCTGATTCTCTTTTACAATAGCAAATTGTAACGTTTGTTTTTTTAACGTTTGTTGTTTATTGTTTATTTAAACAAATAATTATACACTTTTATTAAAAGTGCCTTTCATAAATTCATTATAATCGAACTACAAAACGAATTTTACACAATTTAAAATAAATGTATATTTCAATTTATTTCTTCTACTTACTATGAATTATATGGAAAAATATAACCCACTTATAGGATTAGTATGGAATGGAAAAAATAAAATAAAATTACATAGTAAGAGAATGTACAGGATCGAAGTAAAAACTTTCCAATACGTATTTTTTATGGATAATATGTTTAAAACTCAACAAGTTTCAGAATGGTTTGTAAAATTATGAACAGCGTTTTTCAAATAAGAAAATTCATATGAAACTGAAGTTACATATTTAAGGTATGATGTAGAGTTGGTTGACCGTTGATATGATATGAGAAGGAATTAGTCGAGGGTGCGGTCAAAAAAAATAAAAAAAATTAAAATATATAAATAATTTTAATTAAAATTAAAATTATTTATATATTTTAATTTTTTTTTTATTTTTTTTGACCGCACCCTCGACTAATTCCTTCTCATATTTAAGGTATGGTATGTGCCTGGCATATTACAACAATTTTTTCTCTAAAGTTGGCTTTGTCTTAATTGCAGTTATGTTTTTCTTTATTCAAATATTGTGACAGTAATTTAAATGCCGAATTTTATCTATTTCTTACATATGTTGATTGATCTTGGCCTTCGCCTCTTTGATCCTATATACTATTTAGTGTTTCCCTATTGCGATACCGAGACAGGTCTTGCTTGTTCTTGCAAACTCAGTCTTGGTCATGATCTCGATCTTGCGCAATAGTCTCCCAACATTCTTGCAGTTACTTATAAGCTTATTACTACAGACATATTAATGTAATTTTTTAGATAGGAGAAACCTAATTAAGCCCGAATGAAAAATTAGAGGAATTAAATGCAAAAGTAAATTGGTTATACCAATTTTTAACATATAGTAACTAAAATTGTCAGGTATTAGTAACTATTTTGCCAAAATTTTTATTTAAAAAATCGATTTCTGTTTACCAGTCCTCTTCTTGGTCTTGTAACAGTTCAGCGGCCTTGGTCTTGGTTCTGCAAAATGCAAGACCAAGACCGATTTTGGGCAACACTAATACTATTCTTGGCATATTATCTGTTGCAGTGCCCCCACCTAACTCTATTGTTGTTTTTTAAAAAATATTATCTTTTGATCGATTGAGTTTGCTGTGTGATTTAGCAACTCAATGCAATTGAGCAGCCATGCAGTATTATTGTTGTTCTCTCTCCTTTGAAGATGCTTTAATTTTATTTATTAATAATATTTTAAGATTAACTAAATTGATACTTTTTCACTTATGATTTACTATTCTTGTTGGTCACTGAAATATATTTGTAAAAAAGAAAATGTATAAATAATTTTTGGCTGGATGTAAGATGAGCGAATTATGTGTTCTTATGATTTTTTTTTTTTTTTTTTTTGGCTGATGATTCTTACAAAATATTGATTGATTTTACTGGTATTTCAAAAACTTAAAACATTGTTTTGGTATATTGAATCAGGTATATTATTTATTGTATATATTATCTTAGCCTCATACATCTATTCCCCATATTTTTGTCAGTTCTTTTTCATAATATCGCATTAATTAAAAATATTTAAGGGTAAGGAGTAAAAAAAAATGTTTTCTACAATTTAAAATGTTCTTCTATAACTTATTGAAATTTTTATAAAACTACTGCAATTTATATATATCATTTAATTTGACATTCATGTATTAAGTAACCGATTGATTGTTTAATTGTATTGGTTGTAATAGTTTCACTAATATTTATATTGACAAAATTAAAGAAAATCTTAAGTTTCAAAATACTGAAATGTCAAAAAGGATTACAGAGAATTTGTAAGAATTCAATTTTAGTTAATCTAGATTAGTTGTTGACCTAATTTTAACATTGATTATCTTATACTTGAATATTTTGATTTATTATGTAAAAAAGTGTTTAGTGATGACTGTGTAATATTTTATTTTACATATACAAAGTGGGACGGACTTTAACAAAGACACCACACTTCTTATTCCTAGAATTATTTCTCCCTTATTATGACCACAAATTGGCAATAAGACTAATTATAATTATATAATAATATGAATTGACAATAAGGCACAATGTATAATATAGATTTTTAAAGAAATTAAAAATTTTTGCAAACTGTGTGTTTCGTTTTTTTTTTATTTATTTCATGTTGATAAAAAATAATACATTCTGAACCACAGAGTACATGTAAATTACAGTGGTACACCGTTTGTTGTTCAAAGATCTGATTTTGATAAAATACATTAAGTTTGCCTGTTTTTGTGCAGTCATACAAATGTCTATATGAATATGTGCGTTTGGACAAAATTTAAATAATTTTTATTTAGTACATACTTGCATAATAGGGGGAACATATTTTTGTTTAATTTGAATGTATCATAATTTAAGGAAATTATTTGAAGATTTTATTTTTTCCAATTTTAATAATTTATCATTTTTATTTATTATTTTGTAGTGTTTGAAACCAATATTTTTTCAATTCTTCATCACCCCTGTCTCATACATGACTAATTTTGTTTTGTCTATTTTTATTTCTTACCATAGTATCATTATAGTTATGGAAATCTTGTTCCGAGATTTTAAATCATAATATGACCTAAAAACATTTATGTTTGTTCTGTTAGTTTACTGAACTTAGTTTATATTATATCATGTTTTCTACTTAGCTTGAATTGAAAATATTTAACATTTGCTTATATACTTTGTTGCAAATATTTTCCACTACGAAAAAATTCAGTCTCTGCTGATTATTTTCTATTGATTTTTGGATAAGGTTATATATTTTAAATAACAAGCATTATAAAGCTTAATTATACTGAGAATTTTATTAATAATGCTTAGCTATAAAAGTGATATTGATTTATAATGGAACCAAAGTACTAAAGTGTTGAATTCAATTATCACATCGTCTTTGCATTACTATAAAAAAGTTTAAAGACATTCATTGAATGTGATTTGATTGACTCACTTGATGGCCAACTCGTAGATTTTAAGATCCTCTGAAATTAGAGATTACTTAATTTTTTTTTTTTTTTTTTTTTTTTTAATGTAGCCATTATGCTGTTTATCGAGTAGTGAACAAAAAAAAATCTGATTCAATAATATTTGGGCGACTAAATACAATAATTTTTTTTGAATCTCATTCATTACCTGTACTAATTTTATAATCCTAAAAAGATAAAAATTAGTATACTTTAATAATCAGTATATTCAAACCATTGTGTGACAAAGTTCTCGGTGATAATTTCTTAGTCTTCTTTATGTCACTTACAGCACAGTGTGCAGATGATTTTGCCCATTTTGCATTCAAATAGTTGGCATAAGATGTGTTTGGCACTAGATTTGGGAATATCCAAAATGAATATTATTACAAAGATTGTCAGTCCTCTATAAATTGATCGATTCTCTAATGCACACGTGTGTTTACAGTTCAGTCTTTATCAAACTAGAATTAGGAAGCGTCATTAATTTGAGCACACAAGTTTGTTGACATGAGGATGAAAGAATTAATATATTTAAAAGAATATTAAATTTTTGTTCTTAAAATATTTTGAGTTAATTAATATTACTTCTTCCAACTTACTTTATAATCAAGGATGACCAATGCACACCTTTTGTGTCAAAAATAATTTGTCACCGTACTGTTATTTATTTTGCTGTCTTTCTGAACATGTATATTTCTTTTGCCATGTGTATTACAAGCATGTCTTGTTTTTAGAAGTTAGTTTATATATGTATTGTTTAATTTATATTTATGTATGATCTAATTTGTACTGAAACAGAATTTTCTCTTCTTGCTCTATTTAGAAATATTATATACACTTGTTATATAGTCTAAGTATGTACATTTTATTTGTTTCTAACCAATACATTTTTATATGGATTATATTTTTAATATATTATTTTATTTAAAATTTTTGGCACATGATATAAGATTAAAGGAATCATTCTTTTATAATTTACAAGTTCTTATAAGGTCTTGAAATTTGTTTTCCTTTTAATTAATACAATTAGATTTTGTCTGTTGATCCTGAGTTTTCTTCTTATTTCAACTAATATATGTTTGACTGTTAATTGTTGCCGGAAACTGTTACGTATTGGTGGAGGTTTACTTTCCATTAGATAGGTGTGAGTAAGCTTTGTCTGCCCGATCCTCAATTTTCTTATTGTAACTTCTTCTTTTCTTTTATTAGTCACAATATTCCAAAGATCTGCTGTCTGTCTAACTGCTTTTAGTTTGTAAGTTTTGTCTACCCGTAGTTAATTTTCATTCTATACATGTTTTTTTTTTTTTTTTTTTTTTTTTTAATCTGGCAATGGACAGAAAGTCGGGTTACTGGAAGTAGGCCACAAGCTTCTTTAGCAGCAGTATTAGATAGAGCATTGCCCTCTATACCTGCATAGACTGGGATCCGCATGAAATTTATGGCTTTTTATTTAAAAGTAGAAACTATAGAATTAAGTTAATCAAAGAATTGAATGAGGTTAATCATAGAATTAATCATTGAAATCATATAATTGTTATTAATGGAATTATTGCAAATGTAAGTAAGAACCGAAAGTAATTCAGAACATACTAAAAATTATCGTGATTACTGAGTAATGATATTAATTCTAATGATATTTGGTAAAGAATAACGAACACTTTCTGAACCGATTATTACTGAACAGCTGACACCTTTTTCAGTCTTTGACCAATTAGTGAATACCAATTGAGTATTTTCGTAACTGGCAATCCACTCTTTAAAGTAATTTAATGTCGTATATAGATGAGGTTAATTTTTCAACAAATTAACTGAAGTAAAGTCAAATTTCAATTAGATTGGATGCCAAAGGGAGAGTAGGTGTGGCTAGACAACGGACATTTTATAGGAAGCTATAATTTATTAGGTCATAGTATTCAAAATTATGGCTGGGAGCTACAAGATTGATTGAGTGACAGGGTCACCGAGCAGGCTAATGTGTGTGCCAAACATGTGTTGCCTGGCAACCTGATAAACCGAACTTGAAAACAGAAATAATTACCAGTTCACGTCCTGGTGCCAGAGGGGCTTTTAATTCTGTTATTAATCCCAGGCTTGGAGAAATCCTGCATAGCCGAAAAGGTGAGGTAGGAGATAAAATAAAATAAAAAGATTTTCATTGGTTACAATATTGCCTCTGTAAAAAAAATGAATAAATAAAAAGATAATTATTTTAAAAAAGGATATGATCAATACATCAATTGGTTCAACAGGCAAAAGTACTATAATAGACAATTTAAACAAAAACCATTCAATATCAATAACCACCCATTCTCATAATCTATAAATTAAAAAAAAAGCAATATTAATCTCTCAGAATGATTGGTCATCACGAGAGTTAAAGACCAACATCTTACAGGAAACAAAGATTATTTACTTTATATTGGGACATTAAATGTAGCATATTCTCTTACAAAATGTTAAAATTTTTGAACTGGAAAAGCTATAAAAAAAATAATAATAATAAAAAAAATACCAATTTGGACATTCTAGGTATGACAGAAGTCATAATAGAAGGAGAAGTAATTGTCTGTACGCAAAATGGATACCTCCTTTATCATTATGGTCAGAAATCAGGATCAAGAGGAGTAGGCTTCTAAATTAAAGGTATATAATAATAATAAATAATAAATAAATAATAAAAGGATTAGCAAACTCGAATGTCCGATGCCGACACCACTAATCGCTTATTACACACCTCCCTCCACCGTTTGCCGTCCAAACCCAGTCCCTTCAGATCGGCTTTAATGCAATCTTCCCACCTTTGCTTCGGCCTACCCCTCTAATTAAAGGTATATAGAGAAACAAAATAATAGGCTTTTAAAAAAATCTCAGATAGAGTAGTGCTCAAACTAAAACTGAAGGAAAAATTATTCATAGACTCAGGTCTATGCACCAACAGCAGAATCTAATGAGGAATAATGTAAAACATTCTATAATGTTATAGAAAGAAAAGAAAAAAGATGAATTATTTATAGGTCCTTTGTAGTCATAGAGACTATTCTTTCATATCACAAAGTAAACTTGCTGTAGCGCTAATTATAAATAATTCAATTATAAATCTAATCCTAGAGTTATGGGAAAATAATTTCAATTTCTTTCTTGAGCTGTAGGAGGTGCTGTGGTTAGTCAATGATTGGGCAAATCACAGTGCAATATATCTTTATGAGTATGGATCTATAACTTCCACAGGATGATACAACTTCTTTGGTATATTTTACTTTTTATTTCATTTAATTTTATACATACTGGTAAATATATAAAGGGAGGGAAATAATTTACTTGTAACTTTACCAGATTCAGCTAGAACAGGCTAAGTATAGAAAAAAAAAAAAAAGGAGAAGAAGAAAATACAGTATAAAATAAAAATGTCATAGATGTAAAAATTATATTAGGATTACACATGCCTGTTAATAACATGATGAATACATGAAAAAAAAACTGATAACAGAAAGCATCTTCAATTATCATACTGAGCCAATATGCTTTATGAAAACTTTTTTTTTTATAATAGGAATTATATATGGTTTCCTGTCATTTAAAACAGATTACAATTATAATTGATCTCATATTTCATACAAATTTAAAAGTTTTTACTGACAAAATCTGTATCTAATAAATTAATTCTGGTAAGAGCTGACAATAATAAATTAAGCTGTTCTTGACTATTTTTAATGTTGAATTTATCGTTATATAAAATATCAAAAGTGTTTTTCTGGTGCACGATTTCAAAAAATAATCTGGACGTTATCAGTTTCTTAATCTATTTCAATCCTTCTGATTATCTTAATCCATAGAATAGCAAACTCGCCTGAATAAAACAATTTTACTTCTATTGATAAACACTCACTGCATCAACATTTTATGACCGTTATATATCAATTCACAAAGATTGAAAAATCAATGAGATTTTTATATTTGATACCCGATTCATTGAAGATTTTCCGACATGAGCGTGTAAGAGATTCCAGTAGATTATTTCTGATAATCTTTCAATATTTATAACTAGGATTTACTTGTAAAATATATATGGTATGTATGTAATTATATTTTCACAAACATGTCATAAAATATGAGAAACAGTAAAAAAAGAAAAATATCAAAATTGCAAACAATAACGTTTAAAATTATAGAATAATTTGAGGTATCAGATATGTCAATGAAATAAAACTTCAAACAGATATGTACCTATGTATGTATTTATGTTTGATAAATTATTGTGAATATATAAAAAGAATTGATAAATTATGAGTATTTTATATTGTTCTGCCTATGTACTTTAATTAAAATTATTTTAATTGTTTATTATTTAATTTATAGAAAGAAATGTCAGCATATGTCTTTATTTTATTTGCTCACTCAATTAATTGAAAAGAAAAATACCTGTAATAGCGAGGTACACTTGATTTTCATAAATCTGCAGATTTGGTTCCAATCATTACAAAACATAGGAATAAGAAATTATATGATAAAAGCCATCAAAATCTTGTATAATGGTGCTAGAGTGAGCATTAAACCCAGAAATAGACTAATATACCATTTATCACTAAAGGATTTAAAAAAGCCTATCTCCACTGCTGTTCAATCTTAACTTTGAAGAGATTTTAAAAATATAGAGGAAAAAATAAATGGAGATAGGAATAAAGATAAATGCCTTTACATTGCTGACAACCAGGTGGTAGTAGTTGATGATAAAGATGCCTGCGGTCTAAAGGCGAACTAGGAAAAAATATTGTATAAAAAATATATTTCGTGGAAATATAAGAGCTTTATACTTCATAAGTGTGTTTGAGCAAGGATTCCTCAGAAGAATATATGGTCCAGTAAAAGAGGGTGATGCCTGGAGGAAAAGAAAAAAGTAGGAAGCTCAGTTCTCTTCATATAGACATCGATGTAGTCAGCTACATTAAACTTGTCAGACTAAGGTGGGCAGGGCAGGTGGCCAGAATGAGTGCCTTTGAAATACCCAAAAAAGTTATAATTGAGGAGCTGCAATTCGCAGAAGACAAGATTGCTGGACAGCGTAGTCTATGATGCAAGAATTTTGTTTGGTGTACGGAACTGGAAAGCTGCAACAAAAGACTGAGCGAACTGGCGGAGGCTCTTGGAGGAGGCCTAAGTAATAGGACATCTCACCGCTTATGTTTGTATCCTTCATAAATAGGAAATTAGCAAGAACCAAAGAATTTAAATATCCTAGTGGATGGGTAACTGAAAATGGTAGCTCATCAAGACATGCATCATGGTTAGCAACAAGTTAGCCTCCCAACAAAAAAAAAAAATACTTCGATTTTTTTTTTTAAAGTATCAACCTATATGAATGTGGAACGTCGGTGATTACTATAAAGGAACAAAAAAAGTTAGCATTATTGGAGATGTTATGCCATTTCCAGACTCCAACATATTAAAAAAAAAATGGTTAAGCAGAACTTAGATCAATAAAAAACAATCCTGTACAACATAGAAATAAGAAGTTTAAAATTGTTTACAAATTAAAATTAAGTAAATGATACAAATAAGTGAATCTCTATTAAAATTTTCAAAAAACAACAATTAGTCCTAAAAGACATGTTTATTAATAAGTATTCATTTAAAGCAGGGGCTTCCTAACTACGACTCATGGAAATTTTTTGGATTACATAATAAAATTTTAAAATATATGAAATTTAATAAATTACTTAAATATGAGGATAGTATAATATTTATTACATGAATTATTTCTCTTAGAAAGCTCATTTCACAACTTAAGAGTCATTTATAGAACAAGATTTCTTTTTTTCACAAGCCAAAACCTGCAGGACCTAATGGAGTTCTCAGTGTGTCTCGTAAGTCAAAAAGTTTCTTGCAAACATTTAGATTCGGATATTATGTAAAATACGAGTAGTAGATGGCTTGTCTATATTGTAATGATCTAAAAGAGTAATAATAAAAAAGTTATTAGTCAGAGCTGTTAATTTTTTTTTCATACTGGATAAAATTATCTTCCCTTTTTTCGAATAGAAATTATTTCTTTCTTATGATTTTTTGAAAAAAATAATTACTTAACATTGATAAATAGGGTTGATAAAAAATCAGGTATCAGTTACTGATGGCTGAACTGAAGGGTGGGGAAACATGTTGTGGGGAAATAAAACTTCAATTCGGTGTTGTATTGTGAAATATAAATATCTCTGGAGACCATCAAAATAAATTGAAAAAAAAGAGTTAATTTTTAAAATGAAGATTTCTGTGTAATCCACCTGCAACACCTTCAAAATAACCTTATTATATCCTGGAATACAGTTGTAATTATAAAATGGCTAAAATAAACTTTTTTCTTCAGAACCAAAGGCCAAAAGCTCTAATTACTTGAATTTATTGATCCTATATACTTAAAAATACACAAATTCAATGTTATAACTTGTGTTTTACTAAAGTTCAAATTAAAAAAATATATATATATATATATATATATTTTATGTAGGCTTTTGGTTTTAATAGCAAAGAAGATTTTAATCTTATAAATATAAGATTAATAGTTTATAATTAATCACTAAAGCTCAGCTTTTGGTATTTTATTCTCGCATTACTGTATTATTTTTTTGTATCTCATAAGTCAAAGAATTGATATCTAGAGCATTAGGGGCTCAAAAAGACACCCAGATTAAAGTTGTTTCAAGAATTTAAACATAGAGGGTGTCCCAAAAATAATGGAATATATTTTAAGAAATCATAGCATACTTCAAGAGTCCTACTTTTTGTAAAAATCAAGAAATTTAATTTTTTTTTTTAAATGTAAAATTTGTAATTGAATATGAAGCTCAACAAGAAAAACATTTAATTTTGACAATTTAACGTTGTTTGATAGTAAACTAAACAAAATTTCCTTCAAATACATGTAGAGTTTGATAAAACCATTTAAAGTGACTTAATTTTATGAAAATTAGGATTAATTAAATGGTGGACAGAAAGTGTCTTTGGAAGATTATGACTGAGCTGAGCATTCTCGGTAAGTTACTGAGGTTGACGAAGGCGTGTACAAATGATCCTAAATGCAGAGTACTAATACAAGAAGGAGTGTCTGAAGCCTTTAAAGTTCGAACAGGTTTGAGGCAGGAAGATGGACTCTCACCAATGCTGTTCAACTTAGCCCTTGAGAAAGTAATAAGAACATCACACGATGATGGAGGAGTGCACGTCGGAAACAAACATAAAATTCTAGCATATTCACATGATATAACTATCCTCGGAAGTAATCAAGAAGATATTGAGAGACTCGCTCGGACTATGTCTTAACATTCTTAAAAAGCAAAGCAATTCAGGAGAAAAATCTTCAGAAATCTCAAACTAAGGGTGTACAATACCAGTTCTACTGTACAGATGTGAAACCTGGACTCTAACCGGCATTCTAGATGGCAGAATTAAGATATTAGAAAGAAAAGTCTTCCCTACGATAACAGGACCTATATGAGATTAGAACCTTAACACATGGAGGTGGAGGAACAATAAAAAACTGCTAAAAGAAACGGGTCAATCAATATCTCATGGTATGAAAGCAAGGAGGTTAAGATGGGCAGGGCATATAGCTCTAAGCAATCCATCAGGAAGCTTATACACAACAATGAATGGCAGAGTAGTAGGAAGAGATAGGATAAACAGAGATTCAGCTGAGCTTCATGCTGCAAAACTGGAAAGAAGTAGGCCAAGATAGGCAGAGGTGGAGAAGGCTGGTTCAGGCGGCCAAAGATCTACAAGCTCTGTAGAGCCTAACTAAAAAAAAAAAAAGTATGAAAAACAAAACCAAGCCAAATTATGTTTGTCATAAACATATGCATTAATAATAATAATAATAATAAAAAGGCTTAGCGAACCCGAAGGTTCGATGCTGACACCACCAATCGCTTATTACACACCTACCTCCACCGTTCGCCGTCCAAACCCAGTCCCTTCAGATCGGCTTTAATGCAATCTTCCCACCTTCGCCTCGGTCTACCCCTCGGACGCTTACCATTCGGCACAGCAAATATTAACCTTTTAGGAATTCTCTCGTTACTAAGTTCAACAACTTTACAAGCCCATTTGATTCGCCGCGATGAAATTATCTCAATTATATTACTCGGATACAGTTCACGCAATTCGGCGTTGTGTAACCGTCTGAACTCTCCGGTTAACTCATCCTTCTTCGGTCCGAATATTCTACGCAATAATTTATTTTCAAAAACCTTAAGACGCTGCTCATCCCTTAATGTAAGCGGCCAAGTTTCGCACCCATAAAGAACTGTAGGCAAGATAATTGTTTTATAGATTCTAATTTTTAAGTTCCGGGACAAGAGGCGCGAACTAAGTAGTTTTGTCACAGAAAAATAACAAGCATTTTCTTCTGAGAAGGAATTAGTCGAGGGTGCGGTCAAAAAAATAAAAAAAAATTAAAATATATAAATAATTTTAATTTTTGCCGACGTTTCGACCCACTTTGCAGGTCGTCTTCAGGGCTACAAAAGATACAAACATGTTGAAAAAATAAAAATAAAATAAAAAATAAATATAAGTATATATAAATTACGAAGAAGTTGTCAGATACAGAAATAAAAGATAAAGAAACTTAAGCATTTTCTTCCTTCAGTCTAGCCTTAATTTCTTCTTCAATTTCGTTTTTTCTAGTTATCGTAGAACCTAGATACCTAAATTTCTCTACTTGTTCAAACATATTACCATCTATATCGATATCACCAGTAGTATCGCCATTTTTGCAGCTAACCATATATTTTGTTTTATCCTCGTTTATTTCGAGTCCTAGTTCTTTACCGGCTTTCATTAAAGCTATCGTATTTAGTTTTATAGTTTCAAGGTCTTCGCTTAACAGTACCAGATCATCCAGTAATCTTCATGAAACCACGGTTTGTTATTCTTATTTTCCTTTTTTCCTAGACACGAGTTACCGACCGCTTTAATATTATCTCTGATCTCTACCCATAACTTGTCAATATCCTCGTGGTCCTCGTCAGGAAGCTCTAAAGCTTCAAACCTATTCTTAACATCTAGCTCGAATTGGGTTCTAATTGATGGATTTTTTAATTTGTCCAAATTAAAATTCTCAAAATCGAAACGGTTTTCTTTTCTCTTTTTTATATTAAGTTTTTGTCGAAGTTTCGCGATTACTAATTCATGATCCGACCCACATTCTGCTCCGCGATAAGACCGTACATTAATTATACTGCTATGCCAGCAATGTTGTATCAAGACATGATCGATTTGATTTCGTGTTTGCGAATCCGGTGATGTCCAAGTATATTTATGAATATCCTTATGTTTAAACGTCGTACTTTTAATTATCAGGTTTTTCGAGATGGCAAAGTTTATCAGACGGATCCCATTATCATTACTATATTCGTGCAAACTTTCTTTACCAATCGTCGGAATATAAACTTCTTCCCTTCCTACCTTTGCGTTCGCGTCACCTACAATTATTTTCATGTAGTTTCGCGGTAGTTTATCATAAACCCATTCGAGTTTATCGTAAAATTCACTTTTGACTTCATCGTCACTGTCTTCGGTCGGACAATGTATGTTTATTAATGCGATTTTAAACCAACGTCCCTGAAATGTAGCTACCGAAATTCTATCACTAAAGAATTGTACGTCCCTCAAAGCAGATAGTAATCTACTCCTAATTAGAAACCCGGTACCCAAACAATGATTCCCGCTTCCTCCGTACCAAATAGTGTACTTTCCTTCCCTCATCGAGCCCTCCCCTGGCCAGCGAACCTCTTGCAGAGCCACGTCATCCAAATTGTACCCATTCACCTCATTCGCGACCGATTTTAGCCCCCCTGCTGTGTTTAAACTCCTTACGTTCCACGTACCAATATTTTTTTTTTCTTTTTTTTTTTTTTATTGGTGATATTTACAACTGTATTACAAGTAAAAATACATTCAGTAAATGTGAACAAAGGAATAAATAGCATGAAATCACATGTTGAGAAACTACCCATTGGTAGCACTCTAAAAATGTATTTACAAAAGGAGATCTCGAGGCCATCTTCTTTTCAGACGCCTCTGAGGGTTGTCAGGGATCGAAGAGGAAGCAAGGTTAGAAACGAGAGGGTTTGGATGTTTCTGAAGTTTGTTATGGAAGGATAGGTATCTGGATTGGGCCAAGTCAGAAACATAAGGAACATTAAGGTCGTTATGGATGATTTTGTTTGTGACAAAGTAAGGAGCAGTGAGGATTTTACGAAGGATTTTGGATTGTAAGGATTGAATACGAGAGGAATTCGATGGCTTAGTGGAGCCCCAGAGCTCAACTCCGTAAGTCCAAATAGGTCTTATTGTAGTCATGTATATGAGTCTTTTGTAATTGACTGGGAGGTTAGAGCGTTAATCTAGTAAGTGCTGGAGTAGTCGGAAACGTCGAGCTGTTTCTTGTCGTTTCAGTCTGGTATGAGGATTCCAAGTTAGACGTTTGTCTTGGAATAAGTGGGGTATTATTAAAGGATACTGTAGGACAAGAGGACATAGGTTTACGACGAAGGGTAAAGGTGATTTGATGGGATTCATTGGAATTTATTTTTATTCTCC